>CM023449.1:180356846-181066115 GCA_013339765.2 Haemaphysalis longicornis | reverse complement strand
TGGATCTGCAAAACTTTTCCTATGGGTGCACGATCGTTATTATTGTTATTATTATGCCTGTGGGCTATGAAAAACTCAGTCCCTAGGAATGTTAACTGGTGATTTTTCCTTGATAAATGTTCGCCTTGTAGACCGGTTGGTTGAGAGAAGGTCAGGGTAAGTGGGTACGATGCCGTTAGCCTGAACCCGGGCACATCAAAGCAAGACAGCTAAGCAAAGCTTGTCTAACATAAGTCAGTGCGGTGCTTTGTACCCAGGAAAACCACGTGCTTGCGGTCGCGACATCAATCGAGTTATAATACCATCCCGGCAATCAGATGTTCTTACAGGCGGCGACGTAAGTTGCTGCATATGTGCGGATACTTTTTTGCGCTACTGAACGTTTTGTACAAGTAAAGTTCTATACTTTGTGTCAAAGGTCTTCGCCCGACTACTTCCTTAGCCTGGATATGGTAAGCTACAAAACTAACCAATGTCACTCCGCCAAATTCTGGAGGACAAGAGGACAGATGACGTCATTGCTGAGGAAGGTTCCGAGAGCGGTCACACTAGTCCAAACAGACTGCAATACAAACAGCCTCGAATTCACGACTGCAAACGTCAGACCGCCTGATATTCAGTAAACTCAACACATCTTGACGACAGAGATATCATGCACGGACAATGTCTAGGTCTGTCTTTCGACGGTGAGGTTGAACTTCCCAGTGCCTGTCGCATGCCGTGTGCTGCTAACGTTGTAGATAGCCTATCGCGGTTAGCCCGAAGCCTCGTTTGTGCCCACAAAGCCGCTGTACTGACATCTTACACTTGTGCGAAATGAGGCAAAAATGTGTTCATTAGGCTTCCAGTATTTCACTCTTATCCGGGTGTCACTTAGCTTTGCACGTCAATGTTAAGTCTAGTTTACTGGTAAACAAGCGAGCATCGCGGACTTCTTTCCAGCTTTGTCTCGCGGACAATGCAATAGACAGTGTGTGCATTGCGCAAGGACAATATTTGTCTGCTATTGAATTGCAGTCGCACGCCCGGTCACGTAGCGGTACAGTGGGCCGTGAGGCTGTTTTCTTCTTTGCATGCTTATAGTTGTGCACCCAACTCAGCTAATTTTTTTAACGAAATAATAGATATAAGGTAATAACTACGGCTCCCCTCCAACTTTGTTATAACGGGGTTTGGGTGTATTTATTTGTTTATTTATTTACCATAGTTTCGAATAAACAAGAGTTAGCCGTTTTTGTAACCATACTTCCTTCGCAGGGCCATGTATCGACAGGTGAGGGTCATTCTTTGACGTTACCAACTTAACTGCCAACTAATTATGACAATGAATTGAACTAGGAGTAGCGATACAGTTGTCCCAGAAGTGAATGCACCTAAAGATTTCGCCTTAAAAACAAGGAAAACCCAAAACTAGCACACGTTTTGACGCGCTCCACGAGATCTCGCACTCGTGGCTCTGTAAAGGTACCATGCAAAGTGGTGGCAGTTTGCGTGATGTTCATTGGAGCTCTCGTGAGATCGCGCGACTCGGCACTCCATATCACGCAAGGGAAAGCCCTGGGTCTGCGTGGTAAGTGTTCCGAGGTGTCGAAGTTACTTGCGCCGTGTCTCGGGATGGGAGTTGCTTTGACACCGAATGTACCGCCAGTTCCTGGGCCGACTGCGCGAAGCTGACCAGAAAATGCGCGAACAAGGCCGAAGCGTATACGGGGTGTGCAATGCCAGCTCAAGGAACAATGTTTGCGCGTTTCAGCTACGCAAGCAGACCTCAGTGCCGCGAAGAATTTTAACTCTGGTGTTATCGGGTATCGTAAGTAGTCAGCTGTGGCCTTTGTGGCATAAGAAACACTGGAACGCGGGTTGCGGCGTAATAAATCAGTAAAACTCTTACATGTTTCCTCGAACTGCCAGAGATGGCCTCACGGATTTGTCCCGTCTCCTGCTCCTGCCGCTCAGCAACCAGCGCGGGTGGCGCGCTTGGTTCTTCTCCTTCGTCCCCTTTAACGTAGTAACCCGTGCCCACAGACAGGGATTGACCAGGATTGGATATCGGGCTACTTAGTTCAACGTGCATAAATTGAGTGACGAAAGTTATCGATAGACAAAGAACTAGATGCAATTCGGACTGGCGAGTGGGCATACAAACGAACGGACTTATCAACTGGGAAGTCCCGAAGTGACAATATTAAATCCTGAAGCTCGAAGTGAATTTTGTAGGGCTGCTTAGGCTGTTCGATACGAATCAAAGAACTACGCCAGTTTTCAGTACCGGTCAGAGCCATTCAAGTAGGATAATAAGATGAATATTACTCCTCTAGGAGGAGTGGTGACATTGAAAAAAATTGTCTAGCGACTCTGGTTTGTTATAAGCCGGTCAAGCTGTTGTTTAATGAGAGCGGGGCCTGCTGATATAAGTGTTGAGTTTCGAAGGACGGAATCCCATTTTTATGAGGGAAAGCCAGTTCGTGCGGCTAAGAGAGACAGACGGATGAATGTCATTGAACATAGAAGTGCATATATTCTGGCCTATCCACGATTCGGCTGGATATGGAAGTGAGGCGGAAGTATAGCCGAAAGCGTGCCGCGGTCATGATTGGGCACACATTCACTGCACGGCCGTCAAAAGCGAAGCCAGGCTAAGAATTTCAGTATCATTGAGCACCATCTCTGCATATTGTCCACTTAATCGAAATAATTAGTATGCAATGCAAAAGAGCTGGCAAAATGTTTCTCAAGCAATAGATTTCTCAAACTCATCAAATGAAGTACCAGGGTACGGACACTCCGTTGTATAAGTCCTGTTTGTCGCGCGCAAGACTTAATCTTGAAACTTGAAAAGAGCAGCACTGATCTTTTACTTCTTTATATCATTCATGAGGTGTGTGTCCTAATGGAAAATAGCAGAAACCTTGGCATGCACGAATTTAAAATTGGCCAGCAAATTTTTCCCCTGAGCAGATAATGGCGCTCAGAAGTAGTTATTCGTCAAGCCTCACGATTATCCCAGAGATGCTGAAAAAGTGGTCATAAACGAAACAAATAATAAATTTAGAAAATCAGTGCCAAGACAAGCAGGCGCCCATGTTCCGTCAAATTCACCGCGTCTGGGAAAAGATAAAGTTATGGAGTTCTACATTAGGATCGTACACAATGCTTCCTTCATTTGGTCCTTTGCGCAAAAATACGGTGAAAGAGTTTCTGTTAGATTGATGTTCATATTTACCTGAATACACAGCCCACAGGGCGAAAAGAGGCTGTCTCTTACCATGGAAGTATTTTCTTCTCATTATAGCTTCTGCTCATCATGTCAATGTAAGATCATCATTCCTCGCTTTTCTAGCTCATACCTTGCGTGCAGACTTGTACTAGATGAAGTAATGTACGGTACGATGAAGTAGTGTACTTTGGCTTCGGGTACTTAGCTGTTATCAACATCACCGCCTTGAATATACGCAGCTGATCATAATTGTGACCTAATCTCATTGGGCCAGTTACTACTGAAGACCTTATGCCACGAAAGGTGAGCAGGTTTTATGAATGAATAAATTAAACTTTAATGGCCATCAAGCTGTGACGAGCCGCACTGCAGGTCCCCCGGTTTAGTAAGCGATATTCGTTCTTCAGAAGTTAGAACTGCGCGTTCGGCCCACTTAGGGTCCCTATCACAGTGTCGTGAACAGTAGTCTCTACGAGCCTCACGCGTACACAGGACTTCCCAACAAAGCACAATTTCATTTCGCACAAAAGTACCTAGTCATTACAGAATCACGAAAAATAGCTCGAGAAAGATATATCAGGGCCCGAAGTCGGCTCAACAACTCTAACTTAGTCTAGAAAGCCTAGATGGTCCTTTTCGCCGGTCATCTGTGATGGAGGGGCAGCGAGGACCTTTATCCAGGCGCCTTAAATTCGGTCGACCGTGCGCTCCACCTATAAACAGAGACTGGACACGCGCCTGCGTATATGTCTTTTCTTCTCGACAGACGGCGCCAACAGTATCACCTGCGCCGCGTGCCCCAGCTTTTTTTCCGGGGAACTAGTGAAGCTGTCCCTTGCGCCACTCCACTCTACTTTTGCAGGACGACTCTTGCCTTCAGTGTACCAACATCGTAAACGCGTAAAGACAATCAACCATGTAAAAGGTTACCTTCGCGTCTTTTTGTCAGAAAACGGAGGTCGCGAACAGCACAGGGACCGCCACACCGCACAAATTAAAGAAAAACGTAATTCTGCTGACAAATGCGGAGCCGCCATCACGGGTATGGTTGCAGAGAGAATTATTAAAAAATCAGGGCAGCTTTCACTACACGCAGAAGACTTGAATGGCCAAGCTGTTCCAATGCGCATTGTCGGTCATATAGCTGAGTTCAGTATCATCGTTTATTTGCATAGTTGTGCTGCCAGTTATCGTCATCATATGCATCAAAGAGGCCTTCCTCTACTCCGCGGCGAGGGGTGGATGCAAAGTCATCCTCGGCATTGTAGACTGCCACCAGCTCTTCGTCATCGTCTCGAGGCAAGTGGTGGCGCTATATACCTGTCGTCTCGTGAAGGAATGGCACACTCGTAGCTAGGCTCCAACGGCTTCTAGAGAATTCGGCTGCCGCGGTCACCTCTCCCACGCAGGGTGTCTTTCCTATTTGCATTAGCGCTGGAGTTTTTTATACATGCGCAGTGGCGTTTGACAACAGCGCTGCAGTTTCTGTTTTTTACTAAAGCCACTGCGCTAGCCAGGGATTAAGCGGTCACCGCGAGGCATGTGCTCACGAGCGCTCGCCATTTTCTCGCTCCTCGGGGTTTCTGCGAGATTTTTTTGCGAAAGCCACTGCGCGTGCCGAGAGCGATCGGCGGTAACCGCGAGGCACACTTTCACGATCGCTCAGCATCTTCTTGGTATTGTACCGCTTCGCTTGTACAGCAGCTCCGCTGTAAAGGTTCTAAGCGCTGCAATTTGTGACCACTTATCATGCACAAAAACCCATGTATATTTCGGCCAGGGTAATATATTGCGGTTTGTATTTTGTACTCAAATTCAATCACTCCTTTTTGGTGTGAAAGTGCTGCATGGCCAGTTTTGACAAAATGCGCCTGTAGCTCTGCAATAATATGGCGCCAAAAGTCTGTGGTAGCAGGCAGCCCATTGGTTACGAATTGCGGTATGCACAGGTTCCCATAGGCTGCTACCCGTCATGTGGTATCACGCAGGTACAGAGTGACCTCACGTTGCAATGGGATTCGCCTGGTCATGTGACTGAGGACAGAGGTATGCCATGACCTGACATTCCCGGTGGATATACGAAGGCGCGCTGGTAGGCTTAACATTACGTTTTGAGGTCTAACGGCGCCAACGGGTGCTGTAGCTTGACGTACACTGAGGTTGCCGGTGTTTCGTGCGCCGTTAGGCGCAGCGTAAGGTTAGACAATGGTGACTGACTATAGGCCTAAGAGCATTCCACCATGCTCAGTAAATGAGATTGGACAGCAAGGGTGACATTGATTTTTGTGGGCCTGCTCCCTACGGCATGCCAGAAAGTGAGGCAGACTGCGGTTCTGTAAAAAGACGTCTTTACTTACAGCGCTGAGGGGAAATGAAATCTCCCGGATGCCACTAGAACGGCCCCTCAAATGAACAACCCGTCTCCGGCACTACTATGTCTCATTGTCTCGGAGTTCGAAACCATAGAGCCTCCCCGCCTGCCTCCACATTCCACTACGCGCCATCGAGTGCACCTGGAGCCATACCTCTGGGACGACGGCGACCCGACGTCCTTGAGGGCCGGCGGAACGTTCAGCAGCCAAGAGGGTATGCGAAGAGAGCTCTCGGCGAGGGGGTGCCCAGGCGCTCTAAACATGCTAAAATGACAGGGATGAGCGACATTCCGTTTCGTATTCACTACAGACTGGCAATTCCAGTGTGACGCAGAACTTCATTTAAACGCCATGACAGGCCCCTCTCCATATCTCAACCGACCTCAGGGATACTAAGCCACCATTATTTACCAAAAGAATGTGAATAACTGATATAAATGAGTATTTTTCCTATAAAGACTTCTGAAATAGAAATGTAGCCTTGATGGGGATCGAATAGAGAACGCTAGGGATAGAAGTCGCAACGCTACCCGTTATAGACCAAAAAGACATATCAGCAGGCTCGTTTTACGAGTATGTCAAGAAGATTGCGTGAGTCTTAAAAGCTAATTTTTAGTCTGCGCTAGTTGTACGAGGAAGTGTTCAGTAAACAGTGACGGCAAAACGGAGTGTCGCCACTGCCGTTTCAGCCATTTTATTTGTGTTGGCGACAAACATGTTGCCAGCCATAATTCTAGGCTTGAGGGATTGGACGTGGACGTTTACGGACGATTCGCTATTTTTCGGTGGGTGTGATGTCTACAACCCACAAGGTCACATTTTACCTACACAGTTCCTTTCGCAATTACGCACGCCTGGAGTCTAAGGTGTTACTCGGAATTTCTAACCTTCCTTGAAACTTAGAAAGCCTACAATTTTTTCTTGTGAAGGTGTTGCTCGGAATTTCTAACCGTCCTTGAAACTTGGAAAGCCTACAATTTTTTCTTGTGAAACTTCATTTAAATACTGCTAATATTTTTCTCTCGTGGTTTACTTTTATTTTATTTTCGACCTTATATTTTGATGTTTAATAAATCGGCTTTTTACCCATTAAAGCTGCCGTTTTTGTCGTATCTCCCGCTTGGGTACGTGCCCTACCAGAAGAAATCTAAATGGCTGCGCCCAGAGTGCCGTACGGAGGTACCATAAGCACTCTACTAAAGCGACGTCTACAGGAGTTTTGATGAAGAAATCGTGCGTCTGACGCTACTTCGCCCTACGTTAAAACTGCACAACGCAAAGTGACCGAACGTGATATAACTAACAGAAAAAAACATTTCAAACAACGAAAACTAAAGTAAGCCATGAAACTTTTAATTGAAACTAAACATGTAAAAAAATAAACAACTTCGAAGCGGCACTCGAATCACCACCCTTCGTAACCAGAAGACGGAGCCTCGCAGGCGCTCTGGCACGTGTCAGCTTAGTTTCAAAAAGTCAAGTGTCGTCGCACGGCACTCTAGTTATGCTTGTACCGCTCAGCTTGACTGCCGTCCAAAGGCACTCTAGACAGTGCGAGACTAAATAGGCCCCTCCGGTCAACCATAACTTTTTCCTCACTCAATCGGGCATGGTCTGTATTATTTGTTTGGTGCCATGCATTGTTCTTGTGGAGCTACGGCATAGTAATCATCTTAAATCTACGGCTACGCACTGCCCTGGCGTAGGTGGGACGGATCAAATGTATGAGAACCACCTCTGACCAGCCAATCCCAAACCACGCCACGACGAAACCAAAGACCAACGTCTCCTAATAAGACCCCTGCTTGGGACCCACCTATAAAGTGAAAGCGGCACCTACATGCACAACACCAGTCCACTATGCATGACAATCCCACCATTTTCAACAATGGCTGCAATAGCTTTAGCGCTTCTTCCCGCCGTGTGTGGGCGCATTTCTTTCAGAGACCAGTGTTGTCACAGCTTACCATCTTGTTACGCGTCTAGAGTACACCCTCTGAGATTTTTTATATCACCGGAGCGTGGACCAATCGGCCTGTCAGCGCCTTATTGCGGTGTCCAGCGGCGAAATAGATGAGCGTACGCGCACGCCCATGAATTGTCTGCTTTATGAGCGCCGTCTGCTACGCTGTTTTTCTCAGCGCAACACACCTCCTACTATGCGAAATAAAACAGGCGAAAGAAATGTTATTCAAAGAAAAATGCTGCACTACTGATGCGCAATTCGATATCTCAAGCATATTTTAAGTTACTTCGAGATAGCAATTTAGGAACATTGAATAAATAAAATAGGTTGTATTGGTTGCCATTTATTTGTGTGATGAAATTGTGCATATAATTTGATCATTTTTTATTTGTAGGCCAATGCTTTTGTACAATAAGTTTGAAATGTATTACGACTGTGCTGTCTTTATTTAAAATGAATTTATTAATTACGTTACTTTTTTACGCAGTTACTGTTATGTTACTTTTCTAAGACTGCGCTGATTCCTGTGACAGGCCATTGGCACTGCTAGTCCCAAACTCCTCCTAGTTCCACGGAAAATTCGGGTTGTATGCAACAACGCGAAGTGAAAGGGACCCGGCAGAACTTTTTAACTTTTTCTAAGTTTTAAATGGTTTCGGTACGTACTGAACAAACACATGCAGTAGTCAGAATAGGAGGTCACAAAGTACATCAGCCTAAAATACTGGTCTATGCTTATCAGATAACTTAAAACCTTGTTCAAAAACTTTTCCGTCTTTCTAGACCTTGGCTTTCTTCCAGCGCTTGAATTATGTCGTCACAGCGGTTGTAGCGGCTATTGGCAGGCTTTCCTTTCAGTTGCAGCAATACACGCATTCGATAGCCACTTTGAAAAAGCCACAAAATAAAAAGCAGAAACTGAAGGTGGATCTCCTGTGACGAGCAAATCACTCAGTTCCGCTATGTGTTGACGATAACTATGGCTTTCACAATGCTTCGAGACGATAAAGCAACAGTTAAAACGTTTATCAGAAGAGTTGCAGAGCCCCTTTAAATAAATGCAGATTGAAAATCAAAAACCACAAATGTAGGAGTGCTGTCGTTTCAAAGTGATATACCATATTCGCTGATTGCGCAAACCGAAATGCTTATCCAGGGACATCACGGAGGTTCCTTGAGCACGTAGATAAGGAATTAAATGCGACACATCAAGCCGGTATAGATGTTTCAGTGTATCAAATGTAACACGGCAAACAGCCAGACGATACACAATCATCGCTGCGTTGCAAATGACACCAATATTACTTTTCCTGCCAAAGTACTCAAGAAACGAAAAAGTTGCGGTCCTCAGTACGGAAGATGAGAAGTCTTCTAACGCATCAAGTTGCTCCCTTTAAAGTTCAGCGGTGCGACTATTTCTGAATCGCTTATTGTGACAGTCGAAGGTATTCTGTGCAGGAGCCCCATGAATGCATACCGCTGCGAATATAACTTGGCCTACAACTTTTTTAAAGTGGAACATTTTCTTCACAAGAACTTCGCGTTATACTCTTAATTTTTTCCTGCTGCAATTGTTTGCAGTTCCGTTATGCGGTAGTGGCCAGGACGGTAGTGGGCAAAAGGCGTTACAGAGCAGGATGACTTTTTCTTCAGATGGGTTGACTTCCTTCTCTATATCTCACGCGTGGGATTTCTACGGCATAAAAGAGCGTTGGAAGAACCAATATCTATACTTAACTGTGGTTCCTTTTAATTGGCAGCGCTATGTGGCGTATCTGCAACTGACAAAATCTGTGTGGTACAATTCGTCGTTCAAAACTTCAATGAGCTGTGTCAGATCACTTTTGGTGAAAAGAAAAGGTTGAATCGCAGAGACGCTGGCAATTTTAGGTCTGAAAGGTAGAGGCAAGCTATGTTTATTGTCGCTTGGTTCTCGGCAGTGCCTTGCGACTTTTGCTTGAAATAGACCGTTTAAGAATTTCGAGGACGCATCTTCAAAAATGGTATTGACCCGTTAATAAAGTCGCCTTCGAAGCTCCGAAGCCGGTTTATACTACAAGCATCTACAAAACGAAGCTGCATGAGAGCTCTGAAGTTGTAGCATCCACGGGTTTAGGCAAAAATACTTAGTCATTAATCAAAACCGATTATAGTTGCGGCTGCAGCACGGCAGAACTAAAGTATACTTCAAACGTGCGTATAGTGAAGCCTATAAATAACCTACCTACCTGCCAATGATCGCTCATGCCTCAACTGTCAAATAACGAGTGTCACAAGGCGTACTAATTCAACTTTTCTTTTGGCGCCGGGACACTCTTCGGCAGAGGAACAGCTGACAGGACATCGAAGTGACTCAGGAAGTCCAGGAGCAGATCTCGCGTGTACGGGCACGGAAGTAATGTATGTATTCCCAATACCGGCGTAACACAGCAATTAAGTGCTTAAAATTTGTGCCTACCGTAGATCCAAGCTTCTTATTTTACTATCTTCATGGATGTGAAATAGCGTTATTTAAAAATGGCATTTTGAATGTTTTGTCGAATCTGTGCACAGGCCGGTTACTTATATAAGGAGAGACATCCCACCCACCACATCAAGATGCAAGCATTGGATGATCCGGTGCCGGCAACTCACTCACAACAAAAGAATATGTACGTTCCTGGCTTTCAGGGGAATTAGGTAAGGTAATCCACAGCGAAATTTCGGGGTTTCCAGAAAGCATGTACTCAACTAGCACTAGATAGGCGTGGTTGAAAATCTTTCGGAAAGGCTTTAATCCTGCAGTTGACACAACCAGGTTGCTTTTGATGATGATAATGATAATGATGACAATAAACCAGTCCGCGCGTGGCGCTAGCATCCAGTGGCGGATGAGACCAGCTCGACGGATGTCCGAAAGCGCGAGATTTGGTGGGCCCAGTCTGCAATACACTAAGGTTTCGCGAATAGCCTGATGGCTCACTTGAAGGGTATTCCGCTATCGACAGCCCGGGGCGAGCGGCAGTGAATGTCGCGTGAACTTCTGGTTTTGCCTCAGCAAGGCCTTTTGCCCGTATTTTTCCCCTTTCGCGTCACATTTGCATGGGCGCCCAATGCCGGCATACTTTTTTTAGCTGTTGCAGCGGTATACCTAGAAGGATAAGAATGGGGTGGCAGTGCATTTGGTAGGCATTCAGATAATGAATGGCAGCCCACCATTGTCCCTGAAGAAGAAATGTAGGACAGCTGCATCTCACCGGTACTCACCTACGGGGCAGGAACGTGGAGTCTCACTAAGAGGGTTCAACTTAAATTAAGGACGACTTCACCGAGCAATGGAACGGAAGTTGATAGGTGTAACTATTAAGGGACAAGAAGACAGCGGAGTGGGTCAGGGAACAAATCGCTGGTTAATGGCGTATTAGCAGAAATTAGGAAGAATAAATGGGCGTAGGCAGAGCATGTATGCGAAGGCATTATAACTGTTGGTCATTAAGCGTAACAGAGTGGATCCGTAGAGAAGGCAAGCGTGGTAAAGGGGCGGCAGAAAGTTAGGTGGGCAGATGAGATCAAGAAGTTTGCGGGGATAAATTGGTCGCAGGTAGCACAGGACGGGATAATTGGAGAATAATGGGAGAGGCCTTTGACCTGCAGTGGGCATAGATGGCCTGGTGATGATGACGAACTACAAAAGACAGAGTTACCAGTGACCTCGCAATTGTATTTTTTACAAGGCGTCACGAAGTAAAATTTCCTATCGTAGATTGCTTGCACCCGTTTTCGTCAAACTGCTTCAATGTGGAGCTGTTTTTCACCAGGCAATGTTAAGTGTGTCCTTAAAGTGCTGTCTTTAATGGTCTTTATAAAGCCGCGGTTGGTTCCAAAATGTACTTGAAACTGGAGGACGAATCGTAGGCGCTCAGTCGCCCTGCTATTTTGGCGATATAAAAAATACCACGATCGTAGTAGGCATTTGTAGATGAAATCAACATGACAGAGAGAAAAAAACCAATGATTTATTTCATGCAATTCGTTTAGCTGCGTCTAAATCATGTTTTGTGTCGTGTTTTGTGTCTTAGAAATTTTTTGTAAGATTTAACGTAGTTTATTTCCCACTTTCACGTTTCCATTTTTTCTAATAACTATTTGAAATCGTTTGCACCCGTTTTTAACCCGCCGCGGTGGCTCATTACTGCTAGCGAACGTGCAAAGAAAACGCCCGTGTGTACGAGATTTCGGCGCACGTTAAAGATCCCCAGCTGGCTCCGGAGCCCTCCACTACGGCGCGCCTATCGCCTGCGTTGTGTCGGCGCGTTAAACCCTACAATCAATCAATCAATCAGCCCTTTGCACTTTCGGTTGCTCAAATCTCTTCAAAGGCCTTGCACTTGTCGTCGTTCCTGAAACCATGCAGAGTTGACGATGCACGCAGCTTTGCCTTATTTCACCCAGGGTGTAATTCGACAGAGTCTAGCTTAATATTCTGAAACGCCCCGCGCTATAGAACGCTTCCAAACACCGACGCGCTCCGCTATCTATGTCGATTGGCCATCATCTACTTTTGTATTGATAAGGAAAAATACTAGCCGTCGTTCAGAAGGTGGCGCCACCCGTCGTGTTGGAATATAAAGAGCAATGCATTTGAGCGCCACGCACATACATAGTGCTCGTAGCGTCACACTCTAAGCGGCTGGCGGCTGGTATCAAGGGTTATGTTGGGACCTTAAGGCGGGCACGGCACGGTGGCTGGGTGTTAAAGGAATTTCTATCATGTCTTGGACACTAGGAGCATTTAGAAGAAAGCGCTCTCCGTGTTTACTTTTTTGTCGTAGACACATCGCAGTTTATCATTTGGTACTACAGCTTTTCCCACTCAATTTAATCTAAATGCCATATAATTTTTTTCAGGCATTAGCTAATTTAATCCAAGGGCAATATAATTTATTCCAAGCGCCATCTAATTTAATCCAAACGCCATGTAATTTATTCCAAGTGCAAGCGATTTTAATGCAAGCGCAAGCTAAATTAACTCGGTCACCAACGAAATAATTTTGTGTCAGAAGGTTGTGTCATACAAAACCTTAAGAAGGTTTTGTGTGAAATTATCGCATCTTTCCAGACTTCGTTGCACGTGGTGAGGTAAAAGTTCATTAATCCACTATGTGCAAAATATCTTACACGCGCAGTTTAGGTGACACTAACACGCGCAGACCAGAAGAGCGGTCTTTGATCATCTGCGATACTGCCATCGATAACTCACGCCAGAAGTATCGTCAGCTCCTCGTGTGACAATGCCTTGAAAAGTTCCCTTGATTAAAAAAAACACTACCTAAATGCTCTTTGCATACCGATTAACAATCAATGAATGCTTTTCTGTAGGGATAAGTATTATTTGACATTATAATATCGCCTGCCCGCGTCAGAAGCATCGTCTGCTCGCTTAACATTACGCTGGCAAGTTAGCTGGCGTAAGAATACGGGAGCAAACGGTACTTCTGACCATATCGCAGATGATCAGCCCACGGCGCCAACGGATCAAACAAGACCACTCTCTTGGCATGAGCGTGTTAGCTAGTGTCAGTAAGGCTGTGTGTATAAGATATTTTGCACATAATGGATCAAGAAAACCACGTTTTCACCACACCACGCCCAACGAATTCCGCAATGCTGCGCCTAATTGCGCCCTAAACCCCCTGAAAAATTCGTTTGACAGATGGAATAATTTGGGTGGCAACCGGATTTAATTGGTTGGCACTGTTATCAAATTCTCAGGCACCTGTATTAAATTAGATAGCATTTGGATTCAATGAAATGGCAGTTCGATTAAATTGGCTAGCGCCCGGATTAAATTGAATGGCGGTTGGGTAAAATTAAGCGGGAAAACCTGTAGAATATGCGCTTTATAGTAAACCACATTAACTTTTCTGGCTTCTACGGGCCTGGCCACTCAGGCACAAGAGTTTGTGAACCTTCCATCTGACAAAGCGGCGAACTCCGACAGTCAAGTGGGACTTAATTGTGGATTTCGTAACAGAATTCGCAAGTGTGTTTGGTTCAAGGAACCAGGTGGCACTGGGCAGGATCGCTGGCAAGTACCACTTCCAGAGTCAACCATTGGAAGGAAACTGCTCGCTGCTGATGCGCGACGTTGGCTTTGATGGTGACGGAGCGTCCTGGCTGTACCAGGCAACCGCTACCTCGCTTAAGGACGTAACGGTCAAAACGCACAATATTGGTTTGGCCGAGTTGGTACATAACGAAGTATCAACGCGCAGCCCAAGAGGAGGCACAGAAACACAGAAACTTCGGTTCAAATCACACGTTGTGAAGCTTGTTGTAAAGAGGTTCCTATACAAATATTTTTATTATACCAAAAATGTATAAAGGAGAGGTTAATCAACAACTAGGTCAACGCAATATAGTCCAGTTATATTAACTTGTGGAGGATACGAGAACAGACAATGCCGCGTCAACCGTTTATTTTCATTGTGGGCCCTATTTAGCTCACGAACTGTGGAAGAAATACTGACAAGCAAGTCCAGACGGAAACATTGCAACCAAGAGTCATATAGTTTTTGTAACTACGGGCGGCAAGCTTGTGATGGTCTCGTCAAACGTTGCGGATATCTAAGGTGTGTGTTCTGTGCTACTCCACGACCGTTTAAAGGACTTTTTCGGAAGAAGTAGCACTCACCATTGCGAGATCTCATTCGTCCAATCCTCGGCATGGTTTTCAGTGGAATGTTGCAATACTTGTGGACTATATATGCTGATTTGTAACTGCACGCGTAGGATTTTCTGCTTAAAAAAACAGACCTTATCTGATTCCATTTATTTTCATAAATGCCAGGCCCTAATTGTAATCAAAAGCACTCCTCATGCCATCATAGCCATATAGCTAAGCATAAAACTGCAGAGATGCCTCAGTGAGAAACGTTTTTTGAGATTACTATGTCACCCCACGTTTTCTTCCGTAGTAATTTTTTACAACCTAATTTACGTTGACACCACGTTAGGAACAAACAGTAAAGATACGATACGTGGTCACAACTTTCCCTGCAATAAAAACTGATAGACACACAATTGACACGGGTATATTTCAGTATATACATTGAGTGTATATATATTCAGTATATATATTCAGTGTATATTTCAGAACATACGGGTATATACCAGTTTATATGTATACATGTATAAGCCAACCAGTATATGTATACGGGTATATATATGCAACCAGTTTAAAAGTATTTTGAAGGAGAAGTAACAATAATGAAAATATTCACAAGAAATTGGGCAAGAAGCCACGTAAATCGTAAAACCTACGTTTTCATGAAACATTTAGAGCCGGTTGAATTTAGGATGCTTGCTCAGTTAGTGGTATGGGGTGCTAGAACAAAGGAACCATAATATTGGTAGGGCACGTTATTATGAGTGCCATAGAAATCGGTCGTGGCCGAAATTGCTTGCTCTTATTTTAGTTGATGCGAAGGCACACAGTTACAACCAATTTATTTTTTGACGAGAACGGTTGAACACAGTAACAATTATAGTAGGCTCCGTAAGAGCGGAATGCCCGATAAGAACCTTCTAATGAACACGAAACAGAAAATCAAGACAGCTGAAAAAAATTTAAGGACTGAAACAACGTAAGTTTGGGTAAAATGCAAGACAACTTATTTCAAGTGTACACTAAGTAGAAACACAGCCCTGTAAGTGTTATATAGTATATTTATGTACAACAAATAAATTATTTTTCCCAAAATGTCCCATCAATATGCGGGAAACCGACATTACGACATTCAACCACTTTGAAAAATTGTCCCTCATGATTGCATCTCGAGGCATTAGCAATACGTGTTGTACAACGTCATCAGTTATTTCGTTTGACATGCCGCTGATTTGCCTAGAACATTTGGCATAAAACGGCGCATGTGCACCGCCTTGTTGTTATGGACGATCCGCGAGGAATTCGCGTTCGCCCTACTTGGGGCGTTTGCCCAAAGGCGGTTTAGCGTCTCCGGCAGGAGCTGCCATGACGTTGCCACCTGGTGCAAGAGCCCGAGATGCAGGTTCGCCTTAAGAAGGGTTAGCCTGAGAGAGAAGAAAAACACCAAAATGAGGCTGCACTTCTAACGCCATATTCCGTTCAATAAAAGGTACCAGCAAGGCACTTCTAGTGTGATGCAGAATGCCACAGGTGTAATACGCAACGCCCAACTTTTATGCCGACCTGAAGGATAGCAAACTACTCTTATTTACCAGAACAACGCGCAGAATCTGGCCTAAGCCAACATTTTACAACAAAATATTACGAAGTCTTGAAAAAATACTTCTACCACTAGGCAACTATGGCAGAACCGCGAAACCCTTTTGGCAGTTGTCCTAAAGAATACAAGGAGGGCTTCACGCGGAGCAGTAAATGGCGCAAGGTGCGCCCAAAAATGTCGTCATTGTGCCCTCAAGGAAACGGAATCCTGCGGCTAGGTGAAACCCTGCTGCTTTGTGTGCACAAGGGATTTTCATATTAAGGCTCCCTTTCGCGAGAAATCGCTTTAAAACAGTTTATCATGCTAACACTGCCACTCGCCCTGACAGAAACAAGTTTGTTCTTTTCTGAAGTCTCCGCTAGCTTCATAATCATGATTGTGAGAAGACATATGGGTGTTCGCGACAAACCAGTTTTATGTTCTTAACCTGTGTTATTCTTATAGGCGATAAATTCACATTTTTTTATATTTAGCTCTGACTGCTAAGAACTGTACGAGTTCAATTATAAGCTTCGGTTTTAATGAAAGTGCCGATGTTACGGCTTAGTTAAGAGCAGTTTAAAGCTGGGCGGCACTTCCGGCTTATGATTGCACAACGATGTCGCAACTATCCACCATTAGCATTCGCGTGTGTGTGTTTATTTTACTTTACTAGTTTCTTCGAAAGGCGCCATGAAGGGACAAGGAAACATAACGAAGCCATCTTGTGTTGTAACACGGAGCTGCGAAAGTAAGTTCGTGACAAAAGTGTACTATCGGCTTGCAGGTAAGTTTTTACGTAATCAGGAGGATGCCATTGCTGAAACTCACGTTTGATCTGTCATTTTAGAGTTCAAGTCCGTCAAGCCAAGACTGCATGAGTGCCCTTTGGTTTCTGTGGCTTTGCCGTAACAGAATACACGTGTACTACCACGGACTGTTCGAAAAGCAAAACGTATAACCATATGGCCAAAAATTGTTCAGGGCCAATGCGCGGCAAAGCTATGGTTCGGGTCTCGCTCGTACAAAGCCAGCACGTCAGTGGCCTAACATTGGGCGCGGCCTCCGCAAATCTTGCGCGCAATGTTGACGAAATCAGCTCCCAGGTAACATCGTCACCTCATTAACCACGACTCGTTTATCAAAGAGTTACAGTTATTCCTCAATGTATAAACCATTTTTCAGTGTTTGTGTCATTTTCGAACCTCTTAGATTGGTTCAATCTTCGATGTTTGTGTCATTTTGAACGTGGGTCATTTTTAACCCTCGAATTTTAGAAATTGGATAACTGTTGTGCGCCTTTTTGTGCGCCCCCTTTTTTTGCAACTATGCATTTCGACATGAATGTGTTTGTATTCGCATTAACATGGGTGCTGCTGTTTTTAATGTTACCATGTGTTTTCTTTTTCACTGCGACACCTATGTAACGCCCGTAAGGGCGTTTAGGGTAACTGAATAAAAAAATCTGAGCCTCAGTTGTAGGTCAGCACGAACCTCCACCGAACCCCAGTGTTGCTTTTACAACTGCTATGCTAGTGTGGCAAAAGCTAATTGTTCTCCTCTTTGTGTTGGATGAGAGCACCTGGTATGAAGTGTACGAGAAGGAGCACACCGTGCTTCTGATGTCTGTACTGAGATGGAACATAAATTTACTAATGTCATGCCATATTGGTCAGCTTCTGCAAAGAAACTGTGCACGCCCGAAAAACGGAGTGCAGCGATATCTCATAAAAGTTGTGAAAACGGAGACTTCGCGTCAGGGTCCCAACGTTGTCGCAACAAAAGGCTCATTGCGAAGAAAATCCTCGCTTCCACCAGTCAAGTTTAAAATATAAAGCCACTGCAAAAAGAAACACCAAGTAAATTTTATTTATCTCTGTCTCTGTCTGTCACACCGGCGCACTTGTTTAAACTATTGAAAGAGTTGCTTTACAAACCTTCACGTTCGTGGTATTTGCCACTAAAAGCAGTTATGAGGCCACTATTAAAATTAAAAACCACCGTCCCGTGCTGTTTACGTACTAGAACGCAAAAGCTGCTTCCTAAATGAATAAATGGCATTTATAAATGAGTGAATGGCAACAAAACATTCGCGCATTGTAAGCTTGTTCGTTCGAATTATATATCGTAAAGGCACATCTACTCCTCCGTACAAGCGATGGGCAACTGCAAGAAAATTGTATAAAAGTGCGACTTCGGAAGGTGATCATGAAGCTTCCATCCTTTGTGAAATAGCACGTTCACGATACTGTCCAACTAGAGGGCCTGAGAGGTGACGTCTTTTGGTTGGTACAGCTATGCCAAACTGAAGCAATAAAATTGGCTAGTTAGCAAGCGCTTTTTATAAGGCACCAACCACGGTTGTAATTTTTCTCTAGGAGTGGGTTTTGAATGTATATTTTTGTGCGCCTTAATTCTGATGCATTTCGGTTCTCTTGAATTTACTTTGTGGGATGTGCATGCCTGTTTATTGTTATCTTTTCTTTAGGGGAAAACTATGGCACTGTTCAACTAGGTGACAAGCTGGTCGTTAATACTGAAATAGTTTTTTTCGCGATAATGAAGTATTGCAAACACAAGTGCAAGTGTTTTGGAAGCGCCTCTTTTTTGGTGTAAAGTGGGTTCTATTGGAACACGAAAAACGTATTTATTGTACCGATCCGCGATTTATGCTTCTAGGAAAAAGAAAATGGGGTACTTGCATATTCATTATTAGTATTACTTCCAAAAGCAGCAACACTTTCATATATTCGAACATTTGTCTCAGTACGCTCTCTAGCACGTCTGATTTGCTTCCTATTCCGCATCGAAATTTTGTTTAGTATAAGTAAATGAGCATAGCATGGAAGCGCTAATAACCGTTTCTTGTATTCAATCCCCTGCAAAATTTGAAAGATGAACCTAAAGCTTAATCTTTATAAAAGTTGGGTAGTTTAGGAAAATGCCTTCATTGTTGCACGACATCACTTTTGTAAACTAAACCATTTTCGCAACCACGACGAGGATGCATGGACGAGCTTTCCGATGTCGGTATCATTTCAAGGTTCAAATTTTAAACATGTTGTAGGCGTACCTGCATGTTATCCGGCGCCCCCTTGGAGGTTCCGGCAAAAGCAACGTCGTTTTTCGCCCCTGGGTCGCCTGCCGCATATGGTTGGGGGTCCTCGTGACTGGCGGACGTAGCCCCATGGGTCGCTGTTATCAACGCGTTTTGGGAGCGAGCGTTGTGTCCACCCCTGCAGAAAACGTTTTCCTGAGAAAGTCAACGAAATTGTGGGCGCCAAATATGTTTCCTGGCACCCAGTGCAAAAAAACGTTATCATATGAACGACCTTTTAATTCCTTGTGAAACCTCAACATCTGCGCGTAGGCAGCAACTTGAGGAATCGTTATGTCAGCGCTTCAATTGGGGGCAATTAACAAGATGTACTTGCTGCCATTGTCGTACTTTTGCAGTAAATTGTTGCTACTTGTTATTATTGACTGTTTTGTTAGCCTTTTGATGTTCTAAAAGGTTTTTAAAGCAAGTTCAAATTCAAATATATACACGTACATTCCATAATGAGTTGCCGCTTTTGAGAATGGAAAAAAAGTTAATGAAAATTTTCCTAGCTTGCGGTAGTACGCAGCGATGCCCGGACAAATTATTATACTAATGACAGTAATCGTATAACAGGTATGTATTTATACGTTACTTGTTATAATTACCTATTTCACAATGGAGTCACCAACACTTAGGAATTCCTGTATCGTGCTAATAAGTGGGCTCCAACGGGGGGGGGGGGGGGGTTGTTATCGAAAACACCTGGACCTTCTGTATCTACACCTATAAAGACATGTGCCCGACCTACCGACCGAATGAGCGACTGTCTGAGCAACGGGCCCGACCGACGCATCGGCTGACTGGCTGACTGACTCATCAACGGCCAGCCAAAGCGGCAGGACCTAGCGACTTTCAATTTGGGCAGCATATATTTATCATGGCGTAGAGGATCACCAAAGATACATTTTACAAAATTCCACTACTAAAAGAACGATAAGTTGAAATTGTGTTTTTGCACATTTGCAAACATTTTCCTCTCGCTTTGCTATATCGAAGTGGTGTTTGCTGATTTATGTAGGATTAAAATTTTCTAAAAATAAGGGTTATGATTGCAGTCTTACCAACACCTATGGTGCGAATCGGCATTTCGGAGTAAATTGGGTGTATGTACAGATACCCTGAGATATGTTCAGCCGATTCTTATGCCGAAATGGTTTCTGGCGATCTGTGTCATTCGTGCGAATACACAAAAACAATATGACAGTTTTTGTCGCGATACGAGGCTAAAAGGACGGAGAGGGTTTTTTTTTCAACTGTTACACTCGACGAGATCAACATTCCGAATAGGCAATATCAACGCCCAGCCAAAATTCTGGTCATAGTGCCTCGAATTTATGGGAGTATATTCCAATCATGTAGTAGAAACGTAGTATGGTAGGTTTGAAAATTTACATACCTGAGAGGGAAGGAGGCCTAAATTATACTTTCATAAATTTCTCATTATATCGCAGGCCTGTTAAGAACTGGAACTAAGTTTCGCGGCTTCAGGCAATTCATTCGAATGTTTAAAAACTGCTTTCCCAAATTTTTCCCATCTAACCCCTTAATAGAGTGAATTTGAATTCAAGGTAAGTTGCATAATTTTACCGATTTCCATAAAGCGCGCCGTTCCCCCCACCCCTGATATATCCAATTGGCTTTGCTTTACAAATGTTACAAATGTTTTGACCTCCAAAATGCCCCGAAACTAATTTCACGATTTGGTCGTATAATAGTGCGATTGTGATATATCGAATTACATGCCTCAAGAAGTAAGAAGGGCCAAGATGGGATATGAATACCCAGACCGAAATGCTAGAACAATCCGGTAGAACAATCCTATTATAGCGAAGGAGCTCAATCAGGCTCCATGTTTTACTGCCACCCTAACAGAGTAAAAGCAATTGGCCGCGTTTCGTTTAATTGAGTTAAAATGTCAAAAATTGAGGCTCCAGCTTTCCCTGCCAATGCTCCTAATGGCATATCCTCTTTCTCCTTCCCACCCTTCACTTCCTTTTTCTCTACTCTCCCAACTGCCATTACGACTGCAATTTAGTTTTGTTCAATTCAACTTTCTCCTGTTCCTACTACTAGACAGCTACTTGTTTAGGCAGAGCTATCTGTTTGACCCAAAATCATACGGGTAGGGCGAAACCTAATATACACTTTAGATTTGTCGAATTCATTTCAATTCTCTCCGCTTCTATTAGCTCGCCCATCGCCTGTTGAGACTCCACGTGGTGTCTTCCAAAACGAGTTGCCTCCCTCCGTGGCGAATGTTTATTATCAAACTGTGAGGTACAGATACCAAACCTCCCAACAAAGATAACACTTCTGAAGGCTAAATACTCATTCGCTCGAGCACACCCAAGTCGTACAATTTGTTACGGGTTAGTTCCCATAAAACACTGGTTCCAGCATTTTTATATTAGCATACGCCTTCGGTAGGAGGTCGTGTATTGACATCAGGTGGGAATACCTGATTGTGTACAACTCCGGTATGGCCGAGCTATAACAAGAAATAAGTGACTCAATATTTGTCATACACTTTTGTCTCGGTAGAATACTGTCCCCACAGGGCGTACCTGGGTGCTATCTCTATAGCCTATAACTACGAAATAAAGTTTCCGTCCCATTGACTGACAGATTCGTAAACACCCAGCCGAATGTGCTGAACCTACAAACTTAAAATTTCAAGATTACATTTCTATCATTACGTAGGGGTTCATTAAAATTGATTTTCGAAAATCCCACTCCTAAAGGGGGAGAAGAAGGAAGTTATGTTTCCCTCAATTTCTTATTCTCTCGCTTGCCTGTTCAGATATCCAAGTGCTGTTTGCTGATGTATCTAGCGCGGAAAAATGTGTAAAAAGTATTTTCGGGGTTTCGCTCTATAAAGCGTACCTATATTTCGGAGTGAATTGGGCGTTATTCGGGGTTAACATTTGCAGCCGATGGATATATATATTCAGTTTTTGGTGATAAATCTTATTCGTACAAACACGCGAAAGCACGTTTTAGGATTTCACCCTGCGATGCCCCTAAAAGTCTTGGAAAATTCTTTTGAAATTATCCTCTAAGCTACTGAAAAGTGCTTGCAGGTAGTACAAACGCTCAGGCGATATACGGGTACTTGTTTGAAATTTAGCGAGTATGCTGCCATCATGCCGTACATATTCAATCTGACTGAATTGCGAAAATAAATACATAAAAGAAAGACAAGGGCTAAGGTATTTTTTCATACTTTTTTTTCTTATATTGCAGGCTCATTCAGATGCCGACGCGTTTTTAGCAGTTTTCAGTTACCCATTGGAATGTTTACCGCTGCTTCGTTTGCTTTGACCTAACTGCCAATAGGAAAAATTCTGATCTGGGGTAAGTCGCATACTCATACGTTCAGCCCGCTGGTATACCGAACGGGTCTCTGCTCGCCACACAAATGTTCGGCACACAGATGCCTGAGAACCAACTTCAGGATTTTGCCTTACGAAAGAAGAAAAGTGTGAGTGAGATTTTTGAACTTGCATGTTTCAAAAGTGAAAATCTCCAAAATGGGATATCAACACCCAGCACGAAATGCTTGAACGACTTAATTGCAATGGAGCGGACTCCTGGATGTGTTCTGCGTTCTCAGGGAACGCACTGACGTATATGCCGTTTGATTAAAATTACAATTATCACCCCTAGTCTTTGTCCCTCTTTTCTGCCAATAATTGGTTAGAGGCGTGCGGCTTGGTCCTTCTATTATGAATATAAGATAAACAGTGCCATTTCGAAACAAATTGCACCGCTCAGGCGTGTATCAGTGGTTATGTAGCTAACAAGTACTGGAGAAAACTTCACGATTTTTATTTTTCAGGGAACTGATCCAGACTACTGAACCCAAGCTCTTAGGCCTGCTGTATATAAACGCTGTGCATTTACAGATGTGCATTCAGCTAATACCGTCTTGCACGTGTGAACATTCTTATCTAACGGAGCTTCCGTTACGTGTATTCGTATTTGCGGGTAATAAAAATTAAGGGTTTAGGGAACACGTGAGCAAGCGTTAAGTGACTGCTCTCCCGTGTTTTACGAACCAGAACGGTAAAACGAGGAAGGACGTCATAATACTGAGTTGTACTTTGAGCTTAGCCTTTTCGTGTATAGTACGTTGGATGGAGCTTTATCCGTGTACTCTGTATTGCTCATTTCCACGCTGTATTATTTCGTCTGTTGAAGAAATTTATTCTGAAAGTGTTAGTTTTTCTTGTTTGTGCTTTATTGGAGTCTCTAAGTTAATATATTACAGGTCTGGTGTGACATGCTATAGATATTTATTATGTACAGTACATTATGTATGCGAAATATTACCAAATTACTTGACGTGTAAAGCGCCAGAAAAAGGTATCAGAACCGAACTAGTGCCACCTTTTTGTTGAAGTCCCAGCATGTAAAGCACAGCTAGACAGCCCTTCTGCGTATGCACTTTATCTTTCTAGGAACGGTAGGTACTCTAACACAGAAGTGTTGTAACAGACAGGGAAAAGATCAAAAACTTAACATGTAAAAATCAAAATATTACACTTACTGCTCGCCGTCCGCTGAGGCGTGGTCGTCGTGCCCTGGAAAAGCATTAAAACGGCAGTAGCAACGTCCAATAACGGTTTGCAAGTGAACATTTTTCAAATGGATTTAAAAGAAACACTGGTCAATCCTTTTTTTAACACCAGCATGCAAGGACAGATAGTATGTCTGCGAATGAAAACGTGCTTAGTTTAGGGGCAAGTGGGAATAATTCGAAAGTTTAAATGAACACAAATTATTGGTGAGCACAAATTTAACGCTTCATCAAAAAGGGACGTTTTATGGGTTTTTATGCAAACTCGCCTGCTTTCCCTGCAATTTTATACACACAACATTTGCAATAAAAAGCACGGTCGATTTCAGCTTATTTGCACACATGTCGCCTAGTGAGATTGAAAGGAAGTAGTGCCGCTATCTTCTATGACGACAAGAAGATATTATGCCTAAACCACACTATAAAAAGTCGTCAATAATTTCCAACAACCTTGAAGATCACACAATTGCTGTACAATCAATGCTGACACTAAGCTTTTACTTCTAAAGAATGACTGCTGTTCTTCTCAAAGTATGCATTTTCCTAAGCTGGTCCCTGACCCAAGCTGCCATACACTGATAACGAATGGTTAGGGTAACAACATTACAGCAACTAAAAAAAGTAATGAAAATGGGACATAATGTAACTATTCCTTATAGCCACGAGGAACAACAGGTAATCAATAACCTTGTTGCAAAGGGTGCTTTGCAAATCGTCTTGCAAATAGTTCAATGTTAGCGCCAGGTACTAAACGGCTATTTTATACTGTGCTGAACGTTTGTTTCTTCTGGCATTATGCGACGAACCGCGATTTTTTTTAGTACGATAGTCTTTCTTCGGATAGCTAAACATACAACTTTTTATCTGTCTCTGTGTTACAAGAGTTAGCAGCCAGGCTAAAATTTCAAAGAACGGTTGATCGCGTAGTGTATACAGGCAAAATCTTTGCAAACTGCTGAAACTCGTGGCGTAGGGCGTATAAGTCAAAGTTGTTCCCCAGAAGGAAAACAGTAGGCATACGGGAAGCCAGACATAAGTACATATTAGCAGCATCCCTTCATTAGCAGTGACATTAGCAGCATCCCTTCATTAAAATATGTCGAATTTGTTTAGTTTGCAGCAAATAAAAACGCAGTAATACGGACGACAAAAAACAACAAAGAAAATTTTAGTTTGAGCTGTTCTAAAAAGAACGCAAATATAAGGCCGCAATAATTGTCGATGAAATAGTGCGATTGATTGATTGATTGATTTGTGAGGTTTAACGCGCCGACGCAACGCGGGCGATGAGGCGCGCCGTAGTGGAGGGCTCCGGATTAATTTTTACCACCTGGGGATCTTTAACGCGCGCCGATATCTCGCACACTCGGGCGTTTTGCTTTTCGCCTCCATCAGAAAAGCCGCCGCGGCGGCGCGGAATCGAAACCGGGACCTTGAAATAGTGCGGAAGAGGCGATATTGAATCGTACTGAGCAACTTCACTTTGCATTCGTCTTAGAACAGAACAACCTGAGCGATTGAAGCGGATGTATGAGAGGGTGTCACGCGGCCGGCTAGAAAAACTACTGTCGTACTTTGACGACATTTGCAGCCAAGGAAGCGGATACGCGGCCATTTTTGAAGTGAAAATATCTAGACGTTTTAGATATGATAAACAGGGTTCTCGAATTGAATGAATGTTCATAGCGCAAACGGTTTCGCGTACCTCACGCGTTACTGTGCACGCCAGTGTGAATATTCCGCCACCGTTTCTTCTCTAGATAGATATTCAGGCACCACAGGCTTTGTCATATCTCCTACCCATTAATTAACATAGCGGGTTTCCCGACAGGGGAACAAGTTTTTTGTTCGACCCTTAAAACGGCCAAAAAACTACAACTCTTATCTCTGTGAAGCCTCCTTTCTAAATAATTCGAGGAAACTAGTTTCAGGAGTCCTTGGCTATAGGTTTGGTTACCTAGAAACGTAACCTTTCGCCTCCAATGACCAGATATGCAATCATTTTTTGTCGTAAGAAGTTTAATAAGAATAGCGGTACCCCTAAACTTTGCCATCTAGTGAACACGCAGGGTCATCTGCACACCAGCAGTGTGCGTCGTTTTGTCGCTGCAATTGTCCTTCAAATAATAGGCCCGCTTCAGGAAATCCTGACTTGCGGTGAATCGATAAAATTAGGTCGCAATTTGTTTTTTTTCCAGATTGCTCACCACAGCAATCTGAGACTCAAACACTTTTCTGTACTCAAATCACTCGTACTCGGCTTCGTAAATACTCATTCGTAGTTTTACTCACTTGTATTCAAATGCATCTGATAATCCCCCGTGCACAACTCATCAGGATCAGCATTGTGTGCCAACTTGTGCGAAAAATAAATGCGTTACTCCTACTCTATCTATGCTCCCCTCTACTAGTAGTGAACCTGTCCTTACTCATAAGAAGCTTATTTGTCCCAGCTCTTGCTTGTCCTCGAGTCACAAAGATTCCTTTTCATCTCCGCTAGCATTCAACCATTTGCATTAACAGCTTAACTAGGTATATGCTTCGGCTGAGTAATATATATGTGACCACTAGACTTGCTGGAATGACTACACTCAGGCTGAAATTCCTAAAAGAGGTTGGACGGTTGATCGAGCGTTTTCGCCGTAGTTTTAAAGTGTTAACTGGAGTAAAGAGGTCAATTTGCAATTTTCATACATAAATTGAACATTTTTAATTCGTTCTTGCCGATCCCTCTACACAAGAAAACTTTCTGAAGTGTAACGACGGGCGACCAACCAAGAAATGATTCGATGGGGGAAGTGACGGATTTGGACAACGACAGCTAACAGAGAAGTTGCGGGGGCCAGAAGAAATCAAGTTCTGAAGTCTGAAGGTAATTTGCGCAGCCGAAAAACAGGCAGTGAAAACAACGAAAACTATATTTAAATGATCATGGCTTGGTAAACTTAAAATAGTGACCCAAAAATTTCTTCCGACCTGAACACAACTGAGTCTTCGGGCTCTAGTATTTAATCAGTGTTTTCATCTTTTGCCGTAGCTTCCACCATAACTTTATCGCCTCTGTTTCCCTTTGTGCGCTATCGCAGATAGTAGCTCCGAAGAGGACTCGAGAATTATTTATCCGCGTTTCTTCTTTCGAAATGTGTGTTTTCTTCGCCCGTACATGTTTCCTACGGCCTGAGAGGTCAAACTTATACAAACCAAAGTTCAGAATGCACCAACCCGCCCAAAGAAGGGGCACAGTGATGTTTACTTGAATATGCAGGGGTTCTGTTTTTTAGGTGCTTCACCCCTTCCATGTGTTAGCGTTTTAATGAACCACAACACAAGACAGACCCTCTTAGATCAAGTGCATGTCATCGCTCGGGGGCAGCACGCCGTCCTGGTCGCTGCCAGTGCCAACGTTGTTTTAAGACACGCCGCCTTTGTAAACACTGCAGAGACGTATCTCCATCATATTCAGCGCCGTATCTTCATTGAAAGTCTGCTTCCTAGAGTAGATTATCAAAACGAGTTTTGAAGCCTGTCTTGCTTCGCACTAGCGAAGAGCAATGCAAGAATTTTGTGTAAAAGAAAGTGTTGGTGGTGTCCGAAGATGGAGAAAGCACTCTTTGCCTCCATAGCTCTGTAAAATCAACGAAGGAAAATTTGACATCCACTTCAATGTAGCGTTACAGCTACAAAGGAAAGCTGTACAGATTTTCATTATCTAAGGTTAAAACTAAGGTTAAAATCACAAATCTAACGTTAAAAGTACCCGTGGTGCACTTGCACCGAAAAATGTTCCCTGCATTGGTAATAAAAAACCAAGAAATGGGCCAAAGTATGAACATTAAATTGTATTCTTTGGCAGACAGCAATGGACTTAATTGACAAAGTGCCAGACATGAAGAACATGCTGCCCAAGGGCCGAAAAGGCGCCTGTTTTTGCGGCGGAATTAAACGTTGAACAAACAGTTAAAGCGGCACTTTGCAAGTGCAGACAGGGTGCCCTTGATGTGCGTAGTACCTGGGTGAGGGCACAGAACAAGGACACTTTGACAAGGCACAATACAGGTGTTGCGGAGCGACCACCTCGTTGCGGGTGCGCCGCCATGAGACGGAGCCGTGAGACCCCCGAGCGAACCTTATTAATGACGATGACTGACTAATGTACAATGATGATGGATGATACTGGTGCCCTAGAGCCAGGACCAGATCGTCTCGCTCCACTATTTCCAACATACTCCCGGCCCCAAAACAGATGTGAGAAACGTTAATATCTGTCAAATGTCTCCTGGCGAAAACATAGCACCACACTTCTACGCAAGAACACGACCTACAGGGTGGTTCAGGCTAGATTGCCTTTTCAGCCCTCTCGCATATTTCCTCCGTTTTTGTCGGGAAACCTTGAGCCTCATCTTGCAATAATTCGTTGAGCCTGACTGCTGGGTTCCTTGACCAGTACCGTAGCATTGTATGGTTGTCCTGCTCGATTGATGCGCTGCCCTCTGACATCGGTCGAGGGCATCGAGAAGATACGACTTCACGGAGATATTACTTTTCGAAAATACTTCCTTCCGGATCCTCCATAGTCGTTCGCATTCTCAAATTCCTCTTGGGCATATTTTTCGGGATCGTGCGCCGTAGACGACTGTTCCGAAGGTACAGAAACAGCTTCGTGAAGGGTCGTATTCGTGTCCCGGAGGCAGGCGTTACGAATGCCAGCGTTCCTGTCCGCTCTCTGAAGTACTTGCTCCTGAAGAACGCCGCACTTTGCTTGCTGGGGGAAAGGTGTCGTGGTTCGTTTCTGGGCTGTACCTTGCAGCGTCCATCCAAGCGTAGGGTTTAGGGTCCACTAAACCGAATACCTCGTTGCACGGAATCGTTTCCCAGTCGCTATTCTCCACAGTTGGTCGGAGCCTACTAGGAGGCTGATGCCTGGTTCTTCACATACCTCAGGAACCGCTCATTCATTTGCCTGACGATGGTCTAACTTTCATAGCCGTGCAGCGAAAGCGCCGTTGATGTCCGTATCCGCGACGATTCGGCAAAGCGTGGGTGTGGTGAGTGCTTCGATCTCTTGATGTGCATCGTCGAACTGGCTACGAAGTCGCGCTCAACTTTTTTGCACTTTACGCGATTCATAAGATACGGCCGATGCAAATGTATTGATGGCGAGGCTTCTCTCTCCCACGACTTTGAATTTTAACTTCGAAGCAAGGTCTTCTTTGATGAAAGTGTGCTGGCTTCCGCCGTCCAAAATCCTTCGTATGAATCGTGCGTCGCTGGGACTGATGATCCACGACCGGAAGGTCTGGAGGTGGACTCCTTCGTCCAGCTGGCAGCTAGATTCCGACTTGGTGGCCTGCGTCTGCACCGGCAGATTGGAGGTTGGGTCAGTGTGCTTCTCGTCTTTCTTGACTCTACATGCATAGTGTAGGTAGCACATGGCAGTCGCATGTCTCCCCTTGCGCATCCTGCCTCATATATTTCACCGGCACTCCTTTGATCGATGGCCCACCATCCTGAATCTATAGCATCGCATAGCTTTTGCTAGCCACTTCTTCTTTTCAGGAATGTCCAGAAAAGCGTGGCATGCCTCGTTAATGTGCTTTGCCGATTTGCAAAAAAAGCACTCATTACTTATTACTTTCAGACATCGAAGCATGCGAGGCGTGAAAAACCGACGTTGACTGGCCGTTACGTTGGAGGGGTTTCTTGAATCTGTCGAAGTTTCCACAGGATAACATCTCTCTCTCGCCTCGACATCGATCCGCATGTACCACAAAACCTGGTCCAGTTGGTGGCATGTCGTTATGTTTGCTTCCCCAGACGACAATGCCGTGGCCGTTGATGTCTCCTGGAGGCGTTCGTGTCAGTGAAACGCCACAATGATCTCTTCCGGCAATTCCTCCCTCAACACGTCGTACAACATCGCAGAAAATCTGCTCGTTGGGACGCCCAACACGTTCAGACAGCGGATGTTCAGCTGAACGGAGTTATATAGATTCCGCAGCTCTCTCGTGTCAGATGCAGATGGCACGTGCTGACCACCACAGAGCATTCGGAAATGCCGCTGTACAATCTGGCTGGGGTCGCTGAACCTATCCTTGAGGATTCGAATGAAACTTTCGTAGCACGCGCCCGTTGTTGCAAGTTCGACAATCGCATCGGCTGCTTCACCTTCCCGGTAGTTTTGGAGGTAGTGAAACTTGTCCGTTGTGCTGAGAGTCGGGTTCTTGTGGGCTGCACCGCAAAACTGCTCCCAGAACGACGTCGATTGACATACGTCCCCAAGAAAAGGCTTGATGGCAAGCGTTTGTAGACGAGTGTCGTAGGCATGGGACGGAGCTGTCGTTGGGGCAAGTGACGTCGTATTCGCAGCCGAGGGGGCAGGTTGCGCCGTGGTGCTGACGCTAAGGTCCTGGAGCCGGCACGTTAGGTGAGCCAGAGCCTCGAACATTTGGTCGTTGTAGTGCGCCGCTGACTCGTACTCCCTTTCCAGCTCCTCGACATGAATCGCGTCCTCGACCTGGGCGTCGAACTTGCGAAGCTCGTCGCGGCTGGCCACGAGCTAATCTACCACCTTCCAGATGGATGTTCGGTCAGAGCAGCCGCTCTCAATGGGGGCTTTCGGGTCGACCAAGACTTTGGTAACTTGAGCTCGCCTAGCAGCCTGTTTCGCATACAGCCGGTCCATCGTTGAGAGAAAATTTCCGGCTTACTCGCTAGGCAGGCAGTCAGGTCCGCGCGTTGTCTTCCTGGTGTGGTTCCGAGGAGGACGAAGTGCTGTACTGGTTGTTTTTCGGTGAAGCTCGCCGTCGCTGTGGCCCGTTGCCCACTTCGTTGGAAGCTGCTCTTTTTTTCGGGTTTTCGCACCATATGTTGCGCAGCGAAAACCTCGTTGCGGGTGCGCCGCCAGGCAACGGAGCCGTGAGACCACCGATCGAACCTCCTCAATGGCGATGACTGACTAATGAACAATGACGATGATGCTGGTGCCCTATAGCCAGGAGCCACACCATCTTCCTTTACTATTTGCAACAACAGGTGAGTTGTTTGTCTAGTGCAAAGATACGTACGAGTAAAGGCGAACTCAAGGAACAAAGACATTTCAGGTCCAAGAGACATTTTATGTCAAAAAGGTTTCAGAACATAAACTCAGAGTCACTTAAATTAAACTCATTTTAGCAAGGTGCACCAAAAGACGGGCTAGCTAAAAATAGGGAAATAAAGAAAGACAAAGTTATTTTCGAGACCTGCTTCGTAAAATGTACAATTCAAACAGATGGCATGCCGCCATAAATAATATTCCAGGACCAAGCAACCTGACCATTGCACGCCAAAGCTTCTATGAAGGCGCAGTAAACTGGTATGGTTGAAGGGCCGTTTCTGACAGTGTACTCCAGGAGACAGCAGAATTTCTGCTGGATTGTCCACCTGTAGCCATCTGAATGGGCATCAAAGATTTATCATGCAGTGCCACTACTCGAAGCGCTGATGCCTGCCGAGGTGTGCACAGACGGTAAAGGAGAAGTGACATTCGAAATGTTTGTGGTGTGCTCTCCAATTAATGGAGCTGCTTCGTGTGTACCTGGCGTCCCTGTATGTCACAATACATGGTGTTTTGTACGTGCAGAAATGGGGAATTTCTAGAGCACTGTGCATCCTACCAACTGTACTGATCGGTAGTTTGCAAATACGACATGCGTTTGGGAGGCTTGTTGAGCTGTTCGGGCGTACTGAGATGCTCTCTATACGTCGAATATATTGTTCACTTCCAGTAGGACGAAGACCTTGCGTGGGAGCGTTTGAAGGTTGTCCAAAATTTCTACAGAGCACACAAGGTCTAGTAGTCACTGCTGAGACACCCAAAAAGGGAAATGCTCCAGTATTTCGAAATGAAATTTGAGGTGGATGAATACAATACTGTCTCGTCGTACAAAACAAGAAAGGAACCTGCATCTCCAGTGCACACGCTCCACTTTAATTTATTTAGGAGAGGCATTGGAACAGATTCTTTTCTCCGACCTTAAAAACTTCATGCCAACACGGCACAGAACACCAACTTTACATCCCCTGGGAGCATTTGCCATCCAGCGCTTACCCTTCAAGTGAAGGGGTGTCCACAGCTAAGAAGGTTTTTTTTTCGCGAAATCCGAACAGTGAGCCTAAAAAAGCATGGGTAAGAACAAAGTACCAGCAGTCATTCGATGCCTTGAAAAAGTTTCAACAAGCTGACGAAAGCAGAAAAAAGCGTGCTGGGCGTTGTTCTTATACCAGCTTACGACCCGACTCAACCGAATTAACCAGGATTACTGAAACCCGACGCTAAAAGCTCAACACCAGACAAAATACCAAATAATCTGCTCCAGCACGGGGGAAAGCCACCGATTATCAAAGGCTTTTCCACTGCTGCATCGTGTTTTCGTCTTTTTCTTCGCTTTATTTTGTTTGTCCTCGACTGGGAATTACCGCGACTGCCAGTCTGGCCGAAATTTATGCAGCACCTCCCCCGCAGTGAGGGGTCTCCTCTTCGTGCACCTGCTCTACGCAAGTGCCGTCAATTGAATTACGCTTGAAATATTTCTGGAAGATGAGTATATATTTGCTTGTACAAATATTTTCAGCGTACGGGACGAAAATGGTGCATTAAAAAGTGTCCGGGCAAACTTTTCCACAAGAAAAAACAGGTCCTGTAGATTAGTATGTCGACGTCGTACCCCAGACTAAAAATCAGGTAGAGTGGTGCGAGTAAAAAGGTGAATTATAAATGACAATCTTTGCATAGAACGGTAATATGTATCTGTGCCTGCGCTTCGTATAGGGATGCGTGACTGCTGGATCGCAACACTGTGACTGTGGTTGTCACGTAGAATATTTTCTGAGAAGATCAAACCGAGGATTTTGATGCTTCTAAGTACTTCGATTTTATTATCCCGATACGTAAGGTTCATGGTGCAACTAAAGTGCTTCAATTTTGGTCTAAAAAGAACTGCATTTGTTTTCTTTACATTTATTTGATAGTTATGCAGTGTCGACGTCTCGTGAATTATTAAAAAAATAAATTAGCTCTGTTTTCGACTTCGGCAGAATTTAACGCGGACAAAAAGATGCTACCTTCATACGCATGCACAGATAGTTGGCCTCCTCGTAGATGTTCACGTAGATGATTTATATAAAAGTTAAAAAGGAAACGTCTGAGGTACTGGCCTGAGGCACACCTTTATTTAATTTGTTTAGGATAAGAACAGTGAGTGTTGACTTGAACAAATTGGTGCTCATGTCGTAAGTATGCCGTAATAAGGTTTGGTGCATGACCTCGAATGCTATATACCTCCAGCTTTTTAAGTAATATGAAATGTTGAATACAATCAAACGCTTGCGTGAAATCTATGTATAAACCAAGGGCAAGCATTTTCTTCTCACAGTTAATTATATTGAATCTTTCTGTACAAGTGGGGCAGATTCGGTGGACTCCTCTTTTCTGAAGGCAAATTGAGCAGGCGAAATTATACCGTGCTTTTCAAGGAAAATAGAGAGACGGCGGTGTACGCCTTTGAAAATATTTGCAAAACAGAAGAGTTCTGAAGTGACCAAAATAATTAGATTCTCTATTTTGCGTGTATAACAGCAAGTTTTGTGATTTGCATCTGTTTAGGAAGTGTCGCACTATATATGCGGGGCTTTACAAGGCGAGTTCAATAGGGGTGCGAAATGTCAAGCACACATTTAAGTGACAGAATCTGCATACCCGGGAACCCTACAGATGGCGCTGAGCTGAACAATTATAACTGTGTTCTAGTTTAGCGGTATAATCACTAAAGTAATATAGCCATATAGTGAACTTTATTCAAATACTCACTCTTACTCGACATTTTTCGCGACCAAACCGAGGTTTCCTTGTATGGCTGCCGTGTAGCTGCAGCAAGATATCGAAGACTGTTTCCCGATATGCCATCGCGCCGAAGCGCTTCTGTTGATAAATTTACCACGGTATCTGTTCGCCTTACCTCCCCTTGCGCGAACATAGCCGGTATTGTATTGTGTGTTGGGGGGTGGGGGTGGAGGCAGGCTTGACGCGGTCAACGTTGTCGTAGAAGGTCTGGAAGGGGACGATCTCAACATGGACGTCTCAGGGCCCAGCCCAACCTGGCTGCTGCCATCCTGTGGTCCAGCGGTTTAGGGTCCTGTAGTACCCTTGCTCATGAATTTAAGACGGATATTTCTTAAAGCATTTAATGAAAAACTGGATTTTTAGGTACGGACGAGAAACCATGATATAATCCTGTCTAAACCGCAATAATAGAGATTTGTTGCGCAACCAGCAGTAATATTAGTACTGCACTAGCCGACCACAATTCAGAGCCCATCCACTCTGCAAAGATGGAAGGCAGCGAAGCTGTAGCCACGTTGGGTTTTGCTATGATGGCGTTTTGCAATAGTGAATTTATAACTGTTTTCGTTATTGGCTGATGCAAGCATAACAAGCCGGCAAATTACTCTTCATCCCGGAGGGATCCACAGCTATTCGATGAGGTATAAATGGAGGCGGTGGCGGCGTCGACTCAATATTCGGTGGCAGCGGCTTCCCTTTGTTTTCGCGCTCATTTGGGATTTATTGCGAACCGACGCTTCTTCATTTCCTAGTCTTATTGCTCCGAGTGAACGACATGCGACAATCCCATAGCCGAGTTAAATATGCAACTGTCGATAACGGCGTCAGCGCCGTTACCATCTGATTACTCAACTTGTGAAAGAGACATCAGTGGTGGCGCGTGAGGAAGATAAACCTTGTGACAAAGGTGTCAGCGTTTGAAAAAAGAAACGGAGAAGCGGTGCCGAGTGCTGTACTGTCTTCGGAAGGGAAACACAAGATTCCAACCATATATAGCTTCTCTGCAAAATACTGGTGCCACGAGAATGAGAACGCGTGAATGTTTATATTGTTTTTTTGTGCGACTTTTTATGGCCTAAAACTGATTTTAACTCCGCGCATTGCGGTATATACCCGCCATTTTTTGTTGCTGAGCCTAGTCTGAAATCCTCTACGCATTCACGGTTGTATGGTAGAACGTGGAGGAGGGTAAAAAGAGCATCTGCTTGTCGCGTTGTTTGGTTGCCGCGTTCTGATGACGCCTTGTATGCTGACTTGGCCTATTTTGTCGGCATCTGACCTTGTGACGTGCTACATGCTATGCAGATTGGATTCTTGATGCTTGGTCGCATGTTGCATTTGCCCAGTGTCATTGTTGACAAAACAGACATGCCGTTGCTATTTTCCTTGTTGGTATAAACTTTCACTGGGAGCACACTATAAGCCAAACTGCACTTCTAGAAAAAATTTAGCCTGGTTTTCCAAGCTGCAAACCACCCCATGTAAAATGTTTGGCATGTTTTGTTCTCCCATTCAGTTTTAAAGGAGCACTGACACCAATTTTCGGCGTTAATATTATTGCACAGTTCGCTTCCTTCACTCAACAGAATACCCTGGCAGAAATATGAGCGGCCTGCGACGCGAAGAACATAGTTCAATTGGATCGCATTTATCGCGCCGACGTAGCAGCGCGCGGAGCGGCACTCAGCAAATGGACATCAGCGTGACATCACTCCAGGAGAGGAAAAAGAAGTGACGCGACAGCGCTCGAAATCGTGACGTCACTTCACGCGCACGGCCCCACGTGCGGCGAGCGGGCGCAACACCCTCTCAAGCGGGCGCCGGTGACGTCCGCACAAAGTGGTGAGGTAAAACCGGGAGGCTGTCATATGCGCCGTTCGGGATGAAAGCGCGGGAATTTGAAACAAACGATTTTCAGGCCGTTCAATGTAATTAACTATCGCGCGCTAAAGTATTTGAAGTGCTGTTTCAGGTTCGCCAGACCTTTAAGCATGGATAAAAGCTATAAAAGTGTTACATTAAATTTTCGTGTCAGAGCTCCTTTAAGATAACTTTATTGGATGGCACCTCTGTTTTCTTGTTATGGTTAAGTATAAACAAGAAAGCACAAAGCCAGGACGAGCAGAGAAGCTCCTGGTACCCTACATTATGGCACTGTAGGCTTAAAAACATGTAAATGACAATAATCTTGGGAAGGTGTACCCTTGTTCCTTAGAAACATCTGGGCATCGTATTGTTTCTTCGGGATTGCTGCAGGCCACCTGATACGAGAAAAGTTTAACCTTTTTGTTTGTTTATCCCCGGCTTACACTGCCCCGAATAATAAAACTACACTCAAAATAACCAGCACGTTTGGACTTTTCAATAAACAGTTTTTAAAATATTTTTCTTCAGACAACATCAGGTAGCAATGGGCGTAATACAACCGAAAAATCACCTTTTCTAAGAATAATGTCGGCTCTAATATTTGAACAGTTCACCTCGACTTTGAAGGGTTCCGCTCATTTAAGCTCCAGAAGTGCCACTTTCTGGGCTCGTAAACATTGGATTATTCATTTGCTAGCTACTTGGAAAATGTATCGAAGTACAATAACTTTTCACTTCACTCATTTCCCGACATTGTAGCTTATGCTGGCGAGTATTGCATGCTGTCCTGTTTCCCTTTCCGGTCTCTATCGTGTGAAGGCTTGAAAAAAATTGTAATCAGCCGACTCAAAGTCACAAGTACAGGTAATGCTAGGAGTGGCATCGTCAGAATGGCTCACCGGTAACCTCGCCATTTCACTACTCCTTGCGACTTGAGGATTTCCTCTAAATATACAAGCACCCTTCAACTCTGGGAAAAACGATGAGCAGCAAAGCTGGGAGAAGTAAAATAAGTGCATGACACAAAGCCCGTTTGTTGTTTATGGTTGAGCAAACTGCCTACCTACTTAGCTGAAAGAAACTTGGAAGGAATACGAAGGACACATGGGGCTGCCCGTTTCATTTGTCCCATCGCAGACATCTTGCAGTCTGTGCAACACACTACCAAAAGCCGCTCTACCACGGACGACCGCAGCCAGGTCGCATCGAACCGTGAGGCGTCCACGTTGAAATATCACCCCTACACAACTCCTATGTCAACGTTGAGCGCGTGAAGCCAGCCGACGCGTGCACCCCGCCCTCCCCGCAAAAGCGGCGAGGTGCGTGCGAGGACGCCATTAACGGACATGGTGAGTTAAGCGGCTTCATGAGAACTGGGGTGATTCAACAAACAGATCTCTGGTGTGAAAATACTACAGCCCCATGCATAGCCCCTCCATTTCCCCCTCTACTGTCGAGTGTTTTGGCGCGCCCCAGAATAAACTAGAAGTCAAACGTCAAAGACGCAGCGTACAAAGTAACGTGACGTCCGCAGACGATTGTCCTGAAATTCTGCCATGGCGTCTGCTGTGCGCGCACGTATCTTGTAACGCCGTGGTTTCCAGAACCCTTGAAATAGAGAGAGGACATTGTCTATCAAACAGAAATAGTCTAGATAGTATAAATTAGTGACGGTCATGCGGAACACTTTCCTATCAGAGAAAATTGCCCGGTGCTGCATGTTGAGGAGGAGGGAACGTTGCCTATGCTTCAAACAGAGGATAATAATTCAAGGCGGGTTCACCCGTAAGTACCAAACCTACACAACACAAATCCAAAGGTGCAGTTCATGGCAATAGTTTTACCCATACCAACACGTTGCCGGCTAATAAAGCTCCTTTTTGAGCACGCTAACTAGAGCACGTGCTTCTATGCCGGGAAATTTCCGTTCAACGCACAGATGCTATAAAATACGTTCCGGGGCTTTACCATCCGTAATAAACGTTATTGGGATTTTAAACATCCTGGTTCTTACCTTAATGATGCAAGTAAAAACAAACATAGAAAGAACACAGAACATGCGTCTCATATTTGTGTGTCGCCTGGAGCTACGTATATTGCAAGTTTTGGCGACTTCCACTAAGCCGTACAAGGTAAATGTGTTGCTCATCATAACTTATAACCACTATTGAAAGGCCGGGCGTTTATTGAAATAATTAGGCAGTGACTTTTATTCACTACAGGCAATGACCGATGATGTAGTTTATTAGTGTTTTTGTAGTTCAGTAGCGCGTTTTAAAACGCGGTGTACGCGTAATGGCAGAAAGTCTAAAGTATTCTAACTTGTCAGCATTGACAATGCAATAAATGTGTCGTTTCGACAATGTGCCTCTAGCATTTTCTCTGCAACCATTTGAACAATACTTCTTATAACTTTAGTTTTTCTAAAACTTCGTGTTGCATTCTTTGTATGCTGATGACCTATCTATATAAACCATTTTTAGAGGTCCTCGAAAAAAGAGCAAAATATTGCTGTGACGTCTTTCAACCCATAACTACACTTTTAATCAGTTTAATCAATTATACCAAAACATCTTCTACTATCATACTCTCTTTCATCTTTCAACTGTTATTGACCTCGAGAAGTGATTTTGGTACCCAATAATGCAGATTTTATCGTTGAGCTTACGAGGGTTACGTTAGCAAAATCCGAGTCACCTTGCAATAAACATACCTCCCCGCAAACTTATATTACGCGCTGAGAGGTATAGACAAAAACAAGTAAATAGACCAAGCATTGAAGAAAGACAAATAACTTATATGATTGGCTTGCAGTGTTGTATTCACGTTTGAATTTTAAACAAATTGGGGACACATTTTTGGTGCCGTTTCTAATTAAAGAGTTAAACTGACCTCTAACACAGGCTTTATATCCCAGAAAGCACAGTAACGCCAGCCCGAAGAGAAGAAGGATGATGGCGACAGCAGCAATCACTGAAATGAGTATTGTCGTTTCTGGCTCCTCTGCAAGAAAAATAGAGAAAAGAGATGATATATTCTTGTAATACATGAAGACCCTTATCAACTGGGTTAAGGTGAACTTAGATACGCATTGAGGCCTAGATAGCTGAAATGCTTAAATACGACAAGCTTCAAATGTGCTAACAAGATAACATGTAGGTTCTGTGTTGCAACAAATTATTGCAACTGTCTGTAACATTTTTAGAAAAAAAAACTTTTCACCATTCATGCTCTTCACTTTTAAGGCAACAGAAGAGGAAGCACGGCCCCATCCGTTGTCCACAGATAGCGTGAAGGTGCGAGAGTCGTTGAGTTCAACTTTCTCTATTCGTAAACGACACACGTAGCCGTCTTCGATACCTTGGACCTGCGGGTGGGAAAAGCACAGAAACGCGGTTCTCAAGGCGAAATTTTTTCTCAGGCAGTAAAAAATAAAACGCGACTAAGGTACAGTGACACCATTTCAATAAAACTCGAAAGTCCACGCACCAAAAAGCCGAAAAAGGTGCAGGGATCACAAGAAAACCTAACTCTGCCCTAACTTTCAAATCATCTCTAATATGTGCACAAAAAAACACGAACACGCACACGGTCGCCACTAGAATGATAACTTATTTGCCGGCCTGCTCTTCACGGGATTTGAAGGAGGTCCAAACAGGTTTTTAATGGCCAGACCACACGGAAATGGTGTGAATGGAGTTAATTGTTCGCAGCTCGAACACTCACGTGAGGCAGCTCACATCCTACTTTTCAAGGTGGTTTGAAAAACAGGTTCTAATAGGTTTTAAATTCAATGCACTCTAGAATACCAGAAAGAATAATCAGGTAAAAAGACCCCCAAGCTTGTATTGACAACGCAGTCGTGTAAAGCGCAAAAAATTAGACCAAGGACGAAGTAGGATGACAGGGGAACATCTACTTTCATCCTCCTAGTCCCTTTAGTCCTCCGTGTATCATCGGGATAATATTTTGCGCATTACCTATCTACGAAGCAGTACCAACTTCCCCAGAAGTCCGCCTTCACAACTTATATTGACAAGTTCTATTCAAGCAATCAAAAATGGTTTCGGTGGCAACAACTGACATTTAATGCCTTGTCATACTTTTGATGTATTTACAATATGGCTGTCTTGCTTCCGTAATGTAATTTTTTCTCCTCAAAATTTGTAAGTGATCGCCGGAGCCAACCTTATCCTTGCAATTTGTGGAACCGTCGCACTGCTGGTCCCGGCCTGTGCAATTTTTTAAACGTATCTAAAATTGGGTTAAGATTGTGGTGTAATGATTGAAATTAGTAGTTCTTTCTTAAACGAGGGCTATGCCAGGGTTCTGTATTTCGTGTGTTTAATGGGTCAGTTGAACTTCCTAGCAGAGCTGATTGATTGATTGTAGGGTTTAACACGCCGACGCAACGCAGGCGATGGGGCGCGCCGTAGTGGAGGGCTCCGGATTAATTTTGACCACCTGGGGATCTTTAACGTGCGCCGAAATCTCGTACACACGGGCGTTTTTGCTTTTCGCCTCCATCAGAAAAGCGGCCACCGCGGCCGGGAATCGAACCCGCGACCTCGTGCTCAGCATCGCAACGCCTTAGCCACTGAGCCACCGCGGCGGGTTGCTAGCAGAGCTGTGTACTTTAAAAATTGCTTCGACGCTCCGGATGAAAAAGAGAAACAACGTAAAATGTAGAAATGGTACACTTGCTACAACTCCATACGAGAAAATATTTATTCAGTCGGGGACAAATAATGCACACCTGAAACCAGGCGAACCTTTTTTAAATGCGAATGCATTTCTTAGTCGGGGGTTGTCGTGCTCCGTCGGCGTGCGCCCGCAGGTGTAAGGCCGAGCGCTCGTGCACGCGTGCCTCGAGTGCACGTTCGTCCAACTAAGCATACCCACTTAGGGAGATTGGCCAACATAAAACTCCAGCGTTCGCCGTATGGTGGAGCCACTTGCTCGGAACGAGAAAGACGCGTCATAGCGTACGCCCCTCGTTCGTTCGTCTTCGTGTCGCCGTGCGTATGTGCGCTGTACCGTAGAAGAGCTGCGACTTCAATGTCGAAGCTTGCGTAGGTTATCATTGAATCCTCCTGGCCAGGCCGAGGATAGTTCGCACGGCCGTGGAAGAAGCCGCGATCCGAGAGGCTCAGCGTGCGAAGCATCCGCTGGAGACGTTAAGTCGCTTTTGCAGAGTGGCGCACGAAAATGTCGGCCAAAATGACGGGCTCACTCTGGCCTTGTTCAACATAAGGTCCTTCAAATGCCATGCGGCTGACGCCAACCACGACGCCATTAATAATAATTACTCGCACCGCAGCTCATGTGCACCCAATGCATTCGCATTTCCGCACGATCCCCTTCGGGGAGGTGGGGGGATTTTTTGTCAGGCTAATGTACAATAAAAAAGGTGCCACTCAAGCAATGCATGCTACTGTTTTCTGTTTACGTTTGTTGGTCGGAGCATATAGGTGCGGCCCAACGCTCCAGTTGCTGCTGAAGTTTTTCTAGATATGTCTTTGTTATGTTGTCCTAGCTAAGGCGGGAAGAAAATGTCACGCCAAGAATTTTAATGCCTTTGCTATTTCAGTTCTGCTATTGGAGTATTTAATGACGAGGTTTAGTTTAGCTGGTTCTTGTTTCTCACGAACGTTCACCTTAAAACTATCGTCGTCGTAAGACGGGGGTGGACAGGATTTTTCTGCTTAATTTTGTACGTCAATACAGACCTCTCCAAATCGAAAGTGCTTCGGAAGTGTCTAGATTGGCAATACAATGAATGTGGGCTTCGTAAAGTAAGGGACCCAGGTTCAATTTGGACCACTACAACCGCTTTTTTCTTTCACTTGACCCACGATTATCATCATCGTCTGGTAAAGTTGGCTTTTCTGCAGTGCGTTTTCATCGTGACATACGCCATCAGGGAAACGTATAAAGTTGCGTTTCATAAATCCAGGTACGTGGACAGCTAAGTACCTGGTACCTATACATAAAAAGAATAGGCACGCAGTGGCTAGTAAGGACTAGAAGGGTAACACACAAATATGTCGAGAATAACCGAGAAGCAAAGGCGCAAGGGTAATAAACAAGAAGCAAGGCGGACGGCCCCAATGAAAGGCAGCGAAAAATCACTGTTTTTGGTTGGCTACGCGCGAGAAATGGACAGCAGGTTCGCTTCTTTTGATTCTGCCGTGAATCTTTGGCGCTCAGCGGTGGCGGAGGCATGTGACAAAGTATTTAGATACTTAAAACTGTTCACGCTTGCTGCAACTACAGATAGCTGGCGCATAAGAATTTGTGCAGAATGAAAACTGGCAACAGATTTACCTAACCTAAGCATAGTCGGTGCAAATATACGAAGGAGTTAGCGTGTATAAATAACGCCTGCGTGTCTGTGCGCATGAAAATAAAGCAACACTGAGGTTTGGTGATTTTTTTATGTTCTTACCGCAGCTATGGGCTCAGCCAGGAAGCGTCCCAGTTTGTCGCCTGCTTTCAGCCGCGACGAGTCCCAACTCCACACAGCTTCCACTACTTTTGGGTCGGAGTAGAAAGATATGCTTATTACGACCTCGTCCTTAACAGTCGCCTCTTGCGTGTTTCTGCTCTCGAACATCTGCGGCGGGCCTGCACGAAACGGGCGGGAACTATTTTCCCCTCATATACAACGATCCCTTGTTAGAAATGTACGTCTTGCACAGAGCACACTGCACACTATTCCTACTAAATCTAGCCTCATCGAATCTCAAGTGGTTTGTGGTGTGGACCATAGAGTTCTTCACTAGCTCAGCTAGAGTGCAATCTGCCGCTAGTGTCAACTTAATTCTGTGGAGGCGGTCCATGCCTCCATGGGTGCCGCCATACCGTGTAGTTCGGCCGGATTTTCGGCTTGGAAATGGCCGGTAACGGCTTTGTGGCTACACAAATTAAGCTTATGTTAAACAAACTGCTGCCAAAAGTGCCACCGTTAACAAAGTTTACTTTGTATAAAATACTGTGTGGGATTCCTTAGGTTGGCAAATAACTTTGCGGGTTGTAAAAAAAAGCGGTAGGCCTGTATTTTGTTCACGCCGCCAGACACAGGGGGCCGTCCCGGATATATTTATAAAATTATTAGATGCTCCAAACTACTACAAAACTTTCCTTGTGTTTTTGTAACATTTAGCTGGAAAAAAGTTATTTAGATTGTCTTAAATTTTGTTATTTCTTCCTCTCAATACTGTATCATTATCGTCTGCTGCGCTTATTGCCAGGCGAAGCAGATGCACCAGCTAGAGATGCAAAAGTTATGCCGCAGCGTTGCATTTATTTGTGTCGTCCAAGCAGATATCAATAAACCAAGAGGCGAAGCCTGTTACTCCAAGTAAGACTTTAGGCACGCGCGCAAAAGATTATAAAATTGCATGAATGCTTTAAGGACCAAATAAACCCCGGCTTGTCGAGTCGCCATGCCTGTTACTTCATTGCGCGTCCTGAGGTAGTGCATGCCTCAAGGGTTAACCAGATGCAGCGACGGCGACAAGCGACGCGAAAGTCGTAACTTAGTGGTTACAGCAAACAAATTCTCTGGGCGCAACGACGAGCGAAAAAAGTCTATACACAGGCAGCCAAGGCTGTCGCCATCGTTTGCTTTTTGCCGGCCAGAAGAAGTCCACAAGCGAGCGGCAGCGACGAATAACGGCGACGGAGGACATTGGCGGCAGTGTATTAATTTTTTTCGCTTGTGACTGTCGACCGCACTATCTAGCTGTTTGTTGTACCTGTTGAGTTAAGCTTTTGCGTCGCTTGCCACCGTCACTGCTTGTGGTCATTCCTTCGTCTTACGTAATCCCTGCTAGCGCGAGCACAAGCGTTAAGTGCTAACCACGCTACTATTTAGACATATCTATGATGGCCACTGAATGCCAGTAAGTGGCATGCTCAAAACAGAAAAGCATACCGAAAATAGAGCTAACAAACACTTTGAAAGTCCAATTCATAGAATTCTGCACTAGCCAATTGCAGCCAATCAGATTAGCACGGTACCCACAATTCCTGTGGCGGCATGCGATTGAAGCGAGTTTCTAATCTAGGTAATATTGAGAAACTCTATGGTGTGGACAGTTTTTCATTTCTAAAACGATATCCTCTCTTGGGCTACTCAAACGCAAGAAGTTTGGTCTCTGCGTGCAATGCAAGGTGCGAGTTCTAATCGGTGCAGTTCTCCCTCATGTTGAGTGTGCAATGTTGTCACCCTGTGTTTAACATCTTATTTTTGGTTGGAATTACCAGTCATTTGCGTCCGCTGTCGTTTCCTGTCATTAACCCGAAATCGAAATCACAGATACCAAGCATCCTAGCATTTGGGAAACGCCCCAGACTATACCCCTAACCGCAAGTGCCGACTCCGTTTTATAGCCAGATCAAGAGACAATACTTTGTGTTCATTGTACGCAGATCAGTGACGGTGACGTGATGATAGTTCCATCTACGTGTTTTATTTCCAACGGAGCCGTCATTGCTGCATGTCTTGTCTGATTCACACAAAGCTGTGCCATGCTCGTGGTTGCCAATGGTACTTCCGAGCCGATACGGCTCCACGAAGGCGCCACTGTCGCTTTTGTTGTGAATGGTAACGCTCTGTCCCTCGTCCCCCTCGGCACTGCATTCCCCGTTGCGCGGACTTCAGATTCTGGACAATCACTTTCCGCACTTGCAGCCACCATCAGCACAGACGTCACAGGAATCGAAACAGAACTGCTTCTTGAGCCCCCGGATAAACACAAAGACACCTTCGACTGCTTTTCCGACAAGCTAGTACAAACATCCGTGTCAGCGCATCGTATTGAGACTTATGAGACCCAATGTGTTCGTCGACGACCGTACCGTGTTTCTTCACCATAATGAAAAGTCATTGAAGAAAACGTTTTGGACATGATTCACCACAGCATTATTCGCCCGGGTTTGAGACCGTAGTCTTCCCTTCCTCCGTTGACTTGGTGAGAAAGAGGTATGGTTTACTAGGTTTTTTATGGACTATAGGACTTCGAATATTGTCACACGGAAGGATTCTACCCAATGCGGCGCATTGATGCTGCACTAGACTGTTTACAAGGGGCTGAATATTTCTCGAGCTTGGACTTACCATATGGCCATTGGCTGATACCTATGCACGAGTCTGACGAAGAGAAGTGTTGACTTGTACGAATTCTACGTAATGCCTTTTAGATTCTGCAACGCCCCTGCAACATTCGAGCGCATGAAAGGCACAGCCGTCGGGGTCTTAAATAGAAGAAATGCTTATTTTACTTTGAATATATCGTAATTTTTTCTTACAGTTTTTCTGAACATCTCTGACGTTTTGACGTGCTGTTGATTAGTCTGGCTACCACCAACCTGACTTCAAACACTAAGAAAGGTCAATACGCCAGGAAATTCATCGCGGTCTTTGGTCACATCGTCAGCAAGAAGGCTATCCGGCCCGATCCATGCAAAATGTTTACGCTCGCAATTTTTTCTCGCCCTCAAAGCCAAAAAACCCTTCGAAGTTTCCTCGGTCTGGCATCATATTTTCTTCGGTTTGTCCGTAATTTTGCCACCCTGGCCTCGCCCCTCAACAAGCAACTGTATTACAGAACCTACTTCACCTGGACTGATGACTGCAAAAAAGCTTTTCAAAACCTCAAGCAGGAACTAACTTCCGGGCCTGTACTATACCATTTCGGTCAGACACAAAACCAGACATACTTCACACCGATGCTAGTGGTAATTGCATCAGCGCCGTCTCTATGCAGCGCGATGCTTCGTTCGCAAGAGTCGTGGCCTGTGCCAGTCGCTCTCTGTGAAGCTTAGAACAGAACCACACGATCCCTGAGCAAGACTGTCTGGCAGTCTTGTGGCCTGAACAAAAATTCCGGTCATATCTCTAAGGCCGACATTTCACAGTCGTTACCGACCCACACGCACTGTGTTGGCTGTCTTCGTCGAAGAAACTATCGGGATGACTTGGTCGGTTGGTGGCGCACTTGCAAGAGTTCGACCTTAGTGTAACGCACAAGCGGTCACTAAAGCGCATCGACGCAGACGCGCTTTCAAAGCTCCTGCTCTGCAGTCTTCGCATGACCTGGCGCCGCTCTCCCGTGCGCCCTATTTGCCTACTGAACGTATCGATGTGACGAGTGAAAATTTTTGCGCCACGGTCGCCCATAAGCGCGCCCGCAACTTTTTCCGAGGATTAAAAGATCGGCTCACCATTTCGACACAACCACCACATGGCCACTTACGCCGCCAACTACGGAATTTCCGGCTCGTTGCTTGCGCGCTGCCCGTATCAGCCACCTTAAAAATGGTGACAGATGGTTCCAGTTCTGCCTAATTCCCTCCGTTCAAGCATCCAGTGAGCTTTTCATGATTACGCAACCACCGCCCACCCTGGATTTGACAAGACGTATGAGCGCGGTCGAGGTCGCTTCTTTTTGCCGGGACCATCTACTAGTTCCGCGAAATACGTGGCCTCTTGCCCGCCCTCTCAAGAGCGAAAGCAATGTACGCCCCCATCTGTCGGTCCATTCCACCCTTTCTTATGCCCAGCTACACGCTTAGAAGTGGTCGGTATTGACCTTTACGGTCCATTGCCTATGCCAGGCGCGGGTACACAGCTGGATTGCCACGGCCGTGTACTATCGAACTCGCTACGCGGAAACGGCTCCACTTTGTTCGGCTAGCGCTGGTGACGTCCTCCCTTTTTCTTACACAATATTCTGGCACGCCATGGAGCACCTCGCGTCCTTCTAAGTGACATTCCCAATAGCTTCCTGGCGCGAATCGTTTCCAATGTACTTCAAGCTTCTAAAGCCTCCCACAAAATGACATCGAGTTACCGTCCACAAACCAACGGCGCTACGGAACGCTCTCATCGCATTTTCTGACACGCTCTCAATTTATATACATCCTGATAGCAGAAATTGGGACACTCTTCAACATTTTGTTTCATTCGCCTTTAATTACGCAGCTCAAAACATCACAAAATAACCCCATTGTACCTTGTGTGCAGTCGTAGCCCTTCGCACACCTTCGATACCTGTGTATTCACTGGTCATTTCTCATCTGCTACATCGCCTCCTCAACAATTCGCTTCTCGCATCGAACATTGCGCCAGCTTGCTCGTATGCGCACTCAAGCCAGTCAACACGTCCGCAAACAGCGCTATGATGCTGCTGATCGATATATTTATTTCCATCCTGGTGATGAAGTTTTGTTTGTACACCAGTACAAACCAAAACCAAACCAAACCAAAAGTACAAAGTATACGAGGAGCTTCTTGAGAAAAAAAAACGAAATATGGATCCGCGGACATGGGCCGGCAGCTCTGAAATATGCTGTAATAACAACCGTTCCTAAACCAGGGAAAGACCTGTCAAAAATGGCCAATCTTCGACCTATCTCACTTACGGCTACCCTCTGTAAGATAATAGAACGGATCGCAGTGACCAGACTGAATTACCACCTCGAGGAGGAAGCTGAGTATTTCCACCACTGTCAAACTGGGTTCCGGCACAATTTGGAAACGCATGATTCGCTGTTCTCCTGCGGCGTATTCTACGGAAAACGCCTGCAAGCGCCCGCACGCCATGGTTGCGCTGCATCTCTGCAAAGCCTACGAGACTGTTGCTCACGCAGCTGTTTTTCAGGCTCTGGCGGGCGCCTACCCGGGCAAGAAATTGAACAATTTTGTCAGAAGTTTCTGTGCTAACCGGACTTTTGAGATGTACTCTGGACTCCACTACACTCTATACTTTGACAACCGTTCAGGAGCACCCACTGGGGGCCATCCTATCGCCCACTTTTTTCAATTTGGTCATGACTAAGCTTTGTGCGAGGTGTTGCAGCTGTCTCCGGCGTCCATGTCACGGCATATGCCGATGATGTCACCATATGGACCAAGGCTGCGGATCATTCCTCGACAAAAAGCGCTGTGCGTAGTCTGCAGCAAGCTCTTGACACATTAACCAGTCTCATCCCCGCGACCGGAAGGGAGTTTTTTTTTTACCAAAACCAACTTTATCATTATTAGTGGTAGGCCAGAGAAGCAAGACCCAGTTTCTCACCACGCCGGGTCAAACACTTCAGCGTACTCCAAACCGTTGTTTGAGAGTGCCGGGAATTCCAGTCAACGAGTCCGGAAGAGCTTCAGAATGGCTTCGACAGTTGAAGACGCAATGGACCCCTCTGCTAAGCTTAATTTCGAAGGACTTCGGATACCTTCGGTGGAGCGTCCCAAAACATAGTTTCTTTTGCTTTAATTTCTCTATCAAATTTATGCTATATCGAACTATTTTACAATCCTCGCGCTGTTCGATATAAGGGGGCTTTACTGCAGAAGTGGATGGCTAAGCCTGCAGAAGTGGATGGCTAAGCTTAATTGCACAGCCAGCGGTGAAAACTTAACACTAATAGGCATTTCGTCGCGCAAGCAAGAAGCCTCCACATACAGGCCTAGGCAAGTCTAAAAGCCCAGTCTACAAAGCATGCTGAAAAATAGCGCAACCACTGTGCATGGAGCGCTCTCGCACCTTGGACGTCAATGCGAACTTCCTTCGAGTGCTCGTGGTAGGTCTTGCCCTTTAAGAAGCTGCTGGCTTCACAGCGGTAGGCGGTTTGGAGCGAGTAGCTGACGTTGGGCATTAGAACCGTGGCGCCATTGCCTATTGGCTTCCACACGTTACGGTCGTGACCATCTTGCTGTTGCCAGCTTACACTGAAAGAAGCCAAAGCGGGCTAAGATTACAACAATGGTCGTAAACATGGTTGTTTTTATATATTTGCAGATAAACATCACAGCACACATTAAGGGTTCAGCGGTAATTTTACATGAAGGACATTTTCAACACAAAAACGGCCCTCCTAATTTTCCACCACTCACTGTACGTACATATTCCTTTCGTCTGGCAGGGACTAACCGCTTGTGTGACATGATAAATTACTGAACTACGAGGCACATTGCTTTCGTCAAACTACTGAACAACGAGGCACATAGTTTTCATCCCAGAGTGTCAACTTGTGCAACCCAGAGAGTAGACACCTGGGAGATATTTTTGTGCCGCCGCTTGGGTTTCCAGTAGAGTGAACACATTACCGCAGTGTTAACCCAGTTCTCCGTCCACAACTTGCAGCACAGGAAATATACCTTAGGTTCCCTCAAATCGTGTAACCAGGGTTCGCTGGTTTTATTTTTTTAAAAGTGAAACCACTGACAAACCATTTGAAAAAAGGGGCAAACGAATTTACAAGTTAGGTTATCGCACTAAGTCTTCACTGTAGCCATTTGGACGGCAAAGTTATTTAGATATTCGTTGATTCTGTTTGGCGGTCGTTGCCTCAGCTGTGTTGCACCATAAAAAGTCCAACTATCACTATGACACATTGATAAGCCCTCAGTGATAAGCCCCAGATTTCAAATAGAAAACTGGAGCTTCTGCTTCTTTGACTGCACGACCCTAATAATGCGCGTGAAGCATTCCAGTCAAACCTCACCTAAAAACATTGGGGCCGTTTCCGCAACTGAGGTGTGAAGACCGAGAAAACAGCGAGCTGGTGTTCTTCACTAGCTTTCACTTGGCTTTTCTTAGGTCTGCCCGTTTCTTTAGAGCAAGATGGGTAAAAAGCTTTCTTTATGTAAACTGAGTTAAATTAAAGTCCACAATTCATACTCCTGAAGTCCAAAATCCAAAGTGCCGAATTCCGAAGCCAAAGTCTAAAGCCAACGCCCGCGCTACAGACCCTAAGGAAATGATATGCGCCAAGAATTGCGATTACATCGCAACCGGATAAACGCCGATTTCAAAACTCGAGGTACCCGCGTTAGATCCAAAGGGAAGCGCTCTTTCTCTTGAGCCCGCACCTCCAACACCTGCGTAGAGGCTCATTGCCTCCTGCACAATTTCCCTCGCACAGCTTGGCCTAGAATGTTCCACTTTTCCGCTTCGCCGAGCGGCGTTTTTTGTTAACTTTTTGCACTGTCTTAAATCAAGCTAAACAGCTCTACTGTTCAAATATTCTGCATCTGTGATGTAGGTAAATGAGTGGCATATGGCTTCCACCGTAGTCATGACGTACACGCTGCTCCACAGAGTTTTCGCTGAAGTCTACCTACCAGCTGATACATTCCTTTCTCGTTTTGAATGCCAGGCACTCTAAGACAATGAACTTTACAGGTATATGTATTACCGACTACACTCCAATGGCGCTTTTTTTACAAGATGAACGGAATAGAATAAAAATTGAAAGCCTTATTTCATACAGCGAGGAAGATGGCTGAAACACGAAGCATTATCCCATGCAACCTGAAAGGTAAGTGAAAGTCTGAAGTCCAAATAGATTCGACCATTTCGGATAAGCGCAATCAGATAGACATTGGCTTCATAACGCGAGGGACGCCGGTTGGATTCAGGCCACTAAAATCAGTTTTCTCTTGAGGTGCTCGATGTGCCTTCGCTGATCATCATCATCGCTATGGGAAAGTTGTTGTGGAAGACTGACTTCGCTGCAGTACGTTTAGGCAAGACATGGAACGCCATCAGTAAGGCATAGAAGGATTCTTTTAAATCACACGCAGGCAATTTGCGGCGCGAAATGCAGCAAATGTTGCGGACAGACTGCTATGAGATTGTGTTCGTTGTCCGAAGCAAAAAATACCATTGACAAGGCCTAACGGTGCGGATTGAAACTTTGGAAACTTCCTGGCGTGCACGCATTCGCCATACGTTTCCAGGCCAATCCTAAGCCTACTGGACCACAAAAAATTCAAAGGATAAGCTTTTCCTTTAAAGGTGACAAAAATACTTTTATAACACTCAGAAAGAAATCTGTTTGTTCTTGCGTTCTGGCATGAAACATTTTTGCCTAACTCGGGACGTAAGCTAGTGCATTGAATTTTTCGCGACCTGCGTGTTTCCGGCTTGGCCTAGAAAATATTGACAAAGACTGTACATAAGTGGCTGAAAAGATAAGTTCCTGCAGGGTAATGGTAAAAGGCGAGGTCTCGATTTCTTTAAAATTTCCCATTTCCATTATTGTGATGTTTGGGCAGGAATAGGGGTCTCGAGCATCAACGGTTCGTGTTTTTGGTATCTCGAATTTTGCGCTTTTGTTGAAACCTGCAACTACCCCAGTATTCGCACTCATACATCTGCGCTCAGAAAAACGGATACCGCAACCGCGATCCACTCGGCAGTTCCCTAAATTTAGGCCGTAGCTTCTTCTAACGTATGTGAAGTAGGCTAACGCTGACGCGTTTTCGCTAATCGTTCTGTCCCCCAAGCAGGCAAAGAGCACTTTTTTTCAAATCAAGCAATCAGGTTATGTGAGACGATGGCTCGCGGGAAGGGCTTCTGATTGCCGCGTCAGAAGCAGCAGAGCAAACGTTTGATTCTCAGAACTTTACAACCACGAAAACACTTTAGAGACGATAGTATTCCTTTGGCTCCCAAAACGATGCATTTTCGGTATGTTTCCTTCCCCCTGTCTGCTTATCTGTCTGCCTGTTACAAAATCTCAACGCGTTCTACGTCGCCGGCGACGTAGAACGCGTAATGTAGACTCTTACATTAATCTCTTCCTTTCGGCGCTGCAAGAAATTTTTAAAGCGAAGCTGTTTCATCCTCTCCTTTCCGCCTTCCAAACGTGCTGTGGCTGCTTTGGTATACCTCTAGGCGCCCCATGTGCTCGTCGCTTGGCGCATCGCGGAATGCGACGTCGAGCCAGCGTTATATTACTCTTCGTGGGCCAGTCATGGACGAATAGAAACAGAACGGGAAAGTATGAACCGGAACACGCAAAAACAAATTATATGGACCGTGGAGATAAAATAATGGCTCGCAAATTGTATATTTACAACTCATTTTCAATCTTCGTTACTGCGATGAAGTTACGCGACAATTTCGCTTGCGCGGAAAGAAATCGCACTATTTGGGTGTCCTGGTTCTTATTTTCGAGTTCGCGTTTCATTTCTCTATGACTGTAAACCATGTGCTTTGCGGTTGCAGTTGGCGCTTTAACAGAGCGTAGGTCACAGAAACGTCTGGATTACCCCTCCAAGCGTGGTACAGACCGATAATGCAGTTCACTCCAAGATGTGGTGCACCAAAACGACGCGCGCTGTTCATGCAAGACGACAACCACTGCGACCACTACGCTGGGCCGTAGCGAGGGGGACAAATTATGAATGCCTATCACACGAACACACGAAGAAGCATGCCCAGGTGTCCAGATCTGACAGACTGGTGGGGTCTGTTGGTCTCGGTGCAGAATGAAACAGGCGGTCTGTCAGATGTCTCTGCGCCTGATTTCGGCATGCTTCTTGCCAGTCGGACAGAATACTGCTTAGGTTACCTGAAGAGCGAGTGCTGACAGCGAGGGGTATTTCACACTCTTCCGCTTCCGTGCTATTCTCGTTGCGTACTGTAGCTGATGCAGTCTGCGTCAGTCGGCCACTGCTGCTGCCTATGCAATTACGGCTGCAGCATTGGCATACCGAGTGTTGGGGGTACTGTCTTATATTTGGTTCGAGGTGTTAGTCTGCAGCGCGCGGTGAACGCTATGGCGTTCAGGGCGCACATTTGTGGGAATGGTTGTTACTGTGAAACCAGCTGTCATTTTCGGGGCCATTAGTTTCTCTCCCAAGAGCAAAATTCCAATGTCGAGTACCGCAATTATATGAGACGTGATTCCCTCTATAGTGCGTTTCAACCTTTCCATTTGATTGCTTTTTGTGCTTCAATTAATGCTGTCATCGTGTCGTGCAGGCCTAACTGCAATAGCAGGTTTGTTGAGGCGTAGATAAAGATTCCGATTGCCCCTTTTACTGGGGTGAGGATTAGGATGTCCAGCTACTTTGTTTCTGCCTGAGTGAGTCGCTGATAAGGTTCCCAGCAGGTTATGCGGCTTACGATTAGAGTCTGCATGAGGCGTAGCACATCCGGTTCCTTTAATCCATAACAGTGGTAGGGTATCCTTTGGATCATGTAGAATACTTCATTTATTTACGTTTTGAAAGAAGTGCGAAGGCGCACGTGACTTTCGCACTTGTTTGAACGTGCAGTCCTAGCACCCGTAGCCTGCGTAGTCTGTTCACGGGCTGGCTCTCTACAGTGAATGTAATGTCTGGTGGTGGGTCGGTTTTTCACAGAATTTTCTAACTGTGAGCAGTTCCGCCTTTTGTGCTGCGTACGCTACGACCATGTTTTTGCATTGCCGGTTGGCGTGAGCTCCGGCCTTTAAAGCTTCTTGCATTTCTGCGTTCGAGCAGCTGGTTTGCCATTTCAAATTATCATTCAGCGCGTGCTTGTCCCCAGTATGCCTTGAAAGAAGGGGAGTGGCAGTCGGCTCATCCCTATGTTAGATAGCATCGCAGAAAGAACCGACCACAGCGGGGTGCCTTTTCTTGCGAGGGGAATGGCTTCTGAACGAAAGTTCTGCACTGCTATTATTGCTCTGCGATCCGTGAGGAATGCTTTTATGTTCTTAGGTGGGACGGGTTTGCCGCCGGCTTGTCGAGTACAAGATCGAGGGCTACATTGTAAGCTTGCATTTTGGGAAGATATATATGCGCCGATGATAGCGGGAACTTGGCGTTGTGGATACACAAAGCATTTTCTGCACACTTGCGCATAAGGCTGTTTTGTGTTATTTTCATAGATTCTACTGAAACGTCCCCAAAATAGTTTTCCAGCGCTACCAATGCTGTTCAAGGGCATATGCCGCGGAACTGTTTTTTTTTGTGCACTGATATATTTTTTATAACAGCTATTTCAATACCAGAAAGGGTAAACAAATTATACCGCAGGCACGATGCACTAATGATGCAATTGTCCTTCTGATGTGTCGATAAAGCAATATGTGTACGGGGATAGCGTTCTTTTTCCTATTACGTGCGCATCAGTTAACACCCATCGAATAATTCTGTGATTGTATACTTTTTATATACAATGTGAAGAAGGACAGCCCCTAGGGCCGATCATTCATCTTGTTAGAACATAAGCACAGCATTATTAATAACGGAATTAACAGAAGCATGGAACAATTACAGGATTTTTCCATGGTTGGTACGATAATACGACCCATTGTACGATAAGAAAAAAAGATCCATAGGTACGATTATACGGTTTATTGAGATCCATCAATCTAGAGTGGGAAATGAAGCGCACTCTTGCTGCTGGAATGGATTCCTTTCTCAACAAGACACACGTACTAACACTTGGCATTTAAGAGAAGCCTTGGATTGAGCTCTTTCGGCCGAGAAAACAAAGTGAGAGAAAATTTTTCTTACTTAAAGCATGAAGCAGTTGGTGCCTAACTCTTTCAGCATGGGGTCCACAAGTGAACATCACGCGCAGTTACCTTTTTTTTTTGGAATTACGATTTTGAATACCTGATGACCAAACTACCCGCCACCACTGTAGACCACTACACGCTCATTTTTTTGTGGTTAATTAATGGAATATTGAAGTTTAGGAAAGAAAACAAACAATCCAGGGCTAAAGGGGTAGTTTTAAGAATCATGAAAAAGTAACTTACTTGGGCATGGGCTTGCCTCCAGCAACGCATTGGAGAGTGATGTCACCGCTAACGTTCAATAGAACAGGCGAGGGAGGTTCCACTTTGATTATCTTCGGCTTTTCTGTTCGGTCGGAAAGAAGAGAGAAATATTGAAGAGTACCTACTCGTCACTGCAAAAAAATTAACATTGGCCATAACTTCCCAATTCGTCGATTAAAAGCGACAATTTACGGTGCGATTACTGCGCGACACTTTTGAGCCTAGAAACGGTCTATTAAAGCTTCAGAGCTGCGAAATATGAGAGAAGAAGTAGTCTCTTTAAAGCTAAGCTTTATACCTCTACCAGCCATTGGTTCTTTAGTGGCGTGTGGGACAATAAACTCACAACACGGCGGCAGCGGCGCGATGGCGGGGGGAGGGGGGGAGCGAGGGGGAGGAGCGCAATTTTCACTCACGGATCACAGATTAGATGGCGAGGCGAAAGTACGCTATTACCCAGCGTAACCCGCGCAGGTGCTTCGCTCCACCGGTCGGGCGCCTCAGCGGGGCGGTTTTGTCATCTGCTTTAGCGACGTTTGTTTTGGGCCTGTTTTGGCGCAACTTCAAGTCCATTGCGCGCTTCCTTCGCACGGCTTGATTAACTTGTTCGACAGCCCCACCAGGGTAACCCGCACCCGACGGAATTAAGTGGTCGTACGGCCAAGGTACGATAACGATTGCTTTGCAGGGCGGGAAAACAAAATGCAAAGATCCCATACCCACATCTGGCCGCCAGAGAAACGCCAGCTTTTGCGCACTTGTCATGAATGGAACTGAGTTTTCTAAATTGCTCAATACCGATTCGGTTGTGTTTTAACAGGTATTACAAAAGGCGAAAGGAGCAACTGGGTCTGACTAATAGCGATTATTAAAGTTCCCTCAGCTATCTCGCAATTCTTAAACTTACTAAACTAACTACTTTAAATTGGTACATTTGTGAATCACTAAGCTCACATGCCGAATTGTTTCGGTGTCTGCGCTTGTGTCGCGCGGTCGTGTAGCCCGAAGCTAGCACATCAGGATGGCTAGGTTCGCTGTCTCACCCTTCGGAAAAGCCTCCTCTCCATTTTCTTTCTCCTGACTCGCGGCCGGGCTACAGCGGCGGCGTCCGCCGCTTTAGCCCGGCCGTGGCCAATGCTGCTACTGCGTTCGGGACGCCGCCCCCGCGAACTCCAAGTATGGGCTGCAGAATCTCTGGTTTCATTCTTTGTAGAGCCACGTGTGGGAATTTAAGTGACGTCGCATGGGCAGTTGTTGGGGTGTTGTTTAAAGCTTTGCTTTCAGACACCTTTCGCAGCGTGTATTGGGGCCATTTTTTTTATTATTCACGAATGTTTCAAAACGTAATGGCACTAACTCTGAAAATGGTATTGTATATTAAAAAAATACAAGCTAGCAAAAATATTTGGCTCCAATCCACGCTGTGAAGCTGTTTGGAAATCAAAGCTTTAAAAGACACCCACAACAATTGCCCATGCCTCGTTACTTGAATTCACACACGTGGCTCTACAAAGAGTGAAACCAGAGATTCTGCCGGCCGTTACCTGGAAGTTGCGGGGCCACGTCCCGAATGCAGCAGCAGCGTCGGCCACGGCCGGTCTATAGCAGCGGACGCCACGCTGTAACCCGGCCGTGAGTCGGGAGAAAGAAAACGGAGAGGAGCCTCGTTCGAAGGCTGAGACAGCGGAACCTAGCCATACTGATGTGCTAGCTTGGGGCTACACCACGGCGCGACACAAGCGCAGACACCCAAACAATGCGGCATGTGAGCTTAGTGATTCCCATTTATACCGGTTTAAACTAGTTAGTTTAGTAAGTTTAAGAATTTAGAGAAACCTGAGGGGACTTTTATAATCGCTATTGATCAGAACCAGTTGTACTTTCGCATTTAGTAATACCTGTTAAAACACATCCGAGGGGTATTCACTAATTTAGAAAATGGCGACCCATTCGTGGCAAGCAGAGCACGAAACGTAGCGTTTCTCTAGTGGCCAGATGTCTGTATGTGATCTCTACATTTTGTTTTCCCGCCCTGCAAACAAATCGTTAACGCATCTTTGCCGTACGACCACTTAATTCCGTGGAGTGCGGTTACCCTACAGGGGCCGTCGAACAAGTTAATCGCGCCGTGATAAGGAAGCGCGCAGTGGACGCGAAGCTGTGCCAAAACTGGCCCAAAACAAACGTCGCTAAAGGTGACGACAAAGCCGTCCAGCCGAGGCGCCCGCCGGTGGGACAAGCACCTGCGCGGGGTAGGCTGGGTAACAGCGCCCAATCGCCGCGCCATCTACTCTGGGCTCCGTGAGTGCAAACCGCCCTGCTCACGCCCTCCCGCTCCCCCGCAGTCGCGCCGCCGCCTCCGCTTTGGGAGTTGACTGCTCTTCGAGTCACGCGCCAAGAAAGCCCACAGCACAGCTCATGCTGTGGGAGTGCTCGCGGCTCCCCGCGGAGAGAAGAGCGCATCTTCCGTCACAAATCGACCTTCCAGGAGTGGGCATCGCCTCCTCTGGACAGGGCTCACCCAAAAGTGACTGTTATGCCCCTGTGGACTTTCTCTAGCACCACGTGGATACAAAAGAGGATGTAGACTCTCACCTCCTTTGCCGCCTTCCCCATCCCTGATTAGATCGTCAGCACCCCTTTGCGTATAAAGAATTACAATATTAACAATTGTCGCAGGGTGCCACGAAAGAACCGTTGGCTAGTAGACGTAGAAAGATTTGCTTTAAACCCCCCCTGTCCCCCCCCCCCCCAAACCTGAAATAAAATCTGGTAATCGCACGATACGGAGCACTTTCCACAGCCTCAGGGATAGCCTAAATTTCAATACAAATGGTAATCCCTTGTAAATTACTACTATTTATTTATTTATTTATTTATTTATTTATTTATTTATTTATTTATTTATTTATTTATTTATTTATTTATTTTATTTATTTATTTATTTATTTATTTATTTATTTATTTATTTATTTATTTATTTATTTATTTATTATTATTTATTTATTTATTTGCGATACTGTTAGTCCCTTCGGGCTGTTACAGGGGTGGAGAAAAATAGTTTTCAACTAACATTACCTAACACTCCTACCAACTGTTCTTATTCCTCGTCTTGTAATTATAAGAGAATTACTTCTGGCTCTTCAGTATAGCAGGTAAATATCTCCCACAAGCTTCCTATGGGTTCTACCTGAAGTCACAAGAAACCATTCCGGATCTAACTCCGCATTGCTCATCAGCTTTTCTTGATCTTGTGGCCTTATTCCTCTGTTGTAGTTTGTCTCTCCCCTACTTGACGACTCACCCCCTGGCCCATCTTGCCCCCCTCCATCTAACGACGGCGATGATTGAACGCGGAGCTTTCTCGCGGCGGACTCTGTGGTTGCCATCTGAGCTTTCCAAACTGCTTCGACCATACCGAAATGCAGCAATTGATCGGCTTCATAACACGAGAACCTAGGTTCGATACCGACCATCGCTAGCACTTTTTAAGTGCACAGCACTTTATGGGCTCGCCTTGTCGTCTTAGCCCACTAACGGTTGATGCGACTGCGAGAATCAGGCGGCGCAGCGAGACAACGGACGCAAGTAAAGACTTCTGTACCGGCGTGAGGGAGTCACCCTGGGCTTCGAAAACCACGCGGTTGAAATAGTCATAACCGTTCAAACCTCAGGAATTGCTGGGGGCTTGTCATACATGTCCTCGTTATTTAGCGCAAAGAAACCCGCAGGTACATTTCAGGCAAAATCTGTGTATATAACCGGCAGCCCCCGCGTTCCTTTAGTTAGGAACGCTCGTTGGGTTGGTTTTTACGATAGTGAGCGAAAAAAGCGGCCACGCAAAAAGAAATGGCGCGTTTGAAAATGTTTGCACGAAGGCTGCAGCCGCGCAAGAAAAAAACGGCGCGTTCGAAATGACGCAGAAAGGCTCCAGCCGCGCATGAAACAAATTACGCGTTCGAAATGACGCAAAACAGCTCCAGCATACAAAATAAAAGTAAGCGCAAAAAGAACAGAACCCCTCCCGCTGCCGCAGTTTCAGGCAGGAGGCGCGCGAGCACTGCGAAGGCGGGAAATTTGAAATGCAGCTGTGAGGGACTAGCGGCGCTGCAGCCCATAATGGCTAATCACTGCTCTGCACTTCCCACAGCTTTAACATTGAGCGGAACGGCTTTAATGTTTTCTTTCCCTTCGCCCCACCATCATTCATCATCATAGTCAAAAAAATTGGCTCTCCTGCAGGTCGTTTTCGCGTTGCAAACGCATCACTCAAAACACTAAAGCATCGCTTTAAAACGGAAGCAAACACGTAAACAGGCATTCAGATTTGGCAGTCGGAATTTGCGGTTGACTGGGTGAGTTCTGAAAGCAGCTGGTTGAGAACATTTCACGTACCCAAGACATTTACTGTGACCTCTACGGTCTTGCTCTGCCCAAAGGTGTTCCCGGCCACACACGAGTACATGCCGGCGTCCCCTGGTGTAATTGCTGTGAAGGTGATGTTCGGCCCGTAGTTGTAGTTGCTCGCCTGACCCGACTTGCGCCAGGTGATGACGGGTGTCGGACTTCCGGTTGCCACGCAACGGAGCGTGACCGACTCACCCTCCACGACATCGACAGGAAGGTCCCCCTCGTACCGGATATCAGGAAGACCTGGGGGGCATTCAGCGTACTGTTAGGGACGAATTTTCCGTCCAAGAGAAGGAATGCCTGCTTTGATACAAACTACCCTTTAAATGTTTGCCGTTTAATTTATCACATGCTTGAGACGGTGTGTTTTTGGTGGAACTCGAAAAGAAGAGCAAAATTTCTCTTACACACCAACGTTGCCTACAGGAAGTGTATGTGTTAGCAATAGAAAACTGCAAAAGGAACTTTTGAACAAAAATGGGAATGAAAATTGTGGGAAACGTTTCCAAACAAAATTAGAAATGAAGTGGGTAACGCTAAGGAGCTTCCAGGTGGTTCCATTTATGGTAGTTTTGCTGAAGAGGCACTGAAAAATGTAGCATTGTAGCAAAACCCATTTGCGGTTGTTGCTTCACTTGCGGCCTGGAAAAATGTCGTGGACGCCTAAACACTTGTTGTACGTACGCAGACACCAAGCTATTTCAGACGCTATATTTCTTGCATAATAAATACTTCTGAGTATCCCCTCGGCCATATCTTTGTTGCTTGTTCTATGGAGCTTCAGCGCATGCCCTGGTCATCAAGCTGCGAAGTAAACTAGTTTATCAGCATAGTATCTTATTATGCTCCAGGACAACCGCGTTTTAGCAAACGCTGTGTAGGATGAGACTTTAGATTTACATAGAACGTACGCGAGACGTGAGCTTTCGTATGCGAATATTATTTATTTTCGTACGTTATACGGAATACCCATAAATAAATTAAAGGGACGAATCAACCGACTTCCCTACTGACTAACTGATTCTTGAAAGCCCAGTGACGTTGAAAAATCAGTTAGTCTTAAACGTCAGATGGTTACAGCAGCGACCTCACATTTGGAGACATTTTATAAAACCAGCGTACAAAACATGGCGTAAGGGCTCACTGAGGCTTAATTTTTGTTAACTGATTTTTGTTTTTGTTACAGACAAAAACAAGATAATTGTGTTTTCACAAATGCCTCATTGTCCCGTATTCCTATTGAGATAATGAACTTTTTTTGCAATTATGTTGCCAGTTGTGATGTCCAAAGAGTGTTTTCAGGTTTTCGCCGAACCAAACACAAACTTTATACGCAGAATGCGGATTTCCGAGTCGATTGTCTGTAATGTCTGTCTGTAATGGCCTCTGGGGCCACGTCAAGCTGCGTCACGCAGCTTTTAGCCATGGCAGCCTTTCCAGTTTCTTTCTGGAATAAAGATTGATTGATTGATTGATTGATTGATTGATTGATTGATTGATTGATTGATTGATTGATTGATTGATTAATCGATTAATTTGATGATGATTGATTGTTGATTGATTGATTGATGACTTGAATTGATTGATTGATTGATTGATTGATTATGATTGATTGATTGATTGATTGATTGATTGATGATATTGATTGATTCTGGTTATATACAGATTCCGCTTTATTTGTACTGCCCTATCAAACTTTTTTTTACAGACAAATGTTTCCGATTCAAGTAGGCAAGAAAAAAGTGAGGAATTTTGCCAAAAGACGCCGCCAAAAGGCGAAGTTAATCTTTTGGACATTATTCCATTACGGAGTTTAAAGGACGAACAGCTGACATCAAAGAGCAACCAAACTGCTGGTCCTACAGGCTTAAAATATTTTGGGGTAGACATCAAATTTACTTTGGTAGCTCATTATGGCTACTTTTAAAGACTATAGTCTTTCTTGGACTACTTCAACCCAGAAATTTTGGCCTGTCTGTCTGTCTGTCTGTGACTCGATTCAGAAAGTGAATCAAAGTTCGCGTAATAGCATATATGTATATATATATATATATATATATATATATATATATATATATATATATATATATATATATATATATATATATATATATATATATATATTAAATGATATGTTCAGTGTTTTTTTAATAAAGAATACATGGATGCTTGGTTTTTGCGATAGCAAATGATAAACTACGTCTACTGCGGCAAACCGGCGCCTGCTCTTTCCCGCGCTTCTGGCGGCATTTGAGAAATCACGCTGCAACACCAACACAAGCTTCACCTAGATAGGTTCCACGTTCTGCTTGGAACGCACGCGTAATAAGGAAATGGGGTTCTATGAACGTTGAAGCAAGGCGCCTCAATTCACTCGCGCATTCACCGTATTACAGCGCTGGCATCGAGGAACCCGGCCTGTAGCAGTGGAACGCGGTAAATTTAAATTCACTTTGGAAGCCTTTAGTGTGTACCCTGGGAGGAGGGTGACGGCAGAGGAACAGCATGAGAGATGATTAGGAAAGCAAAATCAGGCATTCACAAAGACTATCGTCTTTTGCCAACATTTGCAACGAAAGGAGCAGATACGCGGCCAATTTTTAAAAGAAGAAATACCACCGCTCAGGAAGCGCAAAATGCAAAATTTTTTAAGGCGTAACTTTTTTATAAGAGGGCCGTTACTTATTACGCTGTCTTCTGCAGATATATGTCACGGATTACGACGGTATAAGCGCAGTTTATTTAGTTTTCTTCCTGACCATTCTTTATTGAGGCAAACACTAGGTTAGCCGAGTTCAAAGCTTGTTGGGTAGGTGTTCGGCCCGTTGATGTCATTCATTTAGGTTTGCTTGCAGGCCTTGTCCCTGTGATGGTCGAGAAGCCCATTTCACGATTTGTTTCCAAACTTGTACAAGGGCTGACCTAAATATTTGACAATGACCGGAAATGATATCAACGCGGAGCCCGAGGTCATGAACCTACACACCTAAGACTTTGGGAGCACATTCCCTTGATGGCGTATCAAGCGGCAGCGGCAGCGGCGGGGTTGAACGCTACCTAATCAACTCATCGGGAACTTTACATACTACTGAACAACATGCTGGCTGCGGCTGTAATTCCCAGTGCATAGCATCATAGACGACACGTCCTTCCTATCCGAGAGACGGCTTCGCTGCGAACCTGCGCTGTCGCCCTGCCATCAATCAGTGCTGCTCAAAAAACTTTCACTTCCTATCGCTTGCATCGTGGCGGGCGGTGCTGCAATCTCTAGAAAAGCGAGGATCATTCCAGCAGTGGCAGCGGCGGCGTGTGAAACGGTACCTAGTCAACTCCTCTGCAGTTTTACAGGTTGTTTTGATGTCATATGCCGACCACAACCTCGCCTGAATTGCTTGCAATTTTTTGCCCGTTGCTGTTGCTACCACAATGTGCGCTACCTCTACGTATGTTACACATGCTATGAAGTTGTTTTTCTACACCTCACAAAGTTGTTCTTGCTCTGTCAGTGTACCTCATCCAGGTACGACGGGGGGAGGGGGGGGGGGGGCGAATTGCTAAAGGCTCCAGGACGTGACGAAGGCGCTTGCTGAAAAAGCAACCAAACAGTATTAAGGAGGTTTGTAAAGGTGTTGGGGGCTTTGCTAGCGAAGCTTGACGTCTTTTTCGGATGACGTAAAGAATGATTTTTTCAAAGGTGGCAACTTCCAATGCCGAAATTCGCACCAGCTGGGCGGTATTCACCAAATCCATGAAATTCATAAACGACTGTTTGAGGTTTTTAAAAAAAGATGTCCATCGTTTTCGTCGTGACATTGCTAAGGTAAAGACCCGGAATGCAGAATTCTGCAAAGAAAATTAGGAGTTGACGAAGGAGCTTGCTGTGGCTACAGAAGAATCGATTGAACTTTAGCAGTAGAGCCGAAACATGAACATGGAAATCCAAGGTCTTCCGGTAGCACCTAACGAAGACTTGGAGAAAGTCGTTGAGATATTGTTAAGTGCCTTGGAGTCGAAGTTGGAAAAGACGACATTGACGTCCCTCATCGGGTGCCAACGAAATAAAGGGATAGTTTTATGTAATAGTCAAATTTCGGACAAGACGTGCACGCGACAATTTCTCGAAGCAGCTAGAAAAAAGAAACCACGCACGGGTCTTCTCGGTTTCGACCGTAACCTTCCGCTCTACTTAATGAGAGCCATGGTGTTGAAAAGAAATTACTACTAGGGAAGGCTCGTCAGGCGAAGCGTGATAAAGACTGGAAGTTTGTTTGGGTATCCCAGGACAGAGTTCTCATGCGGAAGGCAGAAACGTCACCTGTATGCTGCACATGACCTGCGTTAACGACCCTGCGAAAGCGGTTTAAATTGGTCTCGAATAATGCTGAATGGCTTGACTTTTCCGAAAGCTTCAGAGCTTGTAGAGGAAAGCTGCATTTGTCAAAACTGTCTTTGCTGCTCTTGTTACTTAGATAAGAAACGTAATATTAGCCCAAGAAAATACGCAACAATTGAATATGCTCTTTGCATACAAGTAACTTCTGGAAATGTGATGGGCTGTACTGTAGTATTGTTTCTTTAAACAAATCACTTGGGAACGTTGGTGTGTATTATGAATGAAAATAGAGCGCGACCTGGACAACGACAGTAAAGAAGGACGACGGGACAAGCGCTCATTTGCAACGAACATTATTGAAACATCGTCTCATACTTATACATGTGTCATTACACTCTAAACTTTTTTCCTCCCATATACTCCCTAGAGGATCTTTTTCGCCTGTCCTCTAGTGGTCCTCCTTGTAGGAGTTTTTTTTACTACATGGAACAGGGAGGTTTTGTTTACCTCCTCAAAACAGGGTGTTTTTAGGTTATAGAAAGGAGGTATTTGAGTGTTAAGAAATGTTCGGGAGAATTTAAGGAGGTCAAAATGGAGTATTCTTTAGTTCCTGAAGGGCGTTTTAAGTGATGTTTTATGGAATTTTTAGGCGGTTGAATAGGAGCCTATTATGGCTCGCTTTGGAAGTACCTATGTTAGTTTAGGGGCGTTTTTCGGAGGTTTAAGGGAAGCATTTACTTTTTTTTGAATGGAGTTTGACGAAAGCTTGGGGAGTTTTGTAGGCCTTCCGAAAGGAGGTTTTCAAGGCCACAAGGGACAATTTCTAGTTCCCTGCGGGAGTACTGATTTCACACGGTTTTTCTCGATGTCAGGTTTATTTCAAACGAACTTTCGCAGACAAGTTTACATGGTACATGGTGTACACAAGGAGTTCCGAAATAAATACTTATGGCGACCTCATATTAGAAATCACAAATGGTACATTGCTACATAACACGCCAGTTAGGAATTGGAAGACAGCAATACGAGCTAGTTGAACAAACCGTAGAAACATATTACCTGCAAGAACTGGAAATACGCGAAAAACAAAGATAGGCACAAACACAACCGCATGGTAAATGAAATCATTATAGAATACTAGCGGATCGAGAACGCGTCAGTACTTATCAGAACTTATCAGTACGAATCAGCGCTCAGTACACAGTGAAAAAAATGGTTTCAGTGGCTTACAACAACAACAAAAAAAAACTCAGTAGGTGGTGAAATGAGCGAGAGCTGTCTGCTAGTTGAACAAATTGTAGAAGAACAATCATACAAGAACTGGAAATACTTGAAAAACAGATAGGCACAAACACAACCGCATGGTAAGTGAAATCCTTATAATACTAGACGATCGAGAACGCGTCAGTATTTATCAGAACTTATCAGTACGCATCTGTACTAAGTAACAAAGTGAAGAACAAATGGTTACAGTGGTTTACAACAACAAAACAATTTTTCAATTTGTGGTGAAATGAGCGAGAGCTGTGCAACGATTTGATATTGAAAGGTAACAAGAATTTTGTAGGTGGTAAAGGCACAAGAGATAAATGATGTAGGAGACAGACTGCAGTGAGATGGCTATGGATAAATGAGTAATATAAAGAACGAAAAATATGCTGCGGAAAATACCGTGCGTTTTGATAAAGACACAAATGCGCCAAGAAAAGTGACCGAGTCTGACGGGTTAATTGCAATGATATAGAACAGAATGGGTGGTATCGCGACAGCTTCTTAGAGTGAGAACAAAAAGCCATGAAATTCGTGTTTTTTCGGATAATTTTTAGTTGATTCATTTCGCACCAGATGCCAATATTATTTAGATAATTGTTTCAAGTTAAATTAGTTTGTTAATATTATTGCTTCACTGAAAGATAGCTGTATTATCAGCATACAGAACGGCCCATCAAATATCCCCTCTTCAGTACAAAAACAAAAAAAGAAAATTCAGAAATATAATACGGAATTCTTTTTGACTACTATCCAATGAGTACAGGATTGAAAACAAATTTGATGTGACCGATATTGATGCGATAAAAGTTAATTAGTTCTAAATCCTTCACACGTGGTTTGGTGCAGGTAAGGTCCAAAAAGGCATGTTCCACAAACGTTAGAACTCTGTGTGCCTTCTTGGGATATTGAATGTTGAAAACCCAGAACGATGCAACAGACTACACAGTCCTCCCAGTAAAGATGATGCAGTCAAGACACGCTGGCCATCGATGTGGAGGCTAACTTCCCCGTTCACGGAATGCAGGCAGGGAGTCAGAGGAACATCTGCCTGTAAAAGCAAAAAAGAAAAAAAATGCCCCCCACGTAAAATTCAAAACAGACACTATGGTTAAATGAACTTAATAATTCGGTACAGTAATAAAATTGTAAGGCCAGGTTCCCTGCGAATTCCAGTACTTAAATTGGGAATGCAAAGGCTTCATAAAACCAAGTGCCAGTACATTACCGTCGTGGTTTTGCAGCAATAAAAAAGATATTAGTTCCGCACAATATACTCGAGAACAACTTTAAATGACAGTGAAGGATAAATGCAAGTCTCTGTAGGTTGATAGATTTAGTTTTGTTTTTGACTGAAAAACCCTTTGTTATTGCATGATTTTGTTAACTGCTGTTTATTGGCTTTAAAGATGCCAGCTTGCATCTATTCAAGTGATGGGCCACACAGTTAAAGATTGCAAACCCTTACACTGCCTCTCCCCTACCATGGTGGCTCACTTTCATAGAAAAAGTGCAGCTTTTGCGAGCTGGACTGCTGTTGCAAGCCGTGGCAATACTCACTTCTGCTGGAGGGGCCAACTTGGTTTCCGAATGCAGCCTTGCCTTGTACAGCACAGCCTATCCTGCCTTAAGATCTATGAAGTCATTTCAACTCGATCATGTATCGGATCTGCAGAAGAAAATCGTGTCAGCAATAATGAATTCATGCCGGACAGGCACCCACTGTTTCAGTTATACTTGCAGATACCTCCACCTATTTCCCTCCTGGTGTTACATCCAAGCTAATTTGTTACGGCTTGTCTCATCAAGTATGGTCATCTGTCATAACACAGCTAGACATACAGGAAAGTCCTTCACTGGGTCAGCAAACACTTTCTTTTTTTTTACAGTAGTAATAAACTAGGCGACTCAGTCATCCGTATTCTGACAACTTAATATTCTGTGTCACCGAGCTGACAAGCATGATTGGTGCATAAGGTCATTTGTAACCGCAACCGTTACTACAGCCTCGTTAGCTAACGTAAACCTCGTTCATGGCACCAAATTACTTGTGATTGCATGGCAACAAAAAAAAAACAGCTGAAATGGAAACGCTATTCTCGCAAACTTACCAACGCTGCATGCCACACACACCTGCCTTAGTTAATTTACCGTGATTGTAGAAGTTCCCGTCACGCAAAACCACAGTGCACTTTTGGAGCTGCAAGCTCCGTGTCAAAATCGAGTGTCACATGAATCGAGTAATTTCTGTGTATGGTCTTACTATTATTATGACAAAGTTATTACCAACAAAAGAAGAGTGTGTGCATTGTTCTTCTAAAAAAATGATATCCTTTTTATTGCCCGGCAGACTTGTGTCATGCTACGGCAAACGCGGTTCTCTTCCATAAGGGCATGAATTTGTGTTTTTAATTACGTGGCCGTAGCTGGCGACTGACGGGCCCCGATTGTATACAGACCCCTCGTTATCATCCGAAGGGAATAAAAACATTTAGGTGTCGAACCACGTCGCCGTCGTGGTCCACACTATATGCATTTAATCGTTCGATAGGCTCATAGCATCTTTTACGCACGTCACCCGTTTCCTTAATAGAGTACGCTGTTAGATGTGAAGAGTCGACTCAAGCGAGCAAACAACCCCACCCGAATCTACAGGGTACAGTTTTCGAAGGGGGGTGGCCGTCTGATCTGCGGCTTTCGCCGACCAGAAGCGGCTAAGAATGAGTCAGAGCCTTGAACGAAAACAACACAGACTTATATTTGGACGGGCAAGCCATCAGGAGCGTTAACAAATAGATATTACAAAGTAGAGCAGTTAACTAAAAAGAACACGAGGCATATGAGAGACAGAGTCCCACAATATTCACCGACCGGGCCCGACGATGCACCGCTGTCGGAGGCGATTCGGCTACCTGAGTAACCGTCACGTTGCTTTTGAAACGACGCCGCGCGCGAGAAACGATTTCATCTCGAATGCCCTATCACAAACCGGCCTACAAAAGAATGCGAATGCATACCCCAAATGCCACAAACAAGTACAATAAAACGAGTGTGCGTTTTTTTTCTTTGCCCGTGCGTGTACTTGGTGTGTGCGGCACGGGTACTTCGCAGTTAACCCTATACAAACGTTTGACAAGCGCATCGACTGATGGACAGACCACTTACCAGCGAGCTGTCCACAGCTGTCGCCGTATCCAAATGTGTTAGCGGCCGTTCGTTTCGTGTGACAGGGCACATAAAATTCTTTCCACCAAATGGCACTACAAGTCCTTCTCAAATAAGAAAAAATGATGGCCCAAGGCGAGGGCGCTTGAAACTCCGGCCTCACCAAGTCACCGGCCGCGCTGCATTGATAGTGACGGAGGTTGTTTACATCCGGGCAGGGCAGCAAGTCGTGCCGCCAGGGCAAGTTGAGTCGCTGCAGTCGGGTGCGTTGGCGCGCTGGCACGAGAATTTAAATTGTCTATATATGCGCAAGCAAGCGAAGCAGATGGACATTGCAATTGTTTGCAACGGCGAGAACTGTCTCTTTGTTAGCAGCAGAGTTTGACAACACCAACCGCCAAAATAAACAGATTAAAACAACACGGCCGCGCTGTCTGCTTGTGATCGCGCTGGCTGAAGCATCTATCCGGGTATACGTACGGTATCGGTTTTGTAGCTGCATGCAACCGTCGCGTCCTGCTTTCTCGTTCTAATTAGCATTAGTCCACGGTTGAAGTGCTGACGCACGGAAACAACACAAGACTAACATGGCGACCGCCCGCTTGAGATGATTATCCCAGATGGGGAGTTTAGTTTGGACGTGGTTGTATACAAGGAACCGAACGCCATCTCACAAATGGTGTTAAGTCGTTCTAAATCCTCCCTTTTGCTACACAGATGGGCAGCGGTACTACCATGGAGGTTCGTCCACTTTTTTAGACCATGCCTAGGGAGTACATTTTTTGCTATAAGTACTTTTTAGGGCACATTACTTGATTAAAACTCCATTTCCGGCTAGTTTGCGTTTACAGTGTAGGAGCATGCGCGCTTTGGTACACTAGGTGGAACGCATCAAAGGGAGGGCATGATCAAAGTGACGTTTTCAAAAACTCAAATTCGCTGGCACGCAAAGGCACATATATATCGTTGACGCACTGGTCCCCTTTCTGCTTAATATAAAACCCTTCTAAGAGCTCCCTCGCCACTGTATTATAACGCCTGCCGAGAATTCTAATCTGCTCAAAGAAAGGTCTGCATTTTTCCAAAGGACTGACAGGCCTGCAATCATCGCAATAATACGCGCGCGAATTTACCCGCGCATTGCGGGTAAATGCGCGGGTAACATTTTAATTTCCAACAGTTTAAACTTTTATTTACTTTTACCATTCCAAGTACCTTAGGTGACTATTTCTTGTATAGCGCTCGTGCAGAAAGCGTCCCCCCAAACTTCCACAATATCTCAGGTCTAGCAATTGCATTTCTTAGACGGAAAAGCGTTCGCAGATGTGTGGTCGTGCTGCTGACCGCTGTGCTTGTTCACACAGCGCAAAAAAGTGCTTCCTGCTCCCTAGTTTTGCGCTGTGCGGTAAAAGTTTAGGTTGGTTTTATTTCCTTGGTACCTAGATCGACTTCGCTGACTCTTCTCCCGCCTTCAAGTGGCCTAAGATTTTTCTACTAGCGTACCAGTCAGCGAAGCGTCGCATGTGCACTTGTGCAGCGCTTGTGTGGAGCGACTCGGACTCGGAACTTGATACAGTGTACAAACTAACAAAGTAAAGAAACGCACATTCTTCCATTCCAAACGTCTTATGGCTTAGTTTCAACTGAGCCAGCGAATTACGACGACCCGTCGACGGCCGGCGGACTAAACGCTGGGTCGACTGACTCTGTCGGATGGTCGGGGACCCGTGCAGTAGCGCAGCCAATTGCCAGCTTATCTCCTCCTGACGTCACACGAAAACGCTACAGAAAATGGGAGAGGGTGCAAAAAGGAGGACAGAATTTTTGAATTGATTTTTCAACTAAATAAATTCGCGTAAACGCCCTTAGAGTGGTCGAGACATGGCTTATGGACTCTTGACTACAATTTGCGCTAGTAATCCCGCAATGTTTACAAATCACTTCAGTGTCCATTTAAGGTTCGTAGTACGTTGCAAATTATATAGCTCTTTAGCATCACTAGAAGGGCACATTGGGTTTGTCTTGTCACGTAGACGTGAACGAAGCAACATGTTTGTAGAAACAATACTTTTTGTAGCGAACGTGCGCCCGCACTAATAAACACAAAAACTCAAGGGTAGAGCGGCCAGTAAAGCGAGGTGCCCGCTCGAATTCGCGCCGAATGCACTTTCTGTAGGTTGCCTTCCCGCAAACAATTAGTTGTGTTCAGGTATTTATTTTTTTAAAACTTGTACTGACAGATTTGTTAGATTTTGTACTTTTGCGGTTTCCTGATTGCTTTGCAAATGCCTATGAAATGTTTGTCCGATCCCATCACCTATATTCGGAACACAATAGCTGGTGACGGCATGCTTGAACGTATTCCTTATGCCAGCTTCGGACTCTTGTCGCCACTGAGGTAATGTCTTTGAATGACGTCACTTCAAGTCTAAGCAAACCGAAATGCTGAAACGCCGTTTATTTGCTCCCACAGCTCCCGATATGGCTGTTACGTCAGTAGTATGAACACAGCCTCACCGTAATAACCCCAAGTGCTTCAGAGGAACTGAAGCCGAGGATGGCGTCATGCTAAAGTCACAGGATTACTGTAACAATTTGGGTTTAGTATTCCGAAGATAAACAGTATTTTTTCTAGGAACACTGAAACAAAGATTGAAGCGCTCTTGCTAGATTCTGATCAGCACCAGCAAACCGTCGCTAAACGCTAACCGATACCAACGTGCCGAACGCATTGGAACCACTAACCATCCTGAAACGTACCGCCGGTTGGACGCCGTGATGTTAGTACGATCTACGCACTTTTCCAATCGTCGCTTCAAACGAGCAATAATAAAATTACGGGTAGCCTACGCGCTCAGCTGTGAGCACGAACGGCAAGTGTTGATAGGCTGAAATAAGCAATACCTGCTTAGCCCATTGAATTTAGCTGTTTCCTTCACGTTTGGCTTAGACGGGGTAAAATTGCTGCATAAGATTGCTCAGACCTGTGAAGTGAGAAAAGAACCATTACAATCGCAAGAAAGCAAGTGGATGGTCCGTTTTGCGCGGCGTCTGGAAACACCCGCGATTTTTTCCATCACACTTCAAGTAATTTGGTAAATTAAGGGTACCGTACAGCGTCACAACAGCAGCAACAACAAATACATCAGACATATTCGCCGCGCATCGGCTTGCGTTGTTGAAAACGTCGCCGAAATCCGATAAAGTTCGGCCGCCCTCGCCACGCAATGCCCTCTCCTGTCCCATCCGCCAACCTCTCATGCTGTTCCTCTCCTGTGAGGGCCACTCATTTGAGTTTTGCGGAGTTCAGGTCGGCTATGTTCATACTAGTGGTGCCCCTTCTGTTGGGACTTTGAAGATTCGCGATCGAGCCACGACCGCGCTGCTTGGCCGCCACCCTACTTTGTATTTCGTGGTTAACAGTGTTTACAGCGCGTTTTTTTAAAGTGCAGAGCACTTTAGGCGCTCGCCGTGTCGTCCTAGCTCGCCGCTGGAAACAAGCTAATCGCCACGGCGTTTAGCCGTAGCCTGTCACGGTCCCTTCGGCCGCGGCGTTACCCAGAGGCTTCCAGAGCCAAGCGGTTTATATAGTCACTAAAGCGCTCGAAAACTCGTGACCTGCTTGCGCTTAGCAGTGGCTGCGAGAGCTAAGGTTCAGCTGGTTATTCTTAGCTTTCCTGGTTGTCTAGGATTAGCTGGTTATCATGCCTACGTCCACTTATCATCCTATCCAAATCCAATTCAAAACCAATTCAATCCTATTCAATGCTATGCAATCAAATCTTCGCGCTGGCGCAAAATGTGGCACTGCAACCCCGGTACGTATACGGGGAGGAAAGCAAAAAGAGAACAGAACTCCCGCTGGCGCAGTTTCAGGCAGGGGGCGCGCGAGCACTGCGAAAGCGGGAAATTTGATTACCATGGGGTGGTAGCAGTAAGCGGATAACGGTGGTACAGCCCCTTCAGGCGAATCACTGCTCTGAACTTCCGACAGCTTTCACATTGAGTGGAACGGCTTTAATTTTTTTCATTCCCTCGGTCTTGCAAAAAATTACACACACCCAGTTTAACTTAAAAGACCAATGCAAACACCAGTTATTTATGGGCGTTCTTCATCAAATAAGCCTAACATCTGTCAGATTGAGAATGTTTTCTCTATACAGACGGCTCGCTGAAGAATTTTCAAACATACCCTGCTGGCTGAATACAGGAACATGCCGACCGCCAAATATATGCCATGCCTACAGACCACGATTTTCACGTTTGAGCTCCCCCAAAAGACTATCGTTGCCAAGAATGGAGCACTCGAAATTCACCTCTCCAGCGTTGAGAGCCATTGGCGACGGCGCACAGGAAAGAAACAGTTCGCACTCACTGTTCAAAGCAATTACCACGTAGGTGTCGCTGTGTCCAGGGTTGCCGGACGGGTCGTTGTCGTAGGCGGGGTGATAGGCAAGACAACGGTAGCTCTTGATTGCTGTCTGCCCTCGTGAACGTGTAGTTCAGCACGGGAGGAGGCCTCGAAGGTGCCGGACTTTACGGTTGGAAGCTGCGTCGGTCTGCTTTGCAAGCGCGGTTAGGTTTCTGGCCGCCTAGATGCCAGTGCAGCTGAGCGGCTGGCTTGCCTCCGCGCGACAGGCACTGGAAACTTACTCTTCCCCCTCCACCACCTGGAACGAGCTCCCCGAGAGAACGGAAACCGTCCTGGCCGAAGCCTAGGCGGGCTAGGTTCCACGCATTATAGTACAGCACGAGATAAGCGCCAAAAAGGCCAGCAGGAGGAACAAGTAGAGGGATATTTCACCCACACGTCGAGCTCTTGACTCCGCTTACTGCAGATTTGCAGTTTATATGAAGCATGAATTTGAAGTTAAGTTTCAAATCCAATGGATAACAGAAAAAGAAAAGGCGTTGGCGGCATCTGCAAACCTACTTGAATGACGTCGCGATTGTTCGCAATGCGTCTTTATTGGTAAATTTTTTTTATTTCCCCGCACTTCCTGGTTAGCCTCGGCTTTTTTGTTTGTTGACGACTGCTGTTACACCGTGAACGTGCTAGTAATTGCGAAATTTAGCTTTGTGAACTTGCTAGAGCATCCTCACAGCCGACACATCATACGACACTATGATTACTAACCTACTATGACGAGCGTGACGACGGCCGATTTGAGCCCTACGTCCTTAAGCGAGATTCTAGTCAGCTGGCACTGCCATGTTGTGCCGTCCTCAGTAAGGCCAACGCGGGTGAGCAGCAGTGAACAGTCGCCGTCCGGTGGCTGACGCTGGAAATTGTACTTGCCAGGGATTGGGATGAGTGCCACCCCGTTCCTCAACCAAAAACAGTCGCCCTTTCTGTGACGCCACTTGACACCGAGGCGCACGTCGCTGGTCACCTTTGCTGTCGTGTCAGACGGAACCTTCTCGAACTGTTGTGTCTGGGCTGCCAGCGCTGTCAAATTCAGAAAAGGAAATGTGGTCTATTATAAACCGCACCATAATCACCAAATGATAGAACACGACCAGTCGGCCGTGACAAAGTGATGAGAGGAAAACGCGGGTTTCCAAGGTGTACCCCACTTTTCAAGACGCAGTACAAATGTACAGTCAAAATTGATCTAACGAACCTATCTTGTGATTTTTGCGACCTCCTAACGAACAAATTCTCGTTCCCCCGCAGAATACGGCAGAATGTTTTTATGAACTAAAAATAACGAAAGAGTTTCAGCGCAATTCCCGATTTAACGAGATATTTCGAGAAACACATTTAGAAAGGAGCAATTTCGACTGTGTTTTGTCAAAACGTCAGTATGATTATTCCGTCACGTCAGAAGAAAAAAACATCGCATCTAGCTTCGTTTTTACGGAGCATTGTTTAGATACCGGCAGGCGAGCACCGCGGCCACCTAAATTACGATGTCGTGGTAGCGGCTTGGATGGGCCTCTCTTTAAACATCCAATTTATGGAATCAACTGCTTGTAGTATGACCGCCCCTATTTTACGATGTTCTCCATTAAACGAAATACGTCTGTGTTCCTGGGGACTTCGTTAGATCGAATTTTAACAGTACATATCCCAGCAGCCAGTTTGACGCGCCCGTCAAAAGGCTAAAAGATGCCTACCCATAAATACCACACTCCAGCAGTCCACTCCCCCATCAACCTGGTACAAGGAGCATATCTGTGGTCAAACGCAACTGTGCGCATTTGCCGAATACCCCGTGCGAGGGCATGTTTTTATGTGCGTGGCGCTATACCATTGATCATATTACATTTTGTGAAGGCCAACCACTTCCAAAATGGCCGCGTAGGTTTGTTTTACATAAACGCGTGGCCCATTGAGAAAAAAAAACTAGATTTTACCTAGAAATCTGTAAAAAGGCACATTGGAAAGAATTTCAGAGAGCGAGTTAAATGTCGGCACAAGCAAAAGATGGTCGTTCACGCCAGCACACCGCAGATGAAGTCAGTCAGCGGCAAATTCAACGCGGGTCGAAAACCACTCGCAAAACGTCGCGCAAGAAACTCGTCATTCTGGTCCCGAGTGGAACATGGGAATGAGCTGAGGCATGTATACACAATCAGGGCCTCCAAAAGAACGCACAACACGACGAATACTTTCCTTCGCGCGCCAATACAGTGTAGTTTCAAGATGAGTGGTGCCGTTTTAGAGAATCCGGTTCCAAGGGACCAAGCCCAGAGGTGGTGATATTTGTCATCATGGCAGTGGGGACGAGCAGTGGCACAACCAGTGGGAGCCAAATCAGGCGCACGCGACAGTATTAAGACTGGTCGCGAAGCAAAGAGTCTCGAGATACACGATAACGAAGACCTTCGACGAAGTGACGCTAAACAAATGCACATCATGTATATAATGGGCGCTAATGCTTCAGTTTTTCCAACCTAAGAGAAGGCTTGTGTGTCATAGGTGCTTTATTGTTTCTCACACCGGCCATATTTTGAAAGGGGAATATGAACGAGGGAATTGTGTTTGGCGGGCAGCCTGCTCAATAAACCGCTCGTTTGGGAATAGCGTTACCGTATCGACCAAATTTTGGGGGAAACCCCTAAGGTGGAGTAAGTTTATGCAAAGGAAAGTTTGACATCCACCTGAACGCAATCCTGCACCAGGGCGAATTTTTCTTCAACTTCAGAGGTAGCTTGCGTTTAATTCTATGGATCGTTTCCTCAGTGCATTTAAGCCCACATATATTCTGCGTCGATCTTTTTCTCGTGGTTTCGGTCAGCACTGAAAACTTGCCCGAGGTACTTGTAGTTGCTCTATCTACTTTTTCTATCACTGCATTACCTAAGCTGAAGAAAGCCCTTTGACGATGTTTATTTATGGTTAAATTCGATTTATTGATATTAATTTGTAGCCCCTTGGCTGAGCGTTCCGATTGTAGTTAGTCACGAATTTTGTTCAGGTTTTCTGCCGACTCACTGAAACGGACTTTCTCGCCTACCAACCTCAAGTGGTTCAAGCATTGCCGCTTATCCGTGATCTTGCGTTGTCCCAATCACGCTTCCTTATGCCCCCTCCAGACACGCTGTGGACAGATTTGGGCAAGATTGTATCTGGATGTCGTACTGCCTTTCGATCGGAAACTTTTCGCTATTCTTTTGGAAGGTTACCCTACCAGTACGCCCCTTAAATATGTGGTCTAGGAGTCTGGTCACCATCTCACATGATTGACGAACCGAACTCTCGGCCCTCAGACCCCAGCAGCTGTAGAGCACCTGACCATGGCGGTGGTCACACCATCGCAGGGTACTAAGAATTTCTGGGTCCGTACAGGCCGCATGTGGAACTGGAGCGTGGCCACGTTCAACGCGGAACCTCTGTCAAGCGAGGCAAGGTTGGCTGCACTATTGGAAAAGTTCTTGGATTATAGGTGGGGTCTCACAGGGCTAAGGAAAGTTTGAAGAGCAGAAGGCTTCACGGAATTAAGTAGCAGGCATATTTTGTACCACCCAGGAACCTCAAGAAAAGAGGGATCACGGGGGGTGAGATTTTTAATTTCCACAGAACAAGATGGGAACGTCGAGGAATTCTTCAGCGCTCGTCCCGTCGTCTTTCTGTGCCCTTGTTTCGATTCGCGCTGTAGCTATTTTTTTACAATGGACTACGAACTCCCCCAGCAGTACACCTTGTTAAACAGCGCTCGTCGGGTCTTTTCGTCCTTTCTTTTTCCTTGTTTTTCAATACTACCAACTCGCCCAACGTTGCTTAATTGTCGCAGTCCAAAAGTCGCATTATCTTTTGGGGTATAGTTACAGTCTTGTTTCTGCTCTTTGAGTTTTTGTTCACTAATCTCATTAAACATAACTGTACAGCTCCCCAACAGTACACCTTATTAACTAAAGTGTCGCAGTCATTCTAATCAAACCAAAAAAGAAATACAGGATAACCATAGTACAAGCCAATAAATCAACAGCAGTCTTGGGCAGTAACTAGTTACTAGTAACGCGTTACCGGTAACTAGTTACTTTTTTCAGTAACTTGTAACTTTAACTAGTTACTTTTAAGTTAGAGGACCTTGTAACTGTAACACTGTTACTTTTTGTGAAGTAACTGTAACGATAAATATCGTTACAGTTACTTTATTTCTATAAAAAAAATTCCCAACAGCAACACTCATTAACGACCGATGTACAGTTTGCGCGTTTCACTTTTTCGGGCTTTCTTCCGCAGAACTACTTCATCTATGCCAGCTCACTCCCTTTGCATGGTTGAAAAAAGATCTGGTCTAGAAATGTTTAGGCGTGCACGTGTGCGTGGTGTCCCACGCGGTCCACCAAGGGCTGGAAGTTTCTCTAAGACGAAGTTCCTAAAGCGAACAGGAAAACAAACACCCACAAACGCCGCCACAACGCCAACACTGAAACCTTTGCACTTTCGCAGAAGCCTGGAAAACTCCAGTCAGGGCGTCTCTTATCATTAGCGACGTGCAGCCCGTTTGCAGGGTCATAAAAGTGCCGCGGGAGTCTCTCGGCGGCCTCGCGCTCGTGCAGCCCTAAGCGCACTCTAGTAGAGTGTTCGATTCGCAAGTCGCACTTGCTTTCGACCATTGTGAGAGACCGCTGGCCGTATTTGGGACCACGCGTTTGGGACCCCTGGTCTAGAGGCTTCATCGAGCTGTAAACAGTACTCGAACGAGGTCGAGGAAGTAATAAATTTCACGCCCCTCCACCAGCGAGCATCTTGGCCGGAAGACGTCTGACCACAATGCCACTGCCACGAAGAAAAATTTCTTGGAAAGCCTCTCGCCTTCGTTTCGAAGGCTGTGGTCGAAACGAAAACAGTAACTGTATCTGCTCCTGAATGTTGGGTGCAAGGAATATTTGGGCGAGCTTCGTTCGGCCTACGCCTCAAAGCAAACGAAGGGAGGGGTTCCTGGGATCGGCGACGTGATTGCTGTGGAAGGCTGGGATTGTGGGAGCAGTGTTTTCCCGTCGAGACGGCAAAATCTGCCTTTGTGAGGACAGGGGGGAGAAGGAGGGGAAAACAGTAAAGCGTCCACTTCAGTTTCTATTCCCTTTGGAAATATCTTGTCTCATTCCGGGGATGGAGGCGGCTGGGGGTTGGGGCGGGCGAACGACTCCGAGGGCCCACGGACAAACGCCGCTTCGTCTATGGCTCAAATTGGTCTCCGTCTCCGACCACAAGTACAAAACAAAAAGTTAACGAAGCGCTTTTTTGGGGTGGGTATCTTTCAAAAACACCTCGACAACCGATGTACTTACCCGCACGTCCGTTTCCCGCCACCTCCGCCCCCTTTTTCCCATTCTCTCTCACTACGGGGGGCGGTCAAGCGACGGCATTGTAGGCGAAAATAAATTAAGTTGACATTGAAAGATTGTTTCGGCTGGGGTCCCGTTGCAGGGTCCCGTTGCAGTCTGTTGACTATGGGACTATTTTACACCCTTGAAAATAATAAAGAATTCAAATTCAATTCAAATTCAAATCAAACGCCGCGATGAGTCAGCGTCAACGCCAGTGTCTGCGCCGCGGAGAAGAGGGCTCGAGCCGCTGCCACGAAACGGCAGCGGCGACAGGCCGATCCTGAACTTCGGGCTCGCGAAGCCGAAAGGAAACGTCAACGCCGCCAAGAAGCTGCTACTGATGCAAGGAGGGCTCGCGCAGTTGAACTAATGGGAACTTGAGTCTACCCCATGGCTGCTTGGCATACTACTCAGGGTTCCCCTACGGGAAGATGGTGAAATGTTTTTTTTTCAACCTGGCCTTTTTACCGCTGTTAATCCGACCCTGGGTAGTTCGCGTGCCTTTCCTTTCAAATCTGCCGTCACAGACGACGACGGACGTACGGACGAAGGACAGACAGGACAGACAGACGGACGGACGGACGGACGGGCGGACGGACGGACTTCCCTCATTTCGCCGCTTTGCTCAGAAACACGGCGCTGGCCCAGCCGCCCGTCGACGCTCCCGCGGTATTACCGAAAGTGACCGGCACATGAGCCGATAAAAGTAACGTATCGGCATGCCGTTGCGATGCATGAACTTACTGGGCCTTGATTGGATTGCGGGAGCGCGCAATAGACAAGTGATCGGGCGAGTGTGTTTCCACTCTCATTGTCCGTCATTTCCTCCTGCCCCTGTGCCCGCATCACGGGAAACATGTGACAGGTATCCACTAGTGCTTCTTTGAAGAAGCGGGCTGCGGACTTATTTAGGACGTTTCTGATGTATTGGTGTATTGCCTCTACTGAGTCAGAAGAACGTCTTTCGAGGTTCTCTGGGGATGTCGGATACTGCCGACCCGCTAGCTCGCGCAATAGCTCCGGCGTCTAGATCACAGGCTTCCTGGACGTCGTGTTCCTGTGGGGCCAATTTGTATCCATTGGGGCCGGGAACGGCGTGGACCCTCTGCCATACTCACCGTTTGGGCGCGCACCGAACGTAGCTTGTTGCGAGGTCCCAGGCGGGACGTCCGAGGGACATCCTAAGATTAATGCGTCAAAGCTTCCGGCGCTGCTTGTGACTGTTCAGATCCATGCACATCGGCAGTAGAGTTATTTTAGCCTTGAGCGTAAACAATAAGAGCTTACTGCGTTGGACGTTCCACGACGGGTTCAAGAGGTGTCATTCGACTAAAAAGGAGCTGCGTAACTTATTCAGCTGTCCTTTGTGTTGCGTCAAGAGTCTCACATAGGAGTACAGAGAGATTCGCTGACATTGACACCTCGAAATTACCACAAAAGCTGTACCATTCTGAATCGAATTCAAATAGTTCTTCAAGTTTCTACAGAACTATGTTTAAAAGCTCTGGACGCATGTTATGAATAAAAAACTTCTGTTTCGCGCGCTCTCATTTTATGAGCTTACGTACATTTTTTTTATGAGTTTCAACGAGCGAAAATTGAGTCGTCCTTGGCGAACGTTGTCGGGCAGGATGTGCTGTTTTATCACCGGATCTTCGTAACGCCAAATTAAATTCCGTAGCAAGATGTGTATTGCTACATTCTACGGTTCAAGTAACTCGTCTCGCAAGAAAAACGAATAAATTTAGCTCAAAGCAGTATGGATATCATTCTTCCTAAATTTGTGGTAGCTGTTTTGCTCTTAAGCTCGCTAAAAGAAGGTATGCCAGGGATTTCGCCAGAAGAATATACCGCTTTTCTTGTTCACTACCTCTTTTGGCAGATTGCAGTTGACCTCAGAACGTCAAGCGCTGATCTTTCTTTCTGTTTAGACTCCTAAGGTAGATAAAAATATCCCGGAAGCTCTGTAATGATCCTTTTTGTTTTGTTAAGTGGACCCTGAAGTGAGTTGTTGGCATTATCTAATTTCCTTACGAAACTAAAGTCTAGAATGTGCAGGATATGTCGTTAGGAGCTCCTCCGGCCAGTAGATAGCGCGCCCATGACGTCACCACACCCCTTTATTGTAAACCACTTCTTGCTTTCTCAGCGATCCCCAGGATAAGGGCCCGAGATAAGTGCCGAGCCTTTCACCGTACATGTGGGTCACAAACATGGCAACATGGCAGCTACAGTGACGTCAGTGCAAGTTACCTATATAGGCGTACTGTCATTGTTTTCATCGCGGAATTTTTTTTTTTTTGAAGTGCGGCTGCTCCCCCAACTTTCTAAGGACCCACTACTTTTCTGACGTGCGTTGGACGGCACACTGTCCAGCAGGCAGGGGCAGCACGTTTGACCTGTAGAACGAACGTGTGCCTCAACAAACAACAGGTCGATGTTACCATGAAATAGGCGACAATTATGAATTCTGAAGGTTATAAGATGGCCCGAAAACACATCGCAGAAAAGTGTGAAGTCATTACGGTATAGTTGGTGCATCGCACCGTACCAACACAGATAAGCTAAACCTTATCACGGGTAAGATAAAGCAGTAGATTTAAGTTGGGTTAAGTTAACGCTGAATAGTAAAATAGTGTATCCTTTAGGTCAGACTGCACAATGAAACTACATATAAGACTTTGTGGGGTTATAGAGGGGTTAAAGTAGATTGGTTTACTTTCCCCTGCAATAGCAAAACCGGCGACGAGAGAGAGACTAATCCGTCTTCGTCTTCTCGTTTCGCCCAGCTAGCAAGCTATCTGCCCCCACCCCGCGGCTGCGCGCTGTACCGCGCCAGCCGCGGCGGGCCGTGGCTCGACGGAACAAAGGAAGCGAGAAGTGTTTTCGCTCATTGACATTTATTACCGAATAATAAACATCCAAAGAGCATGCAGGCTAGCTGGTTGACGGTGAGGATCTAGTTCCTCGCCCGGGCAATTAAAGGGAATCGAGAGGTTCGACTCACCGCGACAACAGTCATCTCCGGGGGCGGCTCAGCGCGCTCGCGTTTGCCTCGCTGGGACACCGATGGCAGCCATTGTCGCCCTCCTTTTTGCCCGATCCTCGAAGAAAGGAGGTCGCTAGGCACGTCCTCTCGCCTCGCTTCCCGAGCTCCAACTCCCCCCGCAGCTCGCATCCCGCACGCGCTCGCCGGCTTAAAGACACTCCTACGGCGAGGAGGTACATCCCCCTCGCCGACGTCTTGCCGAGCAAGTTCCCGCGAGGAGCAACCGGTGTGGCGAAGCTGAACCAAAGGGAACGCGCTAAGGTCGCGTTCCCACAACTTCGATGAAATGAAGCCAGTGTCCCTTTAGGCGCGTGTAATCAGAAAGACTGGCACAGGTAAAAATACCGTAATTACCCGATTCTAACGCGCACCCGATTTTCCAGGCAAAAAACCGAAAAAACTTTCACCTCCGATTGTAACGCGCAAGGAACTTTGTGAGCAAGAAAAACGAATGCGAGAGAAACGGGCGATTTATTTACCGAAGTAATCTTACTCATCTCACACCTCGTCGCTCTCCTAGAGCTCCTTGTCGCCTTCTGCTGTCCGCAACATCTTGTCATCGGTGCCATAAAGCGCGTTCGCGATGCCACACTTCTGAACGAACGTTCAAACATGTTCGATGGGATCGTGACCCACGCCTCGCACGCCCATCCTGCGAGCTTCTCCAGAGGCGTACGCTTCAGCCAACCGCTCGTTGTGAACGCGTGGGAGCCGCTCGTAAGCCGTGGAAGCGGCGCACCTTCGTTGCCGCTGCTGCCATTGCTTGTTATCAAGCGCGCAAGTGGAATAATTTGACGATTTGTGTGAACGCCGATATAAAAGCCTAGGCGCCTAGATCCGAAAAATTGTTGCTAAAAGCTTTGGCGCCATATTGAGATGGCGATGGGTGGAACAAAATTTCAGCTGTTTCGCCAGTTTCGGTTTCGTATCCGATTCTAACGCGCATGCGATTTTTCGGCCTATTTTTCCGGAAAAAAGGTGCGCGTTAGAATCGGGTAATTACGGTATTCCTCCTAACCACTCAACTTTCTTTCATTTACATAAGGTTTCCATCTGTTTGTTTTAGTTCGTTCGTTATCCGTACAGAATAAACATACCTCAAGCTACTGTCCGTTCAGACGCCTAAAAGAGGTTTGAAGAAAGTTGGGCACTCACAAGCCAACCCCAAGCATCACGTCGCCTGATTATGCGCGTAGCCTCCCCTGACACAGAGATCACAGGTGTTCCGAACTGCGAGGCACGTGCGTTAAGTAAGATTAGATACACCTGTTTACTTCAAGTGGGTACTTCAACCCCGCGAAGCCATTGAACCTGAAACCACTGAACATCGACACGTTTTAGAGCCCACCCCCTTTTGCAGATACGACGATATAAACGCATGACAAAAAAATCCCGGCCATCTCCACTAACCTGTGAGTTTAACAAATAGCTTTAAATACCTTGGTGTAGCGATTACTGGAAACCTGTCCTGGTTGGCTCATGTTGACAACATTTGCGCTTCGGCTAGAAGAAAACTGGGACTCTTAAAACAAACTTTAACTCCCCGCCCAACATCAAATCGTTGGCTTACAATACATTCATCCGATCTCGCCTTGAGTACGCTTCAGTGGTCTGGGACCCGCATACAAAAAAAGATATTGGCAAGCTCGAACAAATTCAACGGCAAGCTGTTCGGTTTATTTATAACCGTTATCAAAGACACGCCCCTACCACTCTAATGCAGAACAACGGAGTTCCAACGATGGAATCCCGAAAAAGAATCAACCGATTAAAATTCCCTGCCGATCTTCAGAACCGCAAACTTCGCATTGACCCATCAATATATCTGACCTGTCTTTCTTCCCGGCCCACCAGGCAATACCACCCCTTTAAATTTACCCTATTGTTCGCCCGCACAAACACTCATAAATATTCATTTTTCCCGCGAACAATATTCGATTGGAACACTCTTCCTGCCTCTGGGTTCCCTTCGCCTAATCTGCATGCATCAATTGAACAGCTTTTTCACATGCAGAATTTGTTTTTGTCGTTTGCCATTCTTTTGTTGGTGTTTTCTAAAATAGAGATTGTATAATTACATTCGCCTGATATGCCATCTTTTTATCTTTCCACTCCTGCTTGGGCCTAATTCTGGCTGGCAGTATTGTCTAAATAAATAAAAAAATAAAAATGAGGAGGGGCGAAGCATGCTGTGTATAAGTGTATTCTTGGTGCCTTGGCGTCTTTGCCCACGGAGATGAAACCATTGTGGGGTAGAGGTATACAACTTTGCTGTAAAAGCCTCGTGTCTTTGAAGCACGAAGCGTTCTAGCGCGAGGTGTTGAAAAACGAGTGTCCCGGTGTTTTAGTGCCGTGACCACATGATCCTACGACGACATGAGACGCCGGCAGCCCAAGCCCGTAAGGGGATTCACCCGCGAAATTATGGGTGCTGTTGTGAATTTTCCTGTCGACGCAGCTACCATGACAACGTCATTACGCCGAAAATAAACTACGGGCAAGCACGAGTGGCAAGTTTGAAACAGAAACGACTAATGATCAAGTCGGCATACTTCATGAGTGCCGCCATGAAATGCGGACGCCTACTTCACACATATTGCTGAGGCGGAAACATTACACCCACAAAGTGAAAACCACCTCATTTTTTTAGCGGGTCGTACAGAGAGTATGACGGAAGCAATGTGGTTGTCAGCGCAGCGCTATCTTTTGTGTGCATACGGTCGTTGCAGCACAGCGTCAAGAGTAGGTGTCTGGCAATCTTTTTCGCCTCCTGTACTGGTTAACCCCTACGTTTATCATGCCTCGAACATTTAATCTTATCTGGCCTAGAAACCCAGCCGATGTATTTTGCGTGCACAGTTCACAACATTCCCTTCTCGTTGCTGCTGCATGCTGTGGCTGCCTGCTTCCTACTTTGTTTCAACGACTCAGTCGCTATGTCGCAGTAAATATGTAAAGACCACAATCGCGCTGCGCGTCAAAAATTAATCACCTCTCTCACCGTATTAAAAATGATGACCAGGTGCAATAAGTTGATGAATAGCCAAGCTTATTATCACACCCTGCCGTAACGGGAATGTTTTACATTACACATGCCGGCGGGTATGGGTATACGGGGACCACCTGGCAGGATATTTGATGTACATCATAGCAAGCCATGGTAGAGCTTCTGTTAACTCTGTTTTTATTTGCGAGGAGCGATTTAGCACAACGCAGAGGAGTTGCCAGGAAGCGTCCCACAGTGGTAGAACTGCAGCTGCACACATCGGCCCTAGCGGCATGTAGTTTCCCTACGATGGCGACTACTCAGCTTGTACCAGCATGGTCACGGGGTCCAGTTCACAAGTTTCTCGAACGCAAGCGGGACCGGACGCGCCCATTTTATGCTGGTCTACTAAAAAAGTCAGTGATCAGGAGTCATTCTGTATGCACTTTGCGGGTATATTATAGACAGGGCCGTTTGTTTGTTTTTTCTTTGTGTTTCTGCTCCAGGTCACTTGAGGTCTGTTTGTAGCTATGCGATAACTTCTAGAGCGCCGACATTAATGGCACCGCTGCCGGGAATGTAACCTTCGGAGAGAGAGAGAGAATGCTCTTTAATGTGAACTGGTGAGGTCAGCCCTGCTAGGGACAAGGCTTGCTACACCAGATGGGGGGTGACTACGTTGATGAGTGGTGAATATCAGACATTAGGGTTACAGCAGGAAGAAGACAAACATGAAACGTTAAAAAAAAGAAAAAAAGGACAATAAAAACAAGAGAATGCTGCCAACAGAGTCCGGACATAAAAATACAATTGAAAAGAAAATTGTTAATGGAAACGCTAAAATAAAATTAAAAGTAAACGACGGGGAAAAAAAGTAACAACACTAACCCAAGAAAAATAGATGAAAGCCACAGTGCGAAAGAGTAGATATCGTGACTCACTTGTTTCGTCTGTGATCTAGAGAGATTTGTCCAGTTCAGTCTCTCGTAGGAACTGGAGCAGAACTTTTGTACCTAAGGTACTGTCAGCACTATTGGCCCAGGGCCCAAGAAAATGAAAAAGTTCGAGACTGCCTCCATGACGTACACGGGAGAGGGAGGTCGCTGCAGTTTTTCACGCAGCAGCGAATCGAGGGCAGATGCACAGCAAGTGATTTACAGTCTCACGCACACCGCAAGTTCGGCACAGGGGGGAATCTTCCCAACCTATCTTAAACTTAAAACTCCGAGTAAACGCCACATTCAGGCGCAGTCGGTGCAGAACTCCTTCACACCGCTTGTTGAGGCCGCGTGGAAAACGGAAGTCACAGTGCGGGTCAATAGCGTGCAGTGGTAGATACCTGCGGTGAGGGTCCTGCCACTCCGACCTTTGTGCAGCCCATCCACTTACGAGGATAAGGGCGTTGCTGTCCTCTCGGGAGAAAGGAAGCTGGGTTGTGTTGCTCAGCAAGTGGCCTGCGCTGGCGGCTGCGTCGGATCTAATATTGCCTTGTATGTCCGAGTGACCAGGTACCCACTGAAGAATGATTTCATGGCCTTCGCGCACTGTCATTGTGTGAATTTCGGCAATTTCACATACAAGCTGACTGCGGTTGTTGTTAAGCTTTCGGAGCGCTTGTAAGGCACTGCGCGAGTCGAGGAATATTACCCATTGCTGGGCATGATGGCCGCTGATGTAATGAAGTGCAGCCCTCACAGCTGCCAGCTCGGTAGCAGTCGAGGATGTTTCATGGCTAAGTTTTCTTTCGATAGTGCACCGGGCTGATGGGATCCACACGCCGATGGCGGATGAGCCCGGGCGAACCGAGCCATCCGCATAAACATGTGTGTAGCCTTTGTAAGTGCTGAAAATATACTCGAGTGTGAAGAACTTGAGCGTGGCCGCAGGCATGGCAGACTTTTTGCTAAGTCCGGGTATCGCCGTGCAAATTTTCCATGGTGCCAGTAACTACGGGGTCGACTTTTGAGGCCGTTGAAAATTGGCCGGAAGCAAGTGTCTTGCAGACTGTGTGGAGAGGTCTGCCAAAGGATGCGTATGACACCGAGTCAAATGGCGCAAAGACGTTCGAAGCACCTCTTGGCGTTGTAGCACTGTGGCGGAAAAGCACCGAGCTTCGCAAAGAGTTCCAACCGTCGATGTGCATTTAGGTAGACCCAGGCAGGTGCGCATAGCTTTTGCCAGCACTGGGTCTATGACCTTCAGGCTTGTAGGCGATAGCTGATGTAGGGCCGGCAGGCTGTAACGCAAGAGGCCGACAAAAAGGGCTTTATATAGGCAAACGAGTGAGGATACAGGGCAGCCCCACGAACTCCCACCGAGCGTACGCAGAATGCGCACAAAGCACAGAAGCCGCTCCTTCAGTCGCCGAATATGTGGGCCCATGACATTGAGCGGTCAAACGTGACACCGAGAAACTTGTAGGACTTGACATCATGGGTATGAAGTCCCTCTACGGTTGAGCTTATAACTGAAACATCGCGCCGCGTGCAACTGCTATCGCAGCACACTTCTCAGGGGAAAAGAGAACAACGCAGCATCTGAGAATTTTCTCATCTTCAGATTGCCTTCTGGAGTGTGGCGCGAATGTTTCAGACGGTTCCTGCCTGAAGCCCAGATACAGATGCCGTCTGCGTAAAGTGAAACGTTGACACCTTTGGGCAGGACTGTTGGAGACACAAAAGCTAACCGACAGGGAACAGCATTGCGGTAGGAGAAAAAGGTGCTTCCACAAACAAGGAATTCTGCAGACCCGAACTTACTCGGTGACCTAAAAAATTCACAACCAGCGTCAGGTGGTTGCGTCACCAAGAAACCCTACGCGACCATTTTTCTTATTGCGCCATTTGGTTGCAGGGCATATAAGAAGCATTAAGAAACTATGTACAAAACAGTTAATAAAGATACCGAACAAAAAGTAACGAAAGAGAAAAAAAATCCCCCCACCTCCCTGAAGGGGATCGTGCGGAAATGCGAATGCATTGGGTGCACCGATGAGTGCGGTGCGAGTAATTATTATTAATGGCGTACTTAATGAAGAATCGCTATCAAGGCGCCAGGCGCGCGCTCCACTGCATTATATAGATTCCGAGCGCAGCGAGCGGAGAGAGGGTACGCGGAGAGGAGAGAGAGCCCGCCGAGCTCCGCGATGCGAGCGCCCTCACACGCCCGAGCGCGCTCCTCCTCTCCCCTTGCCCTCCGCTACTCCCGCCCGAGCTACCACCTGCTCCGGTTGCTAGGCGCGCCACAGCTGTTGCTAGGGGCGAGGAGGAGCGCGGAGAGATAACACCTGCGGGCGCACGCCGACGGAGCACGACAACCCCCGACTAAGAAATGCATTCGCATTTAAAAAAGCGACATGATGCGGGCGGCTTCATGTATATACTACAGAAAACTGTAGAGGCCAGTTTAAATGTCACGCAACTTCATGTACGCATACTGCACACACCTCACGACGCCGGCGTGTGGACGTGCGGTCTGCGCACGCAGAGCCACCAAAGGCTTGCTCGACCCAACATGGCATGACGGCTTCTTCCTCGAAAAAAAAAATCGCACGACGCAGTGCAAGGAGAACAACACAAAGTGGAAAAGATTGGCCGCAGAAAAAAATTAATGAGCCAAGGTGCGAAGCATGCGGCGAATCTTACCGGGCTTCAGAATATCCGTGTAAAAGCCGTAAGAGCGGCAGCAATATAGAAGCTACGCACAAAGGCCGTTACTAATTTATAGCTACGAAGGCTGCGAACAATTTCGAATTCCCAGAAGCTGCTCGAAGGAGAAAATTGGACTACCGAAAGTGCACCAAAATGAAACCTACGAGGCCGCGAACGATGTTGCCTAAGCGTAGGGAGCGCCCATTTGCCAGAACCGCGAAGCCCCGCAAAAAGGAAACCGAAAATTCCAATTCTGCCGGGAGTCTTTATTGCTGGGTTTCGGTCACTTACTTACAAAAAAAAAAGTGTAATTTAGAGCGTAGGCGAGGCACGCTTTCCTGCGAAAACGCAATTTCCCTCGCAGTTTCATAATACATGGGCGATATTGGCTTCAAACTTCGTTTCAGACAGAATGCGCATTCGCATACGCAAGACCGTTTCTCTCATTGTAGACAACGCGAAGCTATGCGGTATGAGAACACCGAGGCGGCAGTACGAACGTTTGCTGACCATGAAAGGTTCGAACACAATAGCTCACCGCGCGCGCGCACACACATGCACACACGCACATGCACACGCACACACACACGAATACAAGTAGGCAATAGATGTTTGAAAAAAATGTTTGTACATAAAAGCGTTCGAAGTTGCCGCAAGATATTTATCGACTTGCTGGCTGTTACCGAAGATATTGACGGCGGGTCGCTTTCTTGGACCCTGAGCAAACAAGAATGACTCATCTTTGGTGACAAAAATTTTGCTGCGCTCCTTGCGGGATTCTGCACTAGAGAAAATTTGTAATTCTTGGATTGTGCGCATGGCTACATCTGTACGCGCTTGCATCGTCATGTACGTCTTCTCCTTTTTGTTGTTGGGCGCTCTGTGCTTCCTCGGCACCAATCTCTCAACTTTTTTATTCAACTTTACTTGGAGATTTAAGTGTGTGTCACCTTTTATTAACCTTTGTTTTCTGTCTATTTGTTGGCTTCCCAATCTGTCCCATCCACTTCACTGCACTGTAATCATCCCCATATGGCGGCGTAGCGAGCACTGCCGATAGCAGAGTTGGCCTCTCCAGCCCACGTTAAAGATTGAAATAAAATTGCGTTACAAGGACGGGACGACGGAAGAGGTGACACCGCACAGCGCAGACTAACAAACTGAGTTGATTTCCGCGCGCATATATACTACTATCAAGTAGACACGTGGGACCAAGAGAAGTTTAAAATACAAAACTAAAATCACACACAAAAATAAATAAATAATATTAAAATTAAAACGCACATTTTCACCATGACACACGCCGTCTCAACCAAATTAGACACCATCAAGAAACGCGATTTCTTCGCCCAACAACGACATTGAAGCAACACTAATGCAAACATCCCCCGCACGTACAATTTCACGCGTTCTCCCGCGGTAGCGAGTCACGGCTCCTAGTGAGCACATTAGTTTTTTTTTTATTTTTTAATGGAACACACTTACAGTCACGGTAATGAATGCCGTGACTTGATTTCGTTGCCCTGCAAAAAAGTATATATCGGCCAAACTGGCAGATGTATTAATGATAGGCTCCGTCAGCACAAAAATAATATTAGTAACCCGATAAGCGGGCATATTGGCATTTATTGCCGTGACTGTAAGTGTGCTCCATTTTTTGAAAAAACTGATTTGATTGATTGTGGGGTTTAACGCGCCGACGCAACGCAGGCGATGAGGCGCGCCGTAGTGGAGGGCTCCGGATTAATTTTGACCACCTGGGGATCTTTATCGTGCGCCGAAATCTCGTACACACGGGCGTTTTTGCTTTTCGCCTCCATCAGAAAAGCGGCCGCCGCGGCCGGGAATCGAACCCGCGACCTCGTGCTCAGCAGCGCAACGCTTTAGCCACTGAGTTTTTTTTTTTTTTTTTTTTTTGGAAAGACTAAGGTGCTCGCTAGGAGCCGTGACTCGCTCACGCGGGAGATAATGGAGGCGCGTGAAACTGTGCGCGCGGGGGATGGTTGCATTAGTGCTGCTTCAATATCGCTGTTGGGCGAAGAAATCACGTTTCTTGATGGTATCTAATCTAATTGAGACTGCATGTGTCATGATGAGTATGCGTTCTATTTATTTTTATTTTTATCTTTATTTTTTTGTGTGTGATTATAGTTTTGTATGTTAAACTGCCGAGGTTACAGGTCTCAGCCCCTGCCGCCTCGTTCGTGCCATTGCGGTACTATTCGCGCTTCATTATCGCGTAGCCGTCTTCTAAATTCGGTGGCTTGTAAGCATTCGCAAAGTTGAGGCCTCTGTCCTCTGTAAAAATGCAGTTGCAAGGACTCGAACAAAAATAATAGATGCATTTTGTAGTGCACAGCGACTCATTGTTGCCAAATTAACTTTGTGAATGCTATTCCTAAACCTCTTGTAGTTTTCTTGCTTTCTGAAAAACTTTCAGCTACATTCACCTTCTAGTGCTTAGAGTTCCATGAAATGGTATTAAGAGTGTGTACGCACATAAATTGCACTTTCACATTCAGTAAATGGAACTCCAGTTAAACGGAACTAATTTTTTCGGTCCCTTGAAGTTCCGTTTATGGAGACTCTACTGTAACTAGGAATACATGTGAAAATAGAGCACGGGATCTCATCTGGGGCTGTCCGCGGACGATCCGGGACTGGTAATCGAGGAGGCCCAGTGTTGAATTGTTGCACGAATATGCCGGCATAACATGTGCACCTTTCGTCAGCACCGATTGAACCTGAGAAGAATTGTGTCGTGTAGAAGGGAGCGCGTTCATAAGTCTATGCACAGTAACGACGTGGTGCCGACAGTGGCGCGGCTCTGGTGGTGTGCATGTGACCTATCATTATCGTGGTTGGTTGGTACAAGAAATCATGGCGCGTACCCACTCTGGGAGATTGACCAAGTCAGATATGGTAAAGAGGTTAATAAGAGATTGTGGGGAACGTGATGTTAACAATTTTGAGAACAAAAAAAAAAAACAAAATATTTATAAAATACTGTAGTAAAAGTAGATACTTCAAGTACCGGAAAAAGAAATACGAGTTAAGTTTTATAAACTGCGTAACCGACTTGTCTGCGTAATAAAAGCGTGAAGGGCGCGACCAATATCCCCGTGGTAGAAACCTAACCCCGATGCCCCAAATGACAGTAAATTAGAAACAGACAAGGAAAGACCCAGACACCGGAGGGGAACCTCCAGGTATCGATTTCCGAAAGAGAGAGAGAGAGAGAGAGAGAGAGAGAGAGAGAGAGAGAGAGAGAGAGAGAGAGAGAGAGAGAGAGAGAGAGAGAGAGAGAGAGAGAACGCCTTTAATGAAAGCTGAAGAGGTCAGCCCAACTAACGTTAGGGCTGAGAACGGCCGGCAAGACAGCAGAAAGTGGTCAATTGTCCCCTCCTTTTGACAAATACCGCACAAGGCCGAATGCTTTATGTGTGCGCGGTGTAGATAAAAATTCAAAGTAGGCGTTCGGCAGCGAAAGCTGGCCAGTGTGACCTCGCACAGTCGAGACTGCGCAAAGTCACACTTCCACGAGTGCCGGAGGTGCTCAGTTTCGGTGCAGCCAGGAATGCTGTCTGGTGGGAAGCTGTCCAGCGAACTGTACCTACGGAACCGAGATGCAACAACTTGGGCTGGGGGGGGGGGGGGGGGGGGGTGCACAGAATCAACCAGAGGTCTATTCGATGCTACGCCTGCATGCCAGACATAGGTTTCATTAAGGTAGACACCTGGAACCCATACCAGGCGGATTTCTTGTGCATAGGGTGGTACGAGCGTCGAGAGCGTTCGGCGAAGAAGAGTGAAAATTGGAGAAGATGGAGTGGAGCACAGTGAAAGAGTCCGTTACAATGAGCACTTTCGAATGACCTTCGCTGAGTTTCTGACCAGCCAGGACAATCGCCAAAAATTTTGCCAAGAATACTGTTTTGAAATTGGGAAGGTGAAGGAAAAATGCCCAATCAGGTGCAGGTGAAAAGGTACCAATAGCAGATTTTTTGTGCCGAACAGAAGCATCTGTGGACAGGACTACCTGAGTCGGAAACTCCTCCAAGTCGTTGCCTAAGGGACCAGATATCGTCTTCCCCGGGAAATATGTCGAATTAGAGGCTAAAATATTATAAAACTCAATTTCCACCATCGAATCCCGTGGTTCAAAGGAAAGAACAGAGAGAATGTTGATATTTAATGGGCCAGTAAAGACTACAAACACTACGTGCGAAAGATTGTACTTGGGCCATGACTGAGCAAAAAAAAAAAAAAATATGTCGCGGAGTGAACGAAGACTATATGCGACCTTGAAATAGGCAATTCCATTGCACAATACCCGAATAGGGACGTACTTAGGCAAACCCAAACACAACCGCAGCGCTATCATCATCGTCCTTTTCTCTTTGCGATGTTTTATTTCCTTCCTCTTTCGGTTACTATGACTGAGAGACTTCTCCGATCGCTCGTGTTAGCGCTACATATTCGCCATCAGAGAGCGTGCTTTGCCACTCCCGCAATTCTTACTTGTATAATTAGTAGTCAGTGAATGCCTCTAACATGTTTCACAGTCGAAGGCCACAAGCGAAGGCAGTTCGCCAGGTCCACCTAGAGTCGGCTGGAATAATCGAGCTGTGGGTGTCCGGGAGTTCCGTGCCTGATCGCGTTCCGGAGGACCCTGGTTCGAGTCCCACCTAGCGCTAAATTGACCCAATTTTATTTTCAACCCAATTCGTTACTTTGTTTATAGAAGCTCCTCTGAGAAATTTGGCGTCATTCCAAACTTTTATTGGCTTCAAATAGCCATTTTGTCTGCCGTGCGTCGAGTACTCTGTGTCATAGAGTTTCTCATTAACTCACCTAGAGTGGAATCTGGCGCTAGCGTCAACGTGATTCGGCGGAGGCGCTCTACGCCTCCATGAGTGCCGCCATAGTGTGTAGTTCGGCCGGAAGTTCGGCGTGGCTTGGCCGGCAACGACTTTGTGGCTACGCAAATTGAGTTTTTGTTTAAAAAATTGCTGCCAAAAGTGCCGCTGTTAACAAATTTTATTTTGTATAAGACACCGTGTTAGAGGGCTTATGTTTCCAAACAAATTTGGGTGTTACAAAGAAAAAAAAAGCAGAAGTGCTGCCTTTGTCTCACGCCACCAGATACAGCGGGCCGTCCCGGATTTATTTTTAAATTATTACATACTCCAAACTGGGTGAGCTTTTCTTTGATTTTTTTCTAATATTTTGCTGAAAAAAATGTTTAGATTGTCTGAAACTGTGCTCTTGCTTCCTCTCAATACAGTATTATTATCGTATGCTACGCGTTTCGGCAGGCGGTCGTGGGCAGAACAGATGCAACGTAGAGATACAGGAATGATGGAATCGCGTCGTATTTATTTGCTTTGTCCAAGCAGATTTAAATAAACTTAGAGGCGATGCCTATTACCGCAAGTAAGTCTTCAAGCACGCGCGATGAAATTGCATGAATGCGTTAAATGGCAAATAAATCCTGGCTTGTCGAGTAGCTATGTGTTGTCTCATTGCGCTTGGCCAAGGCAGTGAATGCTTCAAGGGGTAAGTAAACGCAGCGGCGGCGACGAGCGATGCGAAAATCGTAACTGAATGTGTGCAGAAAACGGATAGTGTGGGCTAACACAGCTTATTTAGTGGCTGTAGAGTGTGCGCGGCGGCGGCAAGCGGTATGAACAGGCCGCTGGGACGTTCGCTCGCTTTTTGCTGGCCAGAAGCAGCCCACAAGCGAGCGGCAGCGGCGATACAGTGAACTGTGGCGACGAGCGACGACGACAGAGGACATAGGCGGCAGTGTATTAATTTTTTTTTCGCTTGTCACTGTCACCCAGTACTCTCTGCTGTTGTACCTTTTGAGTTACGTTTTCGGCGTCGCTTGTCGCCGTCACTGCATGTGGTCACCCCTCCATCTTAAGAAACTCGCCGCTAACGCGAGCACATGCGTTAAGTGCTAATCACGCTGTTATATAGACATATCTGTGATAGCCATTGAATGCCAGAAATTGGCATCCCGAAAACGGAAACGCACACCGAAAACAGAACTAACAAGCACTTCAGAGCCGAGAAGCCTAATCCATAGTCCTTTGTACTAGCCACTGGCTGCCAATCCGATTCGCACACTACCCACAATTCCCATGTCGGCGTGCGATCGCAGCGACACTTTCAGCTCTAGGTAATATTGAGAAACTCTATGCTCTGTGTATCATCCATCGGCAATGGACCTTTTTCCAGTAGAATAGCCCTCTAGCGGCGCGCGCCCGAATCACTCTTGGGGTATGCACGGCCGGGCTAGAGCGGCGGCGTGCGCGTGTTTATCAACTCAGCGCGCGCCGCCGCTCTAGCCCGGCTGTGGGGGTATTATAGAAGAACACGCCCCCTTCTTTTCCGTCTACCATGCGTAGTTGAGAAAGCGGTTCCAGTCGCCACGCATGGTTTAGGTGGCAGGGAATTTTTTCTATGGCAGCCGTAGCACCTACCTGTCGGCCGCTTTCAGAGTTCAGAAAACAGAACAGCACTTAGCTGGCTCGGCGTTCAGAAATGGCTAATCCAATATGGCGTCGCTATGTTTACTTTTTGCCCCCCCCCCCCTCTCCCTCAATAATGCCGGATGATCGGTCGCTGGGAGCGAGAGTTAGCGCATGCGCAGAGCGCTACTGGAAAAACGTCCATTTTGTCTGCCCTTTACGTCGAATTTCAGCCAAACATACGGCTGGATGCTGCGCACTACTAAAGGAATCAACATTATGCACAGCAACTCATTACACAGCACGTGTAGTTCTTCCACCGATCACCCACGCCCAAAAGCGGCGGCGTTCGCAACACATGATGCAGACTATTTCGCGCGAGGATTGAAGCGCACGTGTTCAGGACAGCTTGCCGATGCAGCCGAGTGTCGTAAGCGTCAGTTCAGCACAATGTCAGTCTCCGAATCAGGTGGATGCGCAGCACTCTGCTCCTTTCGCCATTACTACGTTCGCCGTTTTCTCCTGGAGCGAACCCTCAGCGTCTCTCTCGTTCTTCATTCAAAAAAGACCTTACCACGTCACAACCGTGATGCGCCGCAGGGTTCTGTGTTATCACCGACTCTGTTCAACCTGGCGATGTGTGAGATCTGCCGGGGTCTCCAGAAAGTGCTTAACATCCACTATAGGCTGAATGCCGACGATGCTACTATTTCAGCAATCGCGGGGGCGGGGAGGTGCTGGGCAGCATTGAATACTATCTCCAAAATGATCTCGACATGATGCGGCGGGAGGTCACACTGCGGGGGCTCAGCTGTTCCCTTGCGTAATCTGAAATTCCACTTGTTCTTATAGGAACAAAAAACCAGGCCCATGGCGCCCTACTGCTCTCCTTAGACGGCATTCCAATATTCCTCCGGCCACTAAACCCTATGTTCTTGGCCTCCGTTTTTAGAGCGACAGAAAATCTTCCTCAAGCAGAGCCCTGGTCCCCAAGCGAGAGAATCGAATGGTTGACATGATGCGCTACATAACCAACGCATACTAAAATATCTGAATCCGTTCGCCTCCGAGGTGCTCTTCTCATCTAGTGCATACGCTACCACCTGCACTTATTTCCTACGAAAGGATAAAAGCGGCGGCTAAGGGCCATCATGCGGACAGCTATGGCTGCACCGTCGGAAACGTGCTCTACTAAGGACGCTCGGTTTCATGTGCTAATAAAGGTATTCAGTCGATCAATCAATCAATCGACATGCGCGGTCAAAGAGTCACTGCTGATTCAGAGGAAGGAGGAAATCACAACTGCTCCCTTTTCCTGGGTAAAGTCGACACATAAAACCAGTTCGTGGCAAAAGGAAGCATCAGCTTTCGATGCGAATTTCATCGCTTCCAAACCAGTCCCCTTTCGTTAGTGTTCGTATGCGGAGACCATCTGCGCGAAGCGCCCAAAATTTTGTAGAGTTGCCTTGTTGAAGCCGATTTCCACTGGACCATGTACTTTCTAAAATATGAAACCAAAACAAACATCACAAACAAAAGTCTACAAAAACAAGCCCTATATTGTCTCACAGGTACAGCATCGTCAAAAATGTTACCACGAGTCAAGACGCAAAAATTCACAGAAAGATTTCTAAGATAATGGTATGCTGACTTTTAGCACAAATAATCTCTATTAGCCAGGAGGCACTCAGCCCTGTCAGGGGCATGGGCTTGGGGATGGTAAAATAAGGAGTGCAACTAAGCGGCACTGTGGGATCATGGGAATAGTTCGTTGAAGCCTTAAATCTTTGGCGCCGCTAGAAGGATGCGGTCGGGGCCGCTCTGCACTGCTTTATAGATACCACTTTCTAGTGCGTATATAGTCGCCCAGTGCTGCCAGTAAGGATGGGCTCCGGCGGGAGAGATGCGGGTGATCGTGCATGTCTGATGGCGGCAGCTATTTATCATACAGGGGAGCGGCTCTGCTCAATTAAAGGCCCAGTTAAAGGGGACTCACCTGTTCACATTCACCTGGGACTTACCATGACCGACGGGCTTAAAAACCATCGTGCACTAATACGAAAAGCTTGACAAATACATGTCAATGTTCACAACGGCCTAGTTTGCTTATTTTAGAAATATGTAAGCTGTGTACTGAAATAAAAAAAAATAAAACTTTTGCTTGCTACACCGCTAGCGCAATCTATTAAAAAAATGTATAAACCAGAATGCGTTTGTTTATTTTTTATCTCGGTACGGAAGTTATATATTTCTAGACAAAGCAAACTAGGTTGTTGGGAACGTTTCTACGAATTTGTAAAGCCTCTTGTACCGGTACGCGACGCTTTTTAAGCTCGTGGTTCGTGAATTTAGTAAGTCCCAAGGAATGCGATCAGGTGAGTGGCCCTTAAGGGAACACATATGACGTTACGTACGTCCGCCGGACATGCGAAAGGGTCTACGATAAGTGCATCAGACGATATCTCCGGCGTAACACGAGACTAACAAGTGCGGCGTGATCAGCAGCGCGTTCTTTCAGGAATGCCGCATTGCCGGCGGGCGTCCAACCCGTTCGTTCTAAAACCGGAATGTGTGGGGGACCGTTCGCGCTTCGTGGGAGGGCAGAGCCAAACGACTGCGAACGTGGTAACATTAAAGGTCGCGAGGGGTCATGCCCCGGCCGTGAAATAGCGAAAGCGCTGGTTCGAGGCACCATTGTGTGCAGCGCGGCACACCATTGTGTGTTTCTGGGGGGAAAGTGGTCGCCACTCGAGACTTTGCCCACTTAAAGGGGCCATGAAGACAGACCAAATGCACGTAGGGTTCATTAAAAACACTGCTTTGTCCCACTAACGACGATAGCAACTTTACCGCAAACACCAAGTTAATAATCGAGATATTAAAAGGGAACACACGAAGAAGTGGCGCCTCCCAGGCCACTTTTCTGCGATTCCACTGTGACGCAACGGAATGTCGTTCGTGCAATTGGCGGTCACCATAACCACCAAGTCGTGTTTACGACTGCGTGATTGTAGTGAGGCCTCTAGTTCCGTCTGAGCGTATCACTTGAATGTTAACGTGCATCTAAGGCCGGGTTCAGACTCAACTGCCGTAATAACTTTAAAGAATGACGTCATTTCACGTCTCAGCCAACCGAACTGCGTTAGATGCCGTTTTTTTTTTTTTGCGTCTATAGACCACGATATGGCTTTTGCGTCGGTAGTCTGAACATAGCCTAACGCACCTATGTCCAGTATAGCGTCGGAACCCAGCGGTGCAGGGGGAGCGATGGCTCCCCCTCTTTTACAGATGGGTTAGCACGGCTACTCCAGTAAAATAACACCTAAATACTTCTTCCGAGCCCCAGACGGCTCGGGGAAAGTTAGATTTACTTGAAGAAGGCAAAACGCTTAAGGATCAGATAATATTCGGTCGAAATCCCAGTGGCGATGGTCCCTAATTAGACATTTCTCGCCGTTATGAATGCTTCTAACGTGAAAAAATAGTGATTTCGACGTTACCCGTTTTCGGAAGATACACAGTTTAAAGGCCCTCGAATGAGGCATTGGCAATCTAATCTCGTGTCTCAAATATTCGATGCCTGCGGTATTAATCGAAGGATTGATGTTAAATTGGCTTCATGCCATCATGATACTAGCCAGCTCCACTGAGCGTTACGACCATTATCTCTTGACGCTATCCACCTCAGATTTCTTAGGAAACACCGGTTCCCAAAGCGGCTTGCACCAATCGTATAATTACTCACGCTGTCACAAGTTGTCAACAGTGCAGCTATATATTACGAGATATGAATGCATCCGTATCATTCTATTGCAATCTGTCTAATATAATGGCTCACCAGACAATCAGAAATATTCCAAACGAAGTTAAAACAAAAGATCCGTAGTGCGTACACGCACTCTAATAATATAAGGCACATGGTTCAATCTATATGTACAATATAACACATAGCATATCTTCTTTTTACAACTGATATGTGTATATAACTCTCTTCCTTTATCAATATTCATCGTGCAATCCTTCCTTGGGTAGTATGAATGTGCAGGTGTCGTCGTATAATCGAGGTTAGGAGGCATGTATGTAAATGTACTGGAAGTATGTATTGCTTTGGTATTTTTTATTGTAGCCTGAGTTACACTGGCCGAGGTTGAGAAGTTTCGCGTGGCTCCTGGAGAGCCGTGCTGCGCATGCGCGAGGAGCAGTGATGTCACACGGCGCACAGAACGTTGCTCGCTGCCCGGCGTCTCTCACACCCCACGCGCCCAGCGTCTTCGCCGACCTCCGTTCCGCTAGTGGCGGCTACGTTCAGTTGATGATCATGCGAGGGATGGCCGGGTGTGGAACCCATGGCTCGTGCGTCGCAGCAACACCGGCGTGCGCCTGTGAAACCAGCTTAGCTTTCGGGCGATTGGTGACGCTGCGCCGGAGTCGCTTGATAAATATACGCGTGTCACATAATGCGCATACCGTGTGTGTATCATTGAAGCAGCAGTAAGCATGATCACCAAGCTAATCCTAGACAACCAGCAAAGCTAAGAATAACCAGCTGAACCTTAGCTCACGTTACGTATATCCTGGCATAGCCGAGCTAAGCCACTGCTCATTTTTTTCTATTTATCTTTTATGTACACTGCTTTTTTGCATTGATAAATGAAAAAGTGTAGAATCGTGGCTGCTACCGTTGCCTCGTGTAGATGCCACAGTTGCCGTTATGTCGCCTTTTTACTGCGCTCGCCAGCACCTGTGATGCTCACTGAATATTTGATTGGGTTTGATTTGGTTTTGTTTTGATGGGCGGATTGTGGTTATGTATGCATACTATAGTCATCGCAGAGCTACTGTACCGCCCCTGCAGAAATACTCAAAGAATATAAATTATGGTATTTAAGAAACAGCCATAATATTAATAAGATTGCTGCTGATGATGATTCTGCTTATGGTAGCATATTCTTCGCTCCTACGTGGAAAAAATAGTTCCGACGCCACTGCCAACTGTTTTAGTGCTAGACCATAGCGCGTTTCTCCAGGCAATACTTAAAAAGAGTTCCGAAAGAAAGCCCACCCAAAGTACAGAGACATCAAGTGAAAAATACGGGATGGGCGAACTTTCGGGTCAGCTGCGAAAAACTTGTGGAGTGGCCGCACCGCGAACCAAAACTGCAGAGACATGAAGAAAAATTACGAGATGGGCGAACATCCAGGTGAAGTACCGAAAGGAGAGATAAGCGACCGCATGAATACGTGAATATATGATGAATTAGTGCTAATTTTGTTCACTCGTGGGCAAAAAAGCCACCGATTTTGGGATGGGCCGTCTTTGGCGTCTATTAGTAAATTTATTACTTCTCCACAAAAGGAGCGTGGGCGATGTTTAGGGGCAGGGCGTTCACTCGGAACTTTACGGTACATCGCTGTAGCGCAAATTGTTAGTTTTTCATTGCTCCTTTCTTCTTCTTGTTAAGAATTATTTCCGAGGTTTGAAATAGAGCTAAGTGAGTTCTTTAGAACTGAAAAAAAGTTGTATTGTTGTCTTTATGGCCACTTTGACGTTTGATAGGTGTCCGAGAAGCGGCAATACAGGCCGAATGGACTGCACCGCGGACGCACAGCTGACCGAGCGGTTCAATGACACGCAGACACGCAGCCTCCACGACGTCCGCGGGCAGGCGGTTTTTTGAAGGTCTCATCGCGCCGCAGCTGCCGCTGTTACACTCGCATAAGTAGGAAACATTGACCTTTCAGAAGACCTATATCCGTAACTGCGAACGCTTGCTGACGACTCGGAGGAAAATGTCGGCCGATTTAAATTGTTTTTTTTTTTTTTTGCAGTCATTTTATCACCATCAGATGGATGTTACGTGTAAGCAGAAATGTTTGCGTATATGATAAACAAACGACAAGTGCTGGCTCGAACACAGCTCCGAAACAAATACGCTGCTATATAACGGGCTTGGTGTGCTGCGTGGCAGAGACCTTTCCCATATTTTTCTTTAATGTGTTGTGCTCTACATGTTCCTTCTATTTTTATAACTCAAACATTAGAATTTCCAGCATGTTTTTTTTTATTTGTTTTGCTTCTTCGTTGTACTGTACCAAAGGGGGCTGGGGCCTCTGTCAGGCTTTGTAGCCTTCAGTACAAGCCTGCCTCCTCGTACTTCTGAGAAAAGAAATCTTTGAAATCTGATGTATGTTTGCATCTGCTTTGTTTTGTGCTATTTGTCACTCAATCGAGCCAGGTACACAAACACTTTTGAGTAAACATGTTTCCTGTGCCCACCCTGTTTTAAGTAGAAAGGCTTGTGGGCGCTGAGAACACTACACTTCGGAGCATAGGACATACACGTGAGAAACAAATGAGCAAAATCGCCCGAGCAATAGAGAATCGCGACACAGTTTCCCCGTGACTAAAATATCATGCACCCCTCCGTCTAAGGACGACGATGGTTGAACGCGAAGCTTTCTGGTGACGGATTCTTTGGTTGTCGTCTGGGTTTGGACTGAGTATCGACCACGTCGAAATGGAGCAAAATACAGCAATGGGATAGACGCCGGCTTCATAACGCGAAGGACGCCGGCTTCATCCATGCATTCATTATCGATGATGATGATGATGATGATGAATTTGCTATTGGTTTCCCCTTCGTAGCGGGGTGATGACGTGTCATCTTACCAAAAAGGACTAATATACGTATGTTTTATACTCAGTTGGTTTAATACTATAGCGCTGCTTAGGGTAGGCACAAAAAGCTTATTAGGCACAAAATACTTTTTTTTTTCTGTTACAGGTGATAACTGTCCTAGGCAATATTCCCCTCTCTGCTTTTCGTCCACCAGCATTCTAATCTTCTTTTCGTCCCTCGACAGCCTCGAAGTTAACTTCCTCTGCGATACCCTTAAATCCTAGGGCTTCTGGAAGACGAATATTTCCCTCATGTAGATTTGGATGGATACCCTCGCATTCTAACACTATGTGCCGCATAGTTTCTGTTTCTTTTCCGCAGAGCACGCATACCCCATCATTTTGTGAATACTTCCCCACAAAACTATTAGTACGCTAGCCACCTGCTCTAGCCTCAAAAAGCAAAGCACTGCCCTGAGAATTTTCGTAGAAATTTTCCTTTCTGATGTTCAATTTCTCAGCCCTGTACATCTCTAACGAAGTTTTAAACCATGACGCCTAAATTGAAAAACACGCAAGAACAATTAGTGATATGGCAGTGGAACTGTAGGAGCATTAACAAGAAAACAAATCTCCTGGAAGCCTACATAGACAAGAAGGACGTCAAGCCCGACATTATATGTATTCAAGAGGCAGGATGTCTTACCAACTTAAGGGGCTACAATAGAATTGATACATCTAAAGACACCAGGGTGTCTACGTACGCTAAAAAAGACGTAACATGCAATAGATACGATCTTTCTACGAAATCCCCGTCTGCCGTTCTCGTCGAAGTAATACCTATGCAAAGGAAATGTAAGAGCTTCTTTGTTCTCAACGTATACAGCCCACCGTCCAGCAACAAGGAGAACTTCGAACCGCTCTTTAGAGAAACAATGAATATAGTCGCCAAAAATAACGTAATCCTTCTCGGGGATATGAACGCCCCGCACAAAGAATGGAATTATAACTTTGACTCTGCCAAAGGAAAAAATCTTGTCAATGCAATGGAGGCACTTAACCTGCACACGATAAATGACACATACTTCCCCACTAGAACGGGTAACAACCGCAGTGTGGATACGTGCCCCGACCTAACAATAGTTCCCGACACGGATGGCCTCACCACCTGGCTTAATACTAAAGAAAATCTCGGAAGCGATCATGACATCATCGAAGTGAAGACATGCTCAGACAACTACAGAAGAAGGCCCAGAAAACAAAAGATGACCGATTGGAACGCTTTTCGCGAAAAGCTAGGGGCCCTCGGTAACATACAAGAAATAGGCGCCTGGTCCGGCAACATCAAGGAAGCCTTTCATAAAGCAACCAAAGAGTACGGACAGGAGAACGAATACTTGTGCGTTGACAGCTACCTGATCAGTCTGTGGGACAAGAAACAGAAACTGTACAAACGATGGAAGAAGAAAAGACACAATAAGAAGCTCAAGCTTCGCATCAGAAACTTAGACAAACGGGCCAGAGATCATGCCAGCAAGCTCGCAAACCAAACTGGAACGATTTTTGCGAATCGCTTAAAGGCACCCTGAACACCTCCAAAACATGGGCTATTATCAAGGGCATGTTGAACCCCGAAACAAGAAGGAGAGAAACGAGTCACCAACTCATCAAAGTGGCTCACAACTTCAAAGGTACTGACAACGAATTGATTTTGGCTATTAAAGAGCGATTTGAACTGGGTCGAAACATCCCACCGGTACGCAGGAACTATCAAGGTAGCCCCAATGACTTACTTGATAGAGAAATCTCGAAGGAAGAGCTACAGCAGGCTATATTGGCCAGCAATAAAAAAGCGCCCCTGGTGCAGATGGAATAACAAACAATATGCTAAGAAACTTAAACGATGCTCAGATGGAAGCCCTGGCCAAATACATAAACGATTTGTGGCTCGAAGATCGACTACCCCCTCAATGGAAACACTCCACGATAACAACTATACCCAAGCCGGGGAAACCCCTTGAAATAAAAAATCTAAGACCAATTTCTCTTACCTCATGTGTCGGCAAAATATACGAAAGAATAATTACGACAAGGCTTCAAAAGTACATAGAAGAACACCAACTTTTTCCGGACTGCATGATCGGTTTCAGGCAAGGACTGTCCACCCAGGACGCCTTTCTACAGTTAAAACACGACATCATAGACAACGGTAACGACCAAGATCAAATCATCCTCGCACTGGACCTCAAAGGCGCCTTCGACAATGTATCGCACGAGTCTATCCTTAAGGCCGCCGAGGAGACACAGTGCGGGGAAAGAACATACAATTACATTAGAAACTTCCTATCAGACAGAACAGCAACAATCGGCATAGGCAACACTCGATCCGACCCCTTTAAGGCACCAAACAGAGGCACGCCCCAGGGATCAATTATCTCGCCTCTTCTGTTCAACTTGACAATGATCAAAATTGCTGAGAAACTGGAAGAACGTGAAGAAATTGGAAAAGTCATATATGCCGACGACATTACTATCTGGACGAAAAGCGGAACATTGCAATCTAAATTAGATCTGCTTCAGGATGTTATCAACGACCTCCAAGATCCGATCATAAAAAATGGCTTGAAATGCGCCCCTGAAAAATCCGAACTCATCAGGCTAAGGTCGACGAGAAACAACATCCCTCCAGGCAGCATTATACTGGATGGACAGAACATCCCTTTCCGCCCCACAATAAGAATACTAGGCATGGTCATTCAGGAAGACAATAAAGCCACAAATACTCTCAGCAAGCTTGGCAAGACGGCTCAACAGCTGGCCAGCAGAGTAGTAAGAAGGATTACAAGAGCTAGGAAGGGGATAAGAGAGGAGGAAACCCTCCGCCTTGTTCAAGCCCTCATAATGAGCCGCATTGCATATAGCCTCCCCTTCCACCGGATGGACCACAAACAAGAGGAAAGGGCCGATGCCATAATAAGAACAGCTCACAAGACCGCTCTAGGCCTACCAATTTACACATCCAACGAAAAATTCCTGAAGCTCGGCGTACACAACACCTTCAGAGAAATCAAGACTACGCTATTAGATGCCCAGAAAGAACGCCTCCTCAAAACCAGAACGGGCAGAGAAATTCTCAGAAGATCTGGACAGGAGGTTCATGCAGCCTTCATTAATAGGATGGTTAATTTAACACCCGCTCAAAGACACTGTATCAAGACCTCTCCAATTCCCAAGAAAATGGACCCCACTCACAATAAGGGCAGAAGATTGGCAAGAACTCGCTACATCCGAAAAACATATCAGGACAATCCAAACGCAATCTACACCGATGCGGCCGTAAACAAGCAAGGCAATGCATCAGCCGTAGCTACCAATGAACATGGGAAGATGCTGGATTTCATCATTACCAAACAACTAAATATTCAAGAAGCAGAAACTGCTGCCGTCATACTAGCAATCAGATGGGCTGAATTCAAGAATAAGGACTCAATAATTATCACTGACTCGACCAGGGCCATAAGGAACTTCATCTGCGGCATCGTCCCAAGGAATGCTGAAAGACTTCTCCCAAAAATTCTAAAACAGAACCACACACTTGTCTGGACTCCCGCCCATCAGGGGCTAGAGGGTAACGAGGCGGCCGATTCTCTTGCGAGGACTACCATACACCGCAGAGACCCGGAACATTCGTACGCCCTCCCTGCTTACTGTCAAGGCACAGACAAATTAACATCCTATAGGCTTCACCGAAGATCAATGCCTACGCCACACCCCAGCCTAACTGCTGAAGAAGCGAGAAATCTTAGAAAAATACAGACAAACACCTACTTACATAAGTCCAGACTATCACTTATGTTCCCAGAAAAGTATAATGAGGACTGTAAGCAGTGTCACCAGAAGGCCGATCTATTCCACACAGTCTGGAATTGCCCAATTACTTGGGACAAAAATACCCACCAAACCTCATTAGAGTCCTGGGAGGAAGCCCTGTCCAGCTCGGACCCTGCACAGCAGCTTGCGCTGCTTAGTAGGGCCAGGGATGGCCAAATAGCTTCTGGGGTCCTGGAATTTGGATCCCACCCTTGATCTCTCCCCCTTTTCCCTCACCCCTTTTCACCAAATAAAGTTTACTACTACTACTACTACTACCTTCCATTTTTCCCCTTCATTTATTCGTTTCTATCTGCCTTGCCTCTTTTTTGGTTATCGTGGCTGTTTTTGATTCTCCACTGTTCTTTCCGTATTTCATCGTTAGCCTTACTTAACCACGGCGTGTCCCCGCTTTTCGAGTATAGGTACCTAAAAATCGTAGCTGCCCACCTTCGTTGATCCAGTGCTCTCAACCTCATCTCAGACATATTTTACTCTGCGCTTCTGGAACTTCAAACGACGCCTAGACCATCGTCAGAGAAAGCTGGCTTTCCTGAAGGGTGTGTTGGCGTCGTGGGCTCCATCAGTGAGAACACTAGGCAATAATTCCGAAATCGCCGGAAACATTGTTGCTGTAGTTTTACCCGAAGTACACAATATTTTAACGTAGGTGTCAAACTTGGTGTAAAGGACTTGCAAACCGGAAACGATTGCTATTAAACACGTGCACTTCGCTCCAGGACAATCGCTTTCCGGATATGTTTTATTTTTACGAGGAGCGTTTCAAATGGCTGACGTTCGACCGTTTCGAAAAAATTCAACCATATGCAATCAACATAAGACTGTTTTCAATGACATTCAGCTCAGATTCAGGTGTCGCTATGATACCGCGTTACCAAGGATATAGAGTTACGCCGAACAACTATCAGTCGACGAGACGGGCAGCGTCAGCCCTCTCCCTCTACCCCCGAATCACAGAAACGATGCTCATAACAACCTATAACTATCCAGCGACTTCGAAAGCGGCACTTACAAAAGTGTACCACCGAAGGTCATCTGCCCCGCACTGCTCAATTCAACCCTATCACTACTTGAGGTCACCACCGACCTCGTTTAGCGACTGAGCAGAAAGCGAATAAATGCATACGAAGTATAAGGTATAAGAAAGACATCATCGAACGTACTGCCCCCACATTCTTTCCAACAGGCCAAGCCACCACTCTGGCCCGAATAAACATTCACGTGGTGTTGGTGGACAGCAGCTCTAACTTCGTTTACGAAACAGTGTGACAAGGAACAAGTAAGTACACGTCGCTTTTACGGCCATCAAACGACCCGGTTTCGGTGACGAATTGGCCCCGGCAAATCGTGGCTCCCGCCTTCCTTCAGCGATGCCGGTATGCATCGATCGTACTCACCGGCGCAGGCTTGCATCGTGAAGGTCCGTTCCTGGCGGGAGCTACAAACACAGCCTCCGATGACCGAGCGACTCGCCGCAGCGCCGAACAGCGAGTGGCCACAGAACAGGGAGGGAGTGGCGGCGTCGTGTAGGGTGATGTGTGCCGACGTCGGAGGCGTGGCCTTGGGGCGCACGCGCGAACTGCCGCTTCCTGCCACGCAGCGCGAGAATGGCGATTCCCGCATGCAGCGCTTTCCCCCTCTCCCCCGGCGACTGGTTGCGGCTTTCATTTCTTCGCGTCTGAAAGTTCTCCGAACGCAACAGCTGCCGCGCAAGTGTCGATCGCAGTCCATGACTCCTGCCAACCAACCGACAGCGTGCTCGCACCTCGTGGTACACGGGCGGCGGCGGGAGGGAAGGGGTGAGAACGAAAATACGAATCGATCGCGCAGTTCGCTGCTCCTGTCCTTGCCCGGGAGGTAACTGTCAGGCAATGAAGGTTAAGGATCTCGGTGGCTGCGGTATTCTCGTAACTGTCCCTTTTGAAAACGTCCCTTTTGCGTCCCTTTCATCGTGACGTACTTCCGGTTAAGCAGTGGGCATTTGATTTAAATACCGTAACTGTTCTTGCAAACGCATTTTAAGGAACTGAAACCGTATCGGAGTATCTTTTTATGTGTTTATTGTTCCGCAAGCGAACCAACAATAAGGCGAAGAAAAATCGTCTGCTCCAAATCGTCTGCTCCGAGTAGCCACGGCTCATAGCCCCGCCGTGCTTGCATGGCGTCACATCCGGGTGTTCCCTTTTAGTACAGTGGCTAGAATAGGAAAGTGTGATGACCGGGCCCTTTCCCGCGTAACGCTGTAGGAGGAAAATCCAGGTGGCGCTGTCGCACGATTACACGTTCGCTGCGACGGCGGCGGAGTATGGAGTACGAATATATTTTCTTTCCTAGCTATTCTACGTGGTCGCGCAAACTGAGATGCAATGAATGTCGTATTTTAAAGTACTACAATCGAAGTTTGCAACCGACTGGGCGCACTTTGACAGCCGAATATAGCCGGCTGGCTCGGACACTTATGAAGCAAATTAGAGAATTGGGAATTGGTAAACACGCATTCTATTTTCGACGTGATCGTTACAAACAGACAAAAACTACTCACTTTTGGTGAATTTCTCATGATTTGTTCATAATTGCAAAGGCTCGAAGCCATCAACTTTCTTTGCTCAATGGGCCTTGCCTTTTGCTGCTATTTCTTTGTGTGTGTGTGCGTGTGCGTGTGCGTGCGTGTGCGTGCGTGCGTGCGTGTGTGCGTGCGTGTGTGTGCGTGCGCGTGTGCGTGTGTGTGTGTGCGTGTGCGTGCGTGTGCGCGTGCGTGCGTGCGTGCGTGCGTGCGCGTGCGTGCGTGTGTGTGTGTGGTGTGTGGTGTGTGTGTTGTGTGTGTGTGTGGTGTGTGTGTGTGTGTGTGGTGTTGTGTGTGGTGTGTGTGTGTGGTGTGTGTGTGTGGGTGTGTGTGTGTGTGTGTGTGTGTGAAGAAATTCAAGCATTTCGACGTTCGATTCTGCTCGACGTTCGATTCTGCTGTTACGTGAGGTGATTGAGCTTTAAATGCTTCTTCCTTTCACGAAAAGGCGTGCCTTCTCCTTTTTCAATGCCTTCGTGTAAAAGTGCAGCTAGTGGACCAAAACGAATTTGATAGTCATGGACGGGAGAGTGGCAGGCTTCTTCAGTATGCCAGATGGTTCGTAAATGCTTCCAATGTCTGCAAGGGTACGTGTACGGGCTTTGGATTTATCCTGCGCAGTGCGACACACGCTGTAAGGTACTGTGAAGGGCAAAACACTCAGCGTGTGGTTTCCCATGTTGCCGAAGGTCAAGTTCTTCACAGAAAAGGAGCATAGGGGGTTCTTCAAACTCTGTACTCACAGCGGAGTCACCATCCTTAGCGTTTTTATTGCTGGGTGAGGCCGCGGGTGCGCCGGTGCGCTTCTCGCTTGACCCTTTCTGCTCGGGGAAGTTGTTTCGGCTGGTACTTCGGAAGATTGGGAAATTGCGTGGGCACAGCTTCCGGGGGCAACCGAGGCCTGCCCCTGTAGATTGAGACAACTCTCCGTTCACGGTATGTTCAATGTGACGGGAGATTTACCTTACGTCAAAGTGTAGCTCGCACATAGCGGTGTTTTCCTTGAGCCGCTTCTCAGTACGTGGTATTGCTCGTCGCCACTGCGCCAATATAGACTCGCGTTCTTCGGAACGCCAAACAACGACAGTTTCTTTTTGCAGGACTTGCACACCGTAGAGCGGCCCGGCACAAAATTGTGGCTCTGCTTTGGAGGCAGTTAAACCTGCTACGGCACAGGAAACAAGCGGTGCTTCTCTCTGGTCAAAGCAGCAATCGCATTGCAGACGATCCGCGCGCGCCTCACCAGGCGACATGTAAACGATCACGCGCGCCCCCTCGCGGATCCCTATCGGCGGCTTCAAAGCGCCTCATAGGCGCTGCATGCCGGTAATCACACTTTCCTATTCTAGCCACTGTACTTTTAGCCAATCAGTGCTCGCTCAAAAGGGACACTTTTGAAAGGGACACAAAAGGGACAAAACACGGGAATACCGGTCTGTTTACAGGATGCGGCGTTCCAAGCAGCTCGTCCGCCAAGAACGCAGTTGCTCTTCATCTGCGGTGTTGGCGGTGCAAGTCAAGTATCGAAGTTTAAATGCAGAATTTCAGTTCTAAATTAGAAAACGTACAGCCATAAAGCAAAGCACCAATAGCTGTCGCTTGATTCATATTTAAGACGAGCTGCCTGCAACACGAACTTGCTCAAAGAGAAGTAAATTTCGCAATGAAAACGCCGAGTAAAATTCGGAGAAATTTTGCGGGGACGTGACATGCTGAGAGGTGCTCGTGGCAATATAAACATACGGGAGATGCTTAGAACTTTCTTAGAATGCGAGCAAGAAAGGCTAGTCGGACCTTCTATCGATGTGCCGTTGAACTTTCTGTTGAACTTTGCGGCCGCGCCCGTCACCAGTAGACAAGCACCCCCCCCCCCCCCCCCCCCCCCCCCCCCCCCCAAAAAAAAAAAAAAAAAAAAAGCACCGTTCGAACATGCTTCCGAAGGCTCTTCAGCTCGCTCGCCAAAGGCGGCTCGTATTTCAAGTGCAACCCGCCGCGGTGGCTCAGTGGCTAAGGCGTAGCGCTGCTGAGCACGAGGTCGCGGGTTCGATTCCCGGCCCCGGCGGCCGCTTTTCTGATGGAGTTGAAAAGCAAGATCGCGCGTGTGTGCGAGATTTCGGCGCACGTTAAAGAACCCCAGGTGGTCAGAATTAATCCGGAGCCCTCCACTACGGCGCGCTTCATCGCCTGCGTTAGGGCCAGTGTTGTGCACGGTCCTCTAAAACAGGAACGAAAGCCCGTTCCTCGTTCCTTCCCAATTTTGAAACGAGTTCCCGTTACAAGTTCCTTTATTGCGAAAGGAACGCGTTCCAGTTCCACTTCGAACATTGGAACGTGTCGTTACATTAGCGTTACATTTCATTTTTTTAAGTTTAAAATATGGCGTTGGATTCCTGATGCAAAATTAAGTGAGACATTTAAATCTCGCATCGCGCTATGTATAATATGAACACTTCCGGCAGCAGTTTATCTGGAGATAAAAAGAATCCAGAGAAATGCTCAAGACGATTTTTTTTCAGGGAGCATCGGACAAACTCCAGACATGTCTAACTGCAAATTTTGGTGCTCTTCTATTATAGTTGAAACACATGTGACACTTTCCACTTCGGTCTTAACGCGCAGTAAGGCTACTGTCCTTCACATTTGCAAATAGCAAGTTACTTACATGTAGAACGTAATAAATATCTTTCGTAAGAAACCGCGTCGAAAGGAACTATGCATAGCCTTTAATGAAGGCTGATTTCACATTACAGTTTATTTAAAATACCTTACAGGCGCCTTTGCAGGGAATTTCGTAAGGGGGTTACAAAAGCGAAGCTTTGCGGATAATACAGCACAAATTTGCGAGTAACAAAACACAGCGAAGAGCAAGAACTCCCGTGTGTATGAGTTTCAGCGCATGTTAAAGATCTCCAGGTGGTCAAAATTAACCTGGAGCCCTCCACTACGAGGCGCCTCATCGCCTTTGTGTCGGCGTGTTAGACCTCACACTCTCTCTCTCTAGAAACAAAACACAGCAGAACAAGTAATTACCCCAAGGTTAGCAATCCAAGTTTAGGACAGAAGACGATAAAAAAGAAAAAAGAAAAGCCAACAGCGCAGTCCCACAGGAATTCTACGCACAAGAATTACAAAGTACAGTAATCCCCCGTTATAACGAAATCGCTTTATTCGAAATAACGCTTTATTCGAAATTTATTCTGGTCCCAACCCCAACGTACGCATTTTAGGTCGCATTACTCGAGGCGCCAGAGGAGCTTGACCCGCTTAAAGCGAAGTGGCGAACAGAGGTGTTGCCGTGCCGCGGCGACTCAGCGCGAGTCAGGCTGTCATCATGACGGGTCAACGGAAGCTGGTGTTTCGCCGGCGATTTTCTCGAGCCGGTGATGCTCGATTCGGGTTATCCCCATTTTGGGCAAATGGTCCAATTGCGTGGTAGGGTCATTGAATTTCATCGCAACACATTGGTCAATGGCGTGGACATGACGGTGCGCGAACACTGACAATCGAACCGTAGAATTAGCAGTGCCGTCGACAACGAGGCGCCGAAGAACTCCTGTGTTGCAAACTTCACGGCAGCACAACTCGGGAAAAAATTTCCCAGTGATCATGCAATGCCCCCCTAGTGCAAAACCGGTCAGTTTTCATGATTGCGCTTTGTACTCCCAATGAGCGGTTAATCGTTTTATTATTATTATTTTTTTTTTGCGGTCAACAAACACAACCTCAGTCTCGAGCCATGGCATCTGCGGCGCTTTTCAGCGCGAAACTCTCGTAGCGTTTCGTGATGCCCGCACGCCCCCTATAATAGGAGAACTGCCAGTGCCAATTTTTGTGGGCGGTGACCACGTCCTCCTGCAATGCTTGGTCAAATCGGAGCAGGGGTTGCTCGCGCCCGGCAAGAACATGAAACAGCCAAAGCTCACTACCCTTTTTGCGTCTGAATAACGTTTTGAGTCAGTGTATAGACCGTTCCATGGAGGAAAGAAAAGGTTAGGAGAGGCCCTGACGTCACATTTGTGAAGCCGAGTCCCGCCATTACTTGAGCCCACGGAGCCCAGCACTCTATCCCATCATCCTTTCCTGTCTCCGGTTTGATTTGGCTAACATGGCGTCGCCCTGCCCTCCCGCTTCGAAGCGAAAACAGCTTCGTCGCTAATTCCTCGGTGCGATATCCCGTTCTAAGCTGTTGATTTCGCCTTCAATTTGCCCATTCTAACCCTCACCCAAAGTTTCAATCGAAAAACGGCCTTCGTTTTTGAGATAGAAGGACGATTTTTCAGCTCTTAAGCCTGGCAAAGTAGCGTTTGTCGTCGTCATAGCAACAGGCTCGCGGGATGGCGAACGCAGACGCCTCCGACGGCGGAGATTTCAAACTGGCCTAATCTAAAAACGTTTGTCGTAGCGACTACGCTGGTTTGCAAGCGTAGCGAGGCAGCGACATACCAAGCGCCTAAAAAAATTGTCCGTTCTATTTGCCCAAATTTGGCCGCCGCAGTTGTAAACAAGTAAGCAACATTGTCCATGGGCTCAAGAAAAATGACGTAACTTCCTCCACACTTTTTGCAATGCATTGGGATACTTGGGGCCTCTCCTGAGTATTCTTTCCTCTTTGATTCCTCGCATCTGTGGCGTATAATAAGCTCAAATTGTTTAGCTTTTCTAGAGTGGTCGCTTATATCAAAATACCGCTTATAATGAAATGTTTTCGCCGTCCCGCTGACATCGCTATAACGGGGCAGAACTGTATGCCGAACCCAATCAGAGTAGTAGATAAAGGAAACAACCAAAGATAGCCAAATGTGGGGACACGACGCACAAATCAGTTGCGTGGTTAGAAATACGCGCAAAAGAAAAGCACAGGAAATAACTCCGAGCCTAATCACGCGCGTAAAAATTATTTGCACCATAAAAATACAGTCGGACATGAAGTGCGACACTATAAAGTAAAAGAAAGAACAACAAATAAATAAAAAGTAATGCGACAACAAGAAAACACGTGCCGTGGTACAGAAACAACAAATTATTTGTTTGTTCAAGCAGAAAAAATTAAGTACATAATAAAGTCATAGGATATGGCAGAAGAGGAAAAAAATGTAGAATGAATGAAAAGAATGCGAAAACAATTTCTGGGGAAAAATGCCTGAATGCATATTCGCAACTAAGTAGAGTCCCTTGTTAGAACTCAGCAAGAGTTGCATCTCGATGTTGGAGTCACACAGACGAACCCGTCTTTTTCGTTAACACTTCTTTGACAATGTTGAAGAACGCGCTTGAGGGTGCTGACATGTCCTACTTGAAGAAAAGTTGGTTCAGTCCCTCGAAGTTCTACATCTGCGACATAGCTAGTCAACTGGTACCAGCAGGGACCGCGACAGCTCATCCTGTGCCTCGGCTGGAAGGTTTTGCTGCCCGAACGAAAAGAAATCCTCGGGAGGGGACGAGATGGCAAAATCTACACTGGATGGCTCGGTCACCGCAGCCAGTTCTGCCTTAATGTCGTTGGTCACCTCGTCTCGCACAGAACTATCTGGGATCCATGATAGCTTAAACTTTGGGATTAAGCAACTGGCTCAATCCCAAAGCAACTACAACGAGCTCACGCTTTCCTGTGAGGGTTCCAAACATGCAATCCCGAACAATTCCCTGTGACCCTGCGATCCCGGTGACCCTTCAAACGACCTCAAAGCGAGAGCAACTTCCTCAATAACAATGCACCCGCTCCTCGCGCGCACTAATTAGGCAATTACCCCTGTCAATATACGGTGGTTTCACAAGGTACCTGCAGTGTCGCTCGGACTTAGAAACCTTTCTCCGGCAGCAAGGGAACAATTCTATCGGCCAGACACGTATCTTGGCCTCCCCAGGCAAACGATGAAAAGTGAAAAGAATTCTCGCGGCTGCGCTATTCACGTGTCGAACGCCGGGTAAGCTCAATCGGCACGAAAGCAAGCACAAGCTGGGGACCGCCGCATGGTTATCTCCTGCCTTTGACCTCAGAGGATGCACCTTCCGCTGAAGGGCGGGAAAGTTGGCCAGCTTATAGGAAGAGAAACACTTTAGCGACTTGTGGATTTTCGTTCTCGAGCCTTAGAATCAAACACAGCCCATTTTTAGCGATGTAACGTTTGCAGAAGGAACGGCGTTCCTGGCGTTCCTTCAAAAACTTAACGAGTTCCCGTTGCAGTTCCACCGACCCTAAATGGAACGGTGGCGCGTTCCTCCGTTCTTCCAAAAAGGAATTAGTTCCAGGAACGCCGTTCCTTGGAACGCCGTTCCGTACAACACTGGTTAGGGCGCGTTAAACCCTACCGTCAATCATTTCAAGTGCAGCTGACTGCCCTCTATTTGTGCTGTTGTTTCCCTTACCCGGCACTCGCTGCGTAGCCCTTTCGCCGAGCCATCCTCCGACCCTCCTCCCGCGATGCTCTTTCCCTTTCCGGCGCGCCATCCCTAGCTCACGGTTCCCGGCTGGCGCTCGCTCTGACCAGAACCTTTTTGTACCACCAATTTTCTGCACCTCAAAATGCTTGAAATGTAGAGATTAACCGAAAACGTAACCGAAATTTTCGTGTTACGTTTTTCTCGCTGTTATGGGTGCCTACCAGCCCGCTAATCATAGAATGACACATTAGACGGTCGGTCGCAGCGTGAATAATTATTTACAGCCTCGTTTATTCGTGTCAGTTCCGGTTTCGACAAAACAGACACCGAGGCGGCCGCCATGACAGGACGGCGTCGGTGACGTCACCGTTACTGTCGCACCACATCCAGTCGCGTCCAGCCCGGCTGTGGTCTACACCATCTCCACGCGCCCGGGCCGCATGACGTCAGTCCTAAAACCGTGACGTGATACACACGCCAAAAAATGCTCTCGCCAACCGCAGCCAGCGCGTTGGCCACGTTACGGAGGCCAGGAGGAGCATATGGCGTCATTGTGATGCCGATTGCGAAAGGGTATCCGTTCTGAGCTTTCTCGTGCGCGCAAAGATTTAAAATATGTTATACTGAATGGTTACTGTTGAAATTTGCTGGGAGATATCTCCATAAACAAAGGAAGCATTTTACATAGCTATCTCGGCTTTAAAATTTCGTGTCTGTACTCCTTTAAAAAAGACATCACTGTCGAGCAAAACCCCAACAGCTGCTGCTAAATTCGTTTTTCCGTTCTTAGGTCTGCAGGATAAACTCGCTTAAGGAAAAATATATTTCGAAATATAGGAAAAATATATATAGGAAAAATGTAGGAAAAATATATTTCGAAAATATATTTTCGAACTTGGCTTGACACAGACATGATCTTGACTTGACTCAAAGTACTTTTTTTTTGAAATACAAAAGCTATAACTAATGTTGATTAGTGTATAAATTATTAATCGTGAAAAGAAATTGTTCTTTCCGTTAATTTTATATTGAGGTTTAGAAGAATTATTCTATCAGACGAGAAGATATTTGTAAGGTGTATGTACGGCTAAACTTAGCGGAGCCGACGATTAGGCCGATTAGGCGGCGATGCCGTGCGAGTCGGCGATGGCGTGCGGCTGAAGCAAGTTTGCATGGTCACGGGCGGTGACAGTGATTGTGTGTGCACCTTGTTCACGTCAATAATTACAGGCAGCTGATTACCGGCGAAAAAGGGCAGCCTAGCTGATGACGGTTGCATTGGCGGAATCGTTCCGTGCATGCGACCTACCCTCGCTTGTTTCGCCGTTTTCTAAAGTGATAAGGTGCTGACCACGATCAACTTGGTGCATGGTGACCCACCAGCCGGACGAAGCTTCGGCGATATTATTGTCATGTGAAGAAAAATTATACGGCTGTACATATATACCTACTGCTGGTAAAGGCTTTTATGCAGAAATGCATTATAGTCGGGGGTTGTCGTGCGTCCCTTGGCCGGCGTCCGCAGCGCGTCTGATGATGATTGTGGCATGATGCGTCTAGGGATTGGCCAACCAAACAATCCATCACGAGATAGCTTCGCGTTCAACCACCATCGTCATCTTCCCGTAGTGGAACCGCTGAAGAAGAAGAAGGAGAAGCAGACAAAGCTGCGAAGAGGAGGGCTGCGTGAGTTTTGGCTACCGTTATCCTCCTCGGCCGGCGCATCTTCCCTATCTGAACCCGGTCGAAGAGCGGCTCATCGCGCCTCGACTCCCCTTCATGAGCATCAGGCGGCTGACTCGAGGCAACGGGCAGTTTGGAATCAAGGGACAGGCGGTGAACGTGCCCATCGACGTATCGAAGGTTGTGCGGTGCCTTTCTCGCATGGTACCCGAGGACGTTGCGTTCGACGTTCGCATTTCTGCATCCTCACAATCCCCCTCGGGGAGGTGCGGGGGAATTTTTTTTTTTTATTTGGCTTAGCCGCTACCGCGCTTGTGTTGTTCTCGCAAGCGTCGTCATAACGTGCTGCTGCATATAGGATGGAACAGCATGCTCGTACCGTCTACCTTGTGCGGAATCTCGAGTTCGCGTCCGTTTTCAGAAATGCCGTAGGACATGACTAGTTGTAGTATACACGGCGGTGCTACTGCTTTCCGCATCCACTTCATTCCAGCCGAGCAGTACTCGATAATTGGAGCCACTGGAATCGGGCGCTAACAACAATTCAGCCCCGGAACGAGCCCGCGACGCTTTCGATGCCGAAACCGAAACTGATGGGGCAGAAAAATCCGAAGCCAAGTGCACATAACAACCTCCAAGCCTCAAGTTAAGCCAAGTTTGAAAATCACGAGTCTGCGTCACACAATCAGAGCCACGGTGCATATTTGGTTGGAAGATTGCAGCGCCAGTGTCCCCTCTAGCATATATTAGTATGAAACTCTATGGTTTTCAGGCATGGACAGGCAAAGAATTTCCTTTTAATAAGCTTATGTGAGGGCGCTGCTTTATGATGCGGGCGGGAGCGCCGTCAAGTGGTATTTTTAAAATTTCATGGGGTTTCTTTATCAGTCGGAATAAATGAGTACACAATTAGTTCGTCGCTGAAAATACCGTAGTTAGATACCCCTCGTGCGTACATATAAGTGCCTCATTGACACTCTAATAATTAGGGCAGTATTTCTCAATTTAGATAGTTATTTATAAATAATTAATTAAATAAATCTCATTAATAACAACAACCAAAAAACTGGCAGGTACCCCACTGTACTGAAAACATCGTGCACTAGGTTTTTCTCGAGTAACGCCATTGATCTTTTTAAAAGTCTTGGTGCATGATAGCTGGGACACCCTGTGTGGTCCTTGTTCGAATGATCGATGAGTCCACCCTCTGCACTCGAATTTTGGTAGTTCATCATGAGTTTGCGTAGTTCGTGGCTGGAGATCTTTCGGAGAGGCATTCTTTCTGCATTGGGCACAACCAGGCTGTTTCTTCTGATGATGATGATAGTCTTTTCGGGGCTATTTAAACCCGAAAATTTTGCTCTGTCTGTCACTCGACTCAACCACTTGGCGAAAAGTTCAAACAATTCTGGAACAAGCCGTATATAGGCAAGACCATTCTAAACTAAGGCTTGTGGCATGGGTGATGAAATTCGCTTTATGAAACCTATCGACTCAGGATGTACTTCTTGATATTAAAGAGGACATTGTTGGCCAGCTTTCCAAGACCTATAAGCGCTGCATCCCAGCTCTAGCCATAAAGCTGCTCTTGATATGATCAGCCATCACACTATCCTTTGAAGGCATTTAATTCCTTGATTGTGGGCAGAGTGAGCACAGTTACGTTGCAGCCTTCCTTACGAATTTCACCACCACCACTGGAATTGGACACTTGCGTTCTACTTTGCTTACGATGATAATTTGTGGTACGCTCCAGGGCTCAGCAATCTCGCCACTTTTGTTTAACATTGCCATGAAGGATCTTTCGCCATTATTGCAAGAAATACCCGTCCCACTTTCGCAATGCGATCTACGCGGATGGTCTCACATTATGGACCCTTACAAAATTCAACAAGGAGCACTTCACGGCGCTGTAGACGAAGCGCAAAGAAACCTTCGAACACCTAGTCTCAAATTAGCGGCGGAAAAATTGGCACTTCAAACAATTAGTGCTGGTACGGCGAAACAAAGCGAGACTACCGTCCCGGACTCGGACATTTTTACAAATGTGCAACCGCTCCCAACTGTGCCACATTCGCTAATTTGGCGACTTGTTTGCCCCCAAAAATGGTCCTGTGCTCCACACGACCGCACCCCCCCCCCCCCCCCCCCCCCCAACCCTAAAGACCGTCAGCCGGCTTGCACATATAAATCAGAGAGTCCCGAATTTTTTATATGGCCTCAAAAAAATCTGACACACACCCAGCTTTCTCGCTCAAAATTCCAATCTCTCAGGAACCACTTTAGGAAAGTTTTATTTTGGCATAAAGCAACAATTCAACGTGAAGATGAAAACACTGAAAGAACTTTCCAGGATTATGAATATTTTGTGTGTAATTCGGTTGAGGTGTCGGCGAAACGCCAGACAGTTACCGGCCTCTACCTCCCCTTCCCTCACCCCCAACAACCACTTCCTCCTCCTCCTCCTCCTCCTCGCTGTCAAATCTTACTCCCCATGCATTTCTAAGGGATATTTTTCATGGCTGTGGAGCTTAGTCGCGCAACGTGCGAGGCTTGAAACTGTGCACAATGCAAGTTTTCACCCCTAATATTAGCTGCGCAAAACGAATTTACATTTCACTAAATAACTACACAGTAATCACTGTTGAAAGGACTTCCATGAGCGGGAAAGCTGCACATGCGCCGAAAATATTACAAGGCCGCACTTATCAGTAGAATCATCTCTGTAACACCGTACCTAGCACTTAAAACAATCTAAAAAGACGACTAATATAATTATCCGCCAGGCCCCAAAACTGTTCTCCGGTTTGCCATCGAAGACGTCGATGTCAAAAATCGCTACAATTAGGCATGCATAGTTGTTGGGATGAACTACAAGGAACAGCACCACACCACTCAGATATATGCTCCTGAAACAAATACCGACGGGGGGCGCTACTCTTCGAGATACCACCAATAGAAGATCTAGTATACGACGTTAAACCGACAGTTAATATCCGACAGTTAATACGAGTGGACAGTTAATACGAGTGGACCCGATACCAATTGACATGCATTAGGAGTACAACAAGGCCAGAAGAATTGCCCCAGCGCGAGCCATGCCGTTAAATAACAAAAACACCCCGAATACTGCTATTTGGACGCATCTCCATGTCCGCTCCATCCGGGCCCATGTAGCCTGTGTAGCGGATGGACGGGGACACGAATTACTATACTGCACGGTCAAGACCGGGACGATCGATACAGCCGAAGAAGCCGCCCATAGCTCACGCCCTCATTACTACTGAAATCACAATCACCATATCGCGGACCCTCGGACGGCTTGTAGAAATAATCAACAGGGTCGGATTTCCAAAACGGCAAATCACCTCCACAGCGCCAACAGACGCAAGACAAGACAACTCGAGCGCTCGCGTTCTCTACCACCACCACCACCACCACCACTACCACCACCACCATAATCATCATCATCATCATCATCATGTCTACGTCCACTACAGGGCAAAGGCCTGTCCCCAGAGATTTCCACTTATCCCGATCATGTGCTAACTGCGACCAATTTATCCCTGGAAACTTCTTGATTTCATCTGCCCATCTATCTTTCTGCCGCCCCCTGCGACGCTTGCCTTCTCTAGGGATCCACTCTGTTACCCTTAATGACCAACACTTATCTTGCCTTCGCATTACATGACCTGACCACACCCATTTCTTCTTCTTTATTTCTACTATTACGTCCTTAACACGCGTTTGTTCCCTGAACCACTCCGCTCTCTTCTTGTTCTTTAATGTTACACGTATAATCTTCCGTTCCATTGCTCGCTGAGTCGTCCTTAATATAAGCTGAACCCTTTTATTGAGCCTCCAAGTTTATTTCCCGCAGGTGAGTACCGGTAAGATGCAGCTGTCATGCACTTTCTTCTTCAGGGACAATGGTAGGCTTCCATTCATTATCTGAGAATGTCTTGCCGAATGCAGTCCACTCCATTCTTATCCTTCTAATTATCTCTGCCTCATGGTTGGTATCCGGGGTCAGTACTTATAATTATTGTCTATAGTTGCGCTTTAAATATGGAATGAATCCAACTAGCTCAGTTTTCCTTTCTAATTCATCTCCTTCAAATAAGCCCGAGCATTTTTGAAGTCGATATAGCCTGGGTTCCCTTGACGGAAATGAGGCTGCTCACGCAGCACCGGCCGTCCCTTTCACGCGGCAATCAACTTTGCACCTAACCCGCCACCCCTTTTGCGCTACACGGACATCTTGGCATACTACAGGCACAAATGGCGAATTTTCCCAATCTGCACCACCAACTCGCAAAAAGATGAAGCCTTAGACGACTCCAGACTAAGCGCAGCCTCCTCCATGCCATCTATCCAAGCGAGTACCAGGCTACCTGTCACGTATAATAATGCCCGGCATGGGCTTATATAGAGAAGCGGCAGGGCCGATCTCACAATCGCCCGAAATACAGAAAAAGTTTGCCATTTGGACCACATTGCAAAACGCCTTACCAGGGGAAGAGCAGGAATGAGGGGAAAAAAACTATAACACTCACGCAGGAAGTGATCATAGGCCGGATATTGTACAGCCTCCCTCACCGCATACTTGCCCAAGCCGAAGAAAACGTAATAAACAACATCACGAGGACAGCATGCAAGACAGCCCTCAACCTACCAATTTTCACTTCTCCGAAAAGGTCCTCACATTGGGTTTTTAAAACAGCCTGGACGAAATCAGAGAAGCCACTCCTCAAGCACAAAAGGAGCGGCTAGAGAAAAAAAACAAAAACAAATCGGGATTGGGCCGTCGTATGGAAGATAGGTACCCCTCTGGAGAAGAAAACGACTGGATGTCATGATGGACGTGCCACCGATCCAGCGACTCCCCATAATAACTATCCCCTTCCAAGAAAGATTAATCCAAATCTACACACCAGGATCAAATTCTTTAAAGTAAATTTCAAGAACAACGAAAACGTAGCATACAGCGATGCCTGGATGTACAAAAGCACGAAAGTAACATTTGTTATTGTGGACTACATAGCGTGGAAATCTTTGCGACTGCTCGACCCTTTCACACTCATGAACGGAAGCAGCGAAAATTGGGGCCATCCTCTTGGCAATCCAACTAGCAGAACTACCAAATAGAAGCATAAAATCATTACAGACTTTCAAAATGCCATTAGACTGTTGGCTGCAGGCAGAATACCTAAACGCGTCGAAAAGATTCTCTATTTATAAAGAAGAAAGTTCAAAACATCACATGGACAGCCGGACCCGATGATCCGGAAGGGAACGAGGCCGCTGAACAAGAAGCAGGCGAAGTGACATATACAGCTCTTTGCGACCACTGCCATGCTTCCATCCACAATAAATAGGGGGGACTTCTCCTCACCTACGACTGGGAACACGATCCTTCCCAGCGTCACAAGGGAACAATCGCTAACCCTGCGTCAACGGCGAACAATCACAAACCCTACGAAGGATAAACCCCCAAAGATATCTACAAATTTAGGTATGCGAAAAAGTTCCGTGGGAAACTGCTAAATGCGAGAAACCATCCAACCTCTGCCACGCAACCTGGCCCTGCCCAAGGGTACGCCCAGGAGCGAACAACTCAAAAATTACACATTCCGCTACTATTGAAACACGGAAGGCAGCTTTAGGCATCTTATTATCTCAACGTCAAGGTGAGTTGATTGAAAGGGCAAGGTAAGGAGCTAATGCCTCTGGGGCCCTGGACTTCGAGTTCCACCCTCGAGCGCTCCCTGCCAGAACTCCCACTATTTCTTGCTCAACCAGGGTCGTCTCTCTCTATCTCTCTCTCACGCTCTCTCTTAGCAAAAACCAACACGTTCAGTCCGGCCCAGAAATTAAAGAACGAACTCTTTGAAACACTGACACCGTCGCCTACTCGTTCAAACTAACCAACACCATGACGCCGCAATGCTTCACGCTCACATCTTAAGTTACGCAAACGTAGGTAGCCTGTGCCTGTCCTGTGCCGTGGTGGTTAAAAACCGTTGCGGCTAGTATCGATCTCTTCGCTGACCTTCAGATCTTCACATAGAGATATATGCAGCAGCGTAGTCCCGGAACGGTTCCCCGGCGCTGAAGTGAATATATTGCTTCGTTCATCTTAACAACCAAAATTCAGGTATCATCCGCATGTTTTTACTGTATAAACGCAGTCAACTCCACTTCACTTCACTACTTCCCCTTAATCAGCCTTCTATGTGGCTGAAGGTGCACCTGCTCCCCTCATGTGCTCCTGTAACGTGCATCCATGCGCTGCGATCCACGAGGAATTTATGTTCAGCTGACACAACGAAAATACCTACGGAAGGCAAACAGCTTTGCTGAAAAATGAAAATGCCCGTTTGTCAAGATTTCGGCGCACGTCAAGGATCCCTGGTGGCCTGTATTATTTCGTAGTCCTGTACTGTGGCGCGCTGGCAGCACTGGCGCAGCGGCGCGGGTAAAATATCCAAAATCAAGAAAAGAAATTACTGCATTATTGCAGTACCAATTATTGCACTGCATTATAGCAGTGCAGTCCTTATGGCCTGCACGACACTTTGGAGGATCTGGCCGAAGCCCAGAAAACTAGCCAAATGGAACACCTAGAACTTACCAGGACAGGAAGACACATCCTACAAAAACTGGGCAATGAAGTACCAACAGGAAATACCGCTAAACAAAGCGTTTCTCTAGATGTCAGAGAGTACATAACTGTTGCCCCGATTCCAAAGAACACGCATCCGATCAACAACAAAGTAGGACACGAAGCAAGAGTTGAAGTTCAGTTCTTCGAACTGCATACAGAAAACGGCCTGACGTTAGGTACAAACACGCATCAGTATACACCAGTCGACTAGCCGAGGCCATTAGCATAGTTAATAACAATGGACTGGAATTTGGCTCCGCTTCAATAGTTGCAAAGGACATCGACACCGCCGAAGAAGCAGCCATTGCGTATTGGCGGTGAGCGCGACCACGGGCGGCGCTGCGAAGCGCGCCTCCGTGACGTCGGCTTAGGGATTCTCGCATTTGTGGTCTGCTTCCCTCGAGCTCTCTCTCCATGCTGTTTCTTTGCGTTCAGTTGCCGTATGATGCTTGTCCGCATAAGATTTTGCCTGTGCGAAACTTTTTATCATATTAACAGACTGAAAATCGCACACACCAGCTCAAGGCGTGAATTAAAGTGATAGTTTTGGATACCGCAACGGAAGAAACATTGCCGGCGTTGCCTATTTATTTGCGAAACCAGTCCTGTGCGGAGCTCGAAGAGCCGGAGCTAGGCGTCAGCTTCTGTTTTAGGCAATTTTTCGAACAAAGGGAACAGCCAGCTGCTAGTAACCTGCAACAGCAAAAATACAAGACCAAAACAAATCCCAGGCCTTCGGGGCTGTTGGTTTTGGCAAAAGACATTGCGATTCCCGGTAATCATATGTAGGGTAAAACAGTTTTTGCAACCTTGCCGAACGCTCCAAAGTACTGTATCACATCACTTTATGCTGAAATGGCATGAAGTTATGCCTACATGCAGTGAGGGCGCATCACTGTAGGTTGAGTTGCGAATAACTCCCTCTGTGTATGGCGCGTGCTGGTCTTATACCAGGAGTAAAGGTGGTTGTCGTTCGTTTCCCCGAAGTGCGGTGTCGATCAGGAACCCTATCGCCCGGGCTCCGGTTGATTTGGCAGGAGGCTGGCAGGGCGATGGTGTTGAAATTCTTGGAGGTGGCGGTCGAATTGACGAACTCGAGGCGTTGGGGTTGATTAAGTGAAACGAAGGTTATATACAGCTATTTACAGTAGGATAACTGGGTACATGAGTAGTAAAAGGAAAAACTTCGAACTTCAGCTAGACGCTAGCTCCGAGTGCGCACAAATCACTCGAGCTCTTCAACTTCGTCTAACTGTCCTATCCTCGGAGCGTACACAAACCGCTCGAGAAACAACGGCCGAGACTCTGTCTCGCCGCAAGATCCGTCTAGTTGCCCGGTACGGCGCGGTACCCTAAACCTTCGACGCGATCTTAACCTCGAACCTAGGGGGCTCACAAATCCCAACCTACCTTTAACGGTCGAGACTCCTTGTCCTGCCGGGAACTGCCCAGCTCGGCGCTCAGACAAGAACGATTTCCAATGGCCAAGGTCGGCCTCGAGATCACACTCTCTCAGGAACGCCTCTGTAGCGTTCGTACACGCGTAAGGGAGTGCCCAAATTCACGTAGACAGCTGTCACTCAGCGCGCTACGGAATATTCAATGAGGCGCCGCCATCTTTTGGTCAACGGCACGCTCGCGGAAAAGCAAGTGCGCGCGACCCCGCGGGGTGAGAGTGAAATGCGGCGACAGTGCACTGTGCCGGCCGGGGCGCGTTAACAATGGTGTCTCGCGCGGTGCACGCTTCGACGCCGGTAATCCCACCACCTCCGCTCGTCACGTCGACGGTTCCCGGAATCCGGCGGCGCCGTCTGCTTTCTCAATGGGGGATTATCCCTGTGGTATGCGATGGGCCAGACAATCCGTCTCCCATGCGCGCTGTGACGAATTGGCGACGGCTGCAGCGTAGAGTCTACAGTGCTGAGCCACCAGACAGACTGGCGGGTTCTCACGCGCCGCTCGGGCGCTTGGCCCCTGACCTCATCAGTGGACCTTACACCAGGCTTCTAACCAGTAGGGAGGTTTATTGAGCAAATCGAGTCACGTCTACGGTAAAGATACAGTAACACTAGGTTTGTTCCGACCTGGAGGGATATTTCGGTACATTTCTCACAGCCATATCTTCCCAAAATTCAGATATGCGCTATAGCCGGTATTCAATGGCGCGGAATGCATGCAGGCAACCAAGTGTGCGCCGCCATATCTGTGGCCAAGTGCCTGTTGCTAAGCGATGTTGTGCGCACGGCCCTCCATGCAACCGTGTGAGTGCGCCCACGGCCGGGCTAGAGCAGCGGCATGCGCGCGTTGGTGGCGGAACTTCACTTCGAGACGGGGCTGCATTTGTCTCGCCGCCGCCGCCGCCGCCGCCGCCGCCGCTGCGAAGGCCGTATCAATACGTATCAACACAGCGCGCTCCGCCGCTCTAGCCCGGCTGTGGTACGCCGTCACTCGTTCCGTCGGGCTCCGCGGGATGGCGGTACTTGTCCATGCTAAGCACGACTGTGAAACACATGCCTGTTTCACGTTAGGAACTCTACCTCACCGAACGCACAGTATTCCCTCGAGTTCAATGTGAGTGCGATTAATAATATCTCTGTTGACGCCACCGTTTCGAATCGTATTGGAACGGAGCAGATGACGCACGCCGGTGTTTTTTTTTTCTTCGGCGTGCGGGTGCGGTGGCCCAAGCCGCGCCGTGTCCTTGGCGCATCGGCCATGTCCGTGGCCGTTTCCAGTGTTGCCAGGCGAAGAAATTCACCGCTAAACTTTTCAACGAATAGCACTTATAGGAAAACTGCACTCAATAGGAGGAGGAGGAGGACGAGAAGAAAACTTTAACAGTAAAATCAAACTGATTGGTCCTCAGTTCAGGAGAAGAGAGTAAGAGTAATTTTCTTCAATTCATTGCACGCTCTCCCGAGTAGACCAGGATTTGTTCTTTACGCCTGGAACTGGGTTGGAAAACAATAAAGAGCTGTTTGGAAATATTAATCGGTTTCGATTTTTTTAGTTATATGCAGGTACACTATTTATTGCGTTCCTTAATCCTTCAACACCGTAATCATGTCATAATTGTTTGGGTTGAGAGTCAGTTCGTTATGATAACGATTGTTACGATGGAAATTCAGAGCCCAAAAGCCGCCTTCGAGTGCTGCGGACAACGTTGTCTGGGGCGCGATGGCGGTGGCGCAGCACAAACCTTGACATTGTATTTACATGTGAATAAACAACGCATGCTGCGGATATTCACCTTCTTACACGCAGCCATAACGAAAGCCAATTTGTGAAGAAGGGAATGTATGCCATACAGCCTGAAGAAAATATCCACACGATCTTTGTGAGCCTCCCAAACATCCCCAAACCTACTAATAAGACCTTTGTGACGGTGCAGAAAAATTAACGTGCTGGGCACAGAAAAACAAACTTCATCTGATACAAGTCAAAACAAACGAAACAAATGGAAGACAGCCGCTATTTTTCTGCTGTGTGATGCGCGTGTAGGGCCGCGCTGCTTGGTACGTAGCATTACGCCTTTGAGTCTTCATTAGAACTTCTAAAAATACCGTGGGGATGCCTACGCATTTTGAATACTTATCGAGGAGCTATGAGCTAGAAAGGACGAGTTACACACGATCTTCTGACCGATGCTCGGAAAAAAGTTCCATCTCTCTCTCCTCGTGTGTTGCAAACTTGCAGGGGATACAACTCGAAATTATTCAGATGAGTCAGAAGCTGGCAAAAAATAACTAAATTCCTAGAAATACGCTTTTTAATGCACTAAAGCATCAAAGCGGGAGATTTCTAGCACAGGAACTGCTGCCCCTCACAATCGGAGTATAGCAAACGACAGCGGCGCGAGTACCTAAGCCGACGTCGCAGCCTGGGGACGCCAAACATCTCTCACCGCAAATAGCTGCAAAAATTCTTTCTACCCAACCTGATTTGCGGGCATCTTCATCCTATGGACATTGGCTCATTTATCCCTGGAAGGAAATCAGGCGGCTCATGCCGCACCCCGAACTCTCATACACACGGATATCAGCCAGTCCTTCCATGAGCCTAACACGAAAAAATGATGCCCAAAAGGTGACATCCTGGCACATTAACGCTTGGAACGAAGAACCAATCTGCTTCCACATCTCAACATGTCTCGCGAAGACAGTCATCTACCGACAGCTCCAGACGAATACATTTACGCATGGCAAGTTACTACACTAGATACATCTGTCATTATGCGCACACAATCGCAAATTATGCTTAGAGGCATGCACACTCAACCACATGGGGTGGGAGTGCCGCCACACACCATCCTAGCTTTGCCCCACACCCTTCATTTCAGCAGTGGGAGGCTTGAATGACCAGCTCCAACCTGGATCACCAACGACATCTGGTAGACGGGGCGAGACAAGCCGCTCCTTCGTCCAGGGCTTCCTGGACAAAGGAGGTGGGGACCTGCCTTCTCGTTTACTGAGGTGCGGAAGTCTCCTTTGATCCAAGTAGTCTGGTTCATCTTAATTTTCAACTGGTCGTGAATTAGCTTTACCATCCGCTCCGCCTTCTTGAGTGCGGACTCGGGGAGGTCTGCGACGCAACACAAGGAAAATTTGGAACTGTAGAGGCACAGGAGCAGTACATATTATTGGTGGTCACCACCCGGACTGCCAGGTGGGGACCTGTCAGTCACCCAAACAAAGCTGAATGCTCCAATAAATGCGTATGCCTCATTTTCCTCCTCCTGGGGACATGTAATTCTCACGCGTGTTATATCCGCAAGCAATCCGCAAGATATGTGGGTGCGCACTGCCTGCGGGGTGCTCTGGGATGGCCGCCATGTAAATAAACTGTAAATACATCGTTCGACTGTCTCGTCGTTCATGTGGTCTGACCTTCCGCCTCGTAACAGTATTTTCACGTTCCCTGCTCTCGTAATCTAGACCTGTGATATATCGCTTATTGACGTGGTGTGACTTTTATTAATCTTCAATCTTTGCAAAATGGATTAGAGCATGCTGCATTCCTGCACAATACTTGTGAAACTAATTGTCGGCTAAGAGGAAGACGAGGAGGACGAATAACTTTATTAAGCACTCAGTTCACTTCAGGAAAAGCATCCTTCTTCACCCTCCTTCTGGACGTCCGCTAGAAGACCTGTGGGACCCAGCAACAGGCAGGAACTGCAGCGATTATTTCCCTTTGGTTCTAGGGTCCGGCTAGCGTAGCAAGACCTTCCCGAATGGTGTAGGTTTGTGTTAACATACAACGGCAAAAATCCACGCCATGTATTCTTAGTTGATACCTCCTCGCTACATGTGAACTTTGGTCTGATATTGATGTACTTTAGTACTGCCAAGAACAAAAATTTCATGCGTTCGTACTGTAGCGAAACAAAGCAATGCGACAGATTCAGCAGGTTTAAAGAAACTAAAATGAAACTTACGAAAGCAATCGATAACGAATGCCATCGTTCTGTTCGTTTCAACTTATGATTCGTATGGCGCGTCGTTTAAACAAGTGATTTCGCACCTTGCAAGCGTCCTGTCTCTGAAGCAATAGACCAGATCACCAGTGGAAAAAAAAACATCCAAGTAATTCGACAGTATTATGCACGGGGACTCTTCATTGCTTAGCACGGGGACTGCTGAAACTTGTGAAACACAAATTCCCAAAACGTAGAATCGTGAACCGCCAAAGTGACTCCGCCGAGAAAACACTTAAACGAACACAAAGAAACGCTGCATTGCATGTAGCTTTTCCTTGATGGCTCTATTGTGGTTCAGCGAACCCAGAATAGATTTCATGGCAGCCACCAGGAAGGCCTCCTAAGTCTACGAAGGATACTATACACGTGGACAATGGCGCTGCTGCAAAAAAAGTCATCGCAGAACTGCCGAGTTTGCCGTGCTGTCTGGTAGAGGACAGCTAAGCTGTCCTTGCACGCAAAAGTGTGGTACTTGCGAGCGGAGCTCATCCACGAGTCATCGAGGCGCAGTGTGCGGCACACATCGTTGAGCATTGGAAGGTTCACGTACGTCAATCGGGAGACGAGTTGCGGCTGGCTCGGGTCACAGGGCCCGGCAAGACGCACCTGCACAGCCACTGGTGGAGGGGGCAAGTAGTAGATGGACTTGCTGTTCCGCATGGCTCCGGTCTCGACTGCGGTGTGAGCGAGCACCTCCTCCGGAGTGGGCCACGTCGCTGCAGTGCTAATGCTTGTGTTCCCGAAAGCTGAGAATTCAGGGTAGACCAGCAAGCTATGTGGGGCGTCCAGGGCTTTCTCCAGCTCGGAGGTCACGACGCCCCGCTGCTCAAGAAGGATACCTTTCGGCAGAAAGAAACCGAAGGTGCAATTGATGCCTCGAAGCTTTGTGGCCACGGTGCGAGCTAGTCCAATGAGGCGGTCGCCAAAGCCACCTTGTCGCGTTCCCTTGCGATGGTACCCACAGACGAACACCCGCTGAATCTGCCTATTAGCGCTGTCTGAAAGATGCCCTCGAGAAAGTTGGTGCGTTCCCCGGACCAGTTGAACAGCAATCTGTGGAAAGCCGTGTCATCGCCCACGTGCACCCCGAGGAGGATGTTCATTCGCAGATCCCCGTTTCTCGCCATCGGCAGTTCCCCCGCGGTTGATTCAGCACGGTGCAATTTTCCAGTCATCGACGCTCGGGTCAATGCGGACAAAATGGCAGCAGTGAATTAGCACGTCACAGTTCTGGTGCGCCTCACTCAGTCTCTTATTCACTTCCGGGCTTCCAAACTGCAATTTCGAACTAGCTTGAAGGCAAACGTTCCGACATCTTTTGAGAGCACTGGGGGATGGAGTGGCGCGTGTTTCGCGGATGGCGTCGTCAAAATACGGGATGCTGGGTGTCATTAACGCGTCATTGGTCGTGATGGAAAAGTAGTATTCGGAGGACGTAGGTATAAGCCGGTCTCCCAAGGGGTTCATCGTCCACTCCGAGGCGGAGCGCCGCCGTGGAGATAGGGACGGTTGCTTCAACGAGGCCTGGGTTTGTACTGCTCTACGAAGATTCCCCCATCGTTGACGTCTGTGTTAGGCGACAGTGTGCTCTCTCCGCTGGGTGATTTCAGTGCACTAAATGCGACCACGATTGCGACCACAACCGCGACCAGAAGCAGCAAAGGGCCCAGTAAATAGCAAAGAAGGCCTTTCGGGCTCTTCTCATGCTTGTCCGGGCGAGGTGGGTGTCTGAAGGCCTCCCTGAGGTCTGCCGGGGCTTTCCACCTTGTTCGGTCATCATGCACCTCTCGGCGATCGTAATCGGCGGCCTCCTCGACCTTTACCCGGGCGTCCCATGATATTTGATGCTCCTGATTGGGGCGCCAGCGTTGTCTCTGCATGTAAACATGCCGTAAACTCAAAACAAGGATTACGAGGGATGAATACATTTGCAGGAAGATGCGCCGCTTATAGAAAACGTAAAAACCTGAGAGTGACCTTGCGATGTGTACCAAAGATGTTAAATTTTACATCTATACCAAAAAACATTTTTTTAAGTCCTATCGCAGTGGCGACATATTCCCAACATAAAACAATATCCCTCCTTCACCGCACAGTGGCTTCTGTGTATCAGCACAATGGAATTAGAAGTAGCATCGGCCAGTGGGATCAGGGGTCCGGTGTAATATCGCCTAAGTCTTACATGCAACTCACGGTGCGATGCCCATATATGTGCTCTTCATCCATATACTTGGCCGAACGAATTAAAAAACTCTTGCCGATAGTCTCTCCAAATTATATGATCTGAAGTGACCACTGGTTATTCATTTTTCACGTTTATTCAGCGCGCGGAATTTCCAGCGCCACTTTTACGGAACAATACCAAAAAGGAGTTGAGGAGGCATCTATCATTCCTTTCCATGACGCTGTTCCCTGTTGGCTAAGGAGGCCGACCATGCCATCGGAAACTCGGCCGTTTCCGTAGGCAGTGTCGCATCCAAGGGGGAGAAGTTTTCGTCGTCCGCCGCGAGGGGGCCGGGAGGCCCCTCGTCACCGAGCTGCTCATCCTTCAGGCGGGATGGCCGCCGCCACGCCCACCACTACTTCAATGTCAGGGTGCCTTCGGGCACGGCGGGTCGACGCCATTATCGATGCGGCGGAGGCCATTGTCCCAACGTCCGACCTGTACAGCGTGCAGCACATGAGCGGATTGGATTTTCAAATCGGAGTCAACACCCAGGCAGCGGTAAGGAAACTTCTGGACGCAAACTTTCTACGCATTGGAAGCAACCTAGTCACCCTCGTGCCAGCGAACAAACAATACGTTAGCATCGCCGTCTTTTTTTTGCCCACCTTTGTTACGGACGCCGAACTGGCGAAAGCTTTGGAACCTTACGGTAAAGTCGTGAACATTGATTCGAACTGCTTTCGTGACAAGCCGCACCTAAGGACGGGGTTGCGGTAACGTCAAGATGGAAATGCGCATGGACAACCCAGTGCAGAACTTCTTGAGGGTCAGCGGCCAAAGGGCCACTTTTGACTATCGAGGAGTGCGGAAAGTGTGCCGGCGGTGCGGCATGGAAGGGCACTTCAAGGCCCAGTGTGCCACCCCGCGGTGTGACAGGTGTGTGGTGTTCGGGCACGCGAAGCAAGGTTGTGTGCGAGATTGTTCGCGGTGCGGCGGGACGCACGCTACGGCCTGACTGCACCGCGCGCAGGTCGTACTCGACGGTGACGGCCGGAGGATTTTCGGTGGCTTTTCCCCCGCTGCAGGAACGGCGAAAGAATGGCGACCAGGAGCGAAGTCAGGTGATGGAGGTGCACGTGGACGAAGCAACCCCTGAAAACCACCGACGACACCAGGAGTGAAGACACGCAGTCTCAAAATACACAGGTAGCTCACAGTGACAGCAACGAGGGGAGACGCAGCATCAAATGGTCGTAACGGTGGAAGCAAAGGGCGCAAGAAGTGAAGACGGCAGCGAGACGCCAACCGGAGCGGGAGGGGGACAAGATGGCGGCAGAGGAGAAGACGGCCGCCATGACAGCAGCAACCGGGCAGCGCTCGGGGCGGAAAGGAGACAAGATGGCGCCGGAGAAGATGGCCGCCATGACGACAGCAGCCGGGCGCGGCCCGGGGAGGAGGGAAGACATGATGGCGGCGGAGGAGAAGACGGCCGCCATGATGGCGACGGAGACGGCCGCGGAGGCGGCGACAGCATCGAACAAAGCCAAAGGAGCAGACGGGCACTCAAAGGGCGAGGAAAGCTGAGCTTGCATCGTGACGATGGAGAAAACGAGACAGACACCCACTCCGACTTCCGTCCCGGCGGGCCGGGCGCGCAGCAAGGAGACAACGGAAGCGACTTGACGGCCGTGCGGGAGGTGGCGGGCGCACGCCGCGCTGCAGGCCGCGGCGCACGTTGCGCTGCCGACCGCAGCACAGGACGACGGGGCCTGCTTCGGGAACTTCAACCGACGACGACAGGCTCGTCATAGACGAGCGGATAACCTCCACAAACAGTGGGACAGTGCAACCAGCACGGACGAAACGACGGACAGGGGGGGGGGGGGGGGGGGGGGGGGGGGGAGGGGTGAGTGAGTGAGTGTAATAGAGCACGTGACGAGCTAAAAGAGCAAGCCGGCAAACCGACAGCGACGCTTCGACAAGCAAGGTGAAAAAGAAGCTCAAGAGCACGGAAAAACCGGTGAGCAACTGTTCAACTCAGAGGAATGGACGAGTAGCGAAAATTTGAGGATTATGACGATTGATGACATGTGTTTCTAAAACATTGTAATAAGGTTCTTTACATGTTCTTTTTTCTTTTCTTTTTCCAAGTGTTTTCGTTCGTTTTTCCTCGCGTCTTCGTTTTATTGTTTTTTTTTTTTTTTTTTTTTACAACGGCACACGGAGTTTGTTTTTCCTCGCGTCTTCGTTCCTGTGTATTTTTTTATGCGGGCGGAGGGAGAGGGAGGTGTGCGCCCCCATATTATAGTCTGTCACTAGTACAAATGGGAAAAATAGAAAATAAGCATCGCGCAGGCACGGCCCCGAACGTATAGGCAAGGCGGTGGAAAGGACATTGTTTTCGTTGTGTTCCGGTGCCCTATTGGCACCCGCAGATCATGTGAACCCCTTGATGAGCAAACAGACGTGCCCCCAATCGGGGCCACGACTGGGAGTTGTGAGTGACAAGCGGCGGGCACGCCGACTCCAAAAACACAGTATCAGGTGGCTAACAGCTGTAACGAAATGCAGGGCAGGGAAAGCGTACTCCTTTCACTTGGTTTTCGGTTTTAGAGAGAGCTGGAGCTTGCAGGCTGAGTGCGGTGCACGGCCCGCCCTAAAGACAACGCAGTCAGACAAAGCACTTGTAGGGGACCCTGCATTTCTCAGGCAACTTTTCTTGTCTCGCACTGTTGAGCGTCCTGCTGGAACAGCGGACGCGCCCGACGAACGAGGCTTACCCCAGATAATTGTTGCGCTGACATGAACGGGTTGATCGATGGGAGAGGTGTGCCCGCAAATATGTCAAGGATGGGAAAAAGGTCATGTGTGTGTGCGCGATGCGGCCTGCCAAGGTAGTCAGGGCAATGCCCCCACTCCTCCCTGTAAGTGGTTTCCGGACACTGAGCCACAGCAGTGTACAACCGTTTCTTGTCAATTCAGGTACTAGCAAAAAAATAGCAGCAGGTTGCACGTGTGATTAACTGGCCCTTTTAATCCAATGTCAAAGGTGTTGTGATTTGTATTTTTTTTTTTGTTACCGAATGCCTTGGTGTCGCCGCTCGGTGTGTGAATGCGCGAACCCTGACAATCCATCTATAAAATTGTTGAACATTTGGACTTGGAAACGTTTCGGGTTTTAGATCGCCCTCCAAACAGCAGCAAATAATAGACCTCGCGAAACAAAACAGATGTGACATACTGGACATACAGGAATCAAATATCAATCTATTCAGGATGTCCAAAATTTGAGACTCAGCATTGGCTTAAGGGCATCTTTTCTTTCCCATTGCAGAAACTCTTGTGGAGTTGGCATAATAGTCCTTAATACATCCTTGCTGGCGCATAGCCACTTCACCTTTGGATACAGAAGGTAGAATAACAGTTTGGACTTCAACTGGAGTGGTGACCGATACCCGCCTAATTAATATTTATGCTCCCCCATACCCTTCCACTGGGAAAAAACCTTTTCAGAAATATAGAATATCTGTTTCTCGAAAACCGGCATGTCATATGCCTTGGAGATTTTAATTGTGTAATTAAACCAGGATGACAAATAGGGCCCTCACATAGAGTAGATTACCAAGGACGGGATTTAAACAAGTTTAATACTTCATTTAATTTAATTGACGCACACGTACTCCTTCACGGAACAACGGTGCAGTACACATGGCAACAAGGAAGGACGAAAGTAGACTAGACAGAGTCTACGTTAGCTCGGTTCTGGCAGACATTGTCACAGAGTGCGAAATAGTGGAAGCTGCAGCATCGCTTCCGCAAATCTCGGACCACAGCCCTGTGGGAATTAAAATAACTAGCAAAGGAAACCCAAGCAATAATCAAGCCTGGCAGCTGGACACTCGCATACTATATGACAGGACATGCAAAGCCAGCCTAAGAAACAGAATAGCAGCGTCAATCGAAGGGAGGCCAAGTTAACGACTGGGACTCGTTAAAAGTGGAATGGAAGACCCTCTGCATTGACGAGCGAAAAAAGCTCAGACACAGGCAGTCAGATGAGATAACAAACATCTTAAAACGAATAAGAATAATAGAACGAGGCAACCCTGCAAACACTGCTAATGCAAACCTACCTTAAAGATTTAAAACTGAGACACTCCAGATTAAGCAGGCTCTACTCCACCACTGCCGATGTTCATAGAGCCAGACAATCTCCCAGTGCCAACCCTGAAGTCTTGAGGTACGAACGAAACAGGCAGCTGAAAGCTGAAAGCAAACAGGTCAAACCAAGCAAATCTCACACCAGGGGACATCGACAGTTCATTTCCTACTTTCAGGAAATGACCTCTAGTGAGACAAACCAGAGACATTGGTAGCATTACCTCTAGCCCCTACTTAGCAAGTCTTCCACAATTACCAGATGAGGACTTTGTACGCTAGTCGCTCCGATTAACATTAAAAGAATTAACAGAGTCAATGAAGCAACTCCACAAAGGCAAGGCGCCAGGAGTGGATGGATTGCCAGTCGAGTTTTACAGCACATTTTGGGACCTTCTTGGACCCTTCCTATGTGCAGTACTAATGACGTTCTCACAACGCACACAGTACCCCCGCAGCTTTAAACGAGGTAGGATTATCCTAATACCAAAAAATGCCGGGTCTTGGACGAAACCTACAAGCTGGCGCCCCATCACGTTACTGGGGACGGATTACAAATTACTTGCATCAGTGCTAACAAGACGACTGCAACTTACCTTGCCGGAAGTGATAACATCGTGGCAAGCCTGCTCAGTTACAGACAGGAACTGTCAAACCTTAAACATGTTAAACAGAGACATAATAGAGTACACCAAAACAAGACAGGCTAGAGGCTGGCTCATCTCTTTAGATCAAGCACAGGCGTTTGACAGAGTAGAACACAACTACATCTTTGCAACTTTAACAGCCTTCGGATATCCACAACAGTTTATTAATATATTAGTAATCCTTTATGAAAACATGCAGAGTGAATCTAGTAGTAAACAAGCAGGGTAGCAACTAGTCTGAGCGTAACAAGAGGGGTACGACAAGGGTGCCCACTTTCCCCCATTACTTTTTGTTCTACCAATAGAACCGTTCCTAAAAAATGTTGAAAATAACCCGCATATCCTAGGCTTACAGCTTCCAGGGAGTCAGACAGTTAAAGTAACGGCATATGCCGATGATGTTACTTTGTATCTAAGGGACGAAGATAGTTTAGTGCATGCACTTAATTGTTTTGAGGAGTATTCCGAGTTAGCTGGTGCAAGACTAAATTGCACAAAAAGTAAAGCCTTAAGCCTAAGTCCATTAGAAAAAACAACACATATATGGCATCCCAGTAGTCGCACATGTAGAAATCCTCGGAGTTACTTACACGTCAAGCGGGGTATCACTTAATACATGGCACCAGACACTTAAACAACTCAGGGAGGATGTAAACGAAGCCTTAGCTTACGACTTTCCATACGCGGTTAAAAGGTATCTGGCATTAAATGTTTTTACAGGGAAAGTATGGTATATAGCCGGGACAGCTGCCCTTCCTCGATACATAGCGGTTAAAATTACATCTGAAGTATTGCGCCTGTTCTGGTCGGATAAACAGCCCTGGTCAAAACCGGGAAACTGGGCCTGCCCAGACAATTCGGGGGTGGAACATCCCCTCTGTAACCAATTATGCCGCGACCTATGCTTTGAAAAGTGTTCTTAGGGTCCTTGATCTGCAGACGGGGCATCCAGCAAGGCAGCTCTGTGTATACTTCTTGGGAGCGCAAGCTAGGTTATTTCCCCAGCATACTCCGGATGGGCCCAAGGCAACTCAGCCACCCCCTTTTACGCCAAAGTAATAGCAGCATATAAGAAGCTAACCACACATAACTCACAAAGAGAAGTAGAAGATATGAGGAACATAGAACTGGCTCAGAAATTAGATGAGACGAGTCCTGAAAACCTAGAAGAGAAACAAAAGAACTTTCCTTGGCGCACGCTAATCAATGCAAATGTACCGGGCGAAGCCCAAGACGTAACATGGAAGTATGGTGGTCAGTCTTGCAGACGAGAACGGTCTTAAGGAGATGGGGTACAACAACAACAGACAAGTGTGTGCACTGTAATCAGAGGGAGACAAATGAACACGCAATGGTCCAATGTACAGTCGCCAAAACTTTTTGGCTTATAGTGAGTAGGGCATATAGACAACTCCGCATTCGGGACTTCCTGGAGGGCAGACGGTGCCCAAGAAACCCTCTAGCTGTGCTTATCATAACGATTGGTCTTTATGTACTGTGGATAAACAGGCATATTGCTGTTAAGCATCACGCCCCCGACGTAACCAGTGGAACTTACTGATCCACATGCACACAAAACTAACCGAAAACCTGGAAGCAGAGCTCTGTCTTCTTAGGGGAAGAAGATCCTTGAGAAATGGTCTTGTCCTTTCATTGAGGTTCAAACGGGCGAGTGCACTTGAGCTGCACTCCAATACACGGGTTACGCTTCACGGGAACATAAAAGGAGGCTTATATAAAGCGGTGTGCCTGAGCCGCACTCCAATACATGGGCTACATTTCAGGGAAATAACGGGAGGATCATAAAGGTGAGTGCACTTGAGTTGCACCCCAATAACGTACGGGTCAAGTTTACGGGAACATAAGGGGAGGCTTTTAAAAGGCGCAGGCGCCTCGGGCGGGGGAGACTCTCCTCCTGCACCTGTGCACTTGGTGCCTCACTCTACTACAAAGTGAGCGGGCTCGCAAATGTAAGCCGCTTACTTGCGTTTTTACCGGGTGTAAGCCATGTGGTGCGGATGTAAACCGCGTGATTGTGTTGCTACTGCCAAAGGCAGTTCCAATTGCATTATGTAAACAAAGGTCATGTTCAGAGTATCCAATAAGTTTTGTGGCCCCAAATGGGAAGGTGGGCCAAATAAGTGTATGCGGTACAGTCAACAAACCAATGGTCGGTTTCTTTTGTATTTGTTTTTGCATTTGAATGTTTTGAAGTTGCGTATGTAGCAAGGAAGACCCGAGTAAATGAAACGTCTTGTGTAAAGGGAGCTGGTGCTTGGGGTGGGGGAGTAGTTCCCCCCCTCCCGGGACACAGGCTGTCCTCTCAGTGCACAATTTATGTACCAAGAAGTGTATGTCATTTGCATTCGTGTTCATGCAATGTTAGTTTTTCACTCATTTCGTATCTGCTTTGTTAACAGCAAGGAGAGATGTCGTCCTGCAATGTAACGGACGGACCGAGTATGTAAACGTGGAAAAGCGTAACCACGAGTGTTTTGTACTTCCTTTTGTTACAAGAGAAAATAAAAATTCCTTTCGTAGCCGTAAGTTGGGAGCAGTAACGCCGTGAATGTTTCCTACCACCGCAGCAGTTTTGCATTTTCTTTCCTTGACACGTTTTACAACTGCTCAGGAAACAAATACAAGGATACCTAAGTAATCATATAATCTAGTCGTCACGAAAAGACAACTGTTACGTTCCGAGAGAATGCTCTCCCCAGAAACATCGACCGCCCCGTTTAGGTGTGAAATATACAATTTTTTAAAATACCTCACGGATCGCTAAGCCTTAAAATCGCGCTAGCTTTGACGCCTTCGAAAGCCCGCGAGCTCCCTCTGCGAAAACGTACCGCGTCCACGGACACCGCCGATTTCTTGATTTTGAAAAGAAAGACAACCTGTCCGGCTTTTTTACTTCATATATCTGTAGTTTTCGTTAGCGGTGCATCCATTTTTTCTAGTTTTTCGGACCTTACCGCTGCGTTGGCCCATTCTGTATTTTTCCCTTGTGTCTAAGTAGTTTCGGTGAATGTTCTTTCGGAACTTTACGGTAGTGTGAAACAGGGAAATGTTATAATTATGCTTTTGCTCTTCCTTCCTTTGCTTATCTCCATTACTATGGCACTGCACATTGCATTGTTCTTATCGCCAAATAAAGCCACTGAGCGGGGACTTGCTTCGCTACTCGCGTATTTGCTACGTGTACAATTACCATGCTTAAATTACACACGCAAGACTCAGCTTATATATGACGGAAACTTCTGTATTCAAGCCGTCATGAATTTGTAACACTCCACCACCAGTCAGCTACACATTAGTATTAAATATATATTTGTGCTTGCTTCGCATTACAGAGCCCGAGAGATCGATTCCCATACCATTATTTGTATTTTTTCGACCGAATTACTTTACGGTAGTTTTTTTCTGGAAACTGTGACATCCCTCTGAGCCCCTTTCACCTGTTTTTGTTGTTTAAGTCAAAGACCTTTTGGCGCACCCCCTTTGGCAACGACGTCCCATTTTCAACAACCGAGGAAGTATTCTTTCCCATTAGTGTATTTTACGCGATGGTACACTGCCTGGTAGACAAGGACCTGCGCATTTTTCCCACGCTATGATTAAGCCCCACTCCGGACAAAGGAAATGTTGGCAATCGTTGCTTTCTGCAAGGCAACGACTCCAGAGTACTGAACGGCATTGTTTTTTGCTTGTGAGGGGACCCCGTAATTTGCTATGGGGCCGCCAGCAATCTGGGGCGTAATTACCGAAAAGATAAAAACACTTTCCCCACATCTTCGTGCCCTGGAAAAGCAAAAAAAAATTGTGATACCTCACGTATAACATACCAATGTTTTTTTTCTAGAGCACCCTCATCACAAAGCACAGTCATCCAGACATCAAGCGTCCGAGCAATGCTTTCTCAATCGAAAAGATGCAGAAAAAGTTGCAAATCCATTAGTAGTCCTTGAAGCATTAGTGAAACTCTCGTCCAGCTATTCCTCGCAAAAGTAGTGTAGGCCAATTTGTAAAATTTGCATGTGTTTTACAAGTGCCCTAAGGTGAGTTTCTTGCACGTCCTTTGCACCAGTACCAACAGTGTTCAGAACTCTAACCGCTTAAGGCGTCGTTCGCTCCCTTTGGGGGTGCAATTCGTTACTTGTTACACTTATTTATTCCCGAGCCTTTTTATTCCGTCCCCGTTGTTTCCATTCTTTTCTTATGTGCCCCCATGCACTGACTGCAGACTGCTTTCTACAATGCGGCATCTACAGTGCGGCATAACAGTGCAGCATAACCGACACGTCGTTAATAAGCGTTCAAGCTGTGCTGTGATTGACGCCTCTCCTCTCCAAGGCAACTCCCTCGATGCACTCTCCGCTCTGTCGTTTCGCTCTCTCTCTTTACAGATCATTGACAAGTGGCGCGAAGCTTTTCCCGACATGCTCTATTTTCCCTCACTCAATGAAGACGGATGAACACATCAGTTCCCCACCGTGGGTCTACGCACGTACCGTTCCGCTGGGCCGCCATAGGATGGGGGGACCTGGTGGTGGGGCCCGGTAGGAGGGGTCTGGCGACCCGAGCTGCACGACGGTCCAGGTGTGCGTATCGGTGGGAATCGTCACGGCCCTGCCCTCGAGGTCGTACAGCTGACCCGTGGGCGGCGTCATGATGCCCGCGTAGAAGTACGTCTTGTAGCGCGGGTCCCAGTACAGGGCCACCTCGCCCTCTTCTAGCACGGGAGCTCGAGACGACGAGAGCCCCATTGTTTCCGACGCTGCCTAGCCCGTAAAGGAGGTCAGGTGAGCTGGGCGTTGAGGTACCCTGCTAAGAGGTTGGCGGGCTGGTCAAAGAGTCTCGCAAAGCCTAGAGATGTGCTGCCACCCGCTGCTTCTTCTTCACAGCTCGTGAGCTCGAACTCCCACGAGGTAGTGCTGATGGCGATGGTCATGATGATCCTGTTTTGGCGAGAATGGCCCGTGCCCAGTGAGGGTACCGGCGAATCACCAGTGTTCTAAAAGCTGCCGATCCGCGCATGAGACAAATATTACACACTCATGCCTAGGACAATACCCCTTCGTCAACGAACTATCCTGCATAGCATACCCCTGCTAGTTCCCCTATAAATTAGTGCACGGTCATAAAAAAACCATATGCGGTGCAGAAAGTGATGTGCAAGGTCTTCAGAAGCGCCAGGTGTTAGCGTGTATGCGTTTCTCTTTGAAGAACGTGGCGTTCAATGAGGACGAGAACCGGCGTATTCAGCATGGTATGGCCGATGGCGCGTTCAATGAGGGAGGCGCTTGCGTGAGCACATTTATGTATTTGCTTTTTTTACAATGCTGTCCAACATGTCTATAAGCACTCCACTAGAGAGAGAGAGAGAGAGAGAGAGAGAGAGAGAGAGAGAGAGAGAACTTTTATTAGAAAAGGATGAAAACTGGTCACAATGTACGAAAGGAATGGGGAGGGAGGGTAAAAGAAAATAAACAAATGCTGGTCGCTCAGTTCATGATTATCGCAATAGGGATCACAATAGAGTCCAGAGATTGTGCAGGTTTGCGTGTTCGTTCGGGGGCGGACCCACTCAGACAACCCGTGCTAGACCGCTTTTAATTGAATAAACTGCTTGCTTTTTCAGATAATAGTTGTACACCAGTTTGTTGTGGATCGGGATGTGGTTGGGTTATTTGAATGTACGGTGCCTGGCGAAAGCTGGGCACCACCAAACTAGGTGTGTGAGGTCTGATGGAGTGGTGGTACGGCAGTAAAGACATCGAGAGGGCAGGTCAAGGGTATACCACTTGAGAGGTGTTTCGGGTGTGTAGGCTGAATTTGCAATTTATTTGTTGATAAAGCTTTCGCCTGAGCGGGGAATAGGAGGTAGGCGGCTGAGGTAGCCAGCGGGAGTTTGAGATTTTGGACGGGCACTTCGATCCTTCTTGTACTGGTGGATGCGCATCGCTGGGGAGGGCGAGGGGGACCGCGACGGCTTTACCCCAAGCACCAGTGGAGGATGGGAGGGGGAACTCTCCTGAGCGGCCTCATGGGCCGCCTGGTTGCCTGAAAAAAATGGTTCGTGGCCAGGTACCCAGTCGACTAAAGTGGCCTGCCATTGTGTTGTCATCGACACCGCCGTGTCTGACTACTTCACAGTCTCAGATGTTTTATAGTGCCTAGCGCCAATGTAAAATCACGGGTTCTGGCAGGAACCACCGGAGTTCACGCCCCAACTGTCCTACTTGTCGTCTTTTTACAGCCAAGCTACAAATCTCCGTTCCCACCAATTGTGCCCTTCAGCAAAATCGCACAACAAAATTGGGGTTGATCCCTCTTTCTTAGGAATCGGTAAAACAGGGAAGTGAAAGGTGCTTTCACAGGATCAGTTGAATATAAAGGAACCTCCTTCATGTGCGAAGGTTCACGAGTCTGACCCTGCCAGGTCAAGTGCCGCAGACACACACGCACGAAACAAAAAAAAATAACTTGTTTATTCCAAAACATCAAACCCAAAAATGACATGCACAGAAACAGCAACTTGAAACACAACTGTCATTGGAACAACGCCAGCGCGGAGGGTGCCTCAATTCACGCGCGTCTCCCGTACACGAAGGCGCTGGCGTCGAGACGCCAACTGTCGGCGCTCATTAGTGCATGACATGGCCTCCAATGTTCCCCCGCGCACATTTTGCTCCCGCTATAGAGTTTCTTAGTAAGTGTACTTGAGGGGAAACTGCACCGTGTAAGCCATGTCTTCGTGGGGGTTCATGGGAAGACCCCCCTTTTTGGCTTGGGCTTGGCATGACAATTGGATTCTTAAGCGGTTTTGGGGATTTGCTTTTTTGACTATGCATTAACACGTTTACGAGCTACAACGAAGCCGAAATCCTCCCTGTTTTTTTGTGGTAGCCGTGTTCGGTGAAACAGCAGGCAGTGCGTGATCGCACCTGAAGTTGCTCATGCCGCAGTCGAAGGACGCATGACTGAGCGGGTAAAATGCCACCGCGAAATTTGTAGCCGACGAAAGGGAGAAACAAAACGCACTTCGACGAAGACAAGATACGACAACGGGGATACGAACGATACGGGTGCTTGTATGCGTCCTAACTTGTCATCGTGCAAGACTGTTTAACGCCACGTTTTCTTTTTCTGGTTAAACTAGTTGGCAGTCGGTGCACCGGTTCACCGCGAAGGTAACGTTTCAATAGGCACGCTCAATAAACTTTCAAAACTCTTCAAGCAACTTATTATTTGCAATAATGGTAAAATTAATAAAATCAGAGCCTCGAAATAGAGTCCACTGGCCCACCTGTGTTTTGCTTCGTTACTTGTGACTTTCTACGAGAGAACAGCTGGTTTATGGTGGCCCTCATATGCGATATTTTTCCTTAAATTAGATTGCACGAACTGCGTGTTTGAACCTCTTAAAGGTGAACTGCACTCAAAATTTTCTTTGTCCAAATTTCATCTAAATAACTTGTTTATGCTCAGGCAAAGTTCCAAGTCCGATACCCGCATTGCCTAGAAATTAGTGCCCTTCCATTCTGTGAAGATGGATGACCTGCGAAGCTGGGCGCAGTCGACAGAGTGCACGAAACAAGCCACGTTTGTTTGTAATTTGCCTTGAGCGTACTTCCTAGTGATTTAGCTGAATGAAACATGGAAGGACTTGAGCGTTATTCCAGTGAACAAACATTACGTGTCTGTTTCCCTCCCGCGTCGTAGGCATCTTAACGTCTGAATACCACACAACCCAATCCACTCGACCAGTGAAGACACCAGACAGGTTGCATTCGGATATTTAGCTTCCACGTGTAAGCCTCCCGCCAGCCAAAGGACATGTGATCAGTGAGGGCATGAAACCTATAGGTGGTACAGTCTAGTCCATTTATAACAATATCCAAGTGCCAAGGAAATCCCATCGTTATAACCGATAATTGTTATAAGCGGGTTGCGAAATAAAAAGACGGAACATAACTCAAAACATTTTATTCGCATGCCATGGCAAGGTCGTACTAGTACTAATTTGCGGAAAAGAAGCCACAGTCGGTCACCTTTGTTTGCCGCGTGTTGTTGGGAATGAGTATCCCACTGTTGCCTCCGAGGTTGGGAAATGAGCATCCCGACGCTGTCTCCGCTGTTGGGAATGACTATCCCAGGGCGGTCGCCAGGGTTGTGACTCGCATCCAGCTCGTCACCGACGTTGGGAATCGGCCATCCCACCGCTGCCACCACTGTTGCGACTGGCCACCCGAGCGCAGTCACCGGTGTAGCGATGTTGCCTTGCTCCGTCCGCTATCGACGCGGCGCAGAGCAGAGCGACGAAGTCCTCGAGCCGACGAAGAGTTGAAGTAACATTTATATACAGTATTTACAGGGTAAGCAAAAGTTACATCATTCGCACAAAGGCGACAGCACCCTTTCACTCGGTGCCTCCGAAGAGACTGGTGCCGGAGAGAAGCCGCCGAGGAAAGCCGACGATGAGAGCCTCCGGGCTTCTTTTATAGCCCGGGAAGTTCGTTGTGGCCCCAAGAAGTTCGAAATGCTCCAATCAGGGCTCTCGCTGCCTGAAGTTTGAATTCCGACGAATGGTAGCGAAGCGGTGAGTCAGCTGCGCCGCCAATGGGGAAAGGGAGAGCGATGCCGCCGCCGTCTCCGTGACCTCGCCTCCGGGCGTAGCGACATGCCCTTGTTTGGGTCGTTCTCCGCTGAGAGATTCGGCCGCGCCGCAGCGTTTCGAGATGCAGGAGTCGGCCGCGCCGCAGCGACAAAGGGAGAGGCGTAACTCAGCCTCGCTGTCGGCGCGTCACCTCGTGCAACGCCTTTGGGCCAGGCGCTCTGGCACAACAGTGTGAAGCTAGCCCAAATCTTTTCCAAGAGCATCTATAGGTGCTTCACCTAGATGAGGTAAAGTCCTTGGCGGAAACAAAGTCCCCGACAGACTGTCACGCATTGGGCCTCCTGCGAAGACACTACCTGAGTAGGCTGCGCAACCGTGTCATTAGTGTCATCACTTTTTGCATTTTTTGGTGCACAATATGGCCGGATTCAATCGTTATATCCGATATCGTGGCGCTGGAGCATTGTAATAAGCGGTTTATTTCACCATAGAAAGAATACAAAAGTTGATGGTGCCATAGCGATTCATCGTTATATTCGGTATATTGTTATAAACGGTTTCATTATAAGTGGGCTCGACTGTACTACTGAAAAATTTAGCGGGCGATTTATTCGCTTGGAAGCACTGAAAACCGCCATGACCGTGGCCACTGTGCCTGCGCATGCGCTTTGCTCCCGCATCTCGCAGAAAACTACACCAGCGTGCATCTGCAGTCTGCCGCGTTTCAACCCGATTCTCGGCGTTGGCGACAACAGATGTATCATTAATTGCACTCACATTATGTGGTGGCGCTCTACTTGCCCTCGAGCACTTCACATACGTCGTCTCGGCCGTGGCGTCAAGAGATGTGAATAATAGCAGCGACGTTTTGTAGTGGTGCTGGGATAGAATAGAGAAAAGTAAAGATTATGAAGGCGAGGACAGAGTAGAGGAGAGTAGGTTTATCCCGTGGCACATTACACGCCTCGAACACTGTTGGCTGGCGTCATGCTGCGTCCGGGAGACGAGAAGCCTCGAAGGGAACGGTGAAGCGTGGAGGCGAGCGAGCTTGCTGTGACGGGGGGTGGATATGCAGCGGTCCCAACCACTTCGGAGTTCGGTGGAATGTACTGTGGCTGACAGGCTGTGGAGCAGAAGCTGGACCGTCGAGCTGGCACTCGATGGCCCACACCAGCAGGGTAAAAGCCGGGCAACATCCAAATACAAGGCGGCGGCCCCCGTAGACAACGGCCCGCCGAAACACTGTCCGTCCGAGAGCGCCCCGATGGCGAAAACAACTCTACGCTGGCTCCGTAATCGAATGCGCTCGGCGGAACCCCGTGAGAGCTGAGGGCGCATTCCGTCGCGGAGAGGAACACTTGTATAGAGTGAAAGGAATAATCCCATGTTCCTCCACAAGGTGATGCTTTTGATCGATCTGGGTGGGATGGCCTGATGCTTGTGCCGCCATGATGGTGGCCGCGCGTCCCCGTTGCTGAGGCGACACACATGGTTGCCGGGGTGCGCGCCTAAAGCGTGAACCGCATGGCGCGTTTTCGCGCGCGATTCGTACGCGTCGGCGTTGCGCGTGCGATTTTTTCATGCCCGTGTCGACGATTCCGCGCGCGCGGCAGCTTCTGCCTCGCTCAGAAAACGATGCGCGTTGCGCGCGGCAGCAGGAGGAGTCTGACGACTTGAGCCAATGGGGAGGCGCGCGCCTCATGGCAGCAGTTTCCAGGCGCTCGAGACAGCCGGCTGCCTCTGCTAGAGATGTTTAGGCTTACCACCCCCGACAGATATTGCATGGGCGCTTTCACTAACGGCGCGGATGATGTTTTATAGCAGCGTTTTCGCCCGCATTTTGAGCTCTTTGCCGCACAAGCAACTTCGCGTGTGCCTTGAGCGGTATTTCTAGGGAGCTCTTCGAAGTGGTCGCTCGAGCTCCCCACACCGCTTCGCGATCGAAGTCGCCGCCATGTTGCCGCCGACGGTCGCGGCGCGCTCAGCGAGCGGGTGGTTCCGTGGCAGCGTCAGCGCGCCTGCGGCGTGCGCTGTGCGTTTTCGCGAGAAGAAAACGCTCCATGCGGTTCATGCTTTATAACCTCACGCTACCCACTACGTGGGTCCACCCAGGGTTGAGGGGAAAAGAGGCAACACAGGCTATACAAACAATTTAGTTGGCAATGAACTTTGTCTGGTGCCGACGCGCTCAACGGGTAAGATGATCTGACTCGTAGGAGCGGGTCATGGAGGCGGCTGGTGCTGGACGTCGTGGACGGAAACTCTCCTTCTGGGGCCGGGGTGCCTGGGGTTGTTAGCAAGACGGTGTCGAACTTTTCGCGGTACATCAATTCGAATCCACAGCAAAAAATTGGTGGCAGCTCTGTGAAATCAACTATGCGAAACGCGCTGCCTGCAACGAGCATTCGGAGGCGGCTGTGAGGCAGTGAGCGACTAGCTTTTAGCTGTAGTATGGGCTGGAAATGGTGATTGGTCAATATTAATGACGTCATAATGACGTATAAAATTTATTCAAAATATGCATTGTGCAGTAATTGTGACGTCATGTTTCTTTGTTTATTTTTATTTTCTTTCCGGACGTTTTACCAATTTTTCACAAGGTCTGGGTGACGAGTGGAATCGCTTTTCCCATGGTTTTCCTTATTCTAGAACTGCGGGAAGCTGCTCTCACCAGTTTTGTGGCGGGAGTTGGTCACACAAGGAAAAAACGTGTATCGGCTTGTCAAAAATGCCCATCAATCGGGCTCGATATCTACAACAGCGAAACATGAACCATAGCTAACATGGCTAGACGACAAAAACGATCGACCCGTTATTCATCATGACAAGATGCATCATGCACAAGCGACACAAATGGAGGGCCGAGCACTCTGCTCGCGTTATTGACGGTTGGCAGTGATAAAGGTAAGAGCGGCACGCGTATCGATTCAATTAAATTGTTCTGTTTCTTTTTTTTTTCTCATCCATTTTCAGGGTGTGCTTGATTGTTATTTTGCAGAAGCTGCGCGCCCCACGTGAATTATTCAGACTCCTTAGTTTTCCCAAAAACAAAAACAAAAAAAAAAACTTTCCCTGAATCAGGTTTGTTCGCGGAGTGATTGAATTGTATTTACTGTATTTCCTGTCTTTGTGATTTTGTGTAAGCAGCTTTTGCATCACCTTTGCGCTGAAATGACGAACGGCTTTGCTGTGCAGCTGGAAACTTGGCACCAAAAGCGCACCTTTATCACTTAGACAGTAATTCCAACATATCTGTATTCAAATCATTATTAAGTTTACCCACGGCCGTGAACCCTCCGGCCGAGAAATTTTCAACTCCGCAACGTTTGTCACGGGTCTCCTTGGGGAACGTTCGTCGCCACCCATTTCCTTGAGAAAATACAATATCTGTGATAGACACCCATCTGTGAGAGACTTAAATTTATGGCGTTCATGTCATCGGTTTTAATGGCGAACCTGTATGCGTGCGTGGCACAACTCCGTCTTTTAAGACGCAGTTGTGCTCGCACATAGGCCCCGATGCGCGCTCTAATTTCTCTTGAACGCCGCCATGTGCTTTCATGCTTCGTTCAAATAAGTTACAATGAAAACGCCGGCGGCTACGCACAAATATGCGTTACGACTTCATCGGTCGTAGTCACACGCCAGATTCGTCGCCATGTGTCCGTATGGAGCGAACAAAAAAAAATACTCTCAATGGCTTTTTTAATTAGTTCAGTCATGGGAGTCACTGACCCCGCTCACTCACAATCGTCTGCTCGTTTTTTTTAATTTTTTTTTTAGCTGGGGTGCGCTTTCTCGTGACAAGAAGAGTTACAGTTGTTGCGAGTTGCTGCCACCCGTTTACAAAGCTGTCACAGGCCACTGCTGCGCACATTGTGGACACACATAACGGAATTACAACATATCAGCTCATGCCTTCTAAAGCGAAGCTTTAGGGCTGTCACTGATGGCGTCTGTAACGCGAAAACGGCGCTTCCCTTGGCGAGAATTGAACCCGGGTACCTCGCATTATGAAGCCGGTGACTATTCGATTGCTCCATTTCGACATGGTAGAAGCGGTTTGAATGTGGAGAGGCGTGCATGGACGCGCAAAATTGGAGAGAAAAATCCCGCACCCCATCGTGTAAAGACGACGATGATCCTTCACGAGAAAGCATCGCGTTCAACAATCGTCGTCGTTAGACGAAGGGTTGTCTGAGTTTCTTTTTTTTTTTTTTTTGTAGGCAAACTGGCGCTGCAGAATGGAATACAGCACATCTACGGCAGCCAATTCTGGTGCTGTTCCTCCATATCACCCAACTGCTCAAAACAGTAATAAAATAAAATAAAATCTCAAAACAGTAATAAAACGCTTGCGGGCAGGGCTCCTCCGGCATTGTTACCCTGTCAACAACTATGAAGTCATCACAGAATTAGCAGTCGCTGTAAAAGGAATAGAAGTTAAAGAAAACTAGTTTCATCGCAGAAAACAAACGAACTAATTGAGGAATGCAGTAATATGAAAGTGTTAGGAAGGCAGGAGCAAATTTAGTCGGTGGTGTCGTAAAGCACGATGAACAGAAGCAAAGCTAGTGATATCCTTGCCTATAAGCATGACAATTAGTGAAGAAACAAAAAAAGGGGGGAAGGGTAAAATGCAGTGAATAGGAAACTTGCTAATGATTGAGACTAAAATAAATTGGGTTCACCCAAGCTGCATTCTCCACCAAAGGGACGTCGTAGAATGTGCATTGTTCCGACTTCCATTTTTTGTATTTCAAGATGCGACTGCTCTCCAACGACCACGACGCCACAGTAAGCAACGGATTCCTGACGTTCGGAGGAATCTCAGAACAGCGGATTCTATAGTTCTATGGTTGTTCTATAGTTCTGTATTTCTACAGTTGTCCGAAGTGGCAAAGATTTGGCAAAACAAAACCTTTTTCTGATGTAAGGATAATGCTCTGCCAGGTGAGTGCAAGGGTGGAGATTGCTTTGCACGATAATGCATTAATCACGACTAAGTTCAGTTAGGTGTCCTCGACATTTCAGAGAAGTGCCGAGCAAAAAATGTTTTGAAGAACAACTTAGAAATGCTGATGGTCAGAAATGGGTGGCCAGAATGTTACGGACTCTCTTAACTCCAAACTAAAAACAAGTCAGCTTAAAACAATTAAGACATACCTTAAAGAGTAGCACCACTATTACACGTTCATAGCATGATTAGGCTCTACTTAAAGGAGTACTGACACGAAATATCAATGCTGAGATGTCTATACAAAAAGTTTCCTTTGTAGATGAAGATTTTAGTAGCAACCATTCAGTATAACATAATTTAAATCAATTTTAATCTTTGCATGCACGAGAAAGTTATGAATGAATACCATTTCGACACTGGCAAAAGCAAGACACGTGGAGTGCCTTGCCGTGCAGTTCGCCCCAAACTGCGGACATTAGGGCTCCAGTGACTTAGTCAACACACTGGCTGCTTATGGTTCACGCTGCACTGCCTTGTTTATCATGCCACAGTTTTAGGACTGATATCATGTGGCCCAGACGCAAGCGACCACGGCCACCCTGGGCGTGTTCGCTCACTCTAGCGCACGCGTTCAGTCTGACCATGATGCAATGAGAACAGTGACATATGCCATTCTCTCATGGCGGCCGCCCTGGTGTTGGTTTTGTCGAAGCCGAAACTGACACGAATAAACAAGGCTCAAAATAATTATTTGCCCTGCGGTCGACCATGCAATGTTCCATTCTATGATTTCTGGTTTGGGAGATACCCATAGCAACGGGAAGAATGTAACACGAAAATTTCATACCAGTACTTTTTAAAATATTTACATAGACACATGAACTACATGCTAATGGCCCTCTCTGCCAGTTGTTGCTCTTATCTGTTCACCATTACTCAGCTGAGACTGAAAGACTGGTACAATGAAGTTTAGATTTGACAAGTTTGCAAGCTTAGTGACTCACATTGAACTTTTTGTGATCTTTCTTCAAAGGATTTACATTTTTGCAGGTAATATCCACTTTTATAAGAGCACGAAACACTTTCTAGTTACCCACGCCTTTTATGGTGTTAAACTGCGGAATAATCGTATATTTTTACTAACATACCCAGCTTTCTCGCGCAAAATTCCGACCTCTCAGGAACCTAGCAAAACTACTTCAAGAAAGGGATATTTGGCATCAAGAAGTCAACGTGAAGATGAAAACACTAAATAAGTTTCCAGGATTCTGAATATTTTTTGTGTAGTTCGCGGTCAAATTTTACTCTCCATGCATTTCTATGGGATAGTTTCCATGTCTGTGGAGAGAGAGAGAGAGAGAGAGAGAGAGAGAGAGAGAGAGAGAGAATAGTCTTTAATGATACTGGTGAGGTTAGCCTGGCCAAGGTGTCTGTGGAGCTTAGTCGCGCAACGTGCGAGAATTGAAACTGATCACAAAGCAAGTCTTCACCCCCAATATTATCTGAGCAAGAAAACTTTACATTTCGCTAAATAACTGCAGAGTAATCACTGTTGAAAGGACTGCTATGTGCGGGAAAGCTGCACATATGATTTTCTACCTCAAAACAGTGTACAAACTAGGTTTTGCGTTTCGCAGAGATTCAACCTTTAAACGGGGCATGTATACATATTACCATGTTTTCTCTTTTCTTAATGTTTTAAAAAATAATGAAATGTATGTAAGTTTCTACAAGCGCTTTCCTGCCTTTTTCTAGGACAGTTTGTTGACGAGATCTTAAACATTGACTCTGATAATCCCAATCCGGCTGCTCTCTGTGTCCATCAGCTGGATCAGCTCCGTCGCTCTACGCGATGCGTGGTTTCAAGTGAGTGCAACGTTTTCACCTCACACTGAAGAACTGTTAGCTGACTTCAGGATTATGCACATTACGCAATGAACAGCCTTTTCAAAGCATTCCATATTGCTATAGATAATCTGTTTCATTCACAGGAAATCAGCGCGGGTTAAACGATTTCGAACCAAACCACGACATCTGCCATATTTTCTTGCCCTCGGGAGGCCCGGTTCATTTGAACACTTTAAACCATGGGTAATCCGCCCCGGTACATGACCTGCCTAGCCCAGCACGTAGGGATCTGCGGAAACCGCTCTTTTCGCCAACGTAGCCAAGGAATGGGTAAGGGATGTTCACATGTAGATATTTGTACTCAGGAACGGAACTGGTAACATTACCAACAACATGGACGTGATAATAAAGGGTATCGGCAAGATTATATCCCTGTATATACACCATACAAAGAGCACCATCTAACCGAAGTTGTGTACAGCATGTTTACAGGGTGTACGGTGAAGTCCAGGACACGAGTAAATGGGAAATATAGCCGCTTTGAAGTTTGCTCTTTGTGTTAATCGATGCTGTCTAATTGAACTGAGAGATATTCTATAGGATTGCCCATTAATTATAGGTTGGCGCTACAGTTTTGCTGAAATTAAGGTTCAATACCAAATCGCTATTCGATATCATGATTCGCGATTATAGACCGATTAGCTGAACAATTTGTTTTCTCCGCCATGTTTGGATTCCCTTGGCTAAACTCCACTCATGTGTTGTATGCGCTGATGATGTCAGTGAAATCATAGAGAGTGAAATGGAGCGAGCGGCGATTGATCGCTGACATCCTTGACGTTCTCGCGCGGGCAGTTTGAATAACAGGGGGAAAAGAAGCGTAGGATATTTCAAGCAAGTAGCGCCATCCCACGACGTCTTATGAAGGCTGCTGCTCGGCGAAGCCGCTAAGTGCCCGCCGCGGGAGTTGTTTGGCGGGAAACTCGAAACGAAGTTTTTCGCAATTATTTAAAATTATCCCCTAAACTATAAAGCAGCCTTGATTTACCCCTCTACAGTATAATCAGCGGCATTCTATGTGCGCATTCGTCTAATGGTATCAACGGAGCGCCGGATTGTGAGACTGTTAATCCAGGATGGCCTGCGTTGTATACATATATAGAGACGCTCTTCTAAAAAGGCTCCCACTGCGCGCTCGTCCCTAAAGTTGGCTCCTCAATCATTCAATGCAACTTCCTGTCATGACAGCGTATTTGTTAACAGCAAGAAACTGATGGGTTCCTCAAATACAGCGAAAACTATGCGATGCTGGCAGCCTTCGTGTCGACGTGTACAACGACGACAGGTACGATAACCATTTTGGTGCTAGCCAACAATTTTGTCCACGAAAGCGGGGGGTGGGCTAAAGGCTTAAATTTCGCTCTAAAAATTAGGCGAGTTATTCGCCAAGTGGTTTTCCTTGTGCTTTCCCTCGTAATTAGTTTATCTGGAACCGGTGAGATGCATGTTGTGTTTTTCACTTATGGTTAATGCAACCGAGGGGTCGCCCCTGCCCCGTTGTCTCTCGATCTGGGCTTCGCGCAGTAGCTCGCTGCGCTTGCACTCTGCTGCGAGATATATTGATCCAGCCGCATTACAGAGTCTTAGCACTCCGTATGCTTATTTATTTATTTATTCACAATACCCCTAAAGGCCCCCGTGAGGGCGTATTACATAGGGGGGTTACATAGCACACGTATTGTATAAGCGATATAAAATTAATGGTAAAAAAATCAAACAAAAAGAAGCAGGACTGTTCAAACTGTAAGCGCAAATGAATAAACACTGCAAGCTTCGCGAAATTCAATACATGATAGCAACAAAAAAGAATACATAATAAAGAAGACGTCTACCCGGCTCCCGAAGGCTCCCGTTCGGGGGGCCGAAACGTCATTGTTTTGTTTTCTCTTGTGGTAGACGTCTGTTTATTATGTATTCTAATGTCATTCCCGACCAGACGAGCGTCAGTCAAAGCCTCCATTTCAAAAAAAAAAAAAAAAAAAGAGACAAGAATATAATACAAATGGCTCAAGCTCAAGCACGACACTATGTACAACCTATCAGCACAATGAACAACAAAAAAGAAAATACAGAGCAAAAACAAAAATGTTCCAGTGCACGTTTTGAAGGTACAGAAAAGAAAAACCCCAAAAAATGAGAGCAAAGTGTTAGGTTAGCTCTTGAATTAGTTCCTGGAATTTCGCGTTGTATTTTTGAGAGGCGATAGATTATTCTATTCGACTGTGGTACGTGGAATGAAAGACCGGGCAAAAGCAGATGAGTGGCAATTTATGCGTTTAAACTTTCTCGGAGCAGTCTCGGCGAGAGAAAATGGCTGGAGGTGGCTCGAAGAAATCATCGTGAAGTGACGCAGTGGTGATAGAGCTTATGGAACAGTGATAGGGCGGGAAGGTTGGCGGCGATGTGGGTCAGGCTAGTTCGGCGCTACATTTTAGTGCTGTGCTCCGTGTGCTGTGCTCCGTGTGTTCCATTCGTACCGTGTTGACCGCGGACCCGCACTTGCGCATTCGTTCCGGTAGCGTGGATTAGTTCCGTGGGCCGGCCCTCGTTGTGCTCGCGAATTCGTTACGGGGGAGGGGGTTCCTCCTCGTCGTGCACGCAAGCGCAAGCGCAGTCGGGTCCCGGTCAACACGGTACGAACGGAACACAACGAGTGCTAAAATTCCTCTCGAATCTGGATTTTTTCACGCATACGTATCGCGTTGCGGCTGGGGAGGAGCTTTCAGCGTACACAGGACCGCCGCATTTTTCTGACGCCTACCCATATAAAGCGTCGCTTGAAAACTGTTTGACGTTTACACCCTGTGGAGATGGTTGGACAGGGAAGATTCAAAGGGGCGGACAGGTTTTCACCGGGAGGTTTATCACGGGGGTATATCAAACTGCGTCTAAGCTGCACCACACGTTTATGTGCCATTTTACGTACATTCCGAGCAATGAATATCCGGACACGTTTGGTTAGGGTTTCTCACAATGTTTATTTAAATGCCGCCCATGCGGCTTCACATCAGGGTTGGCCAGGCGGCGGCGCTTGCACTCGGCGGCGCTAAAGCCCTAACCACATGGACGCGAAATCAAGCGTCGCGCGAGAGTCGGCGTCGTTCGGCTTTCGGCGAAGTTTGCATATCTAATCGTTGTGTAATGTGTACGTATACATAATTTATCGAAGGAAAAAATCTTAATGGGAAGATTAGCGGCGCAGTAGCGCATATGCATTATCTACGCGCTAGATGTATGGAAAAGATGTATCAAGATTTATCGAATTGACTAAATACATCTTTCGATTAATTTCGATACATCTTTTTGTCGAGGTGATCAAACTTCCCTCGAAATAACCTTGACTGTATTGTTTGGCCTGTCGAGTAAACGGAGCCCCACTGTCGGTATATGTTGCCCGAGTACTTACAAATCCTGTCGATGGGTGGGCATTGTTAATCGTACGCGCCTATAAGGAGAAGTACGACCGACCGACCGACCGACCGACCGACCGACCCGACCGACTGACTGGCTCATCAACAGGGAACCGAAACTGCTTTTCCTGGAGACTTGAAAAATCGGGAGTACATTTCTCTCATGGCGTAGGGGACCACAAAGGCTGAATTTTTGGAAAGTACACCCCTAAGGGAGTGAAATGGGGAAATTATGTTTTATACAAATTACTGATTATCGCCCGTTAAGCTACAGGACTGGTTTTTACTGACCCGTCCAAATCTCTAAAGCGTTTTACGCTTTCGCCCTAACCGACCCCTCTCGGGCGATTCTTATTTTGGGAGGAAATTGGGTTGTTTTCAAGGATTCCTCATTTTCTCTTCTGCCCGTTGATACACGGAACTTGTTTTTGGAGAAGCTTATATGGCTAGGGTTTTATGTATTTTATATGTCGGGGAACAAAAACTCCTGAGGCTCGAGGAGTCCAGCGCGGTGCGTTGGAAAAGCAACGTTCCGGTGAGTGTCCTTTTCAGTCACCGCCAAAGCTGCATCCACGTTCAAAGCATGATTTGTACGTCTAGTGCATACGTCTCTTCACCTGGATATGCGTTTTGGGTAGATTACTAATCATCAGTCGCCATTTTCAAGATGAGCAGAATCAAAGTTAGTATGAGCAGAATCAAAGTTAGTTTGTGCCTGCATGTATGTGTCTTTCTTAGGGAAACGCTCAAGGGAAGCAAACTTTGCCCATATCCTCCACAAATTCTGTCACATGTACACGTATACATCTTGTGCTGAAACGAGTTTTACGTGTATACAAAGTTGAATGAATGCTGGTACACTTTCGTGTTTCGGTGGGCTAAAAATGACTAACGCCTTTAAGAAGTGCGCCGAGCCAAGTGTGGGATTGTTTGTGCCCGGAATCCAAGCGAATGCCCAACACAAAATACGATTGACACAGGAGCAACCTGAAATGGCGGAAGAAACTCAACACGACTATACTTGTAATTAGCGGTTTAGCCTACTGCTTAACTAATTGTCTTTACAAAATACCAAAAGATCGCAGTGTTACCCTGGCAGACATAAATGAGTCTGTCCGTTCCACAGCGGCTGCGTGACATGGCTGCAATGACTTAGGAGAGAGAGGAGGAGACATAAGTGTAATGATATAGAGAACTCAGCCTATGACCGTCTATAGCTTACTACTCCCCATGGAAATGAAAGAGCGAAATAGGTGGAACACTCGAGCGCAGAATCGCCACACCACAAAGTGGCGGATTTATGTAATTTGTTATAAAGCTCTGAGTTATTGTTGTAAATAACACCTGCTGAGATAACACTTCCCGCGGTTACGTGGTCGTCTGAGCAGTCCAACTTCATATAATTTGTTTCGAAATTTGGTTCCACTAAAGCTAGAGTTTAAGCCGTTGTCTATAGCCTTACGCCCCCTGGAGAAGCCCATGCACGTTTTGAGAGCAGACGAGAATTCCTAATTGTGTACAACTCCATACGGCACACTGATTATAGCAAGTAAAGGCCCATGTATCGACAGCACACCACAAAATCTCAGTTCAGCGTGAAATGACTAATGGAGACGATTAAATAAAACTCGACGTAATGATGGAATCGCCTTAGCGGCCACCTACGTAACGAGTTCGTAAGGGAAGGTTTTATGGCTATAGGTTTTCGTGCATTTTTCATGTTCGCGAACGAAAACTCCCGAAGCTCCGCGTGTCTTTGAAGCGCGAGGCGTTCCATAGTGCGGGGCGTTAGAAAACGAACGTCTCGGTGTGTGTGCTACAGTCAAACCTGGATGTAATGAACCTCAATATAACGAATTCCTGGATTTTACAAAGTTTTTCAACTCCCCATTGTCAGCCCCATTGAAACCCGTGTGTTTGCGACCTCTATTTAACGAAGCCGTTGCGGCGGTTATCCTTGATGTAACGAATTCGCCCCGATGACGAGCCACTGTTTTTTGCGCTTTTACTGGAAAATAGGCTGGAGAAAGGCACTAATGAAGCGAACTTCGCCCGCACCGCAAACTACTACGCGCTTGCAGCCTGAGCGCGGTGCCGGTTAGGTGTTAGGTCTGCCAGCCGGCGTGTAGTCAAGCGTCTCCACTGCTATCTGTGGTGTCGGTTCGTCGGTGATGAGTACCGCTGGCAGAAAACGAAAGGTTTTGTCTTTTCAAGACAAGCTCACAATTTTGAATGTAATCTCCACTGGCGAGAAAGAACGCCGCCGCCCAATACAGCATCCTAGCTAGCGCCCTCTCACCAATTTTAAGTCCGGAAAAAAGCGCTGATCAAGTTCGCCAAAAACGAGTCGTGATCAATAACGTTGGTCCTTGAAATGGGCTAATGCAAGGAAAAGTGTCATAGGTAAGAGAGATACTTAAGTTACGCTTATGAACACGGGGGGAAACTGACATCGCTCCTTTGTAGTGCCGTGTAGTGACTAAGTTCATGGGAAAGCAGCAGGAGCAAGTCACCTTGCGAAATAAATGCTTTAAGGGTGAATTCACCATTACTGATGTCTCGCATTTCATTTTGGTCTCGTTTCTGCTTCATTCGCGCCAGCCTTAACTTAACTCGAAACCTGCACGTAACTAAAACCTGCATGTAACGTAAAATAGGGAATTTTTGCGAATACGTGCCAATAGAGGTAAACCCCAATATAACTTCGTTATATCCGGGTTTAGCTGCATTGGCACGTCATCACTGCCAAAGTCGCGCGTCGTTCAAAACATGATCTGACCGTCAAGCTTTACGTTTCATCACTTGGCTGCAGATATTAAAAGGATCATAGTTTTATCAATATGCATCACCTTCAAAATCAGTAGTGTCTGAATAAAAGTGCGCATGTATGCATGTTTCTCCTTAGGAATGAACACCGTCAGCGCTCAAGAGAAGTAAAATTAGTTTATACTTTTCACCATATTCGGTGTAACCTATATGTCGTGTGCGAGGAAGCTTTGCCGTGGTCATCCACCTTCAAGAGTTGGAATGGCTCATGCTTTTTTTTTTTCAGAAACGTTCCAGATTAGATTTATAGCTACAGAGCACCCGCGAGAAATGTGGTCTTGCCGCAAAGCTCATTCTCTTTACCTTTTCTACGGAAGAAGGATACGGTTAAGCCATTTGAGATGGGGGAGGGGTAAGGGGGGAAAATGGGTATCGGTGCACAGTTTCGTTGAAAAAGGCTAAAACGTCTCTTTCGATTCTCTCGTAAGCCCGTTCAGATTTTAAATTGCTCTTTGCTCACACACGTAACGCTTACCAATGTCTACAACGCCGTTCAGGGTTAGGCCCAAGCACGGCGTGGTCCCAAGGAACACCTAATGGGGCGAATACGGATTGGGGACCATACACACGTTGTTACGGCGACTTTCTTTTGAAACTGAGAAGGAACTGGGGCAATTTTTTTCTTCTCCTAAGATATCAAGAGAGAGAGTGAAGAGGTTAGCCCCACAAACGGCGGTACTTTCTACTTCAGATGGGGGGAAACATAGTGAGGAGAAGAAAGAAAATAAAAGGGGAAAAATAGGAGGGAGAAGAGAATGAAATGAGTTCGAAACGTAGACAAAATTTACAGCACTAGGAGAAAAAATCTGAGGATCCCAAGTTTAACGAACCTCGATTAATCCCGAGTCAGACGAAAAAGTTAAGAGAGCCGTTGTCCCTCGCGCCGCGTCAGCGTGATTCTGCCAAGGACCAAAAAAGTGATGCAGCTCTAAAGAGTTTCCGCGTAGCAGTCGCGCAAGACTTCTTTTCGCTGTTTCGCGTTGAGTTGTACGCTGCGGACAGTAACACAAGACATGCCGTATGCCTTCTCTCACAGAGCACACAAAACACTACGGCGAGTCCGCCCAGCCTATCTTAAAAAGAAAACTACCAGTGAAGGCAACGTTCCTGCGTAGTCGGTGAAGGGCACCATCAGTTTGCTTTTGTAGGCCTCGCGGAAACTGGAAATTCCACTGAGGGTCAATCGCGTGCACAGGAAAGGGTATCCTGAGAGGGTCCTGCTGAGCTGACATTGCAGTTTCCATCCCAGTGCATTCACGGCCGTACTTCCGTCTTGTCTGGAATACGGGATTCCAATAGACACAAGCAAATTGCGCGCGGCTTTCGTTCCTGCGTCAGAGACGACGTTCCCCTGGATGCCGCAATGACCTGGCAGCCATTGAAGCGAGATGCGGTTCCCGTCTCGTAGTTCAAGTGTGTGCAATGTGTGTAGATCATGCACAAGTTGGCTGCAGCGGTGGGATGGCTTCAACAGTGCTTGCAGGGACAGGCCGCAAGTCGGTGAAGATCACCCATTGCCGAGCGGGACTATTGGTGATGTGAAGGAGTGCCACCCTAATAACCGCTAATTCAGTAAAGGTGGACGACGTCTTGTGACTGAGTTTCTCTTTCACAGTTAGTCCCAACGACGGAATCCACACTCCAATAGCTGACGAGTCAAACTTCACGAACCCGTCTATATATCCGTGAACGTGGCCAAGGTAACGCCAGCTGATATGCTCCAGCGTAAATTATCGCAAGGCTGGCTCAGGCAGAGATGATTTCTTGCCTATACTTGGTATGGTGAGGCATACATCCCATGGTGCAACTTTCCATGGCGGAAAGGCAGGCTTGCTTGGGCGTTCGAAGTTGGCCAGTACGAGGCTCCGTACACGAGGGGAAGACACCTGTGCTCGCGGATGGTCAGCACACCGGGTTTACATGACGGAGGCTGGTGCGAAGGAACTCTTTCTTGAGCTTGGAGTGTCTGGGCGCACATACACCTTGCGTCGCAGATAGTTCCCTTCGTGGATGTGCACCTTGGAAGGCTCAGGCAGATGCGCAGAATGTGAGCCTGTGCTGGCTGACCATAATGAGTTGTTTATCAATGGTGTGTATTTTAAGGTTTATTTATTAGTTCAGGTTCAGCATAACAAGGTGATTATATTGTGGAGTGTTTGCTTTTAGAACTGGCGAATCGGCGTTTTCATTGATAGATTATGAGATTTAACCCGCCGACGCTAATCAGGCGATGAGGCGCGCCGTAGTGGAGGGCGCCGGTATAATTTGTACCACCTTGGGTATATTTAACGTGCGCCGAAATCTCAATCACACGGGCCTTCTCGCTTTTCGCCTCTATCAGAAAAGCCACCGGCGCGGCCGGGAATCGAACCCACGTCCTTGGGCCCAGCAGCGCAACGCCTTAGCCACTGAGCCACCGCAGGCGGGTGAAGCGGCATTTTCAAGTTTTCCTCCTAACGAAATGTTGCTTTGGTTCTCCGCAGAGGAACGTCTGCGATGCTTCGTACAACGCCGGGTTACATGTAATACAGTGTAACAACAGCCTTGCGTTAACCCTGAGGATGTCGACTGACTATATACAGACAACACAGCGCGGCGCCACGACTGGGATCAAGTTCTACACACTATTGTCATTCGGAGTAGCGTCCCGACGTATACATATATAGTGCGCACCACGCAGTGTATAAATACAGAGAACGACAGCGTGCCGCGATCCCATCGCGTCCATGCCTTGCTACTCGTAAACACGGATAGTGCATGTATTGACGCGCGTCCCTAAAAGCAGGGACTAGTTCTGCAGCTTTGAGAGCTTTGAGATCCCCCTGAACAGGGGATCCAGTGTTTGGGAAGTTACCCGACTTCGTCGGGAAATGCCCCTAGTGGAAGAGGCCGTAACGTTTACACCGCAGGCGATGGCTCAGAGGTACAGCACTCGCCTCGTATGCGGGAGGTACTGGGTTCGAATCCTGGTATCACCGTGCACCCACCGGTTTCTTTAATGGGTACAGGCGTCCCTGGTCGAGTGCGGACCCTTGAAAGGGGAATGCACGCCTGGAAAGCTGCCTTTAGTAAACCCTTGCGAGGGGCCCATGACCCTTGTCTATCTAGCGGGGCCCCAGGCCATCATTCCGCGTTGCGCCATTGCCGGGTGTGAAAGAGTCTGGCGGCATGTCCTGCCGCAGGCGGTTGCGAGTTGAGCGTCCACCGTGGCTGTGGAAGGCACCATGTGCATTCGTGTGCCTTGGTGTTGCCGGGCATCTACGGGTAAAATAGGTACAAGCGACTCCCGGGCCTGGCGCTCGACCCTCGGGTGGGACTACAACGCTTGGGAAGTTCACCCGACCTGCACGGGAAATCGCCGTTATGGAATGGGGCGGCTGCAAAAATGCAGGAACTTTTTTTTTTTTGGCTCTCCTTACTGTTTTACGGGGGCTGCTGCTGCTAGTATTCTTGCCGGGTGTGCCGCTGGGTTTTATCTTCCACCAGATAACGCTGGCCTGATAGCCAGATGGTGTGTTGCTTATCGCGTATCGCACCCGCGGGGCCGGGAAAGGGAGTTGTGCTAAGGCACTCGGGGAAGTTACACCCAGATAACGTTGCCCTCCCGTGTCGCACCTGAGGCGCCGGCGAGGGCGCGAATGCCGGCCGAGCGCCTGGGAAAGACCCAGTTACTCCGGGTGCCACGCTCTTTGTGCTTGGAGCTGCTGGCGTCTTCCCAGAGTGATTGAGACTTTGAACGTTTCTCCTTACATCTCGTATTTCTCCACGCATCTGCCCCTGTTCACCACTCTGAAAAGTCGGAAATTACGCCGCGCGCAATACCACTCTAAAAAACATTAAGAAACGCAACGCCGAAGTATGCAACGGTGAATGCTTCGTGTTGTGTCGATTTCCACATATCTTTGCACGGTGTGCCAATTTGTTTTCTTCAGTAAAACGACTGGTAAGAAATGCTTTGCGCTATTTTTGGGAACATAAACTGCAGAGGATCCGCATGAAATGAATGTCTTTATTAAACTGGCAACATTTGCATTCCTTCACTACTATTCAGTAACTTCAGTTCGAGCTATGCATTTTTTAAGCACCCGTTGTAGCGACGAAGGCGTGGCATAGTAAAGCAAAACTTTTCTCTCGCTAAAGAAAATTTTCGGATTTTCTTATTAAAGAAATGCCCGTAATAGAAAAACACATAAAGCTAGATTTTTACTCACGAATGTTTACCTCTTGCGAGTGCAAAGCGTTAGTAAGAACTGCAGCTCTTGGTTCATTTGAAAGGAAAACGGGCATGATAGATTTCGCAAAGCAGAATGCAGATTCTGCAATTTCGGGGAAAAATATTCTAAATTTAAAATAGCAACAACATCGTCATGACACCTGAAATAAATGGTGGTTCTGCTCTTCCGCTTTCAGTATATACAAGAAGACCGGTATCACCACCTCGCCGCGATCGATTTTGACGGGTTTCTTGGGGGTATTGCTGGTGAGAAAACTTTCACTCCTTCAGCAGGGTAGTGCTTTGGGCGGTGAAATTTTGGCGATTTAAAGGCCTAACCGAACACCGCTGTTTTCGAAACTAGTCTTTCTTGGAGCAGTTGACGCCTGCAAATAAAATAGCGCTTCTCACTCAGCTATAAACGCAAGAACTGATGCCTGAATAAAAATTGTTTGCAATAAAGACATCAATCTTGTCTTTCCGAACCATCAAATAAAGAACACATTTTGCCATTCGCATGCTTTCACAAAGAGTCGAACTATGTTTAAAGGGGCCCTGCAACACGTTTTTCAACTTTTTTTGAAATTAAATGCTTGCAGCACGTAGTCACCCAACACACCTAGTACTTAAAGTAGGGGGTCGAAAGTACGTCAGCCAAAAATGTTTGGTCATATGTCTGGTCAGACATCTGGTCAATGTCTGGTCAGACAAATGTTTGGTCAGACAAAATGTCTGGTCAGACAAAAATGTCTGGGGTCGCGTTAGGGGGTCGCATAGGGGGTTGCAAAAATTAGGGGGTCGCATAGTACCTCAGCTAAAAATTACTGCTCTATGACCATCAGATAACTTGGAAACTCGCTCAAAAGATTTGTCTCTCTTTCCCGGTCTTGACGTTCTTCGACGGCCCGAATTACGTCACTGAGGCATTGTAGCGGCTGTTGGCCGGTTTTCCTTCAGTTGCAGCAATGAACGCTTTTGGAAAGCAACTTTAAAAATAAAGCCACAAGAACAAAGCAGAAACGGAAGGCGTATCTGGTGCGACGAGCAAATTACGCAGTGCCGCTCCTTGCTGGCGATAACTGTAGCTTTCGCAGTACTTCCAGACGCGAAGGAAAGAGTGAAAGCGTTTATCAAAAGTGTTACAGGGTCCCTTTAAAGGCCCGCTCGTGAATTTGTTTTCCTTTCCACAAACTGTTCTAGTTGGGAATTGCTCTGGTGTTTCCTATAAGCGGCCACCTCACGATAGTATTCGATCTCACTTTGCTGCGTTCTAATTTGTGGTCGGTAGCCCAAGAAAATGAGCGCATTGCGATCTATAGCGTGTTGCTTATCGCGTTGGGCATTAGTGGGTTTCGTGCATCCCGCCACGATGGCCGGCTGCTTCAAGGTGAGTGCAAAATGATACTTACGGAAAAAAGCGACAAAACCCGAACATTCTGGCAAGTTCAACATTTAAATTGCTTATTCGTTCGTGCTGAGCGGAAGCTCGTGTTCTCCCGAAAGTTCATTATTATTCTCGGCCTCCAGCCGGGCTGACAACATTCATTCCCTCCTTTGGGTTTCGAATTGCGGGTGACGTTGCAATATTCGGGAGAATGTAACGTCGGAAAGAGCTTGCCGCAGAACCTTTCGGAAGCTATTTTCGTCAAAGAAAAAGGACCTTTACGTTTCAAAAAACACTTACAAAAAATTAGCTCGTCGTGATTCCGGTATTCCGGGAATGACATCCGCAGTCCGCGGGAGCTCAGAGAAAGAGACAGTTCCTTTCATTTAAGAAATCCATTTCATTTTTTTACCTTCTTCAGGAATATCATCGTATGACAGCCTATACGGCAAATCTCAGTTGCGGGGCTGGCGCGCCAATTTATATTAGAGAATCCCGATGGAAAGGTTCACCTTAGTAAGTTCGAAACGATGTACAGTTGCGTTTACGTACATCTCCAGCTGAAAAGATGTGGCAATGTGCCCCTCACTGCGAGACCTTTTTAGGGGCAAAGCCCCTTAGGGGCTGGGGCTGTTGACGTCTCCTGTCGTCGGCGCCGTAGTGATCGTTGTCGTAATCGTCGTCTCACGTAGTCACGGTACAAACACACCGGGAAACTCGTTCGCGCTTCGAGCTAGAACATAACACGTACTAAAAAAGCACCGAGACACTCGTTTACGCCTCACGCTAAAGCTTCGTGCTTCCAAGACAAAAGACTTTTACTGCAAAGCTGTATATCTCTACTCCCCCAACGGTTTCATCTCCGTGTGCAAAAACGCCAAGGCGCCAAGAATACACGTATATACTGCATGCTCCGTCCCACCCCAGGTTTCACGTTAGTAGGAATATCCCGGGATTTTTTGGGCGCCTGGCAAGGTTACAAGGTTTCTGTGAAATAAAACGCCTATTTCCGGCTTTGTGGTAAGTGTAAAATTAGTACAATCATAAACAAACGAAATGCGAATGCGCCGGCACGAACGGGAACGCAGAAATAGCGCAATTTCTTTCTGTAAACGTCAAATTGTGTCATCCATCCTTAACAGCAGCAAACATTGCAAACGTGACTTTCCAAATATACCACAACCGCATCATTGATCTCCACGTACCGAATTCTTCGATTTTGCGTGTTGTGGTTCCTATTTTCGTGTTCGCTTTACATTTGTACATGGCTGTACGCACGTCCCCTGGACAGCGTGCTCACAAATAAGAGATATCAGCACGAAAGCGATATGTTTCGTTAATGGCGTGGACGTTGTACCAAGAATTTCACAGATTATCGGCCTGTGTACCGAACCTATGCCACCGGCGAATTATTGCGCATGCGCTGCATGCATGCAACACATTTACCTTGTGCGGAATTAGGCTCTCTTCTGTGGCGATCACCAAAGCGAATTCAAGGTCATAAAACGTTCTTGTCTGTGATTTTACGTTCGGGTTCGTAGAGACAACTTATATTTTATCTGCCCCATTCTGATGCGCTAATTACAGAACCGTTACAAGCACCTATAAGCCCCAGCTCCGGTATGATCTATAGTGCTAGGTGTGAACGGATCGGTCTTGAAGATGCCTAATCAGTGACACCGCACTGTCAATGTCGACGTTATTGCCATTTGTCTGCGTTCCGGCTTTTAGCATATTCCGACTAAAGAAAGAAACGTTTTCAGCGCCCTGTTTGTCTTAAACAGCCTGCCAACCTTTTTACCCCCATTAAGAAAATTCTTAAGAACACGGTTATACAGAATACCCTCACAACGAAGATTTCTTCCTGTCTATTTCTTTCCTTTCAGTAAACGAATCTTCAGCGTTCTTTTTTGCCATTCGTGGATATCATTAATAAGAGAAGCCGTTAATTAGTGAGAAATATATGCCAATTAGGGTGCACACCACCGCGTTCTAGCTACCACGGTGGCTGCTGCGGCACGTCCATTTACTCCTAGTGATTGCAAATTACCCCCTGTTCTACAAATCGTGCCATCAACGATGGAGCATACAGCAGCGTCGGTTACATTCGCCAAATGTACGTACGTCCCCTCCGGCATGCGTCCCACAGACCATGTTGGCAGGCTACGGCACGATCCAGGCGTTTAATGTTCTCGGCCAAGCCGCCAATGTGTGCATCGAGGGCACCCCAAATCCCCGCAATTCAATAGAACAGCGCTTCACCGCGTGCGAATGCCGACGGCGACTCTCTGTACTGCGCTCCTTTGCTTCCACATAAAAGAACTGGCGCCACACTGCTGCACCGCGATTGACATGCGACGACCGAGAGCAGGGGAGTGCTGACTTGATTTTTGAAGCGCGACGTAGTGGAAAGCTCCAGATTAATTTTGACCTCTTGGGGATCTTTAACACGCGCGGAAACTCGAAAACTTAGATGCGAAGCAGCTTATGGTCACGCCTGTTCCCTCCGCCGTTGTGCGGCGTCCACACCCCCACTGCGCAGGCGCATCCTCCTCCCCCTACTCTCCTCTCCTCTCCGGCATTCCTCCTTGCCTTTCCGACGTTCCTCTCCTCTCCGGGATTGCACAACGAACGGCAACACCTGCGGCTCCGCGCGCGATAATGCGAACAGCTTAGGGTTAGAGGCGCGACGGTAGCCGCTCCATACTCCGCTGGGGGCGCCACTGTAGCTCCGCGGTAGCTCCGCTCCCCTCATTCCCCTCCCGCAACGCCGCGATGAGTGCCACGGGCAATAGGGAGTTTTAGTATAGCGGAAAGCACCACTTTAGTGCGCCCATAGCGTTAGCGGGCACGCTAACCGTAGCATAACGAGGCGCTATCCGTTCGCGATTACGGCCCGCAAAACGTTAACGCTACAGCTAAAACGCTATACTAAAACTCTCTAATGCCGCCGGTAACTACGAAATGGGAACTTGCGTTGACCCCGTGGCTCCTTCGCATACTACTCAGGGTTCCCCTACGGGAAGATGGTGAAACTTTTTTGCTTTTCTCGTCCATCAGAAAAGCGGCTGCCGCGGCCGGGAATTGAACCCGCGTCCTTAGGCAAACGTGCGGACTTTCTCACGACCAGTATCGTGGTGTGCACTCTACTGTCCATTTGACTTTCCCCATTTATAGCAGCCCTGAGCCGCACCATGCGTAGCAATTTGCTACCGTTGCGCTCACGGCGCCCCTTGCCTTGCGCAGCTCTAGAGCAGCGTTGCATGCACTTGGACTAGGAAGTAGTGCAGGAAATGCACAAAAGTTTAATGAAGAAATCGTCCGCTTTATCAGCTCGCTTCGCTGTAAATGTCGTTGTGAGACGATAGTTTTCTGCCGCCCTCGCCATGTAAAAATGCCTGTCTTCTCTCCCACTCCCCCTCTCACGTGCTGCCCTCCCGTCTCGCTCCTCCCACGATAAGAACGGTCGATGTTGGCTCAAGTCGATCCAATTGTTCCTTGTTCGCAGTGCAATTCCACTTGCAACTTTTTGTTACTGTTGTACTACTTGGAAATTCACCTCGAGGTCCAGGCACAGGTACGATCCCTTTTTGTATTTTGGTGAAGACCACTAGTGTACGCAAGCGGGGAAGGAGGGGAGGGGATGGGGGAGCGAGGGGGCCGCGGCTTACTGCAAAAATTCCAGATTTGCGGGTGGGGGGGGCGGGGACGTGACAGCAAGGGCACTGACTCGGCTTTATTGTCCAATTAATACCCCTGTCACACGGGCACTTTCAATCGCGATTGAAGTGGATCGCGATCGAGTTTTCGAAGCGCACTCGACGCACTGGCGCTGCTACACGGCCCGCTTCAATCGCGATCGAAAAGTTGCACAGGTTGCACTCGTGTACGCTAGATGGCGCTAACATTGTATTGTGGTCGACGTCTGGTAACTTCTCGCGGTCGTAGGTATACGTAACTATGTAAATGTTACCTCACGCTTATTTGGGGCAAGTTATTTGACACAGTTTGTAGCGTTAGTTGAAGTGTTCACCTTCTGTGTCATTACTGAGCGGGGACGAGAGTATCGCCGCTTTCGTTCGATCGCGCTTGGAAACCTCGATCGCGCTTGAGGAACCAGGATAGAGTTCGAGCGGGATAGAGCTCGATCGCGATTGAAACTGCCGTGTAGCATGCGCCCGATCCGGATTGAGCTCGATCCGGATCGACTCAATTGTGATTGAAAGTGCCAGTGTGACAGGGGTATCAGACAACTGAAAAATATTTTTCGTTCACAAGCGACAACCCAACAAACATGCACAAATTGGACGTCTGCTCCTCAATGCGGTTAGCCATTTTGCGATGCCGTTAAGAACAAAAATAACGTTTACACAGTCTCCTATAGTGTACCCCCCATGAATGCCGATTTTTTTAATTGATTTTAAATTGTTTTTCTGCGTTGCGTTTTTTTTTTTTTACCTTTTCGCCTCCTTTATTTCCGGGTTCAGGCACCGTCCGAAACGAAATCTTTGCGTACGCCATTGGTGAAAACAATATTTTCAACACGCTTTTTTATTTTGCAATGGAAGAAAAATCAACCACTTATGTATTTCTAATTAACATAACACTGCTAGTACTGTTATGTATTCATGCTTTGCCTCAAATATTTACCCATGATGTTTTTTCTTTTTGCTCAACACTGTTGATAAATTATGCTATTAGATTTAGTAGTTTGCAAAGGTTTTGCCTATATTTTCTTGCTCGAGAATTCCTTTATATTTTGGCCAGGTGGCTGAATCAATCGAGGGATGGACGGACGGACGGACGAGACAGGACAGACAGACAGACAGACAGACAGACAGACAGACAGACAGACAGACAGACAGAATTTTCTGGTTTAAGTAGCCCAACAAAGAGGGCTACTTAAGACATTGAACGCCTTGTTTGCTGTCAGTCCTTGTACGTGACGCCACCATAACGCTCTGAACAGCTGTCCACACTCGCTTTTTTTTTTTTGCCGGATTTGTCACATAATACTGTCACAGAACAGAATGTCCCTTACGCCGGTTGGCCAGTGTAAGCTGAACGCGCAGTACGGCTGTGTGGCTATAACTGACATAGTGCGCGCAGTACGCATTGGTGCTTCAGTGTTTACGTGTGCGTTGGTAACTTACATTTCTTACCCAACCATTCGTACTGCTATAAAATGAACATGCATTAAACTTAACCGTAAATACCTCGTTCTGCAAGCTTACAACACCTATTTAATTTGCATTGGATTTTGCAGGCCGCAGCCAGTGACCCAGCTGCCCACAGGCTCTAGTGCGGGAAATGACCTAGTCGGTCGCATGGTCATTCTCTTTTTTTCCTAATTATATAGCTTATTTGAGTAAGTTTTGCGTTAAAATTGGTGTCAATGTTATTCTAACACGGCAATCTTTCGAATGAACCGAACTTGCATTTTGTCTGCATGGCCCCTTTAAGCCGGGATTTTGTTCCACATTGGGGGTCGTGGCTTGGTGAAGCGATTTAAAGTCAGACTCGGACGCTTAACCCCGGGCCGTCCAGATGGCCGAAGACGCCGCCAGGGACGAAGGGCTCCTGGCCACCGTCTGAGGGGGGAAAAATGACGGGGACTCCCTCCTCCCTTCTTCCCTCACCCTCGTCTCTCCCTCTTTCTCCAAAATGTTTACTCTCAAAGAGGCGGCCTGTTGAAAATGCAGACACTTAAATGCATGGGGACGACGTATGTTTGCTGGTAAAACAGAGTGCAGCGAGTTTCTTAATGAATTATCATTACGAGACTCATGACTCGGCCGGTAATACGATATGCTACTCGGTCTTGGCTTAAGCATCCCTCGCCGCCTCTTATCGCTAACTTGAAGCGTGCAGATCCCGGCCATTGCTTTTTTCGCCTTACCTGTTGCAGAAAGTGACTGCATTTCATTTCTTCGGGGGACGGGGGGTTGGGAGGGATTTATAAGATGTCCGTCATCGCGAGGATGAACCGAGCTCTCCTCTAATTGCAGTCCACGTTAGTAATGACGTTTGGTGACGTTATCTGAGGTTATAGTCATCCTCACTTTGTACTTTGTTGAAGTTCGTACGAGGATTGTTCTGGGAAAGGAGGGGAGGGGACACCAACGTTCTATGCCTCCTCTTAGCGTTCTAGACGCAATGTCCGAGCCCTCATAGCATTAGTAATATATAGTACTCAAGTATAACGAATATAATAGTCCAGCAATACTCGCCTGATAGATCCGGTAACATAACTGTTAACGTATCTTTTTTCAGTTTTTTCTGTATAGAAAATGCAATGTTCCGTGCATAAAAGGGGCTCTCCGGGCATGGTTAAAAACTGCTTAATTACCTCCTTAATAAGTGTTTGTTGCAATGCCATTGGACACGCTGTGTGGTAGAGCACGTTTATTCATCTTAGGAACAATATTTTTTTTGTTTACTGCCGACATTTATTCAGGGCAGAATATTATTTCAGTACAGATTTCGTGCAGTTAGTTCATGATATATTTATACTTATTGGCGAGGGTTGCGAACATATAGTAACCTTGCAGACTGCCAATGTCCCTGGGCCAGGCTTCACGCGCACTTCCTCTATAGAGCTGTATTTTCCTCGTTTTCAAGGAAACATCTTTTCTTAGATCCTGCTCTAACTGACTTGGTGTTCCCAGACAGCTGCTAATGGCGGCAAACAATAAAAAAATACATGTGTCGTCCGGACTTCCCCAACAATCTATTCTGGGTCCTCTTCTGTTCTTGGTCTGTGTAAAAACATTGGCGTCGGCGTTGATTCTCAGATGAGGCTTTAAGAGACACATTGGCATTAAAAATTTATGTTTGTGACATTGTGTTCCCGTTGTGGCGCATAAATCACTTCTCGAAATAAATAAACCTGAATATTCGCTTTTTTTTTTGGAAGCGCCGATCACTTCTTACACAATATTTTTTTTTTTCGTTTCTTTTCTGATAACACAGAACTTTAGGCTAACGCTAAATGCTTCGAATGAGGAGGCTTTCGCTCCGAAAAACAGTTTAGTATGCAGTGTTATGCGTTAAAATGAAAACAAACACAATACATGCCCTAGAACACAACGACACTGCTTCTGCACCCGTAAAAACACCAATCATTCCTGTTTTTACTCAAATCTGATGTGGCAGAAATGCTTTTAGAAAGTTCGAATGTGCGCATTTGTGACAAACGCAGTGTGCAAACAGTTCCCTCCGACATTAAGCTAACGTTTTATGCTCCAACCACTTCTTGGTTCGTTCAGTGGTCGTAGACAATGGCAAAAAATCAAGCAAAGAATGGTTGGTTGATGGCGATTATGTAATAATAATAATAATAACAGGTTTTTATTTGTCGTAGAGGTACAGAGTACATGACGGGTCAGCCCAAGCCAAACAGGCTTGCCGGGCTGTACCCGGCAGCCAGTGCCAGGGCACTATAAATAACAGCAGGAAAAAAAAAAAGGAAAGAAACGATAGGTGAAGGTGAAAAAGAAACGAGAACAGGGAAAAGCAACAACAAAAAAAGCCAAAATAATACAAGAGAAAAACGACCAGAAGCAGTGTGTGTAATGCATACATACAAAAGAGAAAACACAGAATTACTCAACTTCAGAAAAGTTTTTCCTTAAATAGTTTGAGAGCATGTTTCGATGAAATGGAGCAGATATCAGTGGGCATACAATTGAATATATCGGGACTATAATAACTGCGCACAAAACGTCCAAATCGCGTGTAACATCGGGGTATGCGAAACAAAGGATGACGTCTCAGGGGTCTTGCAGGCACAAATCGAAACAAAAAATCCCTATTCCAAAAATGGTGGCAGATACAAGTGTGCAAAAATAATGCGTCAAAAGAAAGCAATTGCAAAGCCGAAAACAAGCTGTTGCCATCGGGAATGTTGATATTGTAAGCCACATTTCGTAGCAACGATTTCAGAATACAGTTTATTTTCGAACGCCAAGTGAATGAACAATTAAAATATACCGTGATTTTATATCTCAGGATGCTGTAACCAAGTGCATGTACGATAATCTTACGTATTGGTAAAGGGAGGATGAAACGGCTATTATACATAGTACATGACAAGCCCCGAAGTTTACTGCAAAGCATAGATAGGTGACTGTTCCATGTCATATCAGAGTCAAAGATAATTCCTAAATACTTTACATTCGGCGATGGTAGAAGAGGAGAACTTTGACAATTATTACATTGCGAACCATGAAGAAAAAGAGGTAGATTATGATCAATTTGCTTGTGTGTATTGTGGAAACAAACCATATTTGTTTTTTGCTTATTTATAGTTATAGAGTTTCGGGCAAACCAATCCATGACAGATTGAGTATCACCTTGTAACATTGCAACAGACATACTGTAAACAGAGTGCCTGGTGTTGCAACCGTGTCATCCCAGCGCTGACACCAGTTGTTGCCACCGGGCGGGGGCACCAACATACGATGGGTAGCGTGTATGATGCGAGCGGCCAGCCGCTGTTGCAGCCGTGAAGAAGTCCAGAGCAGTAGGATAACGTAACTGTTTACTTCATAGCGAGAGGTGAGCCGAAGCCAAAAAAAACATACAATGCCTGAACGGGCGAGGTTACAATAAGGACTCGAGCAGAGCGACCGCATGGATTCGCTGCTCAGACAGGAATGAATTTCAGCGTTTGTGCTGCTTCTATTTATACCCAAAAGCAACAAAGGTCAAACGCCCCCAAGAGTAACACGCCACGAACATCACAGACACACACAACGCTCTTTCCACAGTTCGTGAGTCATTCATAGCCTCGCCGCACGTGGCGTCCGAGAGAGGGGGAGAGAGTGTCCTTGAAAGGTGCCGGGGCGCGCTATCGAATGTTGATCGCGCCGATAGCGAAGCGTCTGAGCCGGGGATGTCGAGGCGTGACTCACCGACGCGCTGGCACCTGAAGGGTGTGGCGAACGTCGTGGCTTCGCACGTGGAAGCTGATGCGGGAAAACACGTGGCGGCTGATGCGGGAAAACACGTGGCGTTGGCCGATTCGTAACACTGGCAAGAAGAACAGTGTCATCAGCATATTGAAATAATTGGCAATGTGATGTATAATTACACAAGTCATTTACATAGACGTTAAACAATATTGGTGATAATACGGATCCTTGCGGGAAACCAGATTTTAGAAAAACTTTTGAACTAATGTGGTCACCGATCTTGACTAGCTGTGAACGATTGCAGAAATAGTTAGCTAATAATTTGTTAAAAGGCCCCCTAAAACCCAGTAGATATAGCTTGCGCAAAAGTATTGTTGGGATAACAGAATCAAATGCTTTGCTTGCATCCAAAAAAGAGCCGTCACTACTTCGTAATTTTCGAAAGTAGAGAAGGTTAAATCAGACAGTTCTTCCAAAAGGACAACAGTTCCTTTCCCAGGAACGAACCCGAATTGCGAACTTGACAATACATGGTGTTTTCGGAGAAAGTTGGTCATCACTCGCGATAAGTGTTTTTCTAAAATTTGACTAATCGCGGGTAAAATCGAAATCGGCCTGTAGTTGTCAACCTGTTTAAAAGAGCCCTTTTTATGTAATGGTTTAACAACTGCAGTTTTTAGTTCATCTGGAAGAAAACCAAGCTCAATGTAACTATTCAGCATAAATAAAAGTACGTTTTCCAGAGCAAGAAAGTTACGTTGCAACTCGTAGACAGATATGCCATCTAAACCCGGCGCCTTGTTTTGCTTAAAACTAAATAGTATGTTGTGCAAGCTATGAGAAGTCATGAAAGGAAGGAAGGCAGAGGACTGTAAACTGCTGATGTTGTCGAAACCATCGGTAGAAGTTGAATGCGTAGCCGAAGATGTTTTAGCGAAGTGAACATTGAAATCAATAACTGCTGATTCCAAATTGTCGAAGTGTTTACGAAAGACGTCAACTGATTGTGCAGGATGTCGACCAAATATTTGATTAATTGTTGACCAAGTTTTTCTAGGGTTGTATCTGTTTTCGTAGAAGGATTTACTGTAAAATAAGCGCTTCTTGGACCGAAGTAACGCTGTTACCTTATTTCTGTGAACTTTGTATAGGTTCCTGAGAGCAGTATTATTAGGAGAGCGCCTACACTTCTCCCAAAGTTTATCTTTTTCTTTAATAGCCCTAAGAACGGCAGAGGTAAGCCAAGGTAATTCATTATTGCGTTTTTTTAATTTTTATGGTTTTTTTGTGCAGTGCATTTTAATTGGTCGATAACAATCACAAATTTAATATAACTGTCATGTGGAGTTACCCCTTCCATGAATGCATTCCAGTCAAAATTATTAACTGAATTATCGAATTTAGCTACGTCGAGAATAGATACCTGCAAGTGCTCGGGCGGAACCTTCTTAAGCGCGGGAAAATAAACATGGCAACCCACAAAATAATGGTCGGCCAGTTTGGGTTTGATTACTGGCGAATCGATACGAAAAAACGGCGCCCTAACGTTGATGTGGTCAATACATGAAGTTACTAATTTAGCTCCAAGGTATTCTTCCCGTGCAGGGGAGCAGATAGTTGGAATAACCCCTAGCATGAATTCAATGCATGAATTCAGTAGCATGAATTCAACGTTGTTTGAGGGAGCACAAGTATGTACACATATTTATTTCGCCGCAATGACTACTACAGAATTGCTTGAGATTGGACGACGTACCCGCCGCGGTGGCTCAGTGGCTAAGGCGTTGCGCTGCTGAGCACGAGGTCGCGGGTTCGATTCCCGGCCGCGGCGGCCGCTTTTGTGATGGAGGCGAAAAGCAAAAACGCCCGTGTGTTCGAGATTTCGGCGCACGTTAAAGATTCCCAGGTGGTCAAAATTAATCCGGAGCCCTCCACTACGGCGAGCCTCATCGCCTGCGTTGCGTCGGCGCGTTAATCCCTACAATCAATCAATCAATCAGATTGGACGACGTAGACAGAATTGCTTAAGATTGGACGACGTGGTTTGTCACCGTTAGTAATGCCAGCTTGGGCGTAAACGAAGAATGGTGGTAGATTTATTGTTTGATCTATTGGTTGATTTATTGGTTGCTTGGTTGATTGATTCATCGATTGAATCATTGATTTAATCATTGATTGATTGTAGAGTTTAACGCGCCGACGCAATGCAGGCTATGGGGCGCGCCGTAGTGGAGGTCTCGGGAATAATTTTGACCACCTGGAGATCTTATAACGTGCGCCGAAATCTCGTACACACGGGCATTTTTGCTTTTCGCCTCCATCATAAAAGCGGCCGCCGCGGCCGGGATTCGAACCCGCGTCCTCGTGCTCAGCAGCACAACGCCTTGCCACTGAGACACCGCGGCGGGTTAAACAAAGAATGGTCGAGGAGAATCCCTCACAGGGCACGTATACTATTAACTTAATTTACTGTAGCAAAAGTACACACACACACACATACATTATAATATATATATATATATATATATATATATATATATATATATATATATATATATATATATATATATATATATATATATTATATATATATATATATATATATATATATATATATATATGCATGCGTAGAGAACACATATATATACACCCTTCTTCCCCCATTTTTAGTGCTGAAGTTCATAATCACCATTTCAGAAGAAGAAAAAATTCAGGGAAGCTTGTTCGCACGCTCAAGGCGTGAATGGCGAAGCTGTTGTAAGTGCTCATTGACGGACACAAAGCTGAGTTTTGTTATCGTTGTGGTGTCGCCGTTGTCGTCGGCGGCATGCCATTTAAATGACCTTATGTTGAGCAAGGCCAGAGTGAGCTAGTCGTTTCGGTCTACGTTTTTCTACGCAACTCTGCTAGCGGGACGTATCGTCTCTAGCCGATGCTTTGCACGTCGAGCCTTTCGAAGCGCGGCGTCTTCCTCGGCCGTGCGAACTATCCGCTGCCAGGCCATGTGGAGTCGATGATCGCCTACAGCCGCGTCGACGTTCAAATCGCGGCTCTTCTGCGGTACAGAGCACGTGCGCATGGCGACACGAGGATGAATGAACGAGGGGCGTACGCTATGACGCGTTTTTCTCGTTCCGAGCAAGTGTTGCCATGATATGGCGAACGCTGAAGTTTTTTTGTGGCCAATGTTCAATCTCCCTAAGTGGGTATGCTTGGCTTGACGAACGTTCGCTCGAGGCACACCATCCACAAACGATTTGCTCAAAAGTACCGCTGTTAGAAAAACGCTCCCCGTGGCTGGAATCGAACCTGGGTCCTCTGTGTTATGAAGCCGCCTGTTGTGTCGCGAGCGGTGACCGACAACAAGGGCCCGGCGTCTGTAGCGGGCGCGACGTACGCCGGCACAATCCCGCAGCACGAACAGGGAGTGCGAGACAAGACCCGCTTGAGCCAAACAAACGACTGAGCCAGGCTGTTTATTCATGACGACACATGACGACACGCGTACACACGTGACTGGCTAACTCCAATCACGTGTGTTGTTCGACAACATCTATTACACACTTTCAAACTAGAGGCGCACCTAGTGTACATACGCTCTGACGGAGGAAGACACTTACCTACACCACATTATCCCCCGTCAACATGGAAGTCATCCTAACCACAGTCTCCTGGGCCACGCAGAAGCACTGACTCTCTCACGCACAGTCTCATAGTCCACACAAAAGAACTGGTTCACTCGCGCGCGCAGTGGAAGGAGGACTACATCTGTTCGGACACACACTCCCGGGAGTCGCACTGACAAGAATACAGAACCCCATAATACATCCTTATGAACAAACAAATAAGAAACCACACATAGAAAACATTTCCTGTGATGTCATGGCGGCAACCTACCAAGAGACATGGCACCATACGTCCACGACCTAAGATACAAAGTCGCTAAGCCACTGAGGCCGCTTTGTATTATGGCGTGGACGCGTAGAAGCGGAGGAGGAACTTGATATAGTGTGACCCATGCCGGTCAACTTAAATCAGGCCGGCCAAGGTAAGACTTCAATCAGGCAAGAGTCATGCTCAGACTGAGTCTCCCACCACATAAGAATATCATCAAAATAGCAAACCAAGTTTTTGCAATTCTTCAAGATTTGTGACATCATCTTTCGAAAAACTGCAGGCGCGGACGCCACACCAAAGCACACACGCTTGGACCTGAACAAGCCTTCATGGGTTATGAATGTGGCTAGGTCCGTACTGCCTTATTTCAAAACCAGCTGGTGATAAACAGGAAAGCAGACAGCTCCATGAAACATTTGCAACAATTCTTCAACATGTGGCAAAGAATACCCATCAATGACTATTGCTTTATTCGGCTCCCGGTGGTCCACACACAGCCGGATGTCACCATTCTTCTTTCGGACGACGACGAGCGGCGAGACCCACTCCGAAGCGTCGACACGTTCGATGACATCGCAGTCCTCGAGGCGTCGCTGCTCGTAGGACACCTGATCCCGAAGAGCTCGCGGCAGTCGCCGCAAGTTGGATGCAACCGGAGTCCCACCTGTACGCCGTTGAATACAATGTATGAAAGCTTTGACGACACCCAACTCGTCGTTGAAGAGATGCTCGAAGCCCGGCGGCACGTTCACGGGACACTGCACTTAACAAACTGATGCCAGTCGACAAGTCAGAGATGCACCGTCCAGCTGGATGCCTAACTCCTGATTGGCACCAAGTCCCAACCGCGATGTGCATTTGTCGGTGACGTAGAAGATGATGGAGCAAAACCGCTGCTAAAACTTGAAGGGGAGCTTGGAAAGAGCCGATGATGCCAATAAGTTGCTTGGAAAAATTCCGGAGATCGACAACAGCGTTGGACAAGACGTGCAGTTTACTGAAGTGACGCTTTAAGTCTTCAGCAGTTATCAATGACGCTGACGCTCCTGTATCAATCAAGAGTTGCATGGTAACATCGCTGACTTCAGTTTCGACGACTAGGTCTTTTCTTGAAGGAGCACAAACTGTTAGCACGGACGTTGAAGGATGACCATACGGGGATGATGACACTGAAGCTCTCGGAGCTGAGTTGATATCTGCAGACGCCTGATGCTGTACAGGTACATACATGTGCCGGGGCGAAGTCAATAGCTTCCCTCGGAGAGACTCGCTGAACTGGCGCAGACTTGCGGCACGTCGACGCAAAATGTCCCCATGTGTTGCAAGCGTTGCAACGCCGATTTCGGGCTGGACAGTTACCAAAGTCTGAATCGTGCCGTCTGCTATAGCAGCGGTCGCACAACTGAGGCTGGAAGTGGCTTGGAGACTTCTCTTGCTGAACTGTACTGCGGTTCCCTGAAGACGGTTGCGGTTGACGGTAGCCATCTTGCCTTCCCGGAAATTGAGTGACGTCCTGGCTTGCCAGAAGCGATCATGTGACGTCACGGCCTCCCCGACTGCCTAGACCATTTTTTTTTCTTCGCGCCGCCGTATTGCGCGGCCTGACCTACAGCCTGAACGTGGTGAGGTTGCCCGTGAGCGAACGCTCGATTTGCAAGATACAACGCCTCGAAGTTTCGGCCAATTTCTTCCGCCTTTTCCAATGATAAAGCTTCGCCATATGCGAGGAGCTTCTCTCTTACTTGAGGGTTGGATGTCCTATGAATGATCTGGTCATGGACGCGTTGCGCTACGTCTGGTCAAACTTGCAACGTACGGCTCTTTCCTTGAGAACGGTCACGTAGTCTAGAAAGCTTTCCCCTGGCAGCTGTAGACGATTTGTGAACTCGTGACGTTCTACAAGCGTGTTCGTGGACGCGGCGAAAAGCCGGTCAAGCTGCTCGACGAGTTTGGCGTACTTCGAAACGGCCGGGCACGAAGAAATGGGCTCAGACACGGGCACGGACGCCGCGTGGCATGAATCGGATAGGGCTTCGTCTTGTTTTGCGTCGCTGAAGGACATGCACTGTCCTTCCCGTCCCGAGACGCTAACGAGCGCCGAGGCGCAACGCAGGTCAGGCCAGTCGCTGCCACCGGCCGCCTCGAGTTGGGCCTGAAACATTCGCTTCTAATTAGGCCACGGAATCGGGGGAGGCCCTGGAAATTCGAGAAACACGGGAAGACGGTCGAAAAGGGACGTGTTCACAGGCAGGTAGCAGCTGGTAGCAGGCAGACAGATAGCAGAAGCAGAAACCGAATAGTCTTAGAGAGGCGAGGGCCTAGGTGGTAGCTCGCGAAAGTCTCCACACAAATGACGCTAGGCCTCGCGCCACCAGACGCGTCAGATAAGCCACAAAAGAGCGGGGATAACGGGACCGCACTCACGGGTTCTTTCTGCCGCGGCTGGAACCGAAGCGAAGAACATCCTCGTCGCCACGATGTAGCGTCGCGGCCGGTGACCGACAACAAGGGCCTAGGGCCTGGAGCGAATGGTGGTGGTGGTGATTTATTAACAAAGGAGGTAAGAGGAAAGGCTTGGGGATATTGTTGAAGTCAACGGGAGTTCACCCTCATACAACCCAGTCCAGGGAAGGGGATTGGGGTTTCAAAGGGTAGGAAGAGAGAGGGGGGAAGAGAGAGAAGAGAGGAGGACGAGAGTCTAGAGAGAGATAGTCTCGTCCATGAGAGAGAGAGAGAAGATGAAGCGAGCGCTATTGAGACCAGGAGGTAGAGAGGTGTGGAAAGACCTCCCGTCGGAGGTCCGGAGAGAGGCGAAGAGGAAACCTTCTAGCAGGTGACCACTGGTCACTGGGAGTGTGGACTGGGGAGGGCGGGAGAGAAGTCTCCACACAAATGACGCTAGTCGCCTCGTAGACCACCAACGCAGTCAGATAAGCCACAAAAGGCGGGGATAACGGGACCGCAAAAGGGTTTTGCCGCCACCAGTTCGTTCGGGGGAAGACCCGCTCAAACATCCCGTGCCAGACGCGAATTGCGTGACGCGGTTTCATACAATGTTAGCAGCCGTTTGGCCTGGAAGGGATGGGGTTGGGGAGAATTAAATGTACGGTGGTGGCGAAAGCTGGGCACCACCCAAACTAGGGGTGTGAGGTCTGATGGAGTGGTGGTACGGCAGTAGAGAGTAAGGACATCGAGGGGGTAGGTGAAGGGTATACCACTTGCGAAGTGTTTCGGTGTGTACGCTGAATTTGCAATAGATATTTGTTAATAAAAAGTTCGCCTGAGCGGGGAATAGAAGGTAGGCGGCCGAGGTAGCCAGCTGGAGTTAGGGCTTTAGACGTGTGCGTCGGTCCTTCTCGTGCTGGTGAATAGGCATCGTTGGGTAGGGAGAGGAAGACCGCGACGGATTACCCCCGGCCCAGTGGCGGATAAGAGGGGGAACTCTCTATATGAGAGTTTGCCACCGAGTCGCTGGAGTGTTGCGGATAGGAGCGAGAAGTAGGTTCGTGGCCAGGACTACCCAGTCGACACGGAGAGGCTTGCAGATTTCGTGGAGTGAACAGGAGAGGCCGAAGAGTCGGGACGGGGCACGGAGAAACGGGCTCAGACACGGGCACGGACGCCGCGTTGCTTGAATCGGATGGGGCTTCGTCTTGTTCTGCGTCGCTGAAGGACATGCACTGTCCTTCCCGTCCCGAGACGCTAACGAGCGCCGAGGCGCAAAGCGTCACACCAGTCCCTGCCACCGGCCGCCTCGAGTTGGGCCTGAAACATTCGCTTTCAATTAGGCCACGGAATCAGGGGGCGCCCCGGAAATTCAAGAACCACGGGAAGACGGTCGAAAAGGGCCGTGTTTGACAGGCAGGTAGCGGCTGGTAGCAGGCAGACAGGTAGCAGAAGCAGAAACCGAAGAGTCTGAGAGAGGCGAGGGCCTAGGTGGTAGCTCGCGAAAGTCTCCACACAAATGACGCTAGGCCTCGCGCAACCAGACGCTTCAGATAAGCCACAAAAGAGCGGCGGTAAGGGGACCGACTCACGGGTTCTTTCTGCCGCGGCTGGAACCGAAGCGAAGAACATACTTGTCGCCATGATGTTGCGTCGCGGAAAACCTGAGCGACAACAAGGACCCGGCACCTAGAGCGGAGGTGGTGGTGGTGATTTATTAACAAAGGAGGGAAGAGAAAAGGCTTCCTGGGGGATTGTTGTTCCCCGGAGCAGGGAGTTCAGGAAGTACCCTTACAACCCAGCAGGGAAGGGGATTGGGGTTTGGGCAAAGGATAGGAAGACAGAAAGGAGAAAAGAAGAGCGGTAGGAGTGGGATCCCCCACTCCTACCGCTCTTCTTTTCCCTATGTTAGTCTAGATTGCGTTCGTTTCGTCCATGACTCGATGACTACTAACGCAGCGCTAGTCCTTTTGTAACCAGGGAGTTAAGTAGGTGCTGGAAAACCTCCCGTAGATGGCATCCGGTCCCGCGGGGAACAGGAAGTCTTCTAGTTGTGGCACCGAGTCGCTGGAGTGTGGCTGGAGCGGGCGCGAGAAGTACGCGCACACTTTCCAAGAAGTACGCCTATAAGGCACATACGTTCTGAAGGAGGGCGCCACTGACCTACACCACACCGGCGTCTACTCGATTGCTCCATTTCGACGTGGTCGAAGCGAAAGTTAAGGGGCAGGTACCTATTCGCCCCGAACACCCCAAACTCAAACGTTAGGTCTCGGAGTGTACACCCGAGAGTTCCTGTGGAGAAGAAAGAGCGAAAGAGATGACGAGGAGAGGGAGAGAGAAGAGAGAGGGAGAGAGAGAACGAGCGAGATCGAGAGAGAATCGAGAAGACGGAGAAGAGAGGGATGAGAGAGAGAGGATAGAAAAACTTTTATTGCCATGGCTGCCCCAAGGGCCACCACCACGGCTTGTGCTCGGGTGACCAGTGGGCGCTGGGAGTCTTCGTCCGAGCGGCCCAGGGCCTCCGTCCAGTGGTCAAGGGAAGTTATGGTGGGGTGGGGGTACATTCTAGAAACGTGGTGCGTACCTCCAGGGCAAGCCATACTCGCAGTCTGGTACCGGCCAACCGAATTCATCACGATAAAGCTTCGCCTTCAACCATCGTCATCGTTATAGACATGATTCTGCAATTGTTTTGTTTGACTTTCAACACAATTATTTTTATCACGCGTGAAGACTATTTACGCCGCAAACATTTTAAACAATACTTCTGGTGGTTTTCGTTCCAATTAGGTGCCGATCCCTGGTAAACGTATCTCGTGCGCGCGTTCCATTCTCGTCCCGAACATCATCATCATCATCATCATCGTCGTCGTCGTCATCGTCGCCGTCGTCATAACCCTGCGCGTGGTCGCGTGGTCTTCTTAGGAGACGAAGAAGAAAAGTAGGACGCGTTCCAGCCCCCCATCGCGCTCCGAGCTTCAAAAGCCCTCCTGTCGGTATGGCTCTGCCACTCTTCTCACCGGCGCGAAAGGTACGAGCGTCCATTAGCCGATTCGATTTCTCCGAAAAGAGCTGTCTAATTGAAGGCTTTGGGCAACAGTATAGATCACTTGTTCCCCAAAAACGCCGGCTACTGAAGTGCTCGCCCTTTGACGTAGCCTTCGAGGCTTTGAGTTGTCATTGTTCCAGTGTTGTACGTTACCCAGCTGTTCTTGCTACCGATACGTTATATGAGCTCGACGTGAGAATTCTCAGTTTCTTCGTCGTCGTGAGATAAACTGGGACGTTCTGTGCAGCGTTGGCACACACGAAATGTGTCAGTTAGCCAGACTGAGCTTTAGTTTTCCCTCTTGTTGGCGTTGCAGCCCATCCTTAAGTCAGATGCGAGCGACAAAAAGGAAGAGTTGCAGCGCTGCAGGACGTGGCCGGAAGTTGCCAAGGTGAGAAGCATACTTCCTCTTCCTGTATGTCACAGAGGAATTAGTTGTAAGTAACAACTGGGAACGCAAAGTATTGTACCCATACGAACCTTGTGGCTGTACTGTCCAGGAACCTAATTTTTATTTTAGTTCAAGATTATTGTAATCCATTCGGAACATTCAGCATGATGGCTGTTCCGCGTTTGTATACCAGTGTAGTTGGAGATGTAAACGTTTTCATGAATTGTCTGAGTGTCCCAGGTCCACCGCTTTCCAAAGTAATACATTCATGCGGTGGCAGAGTTATTCCCAAACAAGAACATGGTGCCGAGTGTGCGCTTTTTATATACAAATAAAGCGAACAAGCCACGTTCAGAAAATTTGTGATAAGTCATTGATGGGAACATTAATTGACAGTAAACTGTGAAAACGGATTGTCTGTAGATATCACTGCCGAGATGGGCGAGAACACAGATGTGCCTGTGGTGGTAGCAGCCTTTATTTGGTCGGACGCTATAAGATGGATTCTTTTCATTTTTACAAGGGCCCTTTTCTCGACTTCGTAAATTCAGCGGGAAATGACAGTTATCCAGAAGCCTTCAGCGATTGGCCTTCAGCTTTGGTCACCTGCTTTCCATCATTGTCACTGTGTGTGCATTTTGACGTTTCTTGACATTTACTTCATGGCCAGGAAGAAAAAACTAGATGAAAATGAAATGCAGCAGACATGACAACGTAGGCTTGTGTTCGCTATTCAACACCAATAAAACTTTAAGGCCACACCATTTCTGTAATTGGCTCAGAAGACTTAAGGAAATATAAGCAGTTGGCGGGAACGTTTGCGTCACACACTGTCAACTTCAGCCTGCGTAAATCTGACGTGATGTTACGGAACAGCTTGCAAATGGTGGCTTCCGTCGCCGTGAAATATGGCAAAAAAAAAAAATTTCCTCGACTATCGGCGCCGTCAAATCACCGTGAATTTGCTGCAGGCGCAATTTCGCGCGACATGCGGTTTAACACTATTTTTCAGCGAAAGAAATAACAGTTTCGTCTGTTTTCAAGTCCGTGATAACAGAGCGTAAAAATAACGTCCCCTATTCTGTTTTTATGTTTGGCAATAATATAGCAATCATTTGCTTGGCGTAACATCAACGTAAAAGGGCAGTACACGACTATCCATTACAAAGAACCCAACGCATGGTATTTGTCCGCGGTCCTCCTAGTAAGTGGTGGTTCGCATAATCTAGTTCAAGAGTAAAATAAAAGGCATGCACCCCTCCGTCAAACGGCGACGATGGTTGATCGCGAAACTTTCTCGTGACGGATTCTTTGGTTGTCGTCCAGTTTTTCCAAACCAATTCGACCATGTCGAAATGGAGCAGCCGGATAGACGCCGCCTTCGTAACTCGAGGGACCCGGGTTCAATTCCGGCCCCGGGAAGCGTTTTGTAGCGTGAGCTACACTTGCCGAAGTTGAGCAGTTTCTTGCGGCTCCTGGAGAGCCGTGCTGCGCATGCGCGAGGAGCAGTGACGTCACACGGCGCACAGAACGTTGCTCGCTGCCCGGCGTCTCTCACACACCCCACGCGCCCAGCGTCTTCGCCGACCTCCGTTCCGCACGTGGCGGCCCGGTCCACTTGATGGTCATGCGAGGGGTGGCCGGGTGTGGAACCGATGGCTCGTGCGCCGCAGCAACACCGGTGTGCGCCTGTGGAACCAGCTTAGCTCTTGGGACGGTTGGTGGCGCTGCGCCGGAGCGGCTTGATTCAGATGTCACGTAATGCGTATACCATGTGCGTGTCATTGAAGCAGCAGTAAGCGTGATAATCAAGCTTATCTTAGACAACCAGGAAAGCTAAGTATAGCCAGCTGAACCTTAACTCACGCTACGTATATCCTGGCATAGTCGAGCTAAGCCACTGCTATTTCTTTTCCCTTCACTTAGGCGTTTTTGTGTTACAGACGCCATTAGTATGAACACTAAAGCTTCGCTTTAACCATGACAACGGACTGTTTTATTAATAACTGCGCTTATTGAGTTTCAGTTTAACGAATACGCTAATGAGAGGCATCAGATACGCTCAGCCGTTATCAGACGTAGCGTTTCGCTGTCCTTGCCGCGTCATACAACCGATGGTCACGGCCGTCTTTTTCTTTGGTCACGCTTGTGACATAGCAGCAGACCATAGCGCGGCGGCAGTGACTACCAGGAAGGTGATAATGCGTCAAAACGTGCATTGAAGCAGAGAGCTCAACTATGTTTATAAAAACGATTGAGAGAAATAAATGGGTACAGCAAAAGAGGTTGTGTAAAGTTATTTAGCTTAATACGCGCCTTTCGCTCGGTTTTTTGTATTTTTTGGATAAACGTTACTTGATCGCTTTGTGGTTTTAACGCCAATTTTAACCTTTAAAAATGTGTTTCTCTTCCCAGCCTCAGCTGCTGTTCTGATTTTTATAAGAGATGCCAAGCGTTTTGTATCTTATATGCGCAATATATGGTTGCTTGGTGGCGATCTTTATCTAAAGCGTCAGCCTACATTGTATGTCGTCATAGCTAGACCTGCCCACGTCACTGATGGCTTAAGTTTTGCTTACACAAAAATCATGGCGAATTCCTCATGAATTTATGAAGTTGAGAATAGGGCCTCGACCTATTATTTAATTATGACAACAGACGAAATTGTTCTCTTTCGAGGTGTTCATTTTCAGCAGCTTCGCAATTTTATCGCAGCTGTGAATAGCCCCAACCCTCAAAGGAAAGCGTCAGAACATGGCCCTCAATTCTTCCTTCCCAGCCGAAGAGGCCCGCCGCTTCGGAGGTGGTCCAGTTGCCACCGAAGCTTACCCAACCCTCGACTCAAGCACCGCGACACCGCTTCGCTCCATCCTCGCGCAGCCCTCGCCCGTCGCCTCGCAAACAGCGCGTCTCGGAGACCCACTGGGCCATCGTGGTGGCGCTGGTCACCTCGACCACCATCGTGCTGGTCGCGCTGGTCCTCATCGCGCTCGCCTTCGCCACCCGCCCGGACGAGCCCAAGGTGCGCCACCGCTGCACCACGCCCGGCTGCAACGCGCTCGCCCGGATGTTGGACTCCAGCATCGACGCGTCGGTGGACCCGTGCGATAACTTCTACAGGTGGGCGGGGCTCCGCCGCTGTTACGCCTCGAAATGGGAGGACCGAAATTAGAAGCTATTTAAATCTGTGAGGGCGGATGATGAGCGTACCTGTATAAAACACATCACGCATAACGTTGGAGAATGTACACGTATTCATTTTCCTAATCAGTTAATAATGATAGTGACTCTGCCTTTGTGATAACTTAATGGCACTTGAGAGGACCAAAGTCTTATTAAAGACGATATTCTTTCTTGGGCTACTTAAACCCAGAAATTTTGGTCTGTCTGTATGTCTGTATGTCTGTCTGTATGCCTGTCTGTCTCTCCGTCCGTCTGTTTGTCTGTGACTCGATTCAGCCACCCGGCCAAAGCAAAACAATGCCTGCGCAATAGTCTTATATAGTCACAGCTAAATGTGCCCGTCTATGCCCGGTGTAATGTTCATACTTGTCAACATTGTGGAAGAAGAACAAGACATTACGCAAATATGAGACAACAAATCAATACAGAAGTGATATTTGCAGTGTTCCTTTATAAAAAATCAAACATTCTTGACTGTTGCAAAATGGAAATACTTCATCAACTGCAGAAAAACAATTCCCTCCGCCGTCGCCTGCTGTCGCCCTCGCCACTATAGCTTCTGGCGCCATTTTAAGAAATCAACCGGCAACAGTTACGCAAGGTTCCACTAGATAGGTTCCACGTTCTGCTTGCAACGCACGTGGAGTAGGGAAACGGTTCTATAAACGTTGAAGTAGGGCGCCTCGGTTAACGCGCGTCTTCGCCGTACGGCAGCGTTCTCATCGAGACACCCGGTTTGGAGCAGAGGAACGCGGGAAGTTTAAAATGATTTAAGCGAACCTTTGCCGTCTTTACCTTGGGAGGAGCGCGACGCAACAGGAACAACATTAGAGGTGAGCGGGAAAGCGAAGGGAGGCATTTACTTCGCAAAAGCCGATAAAGACTGTCGTCTTTTGACGGCATTTGCAACGAAAAAAAGCAGATACGCGGCCAATTTTTTCAACAGACAAGCATGGCGCTGTTCATTTCCTTCCCACCCATGAATTCGCAGCAGTCTGGAATCGAGGAACGTTCACAACTTCACTGAGTTATCCAATAGGGACAAGTAAACAAAACAGAAATAGTAGAGTCGTCTTAAGGCTAGTTGAAAGATAATTGTTTTTAACACGAAAGTGTTTTATTCCGGAATTCACTAAGATTTACTTACGTCATATCCTTCACGGAAATTACGCCAGTACAACGAAGCAAGCGGCCTGTAAAGAGTGCACCCCTGCACAGAGCGTCTTCTTGCGGGGAAGCAACCTTTTGTACGAAAGAGTACGTTATACGTAGGGTTGTTCGTTTTCGGCTTTTATATTTTCACACGACGGTGTGTTATGCTGGGCTACACCAAGATTTTAGTGACGTCATATCCGTCACGGAAATTACGCCAGTACACCTTTGCCGAAGCGACCCGCCAGCAGGACGTCGCTGGCCAAGCACACCCACAAGACAGCCGCCGACCCGCAAATCATGCTGATCTGCAGATTTCTCGCACATTTCACTTTCGTTTTGTACCGAATCCTGTGACAGAGGAATCAACCCCAGTTTTTTTTTTTTGTGAAAGTTTTTACTAGACGAGATTTACAGTCATTTTCGGCTGAGAAAGGTGTTTTTACCTCCCCAGGTTACTTGACGAACGCAAAAAATATCCGAACCTTAGCCATAAACTACTTCGCTGTAACAGGTGTACATTCGCAAACCATATATTTTAGGGAGCTTCACCGGTCACCTACCTTCACAGAGTAGAATGACTGCTAATTTGTTTCAGAGCGAAAGCTCTATTACGCTATGTCTCGCAAGGTCATTTAATGCGCCGTAATGACCGTGAGCCACCGGAGATCAGTGTGACAGGACCGACGTTACGTCGTGTGATCCGCTGCAGAGAGGCGTCGCAATAATTGCGAGTTTTAGGTGACAGTTTTTCACGGACCGCTCCGCTCCGATAGCAAGCGAGAGCGCCAGTGCGCATGCGTGGAGCACTTGGACGTGCACGGCATTGGCTCCGGTGTTCTGAGCGGGCCGCCGATACCGTAGCCGATCGTCGAAAACGGTCAGCTAAACTCTCTAATTGCGCTTTATCGGAGCCTCGCCTCTGCGGTACCGCGTAACTAGGTGAGGGTTTAACTCCTGCTTCGCTGACGCTTGGTCGCTCAGACTCGCCATGGATGGAGCTAACTTTGGGCCGTTTGCGCATGCGCTTCACCTTTTTGTCGGGGTAACTAGGTTCACAATAGTTAACCCAGCCTTTTTTTAGTGTGCTATCAATTTAGTGTTTTGTCTTCAGAGGCAGTGTGACATATTGGCCATGTCGAACTTGCTGTGGAGGAAGCTTTGCAACTCGGCTAATTCGATCTGAACTCCTTCTGAGAGAGCAAAAGTATTTGGGGCGCATACGTCTGCTTACGTTCCTTGAAGGCGAAATATTTTGCTACAGTACTGTGACGGATACCATTTACAGATACGGCCACCCGACGACACACCAGCCACGCTAATTTACCGGCCTGCGTCCACCTTCATCCCTCTTAGTCCACCTAAATCATATCACTCCTACCTAATCCCACGGTATTAATCAGTAATACCAATTACTTGTCAATCTTAAATCTATGTTAGTTCTTATACTCCCCCTTATTCAACCTTAGTTCGTTTCAATCGATTTTATTCCACATTAATCCCACTTTACTCAATTATTGATTCAATTTTATTCCAGGGTCATTACAAGTCACCTTCCAATGTGACATATAACGTTTTCGCCTTTATAAAACCGATGTCACACAGAGAGGTGAGGAATTTGCTCATCAGGGTATTCCGCTGCAATGGAACGGCTACATTAACTTTCGTATGAAATACCGTCATTGGTTCATTTAGCTTCACACTCTAAAAAGATATATCCGGCTGTTCCTGTATTCGCGCATCTAAATATTCTACTACGCTTATTGCGGAGATGGCCTACATAAAATTAATAATGTAGGAATTGGGAGCAAGTTCTTGACTTCAACGCTTTTAGCCATAAAATGAGATTGATTGATTGATTGATTGATTGATTGATTGATTGATTGATTGATTGATTGATTGATTGATTGATTGATTGATTGATTGATTGATTGATTGATTGATTTGATTGATTGATTGATTGATTGATTGATTTTGCAGGTCTGTGTGCGACAGTCGCCAGAGCAACAAGTCTGTGTACGCCGAGCACCTGTCCCACTTCATTGGAGAGCTCACGGCTTTGCTGAGGGACACCAGAGCCCTTACGAGAAACCACACCTTGCCGGAGAGCGCGGCCCAGCTGTACCGCAGCTGTGAGTCGGTGCTGCTGAATGGCAGAGACGACCGGGACAACTTCCGGGCCCTGCTGAGCCAAGCAGGCCTCGTCTGGCCGGACATGGACAGTAACGCCGACCTGCTCAATGTCACGGCTCGCATAAGGCGCCATTTCGGCCTGGCGTGTCTGCTGAGAATCGCAAAGGTTCCGCGTTCTTTTTCAAGCGGTCTGACTGGCGCGGGAATCGTCGTGGAGCCAGGCTGCCCGTTCAATGAGCGATCATCCCCCTGCGACGTTTCCGCCTTGAAAGACTCCCGCCCTTTCTACGACGCAGTGGTAAACGCTGCCGCGCGATCCGTGAACAGCAGCCTTTCGCCTAATGCAGCCTTTAACGCTGGTGTCGACATAGAGAAGGATATCTACAGCATTTCGTCGAGCACGTCTCGGGGCACCGTGCGAAACGTGGCAAATGCATCTGAGCTGGCTGAGGTCACTGCCCCACTTCGGCGAGGAGCAGTGGGAGCGTTTCATCGAAGAGACAGTGAACGCGGCAGCTCTCCCAATAACGGTGGTCGACGCGGGTTACTTCGTCGCGTACGGCGAGCTGGCGCGTAAGAACGAAACCACGATGGTGTGGTACGCAAGCTGGCTCGCAGTCAGCGACATTGCGCCGCTCATAAGTAAGGACATCGCAGCGCTGAGGTACAGCAAGGAGCCACTGGATGAATACGCGGCCAAAAAGATCTGCCTCACCTTTACTGAGCGACGTCTGGGTGTCGCCGTATTTGCGGACTACGTCTGGAAAACTTTTGCCCGGGACGTTGTTGAGGACATAAGAGGGGCTACGCTGGCGTTGCTGCCGTCGTTCCGGCAGAAGATCGACAAGACGTGGAACGTTTCAGGCAGCATCTACGATGCGTCACACTTCTTCTGGATGACCGAAGCGATCGCCACTAATCGACTGGAAGTCGCAACCACGGAAAGCATGACAGAGTCCGTCGCACGCAACTCGGTAAACGCATGGCGCCTCCGAGAGCGGTTAGCAGACCGCGGCAGTATTTCCATCTGGACGCCACAGATAGGCGACACGCTCTCCCAGGACTCGTACTCCTTCGTTGATTCACGCAAAAGCCACCCTGAGGCTGCCTCTCTACGCGTCTCTGTTGCCGCTCTACGACCGGGGACTTGACGCTGGCATCAAGCTGGGTACGTTGGGAGTGCTGTACGCGGTGGGCAACTTCCGGAACGTGGAGCGAACACTTAGCCTCAATGACAAAGTTGTATTAAGGGAGCGTCTGGGGTGTTTTTCGGGCCAGTCTGGCAGGGAGCTTTACAATCATGACTACGATCGAGCGGCGCCTCTACAGCTGGTGGAAAACATCCTCGAAACGACGCTTCCCGACACCACAGCCCGTCACTTGAATACTGCCCTGCATTTCACGAGAGAGTCAGACCTTCTTTCTCGCCATGTGCTACCTGCTATGTGATCCCGCATCCGGAGGCGGGAAGTTCGAACGAGCCTGCAACGAGGCAGTGAGCACTCGCGCCTTTTCTCGAAGGCATTCAAATGCTCGGTGGGCTCGAGGATGAATCCTTCCGACAAGTGCCGACTTTTCTAGTTTTGATCAGTTTGATAAAAGTGCGCTATCAACGTGCATATGCACTATGGTTATGCTTCCGTATGTGCGCTCTTAATGGTGTCACTGTGCTCACAACTGAACAGGTATAAAGATCATACGCAACGTAACTTCGAGAGTATTGATTCACTTTTATTTTTTTCTGGGAGTAATTTACACGTTCATATTTATTCAAATGATCTACTCCGTCGTCCCGTACTGAGCCGAGCTCCATTACGCGCACGTTTTATTTACTTTATATTTTCTTCGCCATTCAATGCAGGGGGTTGCAAGGTACAAACCGCCAGGGAAACTTTTTATGGATAACTAATATCGTGGAAGCGTTCAATACATGAAAAGTGAACTGAAAACACTGCATTCTTTCAAAAGTGCTTTGAAATGCCACCTCTTCAAACAGAATTCATAACTGTTTGTAATATCAATGTATTGACACGGATACGAATAGCACTGAGTGTCAAAAAAGTTACTCAAATATGCACGCCGCTCTCTGCTCATTTTCACTTCGAAATTGATATTACTAAAATTATTGATTAAAGCCTTTCTAATCTTTCTCTGTATTACATATGCAGTAATTGATTCTCTTGTTTCATTGTTTATTTTTCGTGATATTTGTACTTGAGTGTTTTTATTATATTTATATTTATGTTCACTGACATTTTATGCAACGTAACATCTACAATCTTGCTAATAATAACGCACTGTCTCGATATTTGTGCTAAAAACACTCGTTTCATCGAATCTCCTGTTTGTAGCTATTGTAAAATCATGTATGTCAATCTTTATAGGAGGTCCCGTTGCAGTCTGTGACTTTGGGACCTCCTTCTGTATATCCTAACCATGTACTTAACATTCTGTTTATAATCAAATCTTTTGACTTGATTTGAACAGCCATAACAGCGTGAGAGTACGAATTTAACTGTAATATACACTTTATACAAGATACATAAAGACACGTGATGATGAAAGTGCGCAGTGTGCACGATAAAAATATAAATCTAAAAATGTATTTGGACGAAGCATAGCAGCAACACGACTTGGTAACATTTTTGCACTAAAAAAAATAACCCCGCTTCAGTAAATTTACGCCACCCACTGATGTTACCAGCAAAGCTGCTTGGTGTTCCCTAATCGCAAGCCTTCCCCAATCTCAAGTGTTCCCTAATCTCTTCATAGAACTTCGTAAGGAGCCAACCAGCTCCAACTTGAACTGTCCATTTTCAGGATGTCCCAAGCTATACTCGGTGACAACTTAAGAACGGCACCGGAAGTTGCCGCTGTGCCTTATCACCGTAGCCGGATGATTTCTCCGCGCGGCGCAAGTAGGGCGTTACTGGGAATATTTTGAACATGGCGTGAGCCGTTCCCGTGATTTTTTGGACTTAATATGCTTATAAACGACTCCAGTGACGACAAACAAACTGCGTGAGACAAGGCAGACGATATTACGCATTCATAGCAAACCCCTTTCAAAACGCGCGCGCACTGACGTCACGGGTCCGGCGCTTTGGCGGAGCGATACACTACATGCGGTGGTGCCGTTCTTGAGTTGTAACCGAGTATACGAACCTTCTACTCCCGCTTCCCCCACTTGACCTAGCGTCTTCCTGATGTAATAAAAACTCTCTCTCTCTCTCTCCTCTCTCGAAGCCGGATGATCGACTCCCGTTCGAGCCAATTCATTCTTGCCGTGTACCGCTGCTTGCGCCATCTACTGGAACGTTTAATTACTTTTGACATTGAAACACTGCTACAAGGGGGGGCCGCGAGCGCTTTTTGTTTGTTCACAGCGAATTTTATAAATGCTATCGCAAAAATCACGCAGCCATGTATTCTAAATTATGAGAACGAAGCAATTATTACATATATGATTTGCTCAAATATGCTTATGGTTTTTTCGCTCAACTATGTTGACATTGCCTCTGGATTTAGTGGTTAGAAAAGTTTCGTCTATATGAGCGTCTAGTTCAAGCATTATTAAAACGAAGCTTCAGGGTCCTCACTGATGCCGCTACGCAGAAAATTGCAATCAAATTCGAGCCAAATTGATTCGACGTTAGCAGAAGAAACTGCAATGTCGCTACGGCGGCGGTAAAGCTGACGGGATGATACGTATATGGCAGGCCTGCCTCATCGGTTATAGTCTCGACAACAAAAGTCAGGAGAGCACTGAGAGATAGCATATAAGTTTATGCCGGTTGAGGTTATCCAAACTTCCGAAAGACATACAACTGTGAAATAGTGATCTAATGTAGTGAAGAGTCAATCGTTTCATTAAGGATTTTAGAGAGACTGTGGATGCTGAGCTGAGCGAAAGATTTATGGCGTATATTTTTCATTAAGCAAGCATTTTAATTGGTCAGGTAAGTATTCAACCAGTCTGTCCTAAAGCCTCATGCATTACAGAATGTAGTTTTAGCCAAAAAGACGCGAGACAGATCCACTTTCAATGACGTGTTTAGTGTGCTCAGTTTGTCTTGCTTTAATTCGGCAGTTGTCTGTACAGAGGAACCACGAAGAAAAAAATATAAAGAGAGGACACCCGGGCAAATCTTAGCCGAATGATTGCATCACGATCACGTGAAAGCCTAACTTTTATTCTTCTCGGCAGCTGGCGCGAGTGGTGAAAAATGTATCTAAAACTGTGCTAACACACGATATTATACTTTTAAGATTTCGTCGCTTACTGGGCGACACACTTCTATTTATGTAACAAGTTGAATAGTTGTCACTGCACGTTTTTGTGGCTTGTATGCACGATATGAAGGCAAGCCTGTCCAAGCCGCATGCAGGAGCCGCCATTTGCCTCTTTCGGCAACGTTTTCATGTACGTTTCTGAAGCCTTGTGCTAACTTTTTTTGTGGAGAAAGAAACCCCCAGTGCTTTCTTCGCAGCATCGGTTTTGAATCCTGAACAAAAGGAGAGACATCTTTTTTTTTTAAGTGCCGGTGTGGCGTATCGTATTTGTTTCCTTGTATACTTCAAACGCTGCGAGCATCGCGTAGCTTCAGGGCAATCAGACATTGCTGGTTCTGCGTGTTTAGGATAAGAGCTTAGGAAATGCACGGGAAATCCGTAAGAGACCTTTTTTTTTTAGCGGGACGTAATAATATTTTGCGGAGGTTGTGCGGTTTGCTCAAGCGCTGAGGGATGTCAGCGGTAAGCGCCCGTCACCGCACGTAGCGTTTACGGCGGCGAATTAGGTGCGGAAGTGGCCGGCTGGCCTGCGGTCCGTAGGCGAAGCAAGCGTTGTGCGCTGTGCTATTACTGCTATTATCTATTATGCCGTGATGCGCTGCAGTGCCGTCCGTGCAAAGGTACAGCGAAGGTACAGACGCCTTTGCAGGCACGTTCGCGTGTGGTGCGTTGCATTAGTAAGTCGGCTCTCCTCTTTTTTTAATTTATATCATGGAATAAAGTTGGCTGTTCCTTCCTGCAAACGCTCGTTCAATTCAGATAAGCGTGACCGTGCCTTACATGCACATTATCTGGGTCGCATCGGAAGGGCACGCGTTACAAGAGCATGCGAGCAGACGATGTCGCGAAATTGGCTGCGCGGACCGCCGTGCGGCTACCACTGGTGCACAAACGCGGTCCTCCGCTCCAGGCTCGCAGCACCCCGCTGTCGCTGCGGGGAACCACAGCCTCGCTTATTGGCCACCGGAAGCAGCAAGCCTACGGTCAACATAGAGTTTCTTACTAAGAAACTCTATGACGGTCAAAACGCTCATATCCTTGTGGTATGCCACAATGCAATACCTTGCTTCCACGGGCGTCCACGGGCGGCGCTGCATGTACCGCAGGCCACGCGCTCGCAGTGTCGCGTTTCAATCCGTGAGCATTGTTACAGCATTTCAATAATATCACGGGAGCGACGACCGATGGGAATGTTAGCGCCTTATAACGGTGTCCACGGGCAAAAAAAAAAAAAAAAAAAAATCGGCGAGAGTACGCGCACGCGCATAAAACTATCCGCTGTAGGAATGTCGTCTGTTACGCTGTTCTCCTTAGAGCAACACACCCCTGTTGCTCTTACGTACGGAGGTCGTTTCGCCAGCAACAGAACTAGCTAAGCAGCGTAAACATACCAGATGCCCGCGCCGGGCAAGTGATACAAAAAAGAAATCTAACGCACATTGGAGATGTGCGTGCATTAACTCCGATTTCTCCTAAACCAAGCATAATGCCAATACAGTGGCAGGGGGTGTATCGCTTCTAAGGAAACAGCGTAGCAGATAATGCTCACAAAAGAGAGGGCCTTTGCGCGTGCGCGTACGCTCCACTATTTCTCCAGTGGACACCGAAATAAGGCGCTGTCATGCCGACCAATCGTTACTCCCGTGATATTACTCCCGTTACTCCCGTGATGCTTTCGTGAATTGTTTAAAAAGAGCACGCTTATCCCCCAATCCTGCAACAGCCTCCAGTTGAGGCTAGCAGTATCAATAAATAAATAAATAAATAAAATATTACTAAAAAAGTGGGAGGCTGTAAGCGACTCGGTAACTTTATCTGCATTATTTGGCTGATCTGAGAATAAAGGACATCCTTACACTCATTATAAGCTTTTACAAGTGCGCCAATAATCGTGCGCTGCCTGCTTACCCGCCGAACCTACCCACCGACGCCAAAGACGTGCGCCCGTCGCTTCGTTATGGCTATGGCACGTCAAGTGCGGTGAAAACGCCTGCATTCGGCAGATAACAGCTTTGCCCGAGGCAGCTTGAGTATGGAGCGAATTGAAATCTTCAAAGTGGGTCTTCGTTTTACATTGTATATTAAGTCTGCTATCGCAGGCATTGTATAAAACTGTTCCATACTTGCCGCTTTTTTAAGCATTTGCTTGAAATACTCTGGCTATGCTGTGTGTTTTCCGTGTTTTTCAGCTCATGGCGCCTGGGGGTCATCGATACGATGCTCACTGCTGCGTGCCATGTTGCCTCCCCCCCCCCCCACCGCCCCCCCCCCCCCCCCCCCTCCCCCCCCCCCCTCCCCCCCCCCCCCCCCCCCAGCGTAAAATACAGGGTGGTGCGACGATACTTGGAACACTTTAAATTTTTTGTATGAGCGAACTGCCGGTCTGTTCGCGCTCAAACTTCACACGAAGGTCGCAATTTGTGGCCTACTTTGTTTGACACCGGGAACAATGACGGTGCTTACCTGTTTATTCTGATAATAAATAAAAACGATTTTCGCCTATTGGAAAATGGCGGCCGATTTGGATGTGCGAGCCAGCGCAAGTTGATCTTGGAACGACGGCGCCACCTTGTGTATGCAGAGCGAAACGGACGTTTGGGATTCACGCTCCTTCCACCAGAGCTCTTCGATGTGGGAAGTTGCGAAACTCCGCCTCAAAAAACGGCCCGCACCTGGACCTTTGGATCGCGCGTATACGGTGGCGCCACCGTGGCCACCGCACGCACCATCTAAAAACCAAACTAACTATCCAAACTGACAATTTAAATTTTATTTTAAACATGCACAACTCTTTATTTTGTACTTTCCTAAGTTATTTGTTGCTGGTAGCACTGAGTGGCGGCGAGTGTGCTATTCAAAATCACCCTTCCAGCATTTCGGTAGCGTCACAATATAAAAAAAATATTTTTTTTTTCCCGCACTCCATTCACTGCAAGTGAGGCTGACGACCCGAGCGCCACTAAACGGTCGCCGGAGAAATGTCTGATCGTCCGATGATCGAGGCATTATGAAAGTCTACCCTTCAAGCGTATTTTAGACGTATGTGTCCAGCGACAGCCTCCCGATAATGAGAAAGTGAAGGAAGCTCACACTAACGCGCAACACTTGAAGGGAGAGAAGCTGCACGCATTCTTCACGACCATCACCACGGTTGAAGTCCACGATTGCATACGGTTTGCTTCTCCTTCACCGCCGCAACGACCTTTACTCCATCGTTGTTGCTACAAGCGTGAGCTTCCTTCATTGTTTTTTTTTTGAAGTGACAATCATTTCACATCATCTTGGAGGGAGGTACGCTATGATGGGTCTTTCTCTCCAAGAAACTGTTGCCACGACCACGGCAAATGCTGGAGTTTCTTGTTTCTTTTTTTTGACAATCTTGGCCGATCTCCCTAAGTGGGTATGCTTGCCTTGACAAACTTGCGCCGGGGGCGCTGGGCGGTCTCCGCCAACCATGCCCACACCACCACTAGGCATTTTCCTGGCTTTTTTTGGCTCAGTTGGGCGGTCGCCGCGAGGCGCGCACGCACATGCAAGCGCTCACGTGCGCTCCGCATTTTCTCCGTATTTTTAACGGCGGACAGCATACACTAACAGTTTGCTCAACAGCTTCGCTGTTAGAATAGCACACAGCAGCAATCATATGCTCGTTAATTCCGTGGTAAGTGACAATTTGACGTATCTCACTCTAGTTGCCAGACCACAAATTGGAATGAAGCGCGTGCACCGTAGCTAAACAGGGTCAGTGACGCCCGGCACACCAGCACCGCAGTTTGTCTCTTTTTCTTCTCAATCGCCGCCTACAGCGGCGATACGACGCGCACAGTGGTCGCAACACGTACAAGTACACAAAACTTTCAATAAAACTGGTTAAATTCGCAGATATTTATGAATAAAGTTCGCACCGCAGTAAACTCAGCTGTTTTTCACGCCTTCAGCGACGCACGTCGTCATACGGGAGAACAAAGTTAAGTTTGACGCTGCAGTACCGCAGCTACTGTAGAAATGTAAACGTTGGTTAGGAGATCCTAAGAAAAGCTTGAGAAGCAATTATTCGATAGTGCGTAAGCATGCAGACCGTATTCTTCCTACTACCAGCAAGGCCCTCCTAGACTTTCTGACGAGGCTCATTCCCTGTCATGGCACTTTACTGCAAAACACAAACGCACAGTGATTAAGCCAATTTTGCAAAGACCGAAGCTTTGTATAGCGGGTTTGCCTGCTTTGCAACGATCTTCTACAAGTCGCCTTCACCACTGCACACGAGTGCGCTGCTGAAAAAAACAACTTTTTTGAGGAAATATAAGCAGTCAGTATGAAGACCCCGGGGCCTTTTATTCAAGCCAGCATGTCGAACAAAAAAAAAAAAATACCGATTCGGTTGCGGTTCGAATTTCGGTTGAATTCATTTCTTTCCAGTTCAGTTCGGCTTCTACTAAATCAAGTTCCGAACCGGTTCGGAAGCCGGTCAAAAGCTTTGAAGTTGAAGTTTATTTTCTTTCTGCATACAGGGTGAGATGACGGAAAGACCGGGGAAAAAGCAAAAGGCTAGAAACCTGACAGAGGTTTTTCCCCAGAACCGGGTCGCGAACCGGCTCGACAAGTGAATTATCAGCGAATTGATAAAGAAATGTTTAGTAGTTTAAAGTGACGATGCAAACAAGATACAGAAAAAATTCCAGGCTGCTTTTTTCCCCAATCACAGGGGTGCAACTTCAGAAAAAACTTTAAACAATTGGAATAGATAATTTGGGAAAATTAAAGCAAGTTCCACGCCTGTGAAATCTGCTGAAACATCGAAGCTGGGTTCGGCACGCTAGCGGCCACCTCCCGCAGCGGCGGGGGTCACTCACAACGCCAGTTGCCGTGGTATGTACACTTTTTGCCAAACTTTTCTAGGCCAATCGTAAGCCTTCTCGACTACGAAGAATTCAAAGTATGATCTTTACCTTTAAATGTGGGAAAAACATTTTATGACAGTAAGAAAGAAAAGTGTTTCCGCTAGCTTTCCAGCATAAAACGTTTCAGCCTATAGGACGTGAGCTTGTACAGTCAATTTTATCGGCGTGCGCACTTTCGGCTTGGCCTAGAAAATTTCGACAAGGATTTTACGTACTCGATGCTGACCCACGGAGGTCTGGTTGTTTATCGGCGCATATATGTGGGGTGGTACAGTGGAACCCCGCTGATACGTCCCCCGGACTTACGATGACCCGCTTCTTACGACGGATCACCATGGTCTCGGCAAAATCTCCATAGAAACAACGCTTTAAAAACCTCGATCGAATGACGCCCAGATGCGGGAGATCCGCTTCATATGACGGACCCTGGCACCAATGAACCGGCGTTTTTCTCATATTTTACACCGATTCACCGTTGCGACACTGCTTGCACATCAAGAAGTGTCAAACCCCCGTTTGACGCTGCTTGATGTGGAAAAGTCCTCACGCGCGCTAGACCACTCGCTGAACAGACGCATGCCAAGCAGGCGGGTACTCGTGAACGGGAGTTCACCTTCGACGGCCCCGCGCGGAAGCAGTACACCAACGCGCCAACCGCGAGAAGTCGAAGTTCTGGCGGCAGGCGGACCGTGACTTTGAAGCTCCCATCGAGCCGCTGACGTATGCGAAAACACATATGACGCAACCCCGCGGTGATGACCGAACACTGGCTTTCCCCGCACGCTCGATCCAAGTTTCTTCCTTTCACGACTATCGCTCACCTTATATGTCTGCTCTCTGCTTATCAAAGCCACGTTGTCACTCCACTCCTTTCGTTGCTAGGGTGTCTCAATTCACGCGCGTCCACCGCAAAGGTGGAGACACGTATTCGTTGGCGCCGCCATTTTTGCTCGCTCACTGGCCGCCGCAGCAAGTCACTGTAGCAAGACCACGCTATAATTTTCGCCGCAAAGCGATTTGGTCGCGAAGTTTGAATTATCTTATCTATTTTGCATTGCTGGGCCTTGTGGGAAACGAAAACAGCTATGTGTTGAGCACTTTGACCTAATAGCGACGGCACGGGACCGTTCAAGGGGCGTCACCACCCTGTACGGGAGCTGTTTTTTTTTTTTCATCTCCGCCTTGTACTATCGTTCGTTTCGCTTAGCCTTGACAGTTTCACGCTCGCTTGTGCCCTCTCAAATTGCTTACCACGTTGGCCTTATCTCCCTCGCGCAAGGCACAGGGCTGGCGAGCTATAAATAGCGCAAGACGGCACGGGTGTCGCGTAGCGTGGCGTGTTTGACTGGCGGGCTAGCTCGGACGCCGGGAAGGAAAGGGAGGCGCAATGTTTTTATAAAACTTGAGATTTCAGCTAAAGGTTTGCAAATAACGAAAGAACGCCCTAAACATAGTAGTTGAAATAAGTTCTTATCTCGCCTGTCGTCTGAGACCGTCTGCTAGGTCGACATTTACCCACACCCCGGTCGCACGACACCCCGGTCATACGACGCTTTCTCGCAGTCCCTTGAAAGTCGTATTATCCGGGTTTCACTGTAGTACGCCGCGTGGCCCGGCGCACGAGCCGAGATCGGGCACTGGACAGCCGTCGAGGCCGTGGCGCCATCTGTCAGCCCAGCGCGGTATCTTCGCCGTGCGTGACGGGCATCATCAACGGACATTTCGAAACCCTAAGCAGCTTCGCTGTTAAAATGGATTGAGCAGGGACGATTCTCCGGCAATTTTTTCACCCCGCCCTTCTATTCTGCATGGACTAGATAAGGGTGTTTTCACGAGAGATGGGACAGGTGTACCCGGTCTACATTTTTAATTTGGTTGAAAATTTTATGCATTGCTCTTTGTGCACATGAATACGATAACCGAAGTAAGTTTGGAGGCAACAAAGCTTCCCTTAAAATAAAATCCCAAAGCCGACTGGGGTCGCAGGTGCGTTGGACGTATGTATGTATGTATGTATGTATGTATGTATGTATGTATGTATGTATGTATGTATGTATGTATGTATGTATGTATGTATGTATTGTTCATTGGAAAGGAAGATCCACCAACAGGCGTAAATTGTCTCGCCTAGGGGGCGGACACCGGAACGCCTGCTGGTGTAGGGGGGGATAGAGATGAAAGAATACACAGCAATAGGAGGATAGGGGAGAAGGTTGACATTATCGTGTATATAACACACTGGGCAAGTTGACAAGGATAAATATAACGCAGTGTCTAGAGGGCCATCCGACGGCACTCTAGCTGATCGCTGCAGGCATGGCTAGAGTGCCTTCCGACGACATTATAACATATAAGACGAGGCAAACTTCGGCCAAAGCGTCTGTCGTTTCAGTGTGGATTCAACTTCCGGTCACCGTACCGTAGCTCCGACGGAGCGGTGATAACGGCCCAGTCTGGCCGCGGTAACAGGATTTCTGCCAACGACTCCCAGGATTATCAAGTGCTTTTGCCCCAGTTGCCCACCGGTCAGTCTGCTTTGAATACTGTGTTTCTGCATGCCGACATGCGTGCAGGCCCGTATCGTGTCGAAGATTTTCGAGACACTTTGACGCGCCTCGCTTTGCTCGCCGACGTGGTGGCATTGGGGGCGTACCAAATGAGTCACGTTTGGGCCGTGACTTTCAAGTCAGCGGAAGGCGTCAAAAAAATGTTAGCCCAGAGTGACGTAAAAGTGAAGGACCGCCGCTGCATTTTGATAGACCCTTCAAACCAGGAAGTTCGGCTGAAGCTTCACTGGCTCCTTTACAATGGGCCGGACGAAGATGTTTGCGCTGCGCTCGCTCCCTACGGGCGTGTCGTCGAAGTGCGCAAGGAGCGTTGGCGTGTCGACGGCATACGAGATAAGGGGTCAACTCTGCGGTCGGTAGCGCTTAAGTTGAAACCGGGAGTGACCATGGACGACCTGCCGCATGAACTCCGAGTCGGGGGGGATAAGGCTCTCGTCGTTGTCGCCGGCAGGGCCCCCCAGTGTTTGCGCTGCAACGCCAAGGGCCATATCCGGCGCGACTGCGAAGTGCCACGCTGTTCCTCCTGCCGTCGCTACGGGCATGAGGCAAGTGCGTGCGTCAAGACGTATGCCAGCGTCACCGGGCCGACGAGAGAGGAAGACCTTCGCGAAAACCTCATGGACGAGGCGGACGCGGAGGAGACTGCAGTCGGAACCACCGGTGAGGCGGCAACGGAGCAGGACCCGGCGGGAAGGGTTGAGGCCGAGCTGGTCGGAGCGCTCCTGAAAAGGAGCAGCCTGGTGAGCTGAAGGACGCTTCCCCCCAACGCCTCGTCGAGCAAGGGGTAGTGGCACCAAGGTGGTGCGCCAGGAGACACCACCGGCTCCCGCAGTGGACGACGAAGGGATGGAACTCGGTGGTGACGGTGCTGGCGTTGCCGCCGGAAAGCGTCAGCGTGAGGACAACGTCACCGGCCAGGGCACCGATGAGTCCAGCAGCGGTGAGCCGCCAGGGAAGACGGTTTTGGGGCGACGTGTGGGCTACAAGTCCAAACCAAGCGTTCCCCCCGACCGGCCTACGCCCCCCGGAAAGCCCACCTAGGACTGGACTGGTACTCCGGAAAGTTTCTCTGCATGCCATTCTACTGGGTTGGTGTGCACTACAGTATCGAGGCAGGAGGGTCTGTTGAGTTCGGGGATTAGTGGTTACATAGCTTAAGGCGTCCTTTCATCCTTCACCCGCCGCGGTGGCTCAGTGGCTAAGGCGTTGCGCTGCTGAGCACGAGGTCGCGGGTTCGATTCCCGGCCGCGGCGGCTGCTTTTCTGATGGAGGCGAAAAGCAAAAACGCCCGTGTGTACGAGATTTCGGCGCACGTTAAAGATCCCCAGGTGGTCAAAATTAATCCGGAGCCCTCCACTACGGCGCGCCTCATCGCCTGCGTTGCGTCGGCGCGTTAGACCCTACAATCAATCAATTTCATCCTTCATTAGCGTTCAGTTCACCCTATAATTTGCGTTGCGCCACCTTGAATGAACGCGGATTGTCTGAGCGCAAGCGTCAGAACCAATTGTACAGGCTTATGAACGAGAAAGATTTAGACGTGGTGCCTTACAAGAAACGAAAGTGGAGAGCGAGCAGAGCACAGAAAGAATGGTGAATGTGTTCAGTTCACAATATCACGTCTGTATAAGCCACGCGGTGGGCTTATCGGATTCGGCAGGATGCGCACTTTTATTTCGTCAGAGTTTCGGCGTTGTTATCCAAAATGTAACGTCCAGTGTGTCTGGCCGGTTTGTTGTATGCGATTTTTTGTTATCGTCGCGAGAGGGGCGAATTATATGTGTGTATGCGCCGACTAAAGCAGTTGAAAGGAAAGTCTCCTTTGAAGACTTAAGGCCGTGGTTTCGTACAGAGCGGGCTATTGTATTTCTAGGGGATTTTAATTGTGTGTGTGCTCTGCTCGAGATAAATCCAGTTGTACTCCGTTTCGTGATAGTAGCACAATTGCACTGAGCGAAATCGCAGCAGATTTCGGTTTAGAGGATATGGGGGATGCCTTGGATGGCACAGGAGCGGTACATTTTACTCATTTTCAAGGTGTGAGGTCATGCGCGTTTAGATAGAGCCTATGTATCTCTTGATCTTGTACCAGAGTGCTCAGAGTATAATGTTACGCCTGTGTCTTTTGGTGACCACTGCCTTGAGTCTCCTTTCTTGATTGGTAAGCGAAAAGAAATTGGGAAGACGTTTAACTGGAGCCTGTGGAAAATGAATCGCCAATTATTGAAGGATGAAAAATTTGTAGCAGAGGTCACTGAAAAGATTAGAGCATTAATAGAACAGAAAAATTCTAGCTGTGCCGGTAAGTGGGAGAGATTCAAAGAAGAAATTAAGATGAAAGCCTTGGAAAGGTCAAGTGCCTTACATCATGATAAAACGAAAAAAGACGCCCTGCTCAGACGCAACCTGGAAACACTTTTAGCACTAGAGAGCCAGTCACCGGGACTGTGGTAAGAAATATTAAAACCGTGAAACAAACAGTTGGAGTCTATCGAAGAAGAAAGGTACCATGGGGCAATAGTCCGAGCCAGAGCGGAGAAGTTTTGTTAGGTGAAGCACCAACCAAGCGAGCTCTTTGCTCTGAAAAACGTTACGCCACCAGAAACACAATCAGTGAAATAGAGTACGATGGACATGTATCAAGTGACCAGAGAATAATAGAGAACGTCTTTTGTGAGTATTACGATAGTTTGTTTGCATGTCAACCGGTAAACTTAGACCGGTTTAGGGAAGAGTTTATGCGTTTCTTGCCGGTCATTGACGACGAGGTTAAACATAGTCTGGAAGTTTCAATTACACCTGATGAGTTAAGAAAGCAATTGACGATTTAAATCCGGGCAAGTCTCCGGGACCAGACGGGTTTGTGCGCGGCGTTTTACAAAGCGTTTCGTGATGACCTCAGTATAATATTGTGCGAACTCTATACGAAAGCATATGAGCGGGATAGATTGCCACCATCTTTCTCAAGTTCGCACACTGTGCTCATACCTAAAACAGATGACAGGGATGAACTAAAGAAGGTCACAGCGTATAGGCCAATCACGTTAACTAACGTCGATTATAAAATATTAATGAAAATTCTAGCAGGGAGGTTACAGATGGTGATAACGGATATAGTGGGGGGAGCACCAAACATGTGGTATAAAGGAAGATCTATAACAAGTAATATACCGCAGCGAGAAGCATCCTAGAATGTTGTGACAGTATGGACTTCATGGTAGCCATGCTCCAAATAGACCTCGAAAAGGCCTTTGATTAAGACTCTCATGAAATGCTTTTTATCATCTTGGAACAAGTAAACTTGGGAAGAATAATAGCGGGGGGTGTACAAATGGCTTATAAAGGGTGTTCGACAAGTTTGGTTATTTAGAAGTCGGTGTGTCGTCCAATTAATGTCGCACGTTCGGTTCGCCAAGGGTGCCCGCTTTCACCTTTACTTTTTGTTTATACATTGAGGCCCTCTGCGCAAGCGTAAATAACAACAAACTGTATTCATCGCTTTCGGTTGCAGGCATGTGAGTCCGTGTACTTGCCTATGCGGACGACATTGCTTTTTTGTGCCGTGATAGAGAAAGTATCAGTAGCGCCATTAAAATACTTAATTCCTTCTGTGAATATACGGGAAGTTCCGTAAACTGGAAAAAGTGTTTGGGGTTCTGGCACGGGTGCTGGGACTGGACACCCAGTGTGTTTGAAGGTGTCAGCTTGCAAGTTACGCCTGCCAAGTATCTAGGTGTCCGCTGGAAAATTACCGCGACAGCGAGCCGTACTGGCGAAGCCAGACAGCGGCGTTGCGAGAGAAAGCGGAAAAGTGGGAGGGAAAGGGTAAAACGTTGTCTGTGTTTGCGCGGGCGACGGTGTGTAATGTGTTTCTGTTCGTTAAACTGTGGTACGTTTTGCAAGTTATTCATTGTTCGCGTGCAAATGTACAAAGGTTACACCGTGTATGTGCTGTTTTTAAAGCAAAGCTTTTTACCTCTACCCCCCAAGGGTTCATTCGCGACCATTGGTGTCACCAGAAAACTCCACCGAACGAATAAAAGAATTTACTGGCACCGCCGGGAATCGAACCTGGAACTGATAGAATAACAAAGCGAGAGCCCGTTGTCTTACCGATTTAGCTACGAGCCCACGCGAAGACGGGGAAGACAGGTGGTGTACTCACCAAGCACATCTACGGGTTTACCTCCTGCGTTCTCGCTGAATGCCCACGTGAAAGCGTCACACTACCACTCACGCCCGTCTAGCGGCCCTGTGCGCACCTTGCTCATGTGCTGAGTTACAAAAATTAAAGGAAGCTCACACCAATGCATGGCACCTCACTTCTAGTACGCCAATGTTCTAAAGCCTGTGGCCTCCAGTGTTCACGTAAACAATCACAGCTCATTGTCGTCCGCCCTCACGCCAAACCAAGTAATACATTCAAATACTCCTTGATGGCCAGGCCATCACTCCAAGCCCCAGCATCAAGATCCTGGGCCTACATCTCGAACCTAACACCAAGAGTGACGTCTCCTTGCAGCGCCTCAAAAACAGCATTAATCAAATCATACACATTATCAGGCGAGTTGCCACCAAGAAGCGAGGCCTAAAAGAATCCGGTACCTTTCGATTAATTGAAGCTTTTGTCCTCTCGAGAGTCACTTACGTCAACCTCATGTCTTCTTCTCGACAAGGAAGACATAGAGATGCTTTATATAATGATTAGAAAGGCGGTCGAGCAGGCCATTGGTCTTCTCATGAGTGCGTCCACACAGAGGCTGCTTAGCCACGGGGCTCCACAACACGGTGGAAGAGCTGATAGAAGGCCATCTTTCTAACCAGAAGGTCCGACTCAGAACTGCGGTGGGTAACCGCATGCTTCACCAGATTGGCTGGGCATCCCAGAATGTCACTCCGCTTGACGTACTCCCAGACACTTGGCGACTAAAACTAAAGATGCTCCCTTTGCTTAGAAATATGAACCCCTCACATTACGAGGGTCACCGAAAAGCACAGGCTCAAGCGCTAAACACCACCCTCGGTGGGGATCATGCAGTTATCTACACAGACGCCTCCAAACATCGAGGGCAGCAATACGCCATCATCGTGGCTACCTCCAGGATCAACTTCTTGCGTGTACCTCGGTTGGGACCCAAGAAATGACGGCAGCAGAAGAGGCAGCCATCACCTTGGCTCTTGCTCAACCATGGGTTCGGAGGGTAGTCACTGATTCCCAGCAAGCCTACTGGAACTGCCAGTCGAGTTAGGTGTCCTGACCTGCACTGCGCGTGCTAAAAAAACACTCCCCAAATGGTTCCATTCAGCTCATCTGGACACCTTCTCACGCTTCAATGGAGGGAAACAAATACGCCCACACAACAAGCCTGCGCTTTTACCTCCCGTCCTATGGAGCTGCACGAGGACAGTCACCCGCTTGTCACGTTCACGGAGATAACCCAGCGTTATCGCCTTCTGAGACAGACCGTACCTTCGCCTTAGCCTGACCTTTCCAGAGAACAACAAACTACCCTACGGCTCATAAAATCCGGGCTCCTTCCCACGGCCTACGCGTCTTCACTTAATGCATCGGAATCGCTACGATGCTGAATGTAAATTTTGCTCAGAAGTAGGAACACTCCACCCCGTAATCGGGGTGTGCGACTTTAGCCCTGAGCACCCTCCTCTCTTTCTGTCAACTACCCAACAAGAGCAATGGGAGATGCTGCTGTCCAGGCCCTCTCTACCTATCCAGCTTCAACGGGTGGACAAAACACAGGCCGCGCAGACTGCATATGGGCCCCACAGAAGAAGGAATCTTTCCCCAGGGCTGCACTGTGGGCCGTTCAGAAATCTGAACAGAAGTATTTCTTCTTCCTCCTCCTCCTTTTCTGTCGGAAATCTCGTCATGGCGGGACCTCGAACGGTCATGGTCATGGCGGGACCTCGAGGTCCCGCCATGACCGTTCCTCTGGTACTTACACGGGCACTTGAAACTAACTGCGCGATTATCACCCTGGTTGCTTCCAATTTTCGCAAACGTTGAAGCCCCGTAGACAGACAACTAATTGTAGCCATTAGTGTTAACCATATACTACCTCGGTATACCTCCGTATTAGGATCATAAAAAGGCCGCGCGAACGCAGTTTTTACGGCCTGCGGATTTACCCAGACCCCAAAAACCACCGCAACATGAAGTAAGATAGGTAAAATCGATTTTTAGTGCCGTAACTTGGCGTACGGAGTAAAATGGTAGTTTAACGACCGTTGCACTTCAGAGCGTAGTAGTGAATTTCTTTGGGGTACTACGTCGTTTTTAGCGGCATTAACGTCAGTGTGGTCTCCATTCAGGAGAGTTTACATTTACAGATCACTTTGTTGTCTGATCGTACGACCGCCTTTCCCAGGGTTTTTTTTTTTTTTAAGATGGCTACCGGTTCCGTCCGTGTCGTGCGGAACAGATCTTGCAGCCATGTGTGCGTCATGAGCAAAAAAATCTTCGTTGTTGGCTGCTGTCCAGAGTGGATGATTCGAAAAGACCTCGAGGACCTCAGTGCAGAGGGAGAGGACGTGACTGCACATGAGTAGAACATAAGCGCGTGCAGGAACTGAGGAGAAGAGGGGCACCGCAACCACGGAGAACACTGGTTCTGGAAAAGTGGCTGGAGTGTAGTAAAGGTAACTGCTATTATAAAATACATAATAAAATAGAATGATAAACAAATCCTTGTGGCACTTAAGCCTTCCTACATATCACCAGGAGATACCTTAAAATTTTTGGTATTCACAGCAGGTTAGCAAGTTTAAGTTCCCTGAAAATATTTTACGTGTTATTAGAGAGAGAGAGAGAGAGAGAGAGAGAGAGAGAGAGAGAGAGAGAGAGAGAGAGAGAGAGAGAGAGAGAGAGAGAGAGAGGGGAGAGAGGGGAGAGAGAGAGAGAGAGAGAGAGAGAGAGAGAGAATACACCTTGATTGAACCAAGAAAATTCTTCAAAGAGGCGTCCTCATTTCTGGACGCCTTGAGTTCTGGACACATCGGCAGGCCCTCGCTATCAAGCGCAGCTGATCTTCGAGGCCGGAGCTGGCCAAGGCTCTCTGCCAAAGCTCTGTGGAAAGACTGAGGTCGGAGGATCTATGATAGATTTGTCGCGCAGGCACTCACTGTGTGGGCCTCAGGTCTTCCACAGAAGCGGAAAAGCTGAGAAAATTGTATGGGACCAAAGAGGTGCATTCTGATTATATGGGGTGTGGGAAGATGTTCCCCTACAGGGCGCGGAATAATTTTTCCTATTCCCTCGGTAGCGGCTTCTGTGGGGAGGAATATCCTTTACGGTGACCCTGCGGGATTTGCTGGCACGTGACTAGAGGATGCATGCGCCCGGACTAGAGCGAATATTGCTCCAGCGCCCGAACCCTGCATGCGAACTTAGTGTTTCTCCTGCTTGTCTTTGATTAGTGCTTGTTCTAGCTCTTGGATATCTTTTAGACTTCCCTTTATTGTTCTAAGTTCCAGTCCTCGTTCGCACCACAGGTCTTCGACTTCAGTTAGACTCTACCCAATCTTTGTTGGCATTGCAATACCAGAGATGAAGTTAGCACGGAAACAGGAACGAGTACTCTAGCAACTGAAAGCTAGTTGCTTCCGCTTATAGCATATTCACTGCGAGATTGCGTTCGACGAGTTGTGCCGCTGCTGCCGCACTGTGGCGTGAAGGCCTGGAGGGTCATTTTACGCAGACAGCGAATACGCATTGTACGTTGGATTAAATAAAGGCAGGCTCATGATTTGAACAATATGTTCACTCTCAAAGTAAGTAAAAGTGATTGCTCATGAGTAGTGTTTTTCTCTGATTTAACCTGGGATCTTGAGACAGAAAATTTTAACTTTCGTAGCCGGTTGCACCTTAAATTTCATCCGCAGAAATTAAGAACACGCGGTGAGGAAAATTAAAGCCAGTTCCGCGCCTGTGAAATCTGCTGGAGCAGCGGAGCCGACTTATACCCCTGCTACACTGGGGTCTAAATGTCATTTGAACGAAATGTCATTTGACTCAAATGCCAAGTTGTGCTGCTACACTAGGTTTTCAAATGCCATTTGGCTCAAATGACATTTGAGCCAAATGAGCACCGAGAGAGACATTTAAGATTTCAAATGCCATTTCCAGCACTCTCGGACGCAGCGTCTTCGATCTGCAATAAAAAATATAATACTTCCGTACGTAAAACAAACAAAATATTGTTGTTTGTGGAACTTTGTTCACTGTTTACTTACTTAAAATACGAAATCAAGATATTTAATTTTCATACTCTCAAAACCAGTAGTTCAGTTGCAAAAAAAAAAAAAACGCTAGACAGCCATATTTAGAGTCAAAACTGGTGTCTCTTCTACTTTGATATCATTTTACTGCCTCGGACTGCTCCTAAGTTTGATTGTTGTATTAGTGTACGAAAACGGAACGGGGCAACAACAGCGCCACTACAGCACAGCGAACAGTTGTGAAAGCTTCGAAATGCCATCGAAATTGTAGTGTAGCACGGCGGACTCTGATTGGCATTTGAAGCAACCCATTTGAGTCAAATGACATTTGAACCAAATGTCATTTGGACCCTAGTGTAGCAGGGGTATTAGACACGCTGGCGGCCACCTCCGGAAGGGAGGCGGGGGGGGGGGGGGGGGGGGGGTCGCTCACAGCGCCACTCTCCGCAGTACGCACGTTCTCGAAGCTCACCCACGGAGGTTTGGTAGTTTATCGGTGAATATATATATATATATATATATATATATATATATATATATATATATATATATATATATATATATATATATATATATATATATATATATATATATATATATATATATATGACCTGGTAGTGCGCTGCATGTCCCAGCGCACCAGCAGAGATTTAATTTTTCATTGCATTTCTCATTTTGCTTTTATCTTCCTTAAAGACCCCCGAACGGGGATATTACATAAGAGGTTGTGTGAGCCCACAAAATAGTAATTTATCAGGACAGGTGAGCCGTTACTTCGGCACTGAAAAAAGACGGGCTGGCGATGGCGATATGGTGGGGAAGGCCGTTCCAGTCCTTAGCCGCGCGGGGAAAAAAGGAGGCAGCGAAGGTGGTGGAGCGGGTGCGGTGACCTGAAACTTGAAGTGTATGATCGGCGTGATGAGATATGTACGTCGGTGGGGTGATGTAAGGTGCGCAGTTGAGTGAAAAATAAGAGAATCTATGAAACAGAGAAAGGGTGGCGATGCGACGTCGAAAAAAAAAAGAGGCTCCAGTCCCTACTGTGATTTTAAAGATGAAATGCTGATATCGTAGGAGTATGCCGAATGGATGAACTTGGTAGCATGGTTTTGAACAGATTCAAGTGCGTCGATGAGATATATTTGGTGTGGGTTCCAGATGGCGCATGCGTATTGAAGTTTGGAAATAACAAGGGATTTGTATGCGAGTTGCTTGACATGAGGTGGAGCATGGCGCAAATGACGTTTGAGAAAACCAAGGCTTCTATTGGCGGAGGCGATAATGTTGGTTACGTGAGCCTTCCACGAAAGATCATGTGACGAAATAACACCGAGGTATTTGAACGAAGATACTAGGTTTATTGAAACGTTAGAAATGCTGTACGGAAAGGTTAAGGGATTATGCCGGTGGGTAAACGATATAACTTTACATTTCGATGGATTCAGTGTCATCAGCCACACATCGCACCATCCTTGAATATGGAGAAGGTCGTGTTGTAGTGCTAGCTGATCGGATGTTTTGGTGACGGGCCGGAATATGACGCAGTCATCAGCGTACAGACTAATAGGACTTGAAATATACCCGCCGCGGTGGCTCAGTTGCTAAGGCGTTGCGCTGCTGAGCACAAGGTCGCGGGTTCGTTTCCCGGCCGCGGCGGCCGCTTTTCTGATGGAGGCGAAAAGCAAAAACGCCCGTGTGTACGAGATTTCGGCGCACGTTAAAGATCCCCGGGTGGTCAAAATTAATCCGGAGCCCTCCACTACGGCGCGCCTCATCGCCTGCGTTGCGTCGGCGCGTTAAACTCTACAATCAATCAGGACTTGAAATATGCAATGGAAGGTCATTGATGTATATGAGTAATAGGAGGGGAGCGAGAACAGACCCTTGTGGAACGCCCGACGTTACTGGATGCGAAGTTGAAGACTGATTCTTTACTGTTACAAATTGCGAGCGGTTGCTCAAAACAGTTGTGCGCGTATGTATCGTGTTCTCTCTTGTGTAAACATTGTTGCCGTTTTTTTTTCTTTCTCGATTTTTGTTGTTTTTTTTTTCTTCTTCAGCTATGTGTAAACGTTTTTCTCCGAGTACATTTTCCCTTTGTAGGTTATTCCTTGTATACCAATTTTTGTCATCGTGCCGTGTTTTTCTAATTGCAAATAGTTGTTATCAGCTCACTCTTCTGCAGTGGCGCGTTAAGTGTCACGAGCGTAACATTTCTGTGCAAGTATGCGCTTTCTCTGTTGTGTTTTCTTTTGTTCTTTGACAAATGTTGTCAATGAATGTCGTGTTATTTTTTTCTGTGTTGCATTAATATGTACCGAATTAACTATTGCATCCTTGTGAATGTAAGCATGTAATCCCACCCTGCCCAAGGCCTGGCTCTCAGGCTGGCAGTATTCAATGTATAAATAAAATAAATAAATAAATTCTCTTATCCAGTTAAGATTGTTTCTGTCTAAGTTGAGCTGAGCAAGTTTTAGTAACAGATATTGGTGGGGAACCTTGTCAAAGGCCTTAGCCAAGTCGAGAAATATGACATCTGTTTGCAGGTTATCATCAAGGTTAGAATGGAGGTCATGAAGAAAGATGGCCAGTTGGGTTTCGCAAGAAAACCCTCGACGCTAACCGTGCTGGGAAGGGAGAAAGAAGTTGTTGGAATTTAAGAAATTCATGATTTCGGAATAAATGACGTGTTCAATGGGTTTGCAGGGAATGCTCAGGAGAGAGATGGGACGATAATTGAGTGGTGAGTTCCCATTACCTGATTTACAGATGGGAAAGACCTTCCACACCTTCCAGTCGTTTGGTATATCGCCTGTAGAAAGGGACTGTGAGAAAATAAACACAAATACATGGCCGAAATATGCATTGTGTTTTTTAGCAGTTTCATGTTAATGTCATCTATACCAGAAGATGATTTTGCTTTGCTGTTTTGGATTAGTGACATAATGCCGTCTATAAAAAAATTCCCCAGCATTTCCCCGAGGGGGAGAATGTGAAAGTGCGAATGCACGGTTGTCGGCCCGCTTGCGGCGCTTGCGCTCGGCCCCCGCAGCCCACCGCCTCGCCGCCTTCTCTTCCATCTCTTCCATCGGGTTTGTAGTATCACGTGTACACCACGCAGTTATCAAGCCGCTATAACGCCGCTGAGTCGCCAACGCACGCCGCTGACGACGTAGTTTGAATGCGTTAAAGATATAAGGCGCGTCACTAACACTGATATCACCGTCGCGTCCGTGGCTTGGTCGGTAGAGCGTCGCGCTGCGGCCGCAAAGTCCTCGGATCGAAACCTGGCGCCGGATGCTGTTTCTTTTTTAAATATAGAGGAGCACTGCGGACGCCGCCGCCACCGCCGGCGGCGGTGGATGGTTTGGGGTCGCTTATAAAGTGCATTCGCACTTAAAACTTAAGAGGGGGCATACAAGAAGCAGTGATTTCAGCTAAGGGAAAACAAGGTACTGTGATCACGGATTGAAACGCGACACTCGGAGCGCGTGGCCTGCGGTACATGCAGCCCCGCCCGTGGACGCCAGTGGAAGCAAGGTGTTGCATTGTGGTATACCACGAGGATGAGGGCGTTTTAGCCGTACGCTTGCTGCTTCCGGTTGCCAATAAGCGGGGCTGTGGTTCCCCGCAGCGACAGCGGTGCGCTGCGAGCCTGGAGTGCGTTTGTGCGCCGGTGGTAGCCGCACGGCGGTCCGCGCAGCCAATTTCGCGACATCGTCCATCGTCTGCTCGCGCGCTGTTCTTACGCGTGCCCTACCGATGCGACACAGATAATGTGCATGTAAGGCACGGTCATGCTTATCTGAATAAAACGAGCATCCGCACGAAGGAACAGCCAATATTATTCCATGATATAAACTAGCAAAAGAGGAGAGCTGACGAAGTACTAATGCACTGCACCACACGCGAACGTGCCTGCAAAGGCGTCTTTCCTTTTTTTTTATGTTTACATCCTGGAATAAAGTTTGCTGTTCTTTTGTACCGAAGTTTATTTTATTCAGGTGAGAGTGACTGTGCATTACATGAACATTACTTTGCCGCATTGGAAGGGCACGCGTAACAAGAGCGCGCGCACACGATGTCGCGAAATCGGCTGCGCGCACAGCCGGGCTACTGGCCGTCGGCGAACAAACGCGTTCCAGCGCTCCAGGCTCGCAGCTCCCCGCTGTCCCTGCGGGGAACCATAGCCCCGCTCATTGACAACCGGAAGCAGTAGGCCTATGGTTTCTGCCTCTACAAATTCTACAAATTCATATAATTCTACAAATTACTTCGCGTCGGCGGGAGAAACAACTGAAAGATTTTCGCTGGTCCAGTCGATACTCGGGAAATTAAAATCACCAAATATCAGAACATTAGCATTGGGGTGTGCGGAAGTAAGCAGATTTAGCATGTTATTAAGTTCCTGGGAGAAGTTTGGGTTGCTATGCGGCGGTCTGTAGCAAACTCCTAGAAGGACGGACTCAGGTGAGGCATGCACAAGTAGCCATAGTATCTCAAGACTGAAGGTAATGTTTACGACAGAACAAATTAGCTGATAACTTATAAGTTATAGCGATTAAGGCACCGCCACCGCGTGACCCAGTGCGATCATTCCGGTACACATGGAAGTTTAGCAGGTCATTCAGAAGTTCGTCATCTGATATGTCATTTGAGAGCCAGGTTTCCGCAAGGGTGAATAGGTGGCTATTGGATGACAAGACAATGTTAGATACGAGTTCCCGCTTGGGGGAGAAAACTCCGTATATTGGTGAACACTGCGGAAACGGATAGCTGAGTTTTGCTGGAGCGGGGAGTTCTGGGAACAGTTTGCGGGCAGCATCTTTTTTTTTATTGCTACGACAGTGCTTTCACTTCCTGAGAAGCTTCGTCAAGAGCTTATCGCTTTGAGTCTATGAACAATGCTTTGTAGCGTAAAAAAAAGGGCACAGCTTTAGCTTTGCCGAAAGCGACCAGTTGTTAGCGGGCGTGTTGAGCGCGGCGGGAGAAATCTTCACCTACGCTATAATTGGTTCCTTTAAATTTAGGGCCTTGTGAAAAAAATTGCGTCTTTCGTTTTGAAGCTTGAAACTTTACTGTTATGGGGCGGGGGCGGTTGGGATCGTGGCGATTGAGTCGGTGCGCACGTTCTATTTCTTTTGGGTCAACGGCCATCTCAAGGTTACCAGGACAGTGACTGATAAGTTTTTTCCGATTGCGCGTACGTTTCGTTCGCAGATGGGTTTGCAAGGCCACAAAATATTAGGTTATTCTGGCGCGATCGATTTCCGGCCTAGTCCAAACGTAGTTCAAGTTGGTTGATCACATGTGCAGACCTATAGTATTCTCACTTTTTAACGCTTCTAGTTCGGCTTTTAGTGACAAAAAGTTCTCATAATGTTTTTCGAGATCGCTTTTTCTGTCGCTTAACTGAGAGATGTTGTTCGTAGACACCAGCTCTTTCTTATTTTCTTGAACATCTGTGATAAGTTTGGATTGACCTGCGGATGTCTTCACTAACTCGGCGAAAATTTCATCGAGATCGGGGCTGGGATTGGTCTCGATATCACCAGAGAGCCGCAGTAAAACCGAGAGACAGGCATGGAAGCAATCAACAACAATAACACTGCAACAACGCGGGCTAGGAAGCTGTACCAGACAGTAGTTTCCAGATCTCTTAGCAAAAAGTTTGCATGGTTCACTAACCTGCATTGCAAAGGCGAGCGGGTTAGTGGAAGCTGTTGCGGCACAGCCACCTAGCCCACAAAGCGCTGGTGACGGGTGTCGGTCTTTTATACACAGAGGCGTTGATGATGTCGCCGATGATGCAGGCTTCATGACTGGGTCAAGTTCTGGGCTGCCGTGCGACGGTGCTGCCATCAGGAGTGCCACAGGGGTGGTCGACGTTTCTCTGGCACCGCAGTCCATTGGGGTACTGAGGGCCGCGGTTGCGCAGGTCGACGAAGCATTACAGGGAGCAGCTATCACGGCCAGTAGAAGAAGACGGGCGATAATTGATACCAGCGCCTGCATTGCAAAGGTCAGCGGGTTAGTGGACTCTGTTGTGGCACAGCCACCTAGCCCACCTGGACGGCCGTCGCATCGTCTCGGGAGCCCCATGGCCGGCGGTGGGCGCGTACGGCTGAAGGAGTGCGACTCACAATGATCGTGTACGACAACGTTTCGGCTGACTGCGGCAGTGTTATTTAATGACTTCGGCACCCTGGCGGACACCTCCCGCAGAGGCGGGGGTCGCTCACAACGCCACTCGCCGCGGTATGTACAGGTGCCATCATAAGTAATTGGAACAAGGATTTGTGAATATCCCAAAATATTTATCTTACTGGCTATGTAAGGATTTGTGAATATCCCAAAATATTTATCTTACTGGCTATGTGACAGCCATTCCCGGTTCACAGAAAGCTTTTTCTACGAGGAAGGACTCTTTTAAATACACACCAATGCAGCCAGGCAGTTTCTGGAAGAAGAAATTCCGTAAATGCACGAGACCGTGTTCCAATTAGCTTTGACGGCACCTGTACGTACTAAAACTTCACCCACGAAGGTCTCGTAGTTTATCGGTGCATATACCATATAGCCCACATATATCGAACCCGGTTTTAACGAAATAGCGGCTATAACGAACAAATCTTCGTTTCCCGTCACCATTTGGGTACATACCTTTTTTTGTTCAGATATAGCGAAAAGCGGATATAATGAACTGATTTCAGTTTCCCGATGTGTTCGTTACAAGCTGTCTCGACTGTATAAGGGGGTGGACGAGTGTCCGCCGTCCGGGCGCACAAGTCGAGTTCACGCACTAGACGGCAGTCGAGGAGGTGGCGCCATCTGTCGGCCCAGCGGGGTGCCTTCGTCTGGCGTGACGGACATCAGCGGACATTGCGAGCTCCTATACAGCTCCGCTGTGAAAATGTCAACGGTGTTGTGGCACCAAATTAAGAGCTTCATTTTATTAGACAGTTCCCTTCCTCCAACCACCGGGGTGATTTGCCTACAGTATGAACGGCCTCCTTCGCGTGGAACATATTTTGACTTTTTTGTATTTATTGCCCGACAGAATAGCTCAGCAAGCAGCACTATAGTCTCCAAATCGTTATCAATGGGAGGTCCTTCTTATGAACTTTCTTCCGCCCACTCCGTTCTGCTGATGTTCTTGGAGGCGTCTCAGTGTCTCTTACCAGCTATGGTACCTCTAACAGCTTTTACATTAGGTGTCTAGTCCTATGTGATTGATGTAAAGTGCATCTTTGACTTTTTCGCGTGAACATATTGATATCTGTTGGAAGCATGACACTTTTTACGGAGGAAGGTGTTCGTTACAAAATATTTGATGCCTTACGATTGACGATGGGTGACGTCACGCTCTACCGGACTCAAGCGAAGAGATCGAGATAAACACAAGTTCACTGATTATTAGCAACAGTACTAATGACATTACTAAGACCACTGCGATTTTAAACGTGTCAAACACATTTTAAAACATGTGAGTATATTTGCGTTCACGCGCGAAGTCGTGTAAAGAAAAAATTCAGTATATAAAAAAACAGGTTTAACATAAAAACCAAGGCGAATTCAATTCAAAGAGGAGTTCTGCCTTTTCGTGTTATGGTAAACCAGAGTTCGGCGGCCCTTCACAATAACGAACCGAATCATAATTACCTTACCTGCTTTACCTTGTTTAGCATGGTCCCCACAAAAGCTGCAAGATTGCAGAAACACGTAAATTATACTCGCATTGCTGATTCGGGTGTTGTATTACGCATAACGGACTTTTCCAAGAATACCTGATGACCACTCTTCATTGGATTTGAAAAATCACGCACAGATTGCATAAACTGAACTTCAACTCATTGTTTTTGTCCTCGAGTGAATTAAGCTGCCAGTGTTCGAGCCCATTGGGAATCGCGCGCAAAAAAAATGCAGATTTTCGCTCTACGCCCTATTCTCGGAGGAGTGATTCATGAAGCCATTGCAGATAAGTTTATATTTAGACTTATCACTTTGAATCGCGGAAACTCCTGAAGGGAACAAAAGCCGCAGCCTTCGCCTTTATTAAGTTGCTGAAGGTTCCGCGAACGCTAACGTTATTCACGCGAGGAAAATTGATGCTCGCGTTGACGCACAAAACAGAACGAGATCGCGCTTGGTTTGAGTCATTAACTGCGGAGTACAAAGCGCCCATTGTGGCTCACAATCGCCCCGCTATCGACATGGTCAAACAAACTCGGGCCAAATTATAAAAAAATATTAAAGCGAGGTTAATAACGCCGACAACATCTGCAGAGAACATAATGTTGGAAATCTCCGGAGTGACCTCACCGCAGCAGCTATAGCAGCACGACTGGCTCCAGGCCAACAAACACCGTCTGGGGATTGTACTTCCCAATGTGTCGGCCATCTTAGGCGGTGTCAGTGGAAGCAAAATGTTGAGGATAAAGAGCAACACACGTCTTAAAAGGAACTAAAAAAGCATGAACCAAATAATTGCATTCTTGGGTCCAACATCCTCCAAAGACGGGAAAGGACTGGCGATTTTTTATGAGCCGCCACTCCGTTGCCCATCTTCGTTCAACTTCCTGCTTTCCTTCAAGGGACACTGAAGAGAGCCGTAAACATTGCCTAATTACCTTACTAAACTAGCGTCTGGAATGCGTGGGTCGTCTTCTAAGCTTTTCCGGGTAATTTACAAGCCTTTCAAGGAGGAAAGGATGGTCAAGTATCCTGTCCGCCCGGCGCCTTCTTTCATACCGATATGCTGACGTTGGTAACGACGACACGCTTGGCCACTCCGCAGGGATATATTTAGGCGACTGGGGCGTGCTTGACCTTTACTAGGCGTGCGTCAGCCAACGAAAAGTAGATATTATTCATGAAATGCGTAAAAATCAAAATTTGGAGACAGCGATGTCACTCAACATTTAAGAGCAACCCGACGTTATTAAGAAAGTTGGTATACGGCCACCCAGGACTGCGCGAGTTTTTCTTTTTTCTCTTTTGATACTATGCCACATGCAAATCCTGCCTGCCCCCACCCAGGCACCCTGTACCACATTGTACGGGAGTGCCAGCAATCTCCTTCCCTCACCCCTAACCCAACCCTACCTATGAGCAGTGGGTGGAGCTGCTGACCAGATCCGACTAGTGACTCTAGCTCCGACCTTCCACACCAGCGACGATTGGTGGAGAGGGCACGGATGGCCAGCATAGCCCAAGGCATCCCGGACTAAGGAAGCCTCCCACCGGGCGGGTGCCCTAACATCAGCACCTGCTCTCCAATAAAGTTTATTCATCATCATCTTTTGATACTAATAATACATAGAACAAGGCTCTGGACGCCCGCTAATTTGTAAGAAATTTATGCATGTGAGGTTAATCGCGCACTGCAGCCGCATAGGTAGCTTCAACAAAATAATTTCACTGTCCCTTTAAGCGAGCAAGTCAAGTTGCTGCTTGAAGCTGATATTACCACGGACAATATTCAGTGCGCGGCAGGTAGTTTTCAGGGCTGCATAATGCCCAAGGCCCAATGAACTGACGGCCGAGTTCTGCAAGCGATTTCTGAGAATACTCAAGCTGTGCTTGTGAGCACGAGGACGCGGGTTCGATTTCCGGCCGCGGAGGCCGCTTTTCTGATGGAGGCGAAAAGCGAAAATGCCCGTGTGTACGAGATTTCGGCGCACGTTAAAGATCCTTATTTGGTCAAAATTAATCCGGGGCCCTGCACTACGGCGCGCTTCATCGCGTGCGTTGCTTCGGAGCGTTAAACCATACAATCAATCAATCAATCAATCAATCAATCAATCAATCAATCAATCAATCAATCAATCAATCAATCAATCAATCAATCAATCAATCAATGGAGAATACTCAAGCGGTCGCTTTATAACTTTAAAAGATGATAGGTACTCAACCTTTATTGCGCAACTGCAACAGCGAACTACGCACCTATACGCCGTGCTTGGACACGTGAGGGACGTTGGTCAGCCCGACCACAGCCTCTGAGGAGAGCAGTGCGTCCGTGACAGTCATTTTGGCGCCAGGCTGTTGGACCAGGCGAAATGTCACCGCTATTTCTGTCCTGCCACCTCCCTTTACGTATGGGAACGACATCTCGAGGTTGTGGCGAAATTGGTGAACGCGTTCCAGGCATGCCCGGGAGGGTTCTCCCATCAGGCGATTGAGTTGTACCCCTTTCCCTACCTTTCCCCCTGTCACGGGGAAACACTGCGTGGGCGCGCGATACGAGCAGCGTTGACGGCCTATTCTATCAGTCTGGATGTACGGCTGTGGTGCTCCCAAACTTGTCAGCGCTTGGCTCGAAGCGGTTCGAACTGCACACACGGGCTGGACAAACCCCGAAATCCGCAGGTATTGTGACGGCTCGAAAGCAGTCTCTCTTCTTTTGCAACCCGTCTAATAAAAAAGCAGTGCAGTGCAGCTCAACTGCCAGTGAGCTCTGGTTTCCAGGGCATAAACGCATCCATGGAAACGAGCGCTCAAATGCACTCGCGCACGAACTCAACACCATGGTAACGAGAACACCCGGGCGTGGTTATCAGATGACAGTGCTCTTCTCATGAAGCCACTATATTTACTCAAAAGAAGTACTTACAGAGCCACGCGACAGCTCGTTCCGAAACTTCACAGTACGCTAGCCTGACGACACTCAGCTATATCAGGACTAATACAGACCCAGGCATCTGAACGTTCAGGTGCCAACACTATAGGTGCCAGATGGCAAGCGCAAACTTGGAACATCGTATAGCCACAAAGGACTCAAGTAGAACAACACATCTTGGGCCTCATATACGTCGATGCCGTAGTACTACCGACAGATAACGAACACTACGTGCAACGGCTCATGGGTATGTGCGATGAAGAAATCACTTTTCTGGAATTATGTTTTTGCCCAGAAAAATGAGCTGTTTTTATTTCGAATGATGACGCTCTCAACAAAATGCTACTGGCGCAAGAAGCAACAATACCGCACGTAAAGGGAAGGAGATATCCTGGCACATGAGTGAACGAGGGCTAGTTGTATCTAAAAACGCAGGAGGAGTTGCTAAGCAGGAAAGTAAAAAGCAACGCATCTCTTATGGACCACGTAGCCCTGTAAGTATATGAACATAAAGTGGTAAGTGGTTTCTGGAATGGGGTAATGCTACAAGCACTCAGGTTTTCTAGCGGAGTACTGTAAGGGTGTCAAATCAGATATTTAATCAGGCGTAGAACTGAACCATAGGGCAGTCAATTAGCATTAAAAGCACATGTAAAAAATTACGCCCATCTTCCCGCGAGGGAACCCTGGTGTGATGCGACGCATCGGGGGTTCAATTGGCGTTTCCATTGGGTTGATTCTCTAAATCAGGTGAAACGTGTTGTGACGCGTATGATGCATTCCATCACATGCGGGTGTTCTCATACGCGGAATGGTGTAATTTTACTTTTCATGAAGGGACCGTCGCTTCCATCCCGTCTTCATCGGAAGAATCAAGTCAAGCACGCAGTCGTCAAGCAAAGTGACGCGAAGTCGAACGAGAGCGAGCGCTGACTGCGCAGCGCGATACCCGCTTTATATTCACAGCGCTCAAGGAGAGGAGACAAGAGGAGAGTCGCGCATGCGACGTTTGCGCGACGAAGTGAGCGCATGCAGCGCACGCAGCTGTTGTTTATGATAATAAGGCGGAGTGAGTGCGTTGCGCCACAGCTGTCGGAGAGAAGATGGGAGGAGAGTCGCGCATGCGCAGCTGGCGTGCGGACGCCGGACAACGCCGACGCAGGAGGGACATGCCTCAGAGCAAGAGATGCGTCGCATCTAAAAATGGCCGATTATCTGCTCCTTTCGTTGCAAATTTCGACGAAAGACGACAGTCGACTGGCGCCCCTGGCAAGAAAATGTCTCCCTTCACTTTCCGCTAACCTCCCATGCTGTTCCTTTCCCGTCTCGTTCCTCCCAAGATAGCACGCTAGGGGTTTGCTCAAGTCAATTTAAATTTACCGCGTTCCACTGCTACAAGTCGGGTGCCTCGATGCCAGCGCGGCCGCACGGCGGAGACGCGCGTGAATCAAGGAACTCTACTACAACGTTTTTAGAACCTGCTGCTTTATTCCACGAGCGTTTCAAGCGGAACGTGGAACCTATCTAGTGTAACCTTTCGTTGCTGTTGCCGTTTGATTTCTTAAATGCCACCAAGAGCCATAGTAGCGCGGGCAACAGCAGGCGACGGTTTCCTGCAGTTGATGTAGTACTTTCATTTGCTATCGCAAAAACCAAGCATCCAAATTTTTTTTAATAAAAGAACACTGCAAATATTACTGATGTATTGATCTTGCTGCCTTATATTTGCGTACTGTCCTGTTGTTGTTCATCAATGTTGACAAGTACGAACATGGACAGCGGACTTAGACGTTTGGATTTGGCTGTGGGTATATAAGACTATTGCGCAGCTTCAGACTGACTTTGGTCGGGTGGCCAAATCGAGTCACAGACAGCAGTGTTCACTTTATCATGTGTGTATCTGAATCATCTAAGACTGTAGCACTGCTACCAACGTTCGTGGTGTTTCGACCCTGAAGTTACTGTTCGCGTTTGTCGATAACTTAACATTCCACTCTGTCTATATTGTACCCTGAGTGGTACAAATGTTAGAACTTGTTTGTAGTCCAGCGGCAGCCATTTCTGGATTGTTGTTCTTGTGTGTGTTTCCCTTTTGTAATGTGTGTTTGTTACCTGACGCATAGTTCCATCGAGGCATGTTATGTGTCTGCTTCGTTGGACAAATAAGCCGCTTTAAGACAGACAGACAGACAGACAGACAGACAGACCAGACCGAAATTTCTGCGTTTAAGTAGCCCAAGAAAGACTGACGTCCTTAAAAACAAACTAGCCAATGGAAGGAGACATGGGATGGGCCTTCTTTGAAGCCAGAAACACGCAGAACAATTTGTTTAACGACCGACTTCAAATAATAGCGGACGATAAACTGCCGGTAAGAGAGAGAGAGAGAGAGAGAGAGAGAGAGAGAGAGAGAGAGAGAGAGAGAGAGAGAGAGAGAGAGAGAGGAGAGGAAGAGAGAGAGAGGAGAAAAGGAGAGAGATGAGAGAGAGAGAGAGAGAGAGAGAGGAGAGAGATTTTTTTAAAGAGGGAAACGCAGAGAGGTTTTAAACAGAAGGCGACAAAAGACGCAGTTTCATCACCTGTAAGGTTTATGTGCACCACCACGCCATCACAAATTGGAAGCCCGTAATCACCATTGTTGTTACCATCGTCCTCCTTTTTCTTCTGCTTTTTGTCGGCCCCGTACTCTTGATCCGTCTGCCACAGCTGTTACAGCGCACACGTCAGGTCAGCTTTATTGTCAGTTGCTGAGTAACAAGGGTTGATTCCCGGCAGAGTATAGTGTCAACCCCTTTCCGTCAGACGTCAGCCAGGAGTCCGTGTTATTGTGTGAGAATCACCCACGCCTTTCTTGGATGTACGGATTCCCGAGACTAGAAGCTGTCATCGGAGTTCTTTGTCGCCTACGAACGGGCTATGCCCGGACTGGCGTTCCCATTGGATGCGAACTGGGGCATGCATGCGGTGGCTTGACGTTAGCCATAGCAGTACATTGAGAAGTCTAACCTGGTACACCGGCACCCGCAGCTCGACGTGCATTGAATTTGACGTTTTGAGGTCACCCAACGCTAAGGCCTAATATGTGCCTAGCAGCACACCCACCCAGATGAACTTACCAGTGTTAGTAAGCATGTTGTTGCGATAGTTGGTGCTGCATATCCTGAAGTGAAAAAAAAAAAAACTGCGCGTAATGGACAGGACTAAAACGAAGAAGACAGGACGCGCGCAGACTCGTAACTAACTTTATTGAAAAAAAACAAAGATGAATACACACCACATCTTGCACGTTTGCACCAAGCAGCCAGTTTTTTTTTTCTTGGATTCTTTTTAGGGCATCATCCTGTTTAAGAATCTATACTCGTTTCCGTACAAAGTAACGGAAAGCTCGCTGACACAATTTCCACCGTTATTACGACTAAAAAAATGTCTCTTTCAGCTCGCGGGAGACGTGTTCCCAGACTCTGTCCAGCACTTCATAGTTTCATTCAAGAGCAGCTGGCATGGTTTGTCTTCACAAGCAAAGCAATGCTGTGGAAGGTGTCACCCTGCCGGGTTTTTCATGGGCAGCTGGTATTCTTTCAGACGGTTATGAACACAGCAGCCCGTCTGGCCAACGTATACCTGCCCAGGGGCGGATCCAGGTTTTTTTTCTGAGAGGGGTGCCGGCTTCTACCAGTGATGATGGTAATGAGGAAGAGGACTAGACTTGTTTGTTCACCTACATTTCGGAAAAGCAAAAATTCAAGAAATAGAAAAGAATCATCAACTAGACCTTTCGTACGACCTGAGGGGTCATCTTCTTAGGGGTATAAATAAAAAATTAAGGGAGGGGTCAGGACATTCGGACTCCCCCTCAGGATCCGCCAATGTACCTGCCTGCATATGAGATTTATAGAGTATACAACCACACTTGCTCAGCGCACAAATGGTGCTGTAGCATGCTTGTTTTGGCAAGCGGGGGTCGCGTTTGAACCTTTGAGGATCTTCGGGCACAAGCTAGCCAACTTGCATGGGGCAGAAAAGACTACCGGTACAAACCCGGCCTGTTGGTTACATTTTTAGGGCGCACTGGATACCGCTGAGCGGGTCCCTCGGACTTCGGCGCCATGTCCGCCTGTATATGTTATGCAGTCAACGCTTCTAGAAAATTGCTGGACACTGTTTTCCAACGGTGGTCCGTTGAACCTTTGAGGATCTTGGCCAGCTAGCCAACTTGGGGGGCGAAAAACACCGGTACACCGTCCGTTACATTTTTAGGGGCAGAGTACCTTAGGGGCTCGGACTGTCGGCGTCTCATGTCGTCGTATTCTCATGCAGTCACGATACTAAAACACCGGCACTCGTTTTCCAACGCCTCGCGCGAGAATCTTTCATCTCCATCGGCAAAAACGCGTACTAAAAGAACACACCGGGGAACTCGTTTTCGTTCGCGCTCGCTGGCTTGCTTGGTTCAATTTCGCTCCGTACTCGCTTTAACTTCAAAATTTCCAGTTCTCCATTTCGAATTTCACTTCTCCTCCGTCTTCGTAATTGGGATTCGCGTCTATAAGTGCTCCGCGTGGCACTAGGAAGACTAACAATCATTGAATACACTTATACACTGCATGCTTCGACCCTCCCCAGGTATCACGTTAGTGGAGATGGCCCGGTTTTTTTTTTATATTGTGCGCCACTTTGTAGATATAGGGTAAAACCACAGGGGCTTTGCGCCTATGGGGAATCACTCTCACGGGTCCCACTACACAATAATGACTCGTCCACCGCTGTCAGGACCACCAAAGGAAAACCACCCGTCTGCAACCTGGACATCTGGGCGACAAAAATCTCGTGAACCCTGCCGTGGCACGACTTAATTAGTGCACCTTGAATATAAGCCACGTCAACCGCCTTTCTGACCATCTTTGATTGTGCGGACTCATAGGGAAACAAGACTTTGCGTACCCTTGACCTGTAAAGCCAACACAAATGGTTCATTGAAAGCGTGAGGTTAAGGTCTAAAATCTGCCAACAATCCTTCCTAGGATTGTCATGGATGAAAAAAAGGCCTTATTTTACTGGTCGAAACACTTCTGAATTCTCACGAACAGTGTCAACGTGGGTAAACACAGCTGAAGCCAAGTCTGGAGGAGTTAAACCAGGTGAGTTCAAAACAGATGAAGTTAACAGCGATGATGCTTTTAAAAAGGTTAGGGAGTCGTCAACCTATCTAAAAACTTTTATTACATTTCCTCCGTCGAGTTCGCACTCCAGATATCGATCCATGCGGGCCAAAAAATTTTCGCAAGAGAACTGGCGCCATGCATGATCTAATACAAACAACCCTATAAGCTCCACGTACAATTCGTTCCGGAATGAAACATACGTAGCCTGAAGATAAAATTCAAGTAGGGTCATGAAGTTATCTACAGTTCTGGAACTATATAACATCGCCGTCTTTGTTATACTCTTTAACAGCGATAAGCAGGTCTTGGTGCGGAATCGAATAAAATAAATCCGTAATAACAAAAAGCGAACCCGTGAATAAAAAGCAAACCCAACGGGCGGCCCTTCTTTTAAGAATAACACTGTCTCAAACGAATTCTTAGGCGCAAAAGGATCCTGAATGCTGAGGTGCTTCTGTAAAAATCGGCTAACTTGGTGCTGCCACGTGTCTCTCTCGGTAACGATGCATCTGAACGGGTAATCGTCCTTATGAGTCTTTACAATGCATAAAAAGTCCAGGCTGTCGCGTTTGTACTAACAGATTTTGCCAGCTTATCAAGTGACATTTCTTTACATAATCTCCCAGCACTTGCTTTCACCTTCGATGTCCAAACTGACCTGGGTTCGTTGTCACAGACTGTAGAGCCTTCTCGCCGCAGTGTCCATGACCGTCTGAGGGAACAGTAGCTGTCCATGAAAAGCCCAACAGGTTCACACCTTCCACACCTTTGTTTTGCTTCTGAAGACAAACCATGCCAGCCGCTTTTGAATGAGACTAAACTTCTGGGAAGAAGCAGGGAACAAGTCACCCGGAAGAAGCGTGGAAATTGTGTCAGCGAGCCTCAGTCAATTTGTCGGAGCAAGAGTATGGATTTTAGGGAATGAGAGTTTAAACAGAAGATGGTATAAAGAAATGGAAAATTCCGCAGTTTCATAGGGTGCAAAAAAAAAGACAGTGTGCCCCCTTCCCCGTCGAACCTTTGCATCAAGCATACAGCAGACCACTATATGCAAACGATAGATTCTTCCCTCACTCAACGCTCTTTGTGCCCCGTGTACATTTTGCCCGAATTCTTGGCCTCCTACGGGAATTCATTCCCATTTTGCCCTAGCATGGGTGACACTCGTAACGCGTGGAGCCGCCGATTGTTTTCGGGCTAATTCGTGCCAGCCCAACATCTATTGTCTTTAAACGCTGTTTTTTATCCGAAGCGCATTTCCTGTCTCTAAGGTACCCCTCATTCTCGTTTCCCGACCCGTTGAGCCCCCTGGTTGTTTCAGTTATTTATAAGCGCCAATCTTCCGCTCGTTGATCACCTGCCTTATGGAACTTCCGCGTGACTTCTCCCCTGACAGGCCTGGTCGTTCCCGAGGCTTTCACGTTCCCAACTAGAGGCGCCAGCCAAACCCTGGCAAGCGGCATAGTTTCCACGCCCGGCTGAACTACGAAATGTGTACCCAGAATGCGAGATAGCTTCGTCCCTCGTTCTCGGGGGGGTCACGTCGACACACGGGCTTGCAATCGCCAGTGTCGTCTAGCCCCCAAGCCCGTGACTGTGCAGAAACCAAAACAGCTTGGCGCGACCGAACGCATTCGTTATTCATGTTTCTGTGGGTTTGCTATTCCACTTTTGTCCCATTTCTTTTTGCTTTTGTGTGCCCCCCCAAATTTAAACGCAAATGTGTTCGTCTAGTTTTTTAAGCTCTCCTTTTTGCCCTGTTTTGCCGGGGCCAACGCAGGTTTGCCCTGGAATCCAAGGTTTTGTTCGGGAAATGAGCGGTTATTTCCATTCCCGTTTTCCATTATGAGCTTATTAGGAATTTTTTTTAAAAAGGGGGCAAGTTCTGAGACAATCTTTTTAATGGCAAACTTGTGTTTTTTCTTGTGGCCCTTTCGAATGATCCAAAAAAAAAAGGTAAAAAAGGCGCTTTCAATTAACGGAGAAAAACGAGCTAGCCCCGTCCCCCCCTTTGGGATCCCTTTGCAATGAAAAACCGCGCCCTAGGTGCACTGCAGGGCGAAGGCCTCTCCCATCGACCTCCAACCGCTCCTCTCCCGAGCCGCTCGGGTGCATTCTTTGCCTCCGAATTTCCGTATTTGGTCCCTCCATCGAGTAATTGCCCTTCCTCTTTCTCTAGACTCGTCTGTCGGTGTACACTCTGTCACCGTGGTAGTCCGCCGATTGTCATTTCGCCTAATTACGTGGCCAGCCCCAGTACATTCTTTTTCTTTATATTCTACTCTAGTTTTGTCTCTGATCCTGAAGCGCATTTCCTGTCTCTATAAGTGTTACCCCAATCATTACTCGTTCCATGACCCGTTGAGCCGTCCTAGGTTTGCTTTCAAGTTATTTATTAAGGCGCCAAATTTCCGCTCGATATGTCATCACCTCACATTTATTTCTGAACTTGCCACTGAACGTTCTGCATGACTGGAAGGCCTGGATCGTTACGTCCGCAGGCTTTCACACCTCTCCCAAAGCGGACCGCGTTAGCACGCTCTAGAACCCGCGGCATAGTTCACAGCCAACGCCCGCGCTGCCAACTCAAACGAAATGCTGTGCACCCAGAATGCGATGATAGCTCAGTCGCACAGACACTCGTCTCATAAAGCGGGGGGCGCAGGTCCGACTCCGACTACAAGAGGCGTTTTTAAAGCACAGCATTACTACTTTCGTCCAGCGGTTTCGCGAAGGATGCGCAAGGTGACCTTTTGACCGGAGACATACCGCGGCGACACACCCCTCGAAGCGCATCCCGTGATTCGCCGGGCCCGCTGTCGGCGCTGCGCAAAAGCCCCGTTTTAAGTCGTTCTGCTCACGTAGCGGCGGCGGCCGCGACGGGAGCGGCCACTCAACTGAGCCGGCCAAACTGAGCCGGCAGCCGGCCAAACCCGCAGCCCCCCACGCATGCGCAGCTGGGTCGTGTCGGGCTATGTGACAACGTATGGGTACGAGCTAGTGGGTATTCAATTACAACTCCGTTAAGCGCAGTAAAGAAAACACATGACGAGTGAGACAAAGACCAGCGCTCCTTCCAACTGAATTTTGATAACAACGGGACATACAAACAGAACGAACGCTCAAATGACTACGATGTGTATCACGTCACTGCGCAGCCCTCCAAGCACCCTTCATGCACGCACGTGTGATAAATGTTTATCCAAGACGGCCAGCTCTTTCGAGCTCAAAGATATGGACGTCTTACTGACACAGTCACGTATACCCGCTGCATCTCCGCGGCTTCAACAATCTCTCGCGTGCGCTGATCTGCGTCTCGAAATATGACGGAGCACGCATCATACACAGGCTCGCAGTCATCGCCCTCTTGACAATGAATAGCCAAATTACTGTCTTTGCCTTTCCGTACCTTGTTGCAGTGTTCCCGTAGGCGAGTGTTGAGGCACCTTCCCGTTTGGCCTCCGTATGCTTTTTTACAAGGGGCAATTTGTAGACCACCCCTTTCGTGCAACGCATGAACTACTTTTGGTGATTAACGAGGCATTTTTTTTTCTTTTTCTCTCAGGGCACGCTTGGCTACAGAGTCTACACAGCTTATCAGGCGCCGACATGACAACTTTGACCCCGGCCCTTCCACCGATCCTTTTAACGTTGTGCGATATGTGTTATGCATATACGAGATGACGGATAAATTCTTGTCCTTTTGGGTGACCTCTCACCTACGGGAACACTGTAACAAGGTACGGAAAGGCAAAGATAGTAATTTGGCTATTCATTGCCAAGAGGGCGACGACTGCGAGCCTGTGTACGATGCGTGCTCCGTCATATTTCGAGACGCAGATCAGCGCACGCGAGAGATTGTTAAAACCGCGGGGATGCAGGGGGTACGTAACTGTGTCAGTAACACGTCCATATCTTTGACCTCGAGAGAGCTGGCCTTCTTGGATTAGCATTTATCACACATGCGTGCATGACGTGTGCATGGAGGGCTGTGCAGTGACGTGATAAACATCGCAGTCATTTGAACGTTTTTTCTATTTATATGTCCCGCTGTTATTAAAATTCAGTTGTAAATGCCCAATTGTCTCACTCTTCCTGTGTTTCCTTTACTGCTCTTAACGGAGTTATAAGGGCTATGTGACACATCTTGTGCCGCGTTCGCCGAGAATAAAAGCGAGGCCGGCCCTCCTTCTGTGAGAATTGCACGGGACCAAACGGCTTTCAGCCGTGGTCGGCAATACAACTACATCAAAGGTTAAACAAGCGAAACCAAGACTCAACCAGACTAAGCCAAGCTTTTGCTTTGCATATCCAATGTTAGCTGAGCTGCCTCCGTTCCGGTGACTCAGAGCCAATAACCAAACTTACCTTGTTTAATGCATGGCGAGTAGAGAACAGCGATGACACAGGTAGCAGCAAACTGGCGTGCTTAGAGCAATGCAGCTCTAACGGCAGAGAAACTGTCTCAGTAGGGCCCGAATTTGCAGTGTTCGTCGATCGCAGAACGCGTCTGATTAATACGTTGTTAAAAACATCGAAGCCCTGCAGGACCGTGGTGTGCGTTTTATTTTTTCCTATTTCTCATTGATAATCGTGCCGAACGGCAAGAGTTATCGTGCAGCCGCAATATTGCTAGTTTATTGCTACTTCATAAACTCTACTATCAATCACGCATCCCTTCGCGAAGACTTTCTCAGGCCACCTCCTGTTATCTTTCCGGGTCGTGATCATCCATTCAAAATCGAATGTTTCACGCGTCACACATTAATTTGTGGTATGCCGTTCGTACCGCACACTTTAACTTAGTGGAATAACTTGCTATAAAATATTGCAACCGTAAACAATATAGGCCTCACGTGCCGCCCAGGCGGCGCCCGAGTGAAGGAGGCCTTGGGTAGTACATGCCTCCGCATTTCCCATGCGTTTGCAGTGCTGACCAACGCTCATGAGGGCGGCGCTTTTGATTTTCTTACGACACGGGCTCCAGCCAATTACCAGGGTGAAATATATTCTTGTGCCCTCCATATCGCAGAACATAGCCATAATTTGGCGCACAAATTAGCTTACAGCGTCGAGGAAACAGCAGGTGTTGTGACGGACTCTCTCCCTCTCTCGAGTGTACAGATGGTCATATGATCAAAGCACAGTTTGAGCCGGGCTCTTCTCCCTTAACCCTTTCGGCCCCAGCGTCCTATATTTCGGACATTAACCAAAAGACTCCTAGCAGTGAGAACAAAACCAAAACAGCATTTTCTGGGAAATAGTTCTTCAAGGATGCCTCTTTCGATAGATATCACCATTGTTCAATTCTTGCTATAGCTGAACGCTAGAAACATGAAGGCATTGCAGTGAAGGCAAAACTAACGTTAGGATGTCCCCAAGTATCGGAGTTCTAGTTTCATGACGTGCCTGTAAATCCAAATATACTTGAACTACCAGCCTTAATTTTTGTTTGTGGGCTCACTACTTTCCAAAATTCAGGAAAACAAGCACAATTTTTTTCTGCTGTAAGTTTAAATTTTTAATGCCTGATGGCCTAATTAGAAATCGTGATGGTAAATCGCTAATTACTAGCATCACAAGCTCAATTTTTCGTTTTTACGCTTATAGGGTCCAAATTATTAACAATGACACGCCAGAAAAAAAATTTTGCGATGCAAAGAAAAAATTCGGAACTGAAAGGGTTAATTAATACGCTTTAAGACATAGAGCTTTCCACTACCGTCCGTGATTAAAAAAGAAAGCAAGTGTACTAAGCGATTATTGGACGATTCGCTCGTTGAGGGGACAAATTGGTACACTAATTAGTAATTAGTGCGGCTTTGCGAAATGGTGCGGGAGAAGCGAATGCCGAAGTATGAACCGGACCCGTTCGGCAGTTTTGACAATGTTTTCCGCATTCCGCTGTCTCTGAAATTTATCTTAGACGAGTGTTCTCAACTAAAATATAGCGCAAAAAGCAACAAGCTGAATTCACAGTCACGGAATATATCAATCCTCTTTGTCAGTGCAGCTAACAACGCCAACACTGCCACGATTACGGCGACTTGTCTAAGCTACTCCTGTGTCATCCAGTTCCGCTTGTTGCATCGTACGCCGCCGAAGCAACTCTTTCTTGCTATCCCGACGGGTGACCGCAAGGTTAGATGTCTTTTTTTAATCATTCTATAGCAGGGTACACGGAAAAAGAAGCGGTTTGAAAGCCCCAAGCGAATGTGCGTGACACCACACCCTCGCGAAAACAGCGCGCTCGGCAGCTCACTGAGCTGCTTACGGGAGAAAAAAGAAAATCCGGGCGTTTCGGATTTTCTTTGACTAGTGAAGCTATTTGGTGTGCTATTTGAGCCACTTTGATACCGACAAAGCTGGATAAATTTCGTTCTAAATTGATAAAATTCGACCGCCCGCTTGCTAATCAATGCAAACATCATCGGGGCGCTGCATGCAATGTACTACCCACGGCGGCCGGGCACGAGAGGGCGCTGCATGTCCGCCAAACTCCAGCACAGGAGGCCTATAGATGAATTTCAGAAAATGCTAAATATGAATGGAAGTGCGTAAGCCTTTCATGCTCTTTCTCTATCCCTTTTTCCCTCCCTCTCTTTCCCTTCATCTTGCTGGGCTAGTAATAGTGATACGTTTATGCTTGGATTCAGTGCAGCATGCATATTTTACACTAAAGCGGCATACCTCTACCCCCCAACGGTTTCATCGCCGTGGGCAAAAACGACCTCCGTGGACAAAAATGCCAAGGCGGCAAGGCCTAAGACGCCGAGCGCGTGCGTCAGGCTAATCAGGCATACAGCATAGAGCTCATAATTCCTCTAAGAAAACCACAAAAAACTCATCGAAACCGCATTATGGATGATAAGGCGCCTCTGAACAATGCCCCCCCCCCCCCCCCCCCCCCCCCCCTTATGTGTTCCTGGTAAAGATGATGTTTGCGGCAGGACTAGTGTCACTAGGAATTCTTGCCCAAGACGCCGAGCGCATGCGTCAGGCTAGGCCGGACCCAGCATTTGCTGTATCTTTGGGCACACTTCTGCTGTTGAAATGCTGTTACACGCGGTAACTTTGGTTTGCATTCGGAACTACGTCTGTAGCGTGTAGCCGCAGAGCAGGAGGACAAGCTAAGCCTACCAGAGCTGACCGACTAAAACGCGTAAACAACAAAACGGCGGCGCCCATGAAGCATCGCACTGTAAACAAATGTCACGTAATGCGAACTGACCAATGGTCATGGCAGCGGCACAGAACAATTGGAGAAAAGAGTGCCGATACTCTGTACCCTTATTTAGTGACATGCGCTAACCGAGCGCAACCGACGAGCCCGCTGAGACGACGAGAAGCATTTCACACCGCCCTCCATCGCCATTGCAGTGGTGTACAACAGCTTTGCTGAATGCATCCATTTTGTAGCGTAAGCTACACTGGCCGAGGTTGACAGTTTCGCGTGGACCTTGAAAGGCCGTTCTGCGCAAGCGCAAGGAGCATTAAATGGTTTGGATCGGATAGGATTGGATTGAGTTGGATTGGCTTGGATTGGATTAAATTGGGTTGTGTTGGATTGAAATTCAATCCAATCGGAGCACGGGTGTGTAGAGAACTTGGTCTGCAAATTCGCCGGTCTGGGCATTCCAGAGGAGTGACGTCATAGCCGCGGCAGACGCACTGGCGCCGGCGCGTGCCAAGCTGTGCGCCTCCCTTGCGTAGTAGCCAAGTCTGACTCTGTGCCGAAGCCACTTGATAGCCGTTTCGCGTGGCTCCTGGAGAGCCATGCTGCGCATGCGCGAGGAGTATGACCGGACTGGACTGGACTGGACTGGACTGGATTCGATTGGATTGGATCGGAAATCGTTTTAGCACCAGTAAGCATGATAATCAGCTAATCCTAGACAACCACGAAACCTAAAAATAACCAGCTGAACTTTAGCTCACGCTACGTATATCCTGGCATAGCCGAGGTAAGCCACTGCTAATTTTTTGCAGGGCGGGATGGCGACCTATTCGTTTTCTTGTGGTTCCTGTTGCTAATTGTGGCGGTGATTGCCTTACCCTTTTTACGCGAGTTTTTTGTTATGTGCTTGTTTATAATATATAAAAAGTAAGTGCGCGTTTGCCTTGTGTAACCAAGATTGCCTTCCCGTTTGTGTATCGATTACTCATACTCCATCTTGTATATTTCTTATTATAATTATATGGCGAGAGTATTGCCATTGTATTTTATTTTTCAATGATTAAAGCTTTTTCATTTTGTGTCCTTCTTGTATGCTACTGCCTCCCTCCCCTCCCCAGCGCATGCAAGAGGGCGACGGTATTCTGAATAAATGAAATAAATAAATAAATGAACACAATTTCCAGTGGTCAACAGGCGTTCCGCGTGTTGCGCACGGCACCAAAAGTACAACACAATAAACACCTTCCACCGGTCCCGTAATAGAAGCCGCTGTACGCTGTGCCGGAGAGAGGGAGGGAAAGGAGGAGTCCACCGGACGGTCGTAAATTGCAGAGGACAAGCCCGAACATGCCGCCGCCAGCAAACAGTTCGTTCCGGATTCTAGCTTCGGCAACAGCCGTGACTCACAGGCTTCGGGGCGCTGCGCGGCCGCAAAGCTCCGACTTGTCGATAAATGTCGAAGCTCGGAATGAGCTGGCTTCACCGCCGCACACACGGGACTTCCCCGCAATGCACAAAACTTCTATAACGCGCGCACAGTGTAACGGGCCGAAGAGATTCGCGCTAAATCGTAACACCAGCGACAATAACAGCAGCCGTCAGATCACGGCTGCTTCACCAACCACAGCCTGTCACGTGCACTCTCAATTTTCACATACATACTCAGTATTGGCCAATGACGATTACAACTGCCGTGTGGAGCTTACGGCCAATTCATCACTTCTCATTTGGCTGCGACGTCAACATACCAACCCACAACTTCGCACACCCGCTCAAGGTCATTGGCTGGTGCCGACGACAGCCGACGCCAGAGACACACGGCTGATCCCCGATCCCCAATTGCAACGACGTCAACATATCCACCACACATGCCGACAACTGCTGCTCACGCATTCTCACACCTTAAAGTAAAGATTAGTCACCCACGTACTTTTTAAAGTTTCTACCTCTGCCAGCCAACGATTCCTTCGTGGCGTGCGGGACAAAAAACTCCGAACGCGGATTGGTAAGGGGAAGGCGGTTTTCACTCCCGGAGCACAGTGTAGATGGCGCGGCAATAGGGCGCTATTACCCAGCGTTCCCCGCGCGCAGCTGCCTGCTTGCACTGGTGGGCGCGTTGGAAGGACGGCTTTGTCGTCTGCTTTAGCGACGATTATTTTGGCTTTGTTCTAGCGTGCTTCGAGTCCTTTGCGCACTTCCTTCGCACGGCTTGATTAACTAAATTGTTCGATAGCACCTCCTCGGTAACCCGGACCCGACGGAATTAAGTGGTCGTACGGGAAAGATACGTCAAGGATTGGTTTGCAGCTCCGGAAAACAAAATGTAGATACTAAATACAGATATCTGGCCGCTGGAGAAACGGCACCTTTTGTGCACTGCTTGCCACGAATGGGACACCGTTTTCTATATCGGTGAATACTAATTCGTTTGTGCTTTAGCAAGTATTGCCAAATGCGAAAGGAGCAACTGCTTCTGACCAACCGCGATTAGGAAAGTTCCCTCAGCTTTCTCGAAATTCTCAAACTTATTAAACTAACTAGTTTAAATCCGTATAAATGGGAATCACTAAGTTCACATGCCGAATTGTTTCGGTGTGTGCGCTTGTGTCGCGCGGTGGTGTAGCCCCAAGCTACCACATCAGGATGGCTACGTTCCGTTGTCTCACTCTTCGAAAGACGCTCCTCTCCGTTTTCTTTCACTTCCGACTCACGGCCGCGCTAGAGCGGCGGCGTCATCCGCCGCTCTAGCCCGGTCGTGGCCGACGCTCCTGCGTTCGGGACGCCGCCCCCGCGAATTCCAGGTAATGGCTGGCAGAATCTCCGGTTTCCCTCTTTGTTTGAGCCACGTGTGTGAATTCAAGTGACGTCGCATGGACAATTGTTGTGGGTGTCGTTTAAAGCTTTGCTTTCCAACCACCTTCACAGCGTGAATTGGAGCCAATTTTTTTCTTTCGCGTTTCTTTGCATGTGGTGTTTGCCATTTGGCCAGGTGGAGGCCCATGTCCTGATCCCGCTACAGCATATTTACTCAAGAGTTTTGTTCGCCGTCGTCCTTTCAGGGAGCACGCTCATATCGTCGTACATCGCACGCGATGCCTTATGTTCGGCCGACGCCGTTGCACACGTTTGCAACCTTGCAGGTGCTCTCTTCGCATGCGACAAACCCCATTTTTGTTCAGAAACGATGGTGCTCCCGCACGCCTAATGGCCCTGTTAAAGCTGCCTGTGCTGTTCACGAGGATCTTCACGATCAGGATGTTCACGTGGCAATCTCTGCCCGCAAGGTGACGGGTTTTATGATAACAGAAAGCTCATCGGCTTGTTGACAAGGCATGGAAAGATTTTCGAAGTTTGAGTGATTGGAACTGGTGAATGATATTACACTGCTGAGCCCCGCGCATTCTTCAAAAGGTCGTGGCACTTACTAACAGAAAACTAACCAGTTACTTGTCGCAGTACCCACTAGGTACTAAGTGCTTTTACTAACTGGCCATGCATAGTATAGTAAAAAGCTACGCGTGACAATGTGGACCGGCTGAGCGCTCAGCACGGCATAGACACATTCAACACGCACGTGTCACGCTTAGACAACAAATGAATTAAGCAGGAAAGCCAACGCGATGCACGGGGAGAGCGAGTGTAATACCCTAGTAACACGGGCACACTTAACCATGGTTAAGCAAACCGCGGTTAGAAAAAACCTCAGTTTGCCGCGTTACACGACAGACGAAACTGTAATTATCCCGATAACCGTGGTTAACGCAAACTGAGCTTGGCAACGTCAGTTCGGTCACGCTAACCGCAGTTGCCGCATCCGCAGTGTTCAAGACCGCGCAGGTCAGTTCGGACGCAAATGGCGGCGCATCAGCGGAGGCAAAAAAAAAAAAATCACCTGGCGTGCGGAGGAGACGAAGGCGCTCCCTCAAAGCTGGCCTCAAAAGGAGTACAAAAACCGCGCTCAAGACGGCACACAAAGTAGGAGGTACACAGCTACTCACAGAAAGCGCTATGTGTGTGTAACCTCCTACTTTGTGTCCCGTCTTGAGCGCAGTTTTTGTACGAAGTATGAACCAACGAGCCCAAACACTTCCATTGCACAAAAGGAGCTTGCCTTCCTTGCGTCGCTCTCTGAGTCAGCGCGACTGGGCGTGACCACGACTGAAGCGAAAGCTGAGGCTCGTTTCCCGATCCGCCTGATAACTACGACAACAGCTGTGCTAAATTTGCGAATTCCCCGCGTCGTTCGCAAGAAATGGACAAAGCAGGAAATCATGTATACTGTTTTCAGAACCCGTAGACGATCCGCGCGCACGCCGGCAGTGCCAGCAAACACGCCGGCGCGCCTGCCCGCACGGCCCACTATGCGGCGCGAACCGGCCCAGACCACGTCAGCAACATGTCCCCACTCTTCGAAATCAATCTCATCGCGGTAAAGAAGTTCCACGTGCGAGAAAGTGGATGTTAGTGCGGTGAAAAATTGTGCTATAGATTGTAATTCGCAATTGCAGAGATAGGTCCAAACAGCGCAAAAAACGAAGACTGAGAAGAGAAAACACAAACACAGCGCTGACTCGCCACTGAAGATTTTATTGAAGAAAAACAGGCCAATAGTGTACATCGCCGAAATCACAAACAAGAAAGAAAAGCGATAAAACTCAGTTAGAACTGACTACGCTAAGCGATAGACACCGTGGTCATGCGCGATCAAGATATTTCCGAAGCAGAGTTGCGCAAACACCACAGTGATAAGGAATGTGGAAAGCATGAGTAAACAGATTGCTCACATTCTTCGTCGGATCACGGTCAAAGGAAGAGGCATGAAGGAGGTTGACACACTTCGACTGGTCCCAGGCATTTGTTCGTCTCAAGGTTCACCTATGTGACGCCCTATGCTTTAGCTAACGAAGACTGAGAAGAACAAGTCTGGATACGCTCTTGCGAAAGGTGTACAAACAAGCGCTGGGTTTGCCATCCTATACACCTCCAACGACTGTCTCCTCAAGCTTGGGCTTCACAACACTGTGGACGAGCTGATTGAGGGCCACCTGCTCAGTCAGCGCTACCGGCTATCAAGGACGGATGCGGGCAGGGCCCTTCTACTGAGACTGGGCATGAACATCCACGATCGCCCTCTAGAATCCACGGAAAATATCTCTGGCGAACTACGCCGAAACATCACAGTGACCCCCTTGCCAAGAAACATGCACTCGCAGTTCCACGAGGGACGGAAGAGAAGGCGCGAGTTAGAGCCCTGGATAAAAAATATGGCTCCAACGAAAAAGTTTATTACACGGACGCCGCAGATTATGCAAGACGCGGAGTCATGGTGGCGACCGTAACGAAGATAGACAGCCACGTCACGAGCTTCACTCTCACGTAAGTAACGACGCTACAGGCCGAAGAGGTAGCTATAGCACTGGCGATAACGCAAACACCTGCGGAAGTAACCATCACGGATTCTCAGTCAGCGTGTAGGAGCTACCTCCAAGGCCGCATGTCACACACCGCAATGAAGATCTTGAGCCAGAACCCTCCAAAGAAAAGGGTATCGGTTGTCTGGACACCGGCTCACACTTCTCTCCGTGGCAATGTCTTTGCCCACGAGACTGCTCGAGGTCTAACCAGCCGAGCGCCGCGAGAGAGTTGGCTAGAGACGGCCATCCCCGTGACATCATTCCAGGAGGTGACGCAATACTACAGGCTAGCCCGGCTAACGCTTCCCCCTGCACACCCCTCTGTCAGCAAGAAAGAGGAGCGCTACTGGCGCCTCCTCCAAACGAACACCTTTCCCCATCCTACCAAGTTGCACTTTATCTGGCCTACTCAATACGACCCGCAGTGTCGATTCTGCAAAGCACCCTACACTCTATACCACATGGTGTGGGAGTGCCAGCTCAACCCCTCACTTTCCGCGATTTCTAACCCCTCGGTTAAGCAGTGGGAGGGAGAACTGGCCAGCTCGAGCGCCGAAGAACAGCTCCGGCTGATTCACCGGGCTGAAACGGCTGGACGCTCCAACGGGGTCCTGGACTAAGGAAACCGACCACTTGGCTCTCTTTTTTTAATAAAGTTGAGTCTCTCTTTCTCTATGCAAGTTCGCTTTTCGAAAGGGCGAGATACAACTGATACCATTTTTCGTGTTGCTTGACCATTGCAAGCGCCTCAATTATCTATGACTTGAGTCTATCTCGGTGCTTGTAGAACTGTTGTGCCATCGAAACACGGGACGCAACGAAACGTGCGGGTATGCGCGGCCAAGTGCACCGAGGTGTCCTTTCCTATAGATCGTTCATATCCTCTTTTAATCGAACACTCACACGCCTCCCTGTCCCGCCAACGTACATCTTCTCACAGGGCAAAGGCCTCTTTCTAGGCATGGTGGATTGCAAGGTGGGCTCGGCTCTTGAGGAGCGTGCCACACAAATCTGTCGGTATGTGGGTGACTTTCTCATCTTCGTAAAAACCAAACATTTCTACGATAAACTCCATGAGGTGATGGAGGCCTTCGGGGAAAACGTTGTGGGCTTGAATTTACTGTAGAAGTTCCTCAAAATAATAAGTTGCGGTTTTTGGATCTGGAACTTTCCTTTTCCCATGATCACGTATGTTGGGTGTATATATAAACCACGAACGTTGTGGCTCAGTGGCTAAGGCGTTGCGCTGCTGAGCACGAGGTCGTGGGTTCGATTCCCGGCAGCGGCGGCCGCTTTTCTGATGGAGGCGAAAAGCAAAAACGCCCGTGTGTACGAGATTTCGACGCACGTTGAAGATCCCCAGGTGGTCAAAATAAATCCGGAGCCATCCACTACGGCGCGCCTCATCGCCTGCGTTGCGTCGGTGCGTTAAACCCTGCAATCAATCAATCAAACCACGAACGTTGAAGCCTCTGTTCAATTACGACTCGGGCCACTCCAATATTATTAAGGATGGTATAGCGGTGTCGTGCATGAAGGCAGCCGTAACAAAATCTTTCCACCACACCGTGTCGTCCAGTCTATGTGAGCAGGCAGGCAGATTAAGAGATGCCGGGTATCCGGAACATGTGCTGTCACAGGCTGCGAAAAAGTGCTGCGGTGTGTCAAAGAAGGTAATCGTCGCGGCGATCATGAAGTCTGAAAACGATACAGGCCTCTGGTTGTGCCCTATATCCACAAACTGTCGCACGGGATACGAAAAGTAGCATCAAGGTATGGTGTCACGGTTGTATTCAGTGCTCCTGTACTGCTTAGGAGCATTTGCCCGGCAGCACAGAAGGCGGCTGAAACAAAGAAGATACCCGCGAAACGGCTGCGGTGTCAACCACGGGTCGAAGTTTGCACCATCGCCAAAAATATGGTGTATAATTTGCCTTTGCCCTGTGATAAGACGTACGTTGGCCAAACAGGGAGGTGTGTGAGCGTTCGACTAAAAGAGCATGAACGATCCATAGGAAACGACACCTCAGTGCACTTGGCCGCGCATACCCGCGCGTTTCGTTGCGTCCCGTGTTTCGATGGCACAACAGTTCTAGCCAGCACCGAGATTGACTCACGCGATATATAATCTAGGTGCTTGCAGTGGCCAAGCAACGTCAAAAACACGACACTTGATTTGAGCTTACACTTAAAAAATTTCACTGCATCCTTAATTTTCTTAGCAGACCAAGCAATTTTCACGAATAGACTTTTACTATTTTTGTTACAAATATAAAGTTTGAAATTCCGCCGCGTACGGCTCGTACGTTGGGTCCCTTTCAGCTTTCAAGGAGCCCTTGGGGGTTAGTACAGAAGCTGCAGAAGATGCCTTTGCGCCACAAAGACCAACACGCAACAACAAATTAGAAGTCTCCAGCAGTTTTGGCTTTGCGTTGACAAATCAGTCAATCCGTCAGACGAGTACTCTTTTGTCGACATCTATACATTTTGGTATAGATGTAGATTTATCGCTAACCACAATATATTGATCCCACACAACTCCCTGGCAAACCACACAAGAAGACATAAGCTAGAAACGTCATTCCACACGAACCCGCAAAGAAATCTTTCGAAAAACGATTAAGGAATTTCGTTAATGCAGGCCTGCATATTTATAAGCTCTCTTGTTCGCAGTCCACGGGAACCTCCCTTCCCACACCTCCCAAAAAAGCGAATTCCTGAAGGCAGCACGAAGACTAGCTCATCAAGCTGTTCTTATTTAAGCCCTCTTTCGTGCTGGGGAGCCACATTCCTTTGAAGTGGCATTGATTTCTGAATTCAATTTCACTCTTTTCGATATATTCTCACCCTCTCATCAATGACCCCAGCTTGAGGTTTCAAACATTTATTTGTACTATTATTTCAAACTTCGCCGGACTTGGTATTTTTATGCTATCAGAGAGTTTGGGCCCAGTGTATACCTTTCGGAGCAGAAAGACTGGAACTAAACTAGCTTTATAGCTAATTTAATATATTGCAAAGGTACGAGACGCGGTGCCTTCTGCAGTTGTTACTGGTCAGTTATGTTTTGCGTCTTGCTGGCATTTTTTCAGGCCCTTTGGTTATGGGTTCCTCAATGAGGGCAGATTCCGTTGTCAGTCTTGTATAGCACAAAAAGATTACACAATCTTCCCGTAGGGGAAGCCCTGAGTAGTATGCGAAGCAGCCATGGGGTCGACTGAAGTTCCCATTAGTTTTCAGTTCGCCGTTTCCGTTGACGTTCAGCTTCGCGCGCCTTCGTTGTATCAGTAGCTTCTTGACGTAGTTTGAATGAGTGAAGGACATAAGGCGCGTTCGTAGCACATGCTCACGTCTCGGTTTGTAGCGAAGTGGGAAGAGCGCCACGTACCTCCCGTTGCGGCCAGAGAGTCGTGGGATAGAAACCGGGCGCCGCGTAACTATTTCTTTTTATAGTGGACTGCGCTGACGTCAGCCCAAACGCTGACGGGGCTGAAGAGACGCGCATGCGCAGTAGAGCGCGGACGGCGGACAACGAGGGAGGGAGGGACACAGCCCGAGCATGAGATGCTTCGCATCTAATATAGATTAGGATGTGCTGCATACAAGCACCGTTAAGATTCTGCATCGTAGCGAAGTATTCATGTTCTTATTGTTTTGCTGTTACAGCTGAAAAATACAGATAAAAGTGGGATCTAGAGGTCGTCTTAATTATAGAAGCAATTTCTTGTTTTGGTAATGAAAACAACCACTGCAATCTTTTTCTCCCGGTGACATACGCTACTTCCTTCATTTCTACTTTGTAAGCCTTTATGATGGAGCTAGCAAAAACTAGAGGGGCTGCAAAAAAATTTTTCCACCACCCATGCGCAAAAAATTCACAAATGAAGCACCGAGATTTCAAAGTTTGAAGCAAAGGACCCTGCAAAGCCACTGTAATTCCACAAAAGGGAACTGCAGAGTTTCAGAACGAATAAAATACCTAACTTATGAAAAATCTCCTAAATCCTATCCTTTCGAAGTCCTCCAACTTTTGAAATGTGTCAATTTTGGATGTGCGAAGCGGTGTTCTAGAAGGAACAAAATTCAACTCCATTAGCTTCCGAACAGTGTCTTTTTGCTATACACAAAACGGAATTTTGCGATTTACGGAGAGTATCGCACCAGCAAATGCACTGTATAAGCAACCAGGTAATTTTCCGTACCCCACTGCTGACGACAGTTGCGTTCACGAAAAATTGCGCAAAATATAAATTCCGCAATAATTTAGGAGTTGAGAAAATTTCCTATCCATCAAGCAGCTACGTGAACGCGCCATGGCATTTTTGTGTTTACGGTGGGTCTCACGGTTCGCAAGCCGAGCCCTGAATAGAGTGTAGCAATTGAGCAATTCCTTGGCTGCCGCTCCCGGACGGGGCGATGCGCTCCTTTGTCCGCTGCCGTGGCCATTGAACTTGTTGAATAGGTAGGGAACGCCGAACAGCCACCGTGGTGTACCCGTCCGGCGGACAGCAGTATCCAAGGGGCCCCCATCTTCGGTTGCCAGCGATGCTTTGGCGCATGCGTCGTATACGTATTTTAGCTAAACTACAGTGGCTCATTTTCAACAGAAACATTTGAGGCCTCATGAGAGGTTGTGGCTATATTTAACACCGTCTTGCAGCTGCCATGTTGGCGTAGCGCAAAGTCAGTGCAGTGGAGATCTGCTGCAGGAACTTTACCCGAACCTCGACAGAAGTACATGTTTTCGTTGGGCCGGCGAATGCGAACACGTCATGAGAGGAGATTTCCATGAATGCAAGAACTTTGTACGTGGTGGAAGTTATTAGGAGCTGGTTGCTGCATGTAGTCATGTAGTCGATGGATACCTTCAATTGGAAGAAAATAGAAACAAGATCGTATCCATCCCTTTATTTTCGATCTGATGCTGCCTCGTATTCATAGTTAGTTCGCACTTGAAGGATTCTGTTAGCGCGCATTTGCTTTCCATTCAATGCTGTCTCGTATTAATATTTATTTCTCAGTTAAAGCGATGCTGTTAATGAGCACCAAAAAGCCTTTGCTTTCAAGCGGATGCTATGTCGTATTTATATTGAGTTTGCACTTGAAAAAAGTTTAGTGTGAATTAAAAACCTTTCTTTTCAGCGCAATGTAAAGCTGTGTCGTACTCACATTTTTTTTCGCAGTCAAAAGCTGCTGTTAGTACACAACACACCACAACTTCACTACGGGTTATTTGTACAGCAATTACACACACACACACACACACACACACGCACACACACACACACACACACACACCCACGCACGCAGCACACACACACACAGCACAGTAAAAGCCCGTTTCCTTTCGCTCCAATCACTGCAAAATCATGATGCTTTAAACAAACCAGTTTACGCTTTCTTGAGCGTCGCAGAAACACAAACAGCAGCCACCTAGCGCGTTGACTCGGGCAAAATATTTGCTGTCTCTTGTGTTGGAATGAGTAAGCGAAACAAGGTACTTTTTTATTGTTTACACATCATTTCGCGCTAAATGTGTTCGCTGTCATGGAGCATGCGTGCAACACTTGTTCTCACACGTGTAACAATAATCCTCTCAATCCTGAATTGTCACCCATGTTGGCTTTTTTGTTGGCTCTTTTTCTACACGATGACATTAAGCAGTCGATGAGTTCTGGGGCCATTGAGGACAGTTTGAATAAGTATTATTAGCGAAAACAATTCACGGATGAACAAAGATGCACGTAGGACAATCGCTAGTGTTTTCTTCTTCTGTACATTGTTTTCGTTGGCACCAACAAGCACAACTGTGTGCCTTGATTGAGAACAGCTTTACGTGCGAGTTGCGGACTAAATTTTGTCTACTGTGTACTAAAAGGTCATTGTGTTCAAACATGTGTATACTACGAAAATGAAATGTTACTTTTACAGAACGTCACCGCAACATTCACGAAAAGCAGGATTTTTTTTTGTCCCGTTGAAAAATTAAATATACCTAACTTTTCCAAAAGCAGCTGGGTCAAGCTTTCCTACCTTTCTTTTGCAATTTTTATTGACGTCAAAACTTTAAAAAGCAGCTACAGCGGCGACTGCCACCAGAAGAGTAATCTAGGTTACGCTTAAACGATTCGGTACACTGTAAAGTTAATTACACCTTTAAGGTGAATTTTGCCTGTGAATAACATCCTAGCAAAAACACCAGAAAGCATAAAGGGTGTTACAAGTGACAAAATTCCCTGTAAAGGGGTCTTTTCTTGTGTTCTTGCTAGGCCGTGAAAGTGTAAGTTATACGATACCACTCTTCAGAAGGTTATTTTCTTGTGTTTTTGCTAGCATTAAGAAATGTTAAATATAGACGGTAAAACTTCCCGTTAAAGGTGCAAATCATTTTACAATATTGGGTTTGCCCGGAAGAAACGTCGATAAAGGAGCCAGCAAAAACCCGCCATTGACAATGCTTGCGGCGTAAATAAGGGAACAACCAGGACGATTTTTTTGCGGACGATATTTGCGGGCTGGGCGCTGTTATGTTCTTTAGAGCAGTGCGGCATGAACTATAAAGTGTAAGTTCAATCATCCGGCTTTCAAGTGCCGTGAAGAATTGTAGGTGTAAGGTTTTAAGCCTCTCATAATCATCCGCCGCTTCAGCGAACCGTTTAAAATATATTTTTCATGAACAGGGAAGCCTAATTTTGTTGATCGGCATCCTTCGATGTCAAATGGCTGCCACAAATCCAAAGAAAGATAAAAAAGATTGAAGTTAATCCAAGGATTCTCTAATTCTCACATCTCTGTTCCACCCTCATGCCCTTTGCTCTATCCCGCACTCGGAATAATTTCTTCAGCAGGAAGCGCTTTTCCCATCACTTGTGCCCGAACAAAACCTTTGCTCTTTAGCTCCAACTTTGCTCCCACAGCACTCATTGCGCCACTCGGTACAAGCAGCCCTCGACAGCAGCGCACCTCCCCAAAGTCCGCCCGCACACCTGGCGACAGGAATCCGTGCCCCGCACATCAATTATAGTTCAAAAAGTGTTCACTCGCGGAACCACTTGCAAGCGCAGATGCGCAGTCAGGCGCACTCGCTCATGCGTTCGCCGAGTACTCTCACTACCCGCGAGGGCACCGCGCGGCGGGGGGACACTCGCTGCGTACCTTTTAAGCGGCCTTTCGTCGATACGCGGAACTCGGCACCGGCATAGTAGGCGGCCCGAGAGGACATCCTGCAGTGGCCCGTGTGCGCTATAAGCGGCCAGGTGTGCTAAGGGGGAATCTATTATTGCCCGTAGGCCCCGCTGGGCCGGTGGGGGACACCAGGCCGAAGCGGGAGGGCAAAGGTGTTGAGGGCACTGCGAACCGGTCCGCTCTAAGTGGCCGGGTTCCTATAAGCGGTTCGATTGTCGCTTTGTTGGGAGGCTCGGGGACAACAACACCGGTGCGATGACGGTGCACGGGCAGCAGCAGCAGCAGGAGTGTCGGCGGCAGCGTGCCGGTGGGCGCCGCCCAGCGTGGGGCACCCCGCGACGGCTTTGTTGCGCGCGCGCGCGGGCAAAACCGGTGGGGATGACGTCAGCTGCACGACGCGGCGCTACGTCCCCCCCGCCCGCGGACCCCCCTTCTTTCCCCCCCCCCCCTCTCCGCGGCAGCAGGCAGCGCCACTCGTGGTCGAACAATGCGCTAGGCGTCGTCTCGGCCGGCGTCGTTCCGCGCTGTGTCCCTCAACGACCAAGATGCCGCCGATGGCTGTGTGCGCCGCCGCGCTCTGTGCGCCGTCGCCTCGCTAGGAGCCGCCGAGAACGTGCTGGATGCCATACGCAACGACGGCGAGCTGTCCTCGGTGAGTGGCCCTTTTTTGCCCGCGCCTGGCGAGGTCCTGCGGGGGACCAGTGTTTGGCGCCATGTTCTGGAGCCCCATGGGCGAGCCGTCATGGCGCCGCCACCACCGGTCGATCGAAACCGCCGCAGCCTGCGAGTGCGGCCCGGCAGCGCCGCCCATTCCGGTCCCCTGGCCGTCCCGACGCGCCCAAAAGCCACCGCCGCGCCCGAGCAGTGCTGAATGGGACGCACAATTGGTCGCACAAAGGGGCTCCGCCGCGATGGGCCGGAAGACGCTCTCCGGGTCGACGGCTCCTTGCAGCCTGCTCAAGAAGCGCGCTGCCTCCTCAACAGTCACTCCGCACGCACCGGCCGAGACCAAAAGCGCGCGGATCGGGCGGGGCTCAAAACCGCTCGGTTCCGGCTCCGACTATGTCCGCAGAACCAGTAGCTTGCCAAACCCGACCCCATGAACCTTAAACGCAGCACTTCTCGGAGAGGAGAGACCTGTTGGCCAAGGGGTTCTGTGATTAATCTTTGAAGTAGCTTGTGGCCTGCCGCGGGGTTCAAAACACTGGCTTCATGAAGATGCGGCCACGCGCCAGCTTCCCAAGCCAAGACGCCAGTGCCCTGCCGGCGGGGAAATTTCGGTGCACGAGGCAGCGTCCACGGTATTCGACACGGGGCGGGGCAAGGGGCCGCTTCCACGCTGGGCTAATCCGCGACGGCTGCGGATGCGCGCCGCCGGTAGCCCTCGGTAGCCCGTTCCCATCGGAGCGTGACGCGCGCCCGCTCGGTTTCCAGTTACACCGTTAGGAACCTTAAAGTGCGAGTCGAATCGGCGTCTCTCGGACGCTGCATAAGGTATACCGCTGCTTACGCGCAAACCTTGAAGCAGGCGCTTAAGGATTCAGTGGCGGATCATCACCATGACTCAGCAAAACATGCAGATGATTTCTTGCAGCTCGGCGGCGCACCCTCCTGCTTCGTTTAAATGTGCGACATTTCTTCATCCGCGTCGGCAGCACGGCGTTGTTTCGAACCGATCATGAGCAGCTTCCTGTCGTCGAGAGTGATCGTTCTGTGTGATGGTTACTTCTCTTTCCTTGTTTACCGCGCGTAGCCCTTGCACGCAAACAGGTTCTAGTGGGCCGGCACGTGCCGCTTGCTCATTGAGCTCGCGCCTTTGCGGAAGTCCCGCTTGCCCTCGACACTTTTCGCGCTCCTTGTTGCTTCTGCTTGGGTCCTTGTCGGCTTGTCCACTTTGTTCCCGCTGGCCTCACTGTCGCCCGCGTTGCTCAGGCCTCCACGCCGACCTCCGACATGCGTTCATTCAGAGTAATGGCTCTGTTTTTGAGCGACCGTCCAGAGGCGCCACACTTACTGCTGCATTTTGTTGAAGGCGATGAGCAGTATTGCGCGTGGATGGGCGTTTCATTTCAAAAGGAACATGGCGGATTTGGATTAAGTGTAGCTATGGTGTTCCAGATTCAGGTATTAACTGTCCTGGGAAATTATACATTCGCAATATCTGCTGCAGCAACAGAGAAGCGGTCTTCACTACTAGGGACGTCCCATTCTTGTCTGGATGCTCTTCAGAAACGGAGATCTTTAGAATCCCCACCAAAGTGGGTACTATGAGTATGCGAGCTTTTATTGTCCCCGATAGCTTTTAAAGAAGCGCTGGTAGCTTTTAACACAGCTATAGTTTGTTTTCTGTAAGCCCACTAACCCAGATTTGGTTAAAAATTATAGCTTTTAGAAACGCCCTGTTCGAACCGTTCTTCGCTGGACACACACCAAGTTATGGCGAAGCGACCGCCGCGGCATTCCGCCGTTCGAAACGTCGTCCTCACCGCATTCGCCTTGGGCGTGTGGGCGTGGCACTCTTCGCCGTCATGCGCTTTCTTGATGACTGTTGTCGCTGCTATGCGCAAGTTCCTGTACTCTTCGCGCAACATGGAGGCTGGGAGAGCTTTTAGGTTTTCCTCTCCTGTTTTTCCTTTTTGAATGTTGTTTTGTGCATCGTGTGTGCTTGCAGTTCGTTACGTGCTGTTGTTTGCGCGGATCAAGATGATCAGGCAAACTTTAATTGCAGATGAAAGCGTCGTTCAAGGTGGCATAGATGTTTTTTTTATCTGATGCTGCATCTCAGTATGAACATTTATTTTATGATTAGTGTTAATGTTTTCCTTTACTTGTCGTTTCGGCATTACCTTTCTTTTTGCTGAGACCAGAAAATCGAAGAACAGGAAGCATTGTAAATTCTCGCCTAACACAAGTACTTTGACCTTGACGAACGGCATTACGGGCACTGTTAACCATTGCGGAGTAAGAGAAGGGGGAGGGTGACTTCGACACTACTGTTCCTTAAAACGTACTTTACGATGAGCAAGGCATATAGAGACCTGCAGGATAATGCAAAGAAGGGCTGTCTTTCGTCTGACGAATTACTGCTCACGCAATTAGTTTATTCGTTTGCCTGAGAAACTAACGGAAGTTGATTGCACTTTGCTTTTTCTTGTAGCTGTAGAAAAGTAGACAATAGGACGAGCTATGAGGTATTCATGTCGCAATGCATGAAATGGTACTGGGCAAGGACCTGAAGAAGACCAAAGAACTGGTGTCGGAACGTTCAATCTGGGAGAAGCCTGCTAAGCCGCGTAAACACGAGTCACGATGGCAAAGGCTGTTCCGTATCCCAAACAAAAAAAACAAAAAAAAGAAGACGCACGGAGGCTTCAGCATAAACAAAAGCACAGCCTTACTAACGATTATACGTGCTCAGCTATTAGTCAAAATTTATGAATTTCGCCTTCCAAAAGGGCAGCTAGTGCAGAGATCTGCACCAGATTTGGTATTCACAGAGTGGGCTCGAGTGATTTCTTGCTTGTTTACCACGAGCATAAACTTTCTCTGCTACTCCCTTCATCTACCTGTGGTGTGGTTAAAGAGCTCCAACAGAGGTAAAACGGTTTGGCTGTACCCGAGCTTTTCGAACTCGTCACCGTTAACAGCTAGGAATGCTAAAACAAACGGTACTGCCGTTAAGATGCACATGCATTAATAATCTGTTTGTGATTCCCGGTGTCCTCTGCTTTCTTAGTTGCGCCCTCTGGCAAAGACAGAGTCAATCTACACAGACTCCCGTTAAGACGACCTTGAAGCGATCGTGAAAATGTGTTCGTATTAACATAAATTCGTCTCAAGCGGAGGTTTTTTGCATTGTGGACGTTAGAAGAGAGCAAAAGTGTTGTTCCTCTTGACCATGGAGTTCGTCTTCACCACAGTCTACTGTAGTTTCTTCTGTCGTTCATCTGAAAAGGGCATTTTTGATTGCGAGCGACGGGGGCCAGAAGGATGGTATTACGCTCTCCAAACGGAGGTTTAATCTGCACTGCGTGACGCCGGGCTGAGGTGCGTTTTAAAGTGAGATTAGGTGTACGAGCCTTTTTCCTGCGTATGTCATCATCGTCATAACGCTGCTTACTTTCACTGCTGGATGCAAGCACCGACTTCCAAACGGTCCCACCATGTGTCATGGGGATACATTATGTGCCCAAGAATTTTTCACGCCATCCCAGTGCCAAGTTATTCTCATTCTATTCATCGCTAGCTAGCCGTTCCCATTTATGATTCCGTTATCTACACCTTGTTGCGACATCCGTTCCGTCAATTCTGCGCATCTAGCTAAAACAAATCATTACGCTTACGTGTATCCACTTATACAGCTGCCAATGGAGAAAACACTCTATATAACGGCTTTTTATGCAAAACTCCCTCATTCCAGTGATATCATCAATTCCTAACCAATGCAGCTTACACAAACGAAATGCATCCTAAATGGATTTGCCTTTGAGATGATTATAGTTACACAAGTACGTCAGCGAACCTTGCTTATCTGCTGTGGTCATTCCCGACTTTTGCCAAACGCCGAACGCTCACATCACCACAGCTGCACCCTGACCCACAACAACTTGACAAAATTACTGCACCAGATAACACTTTGATCACTATAGCGAAATCTGGCCCAAGTGGTCTCACCGGTACCGCTCTCGGTGGACACTTTAGCCAGACCCATCATTCACGATCGACTCCCGCCGAAAGGACTAAAACGAGAGCTGAACCTCCATCTGAAAAACAAGAAAAAGTTACTGCAACAATGTTACTGCAACTGCAACTCAACAAAAGTTACTGCAACTCAACAAAAAGTTACTGCTACAATGAAAAATACTCGCGCAACAATTACCATTGCCTGCTGTATTATTCACGGCAGGGGTAACTGCGACAACCTGCAGTTCACATTCAAATTAATGGCAAAACTCGTCTTCAACGCAGTCTCATTAGGCGCCACCCACGGCTGTCCGACAGCGCCGCTTAATTAGGGCCGTTGTCAGATGTGCTTTGCTTGCGAACATTTGCACAGACATGCACAATACCACAAAGCGAACCGCGCAAAACACGACGGACAAAGAGAAGTTAGACAGACGTAGCGTAGTCTCTTGTGTCCACGCATTTTGCTGTATCTATTGTAATCTACCAACTATCCCAAGTTTATACTGAACTCAAATCCACATCACCGCTCAGGTCAGAGCAAAGGAGAGTGCACGAAATTTGCAGCGAAAGTGGGAAGGGGTGGAAAATAGTAACGATTTCTGCAAAATTTGGCTCACGAATAGATGTCGCTTGTTTGCAGTGCCTTTTCAACTTAATGAAAAATCGCTTTGCTGCCGTAATTTGAACGCAATTCCTTTTTGTTGACGTTTAATTTCAGGGGATTACGAGTGCGAACAATATTCTCTGCTGAGCGTCTTTGACTTTCTCCTTGGCAACTCGTAGACGCAAGAGTTGTCACGCAGCGTTGCATGCGCGGCCTTGTTCATATTGAAAGGAAAAAAAATGGCAAGATCCATACTGCCAAATGCTCGACGCAACCGAATTGCTTTATTCGCGAGTCGACGGGAGTTGCATTTGCATAAAGAAATTATTCACTTACCTAGCTAGCTGCTATTTGCGATTTGCCGAATGATGTTATCGCTGAATTACTGTCTCTCATTGTTTGTCGCAGCAACTGTGGAGCCGCTTTTACAGTACTTGTCATTTTGGAGAAGCCAGTACATCGTCCCCAATCAATACATATGGTAGCGCCAAACAGCATTGTGAATGGCAGGTAATTCGAATCTTGGCAGTGGAAAAGGACAGCGCATAGTCGATTTAAAAACAAAAACCTCCAAGCTGCGAATAAACAGAGAAAAGCTTGCATGGTTCCGCCTGGCGGTTGTTGCGGGATCGATTGTCCTAAATGCCGCCGGTCAAAAGGCAATGGAAGGACGCGTGGCTTTGTTTTGACAAATGTACTCAGCTGAGAATTGACAACAAGTGGAGCGTCAGTGTAAGGGCTAGAGAAAAAAACGGGATATAAGAACGAGCAGGTCGATAAGTCGACGGTGGTACGGGATAGGGATAGGTACCGGGAAATAATGAATGGATTCGGGCCGTGCAGGGTAAGGTGAGTGGAAATCAATGCGAGAAAACTTCATCCTGCAGTGGACATAAAACATGGTGGTGGTGATGCTGATGACTCCACTCGCAGCGCAGCTATCTGAAGGAATGGCGAATCCTGTCCTGTTTTCAAAACCGTGTGTATGTGTGTTCCACGCCATGAAAAACGCAGACGTTTCTCAATCATTCGCTGGATGTATATAAGGCCGCTAAAGTAATTTTAGGGGCCTCAGATGTATAGGGTCCACAGGCTATTTACGTTTCACTCAGTGGCGTCTTATCTATCTGTGCAACAATTATTTTTTTCACTCCTTAACCGCTGTCCACTAAACTGGATTTCTGTAGTCTGAGATGCACTTGATTTGTTACAAATTAATGCTTACGGACAATTTAGCGGCTGATTCAAAGAGAAGAAATGCACTGTTCCTTAGCACTAGCCGATTCCAATTTGCGACGCCGCCCAGCAGACAATGGAGCGCATGATGATAGGAGTAACCATTAGGGACAGGAAGCAAGCATCGTGGAGCAAACTCGAGTAGAAGATCCTCATCCTCATCATCATCAGCCTATCTACGCCCACTGCAGGGCAAAGGCCTCTCCCATAGATCTCCAATTATCCCTGACCAGTGCTAACTGCGACCAATTTATCCCCGCAAACTTCTTGATCTCATCTGCCCACCTAACTTTCTGCTGCCCCTCCCACGCTTGCCTTCTCTAGGGATTCACTGTTACCCTTAATGCCCACGGTTATCTTGCCTTCGCATTACATGCCCTGCCCGCGCCCATTTCTTCTTCCTAATTTCTACTAATGTGTCCCTAACAGGCGTTTGTTCCCTGACCCACTCCGCTCTCTTCTTGTCCCTTAACGTTACACCTATCACCTTCCGTTCCATTGCTGGGTGAATCGTGTAGAAGATACCATATCTGAAATTAAGAAAAATAAATGGACTTGGGCTGGCCGTGTAGTGAGACGAACCGACAACAGTTGGACCACGAGGGTAATCAGCATGGATATCGAGGAACGGGACTAGAAGAAGAGGAAGGCCATTAGCTGTATGGAAGGCGAAATAAGAAAATTCGGAGGCAGGGGATGGACTCTGGCAGCGCAGTAATAGGAGCGGGTGGAGGCCAATGGAAGAGGAATTTGTCCTGCAGTGGACCAAAATAGGCTGTTGATGATGATGAACAAAAGGTGAAGAGGGCCTGGACTGCCAGCCAAGGCATCCCGGACTAGGCACGCCCCCACCGGGCGGGTGCCCTATCAGCAGCACCGACGCTCTTCAAATAAACATTTCTTCTCCTTCCTCCTCCTCTGCGTCGGACGGATGTTCCAAGCTTATGGGGGTTTATGCAAGTACAGTGAATGCCATTTTAAATGCAACGATATGCCTGTCGCACGCGGAGAGCGACTGTGCATATTCAGCGTTACACTTATTGGAAGGGTTCCATCAAAAGTATTGCTATAAAGGTGAACCCAGGTCGACTCTTTTTTTTTTTTGGTTGAAGCATAAAATATTTGGTGCGATGACTGCCATACTTGACGTACATATCCCATTAAGTGATCGCTGCAATTCTTTCCCACCCCATAGGGGAATCAATGACCACAAAAAAGGAGGCACGTGCAGGACGACTCATCAGGCTATATCGTTGGTGCTTCTTTGTCCGATTACACGTGGGCGTATAATAACACTGACACGGGTGTTGTCGTCCGGCCGATATGTCAAAACCCTGGGACACGGCACACCGGAAGATATGTCAGCAACTGCGACACGGCGCCACAGTGACGGCTCCGGCAGGCCGATGACAGCACAGTGCTTTGTTCGGGAGTGCTGTCGATGTTCGGGAGTGCTTTGTTTGGGATTGTCACGGTGCTAGAACGAATCCAATTAACCATAAAGAGTTAAAGGTGCACAGCAGTCAAGCAACGCACATGGGTAGTATCCAGCCAGTACATAAACAGACAAACTTGGTTTCACACAGTGGTTGGTGGTAAAGCGACAGGAATAAGCTCACGAAACTGCTTATACAGTTCGTGGTTGCATGCAACGCAAAATCATGGACCCTTGCCGCGTCCCTCAAACAGATTCATAACGCAGAAGGTCTTTGAAGAAACAGCAATCATTGTTTCCAGATGTGCGCTATTTGTATACCTTTCTGGCGCTGCCATTCCTTTTTCCGCGGTCTATAGTTATCTGAGTTCATCATCCGTCATCACTTTCGTCGTCAATCCTTATGTGCTGTAAAGATATAGACACATCTCCATAGCAGGCTTGTTGATATCGTCTCTTCTAGGACGTTTAACCAGCTTTGTAATCGTGGGTACTGTTGATATGACATTTTCACCTCGAAGGCACCGTCTCCCGTGTAGTAAACGTCATTTGAGTCAACACTACATGGGAACCATTTTGTACTTGCTCGACTTGGGAACTGCTTTGGAGATTTCCAAACTTCGTTATGACTGAGGTCAGCCTATTAACCGACACCATCAGATACGTCAAGCACTCATCATCACCATCATCATCATAACTGTCGTCCTTATTTATGTCCATTGCAAGCAGCTTGTCGTGTAGTATTCCAAGTGCTCGTATCCTGCGCTGTAAGAATTCAGTTTGCCACCACATTTTCTTAGCTTCATCTTTCCACGAAGTTCAGCGTCTTCACCTACTTTTAGTCCAGTCTCTCAGTTAGTACACCAAGTGCTTGAAAAAAGAAAAGATTTTGGTGGCATTTTCGTACATCGCTGTAAGCTTGTATTCGTCACTTATTATTTCAGAGGCTTGTAACGGCGGCCACAACTATACTTCATTGTCCACTTTTATATCTAGTCAACCCTGGCATTCCATAGACAGCAAGCAACTTCGCTACGACATTTCCTCTGCTGCTTCCGTAACAAACGGCACAGCAAGCATCTTAAAGTGAAGACAACCCGTTTTTTTCGCTCCCGAAGCATTCCCGTCCTTAGGCGCCTTTGTATGGAGACTCACCGATGACAAGTTGATGGATCGCGCCCATAACTCACTGACGATGGAGCGCGGGAACGTGCTCGCCCGTGGGAGCGATTCGAATAGAAGCATTACAGTTTTGAATAGACGTTGGAGGACAGAAACAAGAAGCTGGCGTGTGTCGATCGATTACTATGCCTATATTACAATCTCGCCGTATATTCAGCTTTAAGAGCTCTTCGAGCATCAAAACAAGTGTAAATTGAGGGCTTTTTTTTTTGACAGCCTTACATTTCCTTTTGTCGGTCTGGCATTTTTATGCCTTTTCTCTGAACTGCCTTCTTGGCATTCTATTTCAGCTTTTGCCGATAGGTTTTTCTGTTAGAATTTGGTTTCTGGAATTTCTCGGCATCTTGTTTAGAACATCGTTTTTGTTGCTTCTCGCACTGCTTTGCCACAGTCCCTCACATTCACTCCACATCTTTGTAGTCCTCCCACTCTGGTGGACTAAGCACTGCCGCCAGCAGGGCTGACACATTAAAGAGCTCTCTCCCTCTCTTCCATGCTAACTAAGCCTTCTCAACTTGGAGTTTTCATCCATTTCATAATTTATATATAACCTTATGTACGGTCTCGCTCAGGTTGTGAGCCTCCGAACATTCTGAAAATCTGCTGCATTAACCCTTTGCGACGCGCATTAGTATGTAGCCGTCAGAAATATTTGTGACTGCCTGTGTATGCTTTTGATAACAAAAACTTCACTTAAAAACCTTAAACAACTCAATCTCATTAGTTAATAAATTAGGTCGTGTCCTAATTGTAAACACGCCGTCCTAAACGTGACCACCGTTTCCTAACCATTGCTACAATAAAAACGTATACACATTATTGTGATCTTTATACGTTATATATTGAGGTAACAGCTTCAGTTTTGCTTTAATAACCGTTTTAACTGGACAGAAAAGGTAACACCAGAGCACCTACTTGACTGCGCCGTAGAACGCCGAGGCGTTCATCTTACTCTCTTGCTTTGGTAAAGCGGTGGTGAATGGTACAGGCGCGGCATTCACGAGATGGCAGCACTGTTCCGTAGAGCGGGAAATGCGGATGCTGGCTGAGCGGCTCGAGTGGGAATGACGAGGATTGTAACTCACAAAAATGCTCTTAAAAGTCGCGTGTACAATTGTACACGCGACCTGCCCCGCAGACCTGCCAATGTGATGTAGTCCATGCCAATAAATCAAAGGGGAAACGGCTCTTTCGAGTACACTTTTGTACAAAAACAAAGTGTAAATCGGTCCCAGAAACCCACAGCCTGGACTAGGCGTGGGAAAGTTTAATCTAGTGACATAAACAGAACATGTTTACAACTCCCTGACGCGTCCCTTCGACGCGTCATTGGTGTGTTCTCGGCAAACTCGCCAAATAACCATGCTTGCCCTGAAGCCGCAATCGATTATTGAAGGGAACTGGCTTGAAAATACGATTACGAGGATCGTTTTTCCAATATCTTTGAACAGTAATTGTTTCAAGGCTTCCTTTCCGAATGGTTTTACAAAAGCGCCCCATATCGATCTCGTAAAGCTAAAAATGGGATTAATCATGCTTTCGAACACACGAGCTGCTGCAAGTTTTGTACTTGCTGTATTTTTAGCCTATGAACGAGGTTTCCGCATAAATGAAATGGTTCCTGAGGGAGCACAAATCGGCTAACAAGAACACCTTAGTATTGTTGAGCCGGCATTCGTTCTGCATAACACAGCTTTTGGTGTAAAGGCAGTCTGCGTATTGGTATCGGATACGGGATACTTGCTTCGGTGATACTGGAAAGACCTGCAGATATTTCTTTAGGAACTGTACTCGCAAATTGTTGTCGTAAAATTGAAGACAAATATGAGTAAGACTACAGGAATGTTAAATATACATGCAGAAGGCTCCGCTTTCAGTCCGAGCAATGAAATACTAGATGGTTTCAATATAACTATCTTGTACAAGTTGTATGGGCCGATCCAAATCACGAGAAGGAAATTTTGCAGGCGTTAAATTACTACGGGCTGAACAGCATGCGGCAACACTCCGAAGTAATAAACGGTACGCCAGTTCACGCATACAAGAAAAGTATGCAACTAACGGGCACTCCCGGTGATGGCTCATGGCCCAAAAATCTTGCGGACTTAGAAATTTTAAAGGTAAGTTAAGTCGGCCCAACAAGCCACGGAAAGAAATTGTAGGAATGGGGCCAACAGATGAACAAGAACGAGCGTCTTGGGCTAGGGTGCAAACTCGGGTGAATGATATCCTAGCCCAAATTTTAAGAAAGAGGTGGAGTTCTGCTGGTCACTTAATGCGGAAAGCTGAGAACCGGTGGACCAACAGGATGACTGAATGGCTACTGATTGAGGGGATAGAAGACCGATAACACGATGGATAGGAGAGATAAGAAAATTTGGTGGCAAAGAATGGATTTGGACAGCGGAAGATAGGAGCGGGTGGAAGTCAGTGCCGACATAAAACAGGCTGATAATTACGATGGTGATGTTTGGGTATGCTAAACCGAAGCGTAAAATCTATTCGTACAGTGTTGTCGAATGAGACAGCGCATTCCCTGCCCGTTGGTGATATTCCTCTAGCCTCGAAGGTGCGCCTATTTGGACCCACTTGTGTCGTTCTGACTGCGAAGTATAATGGTTCTCGGGCACGCGGGAAATAGACGAGACAACGAAATGGCGCTATAATGGTAATAATCGTATTTTGCGAAAGTTCGACAAAGGTAGCGTCAAAAATTCTGTCTGATCAAGAGCGGCGGCACTGCCGTTTGGATATACGAACGTAAGCTAATAAGAGCTTTGCGTGTTGTACCGCGTTCCTTCTTTTGTAACTTTGGGAAATGGCGGCACTGCACGCAGCTGCAACTAGAAAACTCAAAAAGCAGGCTAATTTTGAACGCCCGAATTTTCGCGGCCTCCTATTCTTATTCGATCTACCGCTCCTTCTTCTCTCTGTTTTTACCCCAACCTGCCATCGACGATTCTGATTATAGTTGATGACAGGGTGAGAGCGTAGCAGGAGCTCCGCCCACAAGCGTTGTGTGGCCACTACCCGACTCTCCGCGGTTACAAAAAATAGTTCGTTGTATTGCAGCTGTTTATACCCATGATTACTAATATAAGCGGCTTACAGTATAGCCATTTGATTATAAAGTCGTTTATATATGTTCATTCCCTTGAATGAATGATTTTCAGAGGAAAAGAAAAAGTCTTCCTCATTGAAAACTTGCTCAGGAGAAAAAAAAATACTTACTCAATCTTTGTACAAGCTATTTACGGTGTATTTTATATTTAACTCAAGGATATCTGTGATGGTTTTACTGTTAGACGACAGAAATAAACATATAAACAATGCGCATACGATTTTTGGGTCTGAATACTTCGAATTTCTATCGCGGCACGTCGCTTAGCCGTCGTGTGCTTGGAGAAAGATAACAGTGGTGTGTTATATTTGGTCGGGCTTCTTCAATTTCTTCTCTTTACGTGTGCACTCATTGTCAAGATATGTAAACGGTACAATATCTTCCACCGCCATCACCACCGTCGAATCAAGCGTCGTAAACGCAGGGTGGAAGTGGCGGTTCGTAGCCGCAACTATTGGATACGGTGCACGGACTGTGTAAGCCCACGGTGTAATGGAAACGAACGGCGAAAATTCACCGGTGTCTTTCAGAAATCGGCCGCGATATCAACCGTGCGACGTTTCGAACGTAGTGACGCCCTGCAAACACCAATCGCAGAGACGCACGCTAACGGTGGAGATCGCGATGCGGCATGGGGTCTCCTGTCTTGCAAAATGAGCTGTAGGTGCGAAGAACCAAGCGTTATTTTATTCCGCTTAAACGAGACGACAACACCGTATGGCGCAAGCAGATAATTGCGGGATGTGAAACGTTACAAGTCTAATCATTGCTACTTCACGTGTTACGCGAGTGGCAAGGCGCTCTACGTCAGTTGGTTGGATTGACGGTATAGGGTGTCATGCTTTCAATCCAGGCGACGATTTCCGAGGTGTTTCCCGGCTATGTAACAAAACAGCTGCCGCCGTTTCTTTAGTGTCATATCACCACCCCGCAGTTTACATTGGAATGATAAGGCAGAGGACCCTGACTGGCGGTGAAAATTGGTAGAAAAACACCCTGAAGCACACCACCAGCCGCCTTAAAAATTGCTATTGTGAGCCTTTATGGAAAAAATGAATAGTGACCTAACACTGCATTCTCCCTAAGTTCTACTTTCCAAGTTATGCTACATGAAACTTTATTCGCCTTATACTGAAGGCAGCAGACTGCCGTGAAGATAGTTGAAATAGCCTGCATAAAGAAAACATTCGGTTCAACATGTAGTTCCTTTGCAGCCATGTCAAGCTTTTGTGGAAACATTTGTTTGTGGAAACATCTGATAATGTTTCTGAAGCCAATAATCTTCCCGTGTACACCAAACAGTGACATGGAAAATGGATTGCCCCCATACGAAACTCCAACGAACGGCTATACAAATGCATTCAATTCTTACTGCACCTATTTAGACAATTACACTCAGCAGGCCCAATCACATGAATATGAACATGAATATGAGATCTAAGTGACTTTTAAAAAAATCCGCCGACACCTCCATGCAAGCATTTCCATTCTTTTTTCCACTTCTGCAACCAATCAGAGCACCGAACTGGAACAGGGAGAAGAAATATTTACTTCTCACTGCCTCTCGGCAAGGTGTCATGGGCTGCTGCACAAGCATTTTCTATTCTCACTACACTATCCAGCCAGTAGCAGAAAAGTGGCACCCCGAAAGTCAGACGTTGAATCCATTTTGATTTGCTGCACCAGTGTTTTAATGCCTAATGCAGCTTTGCTCGCATCAATACTCGCACTCGTTCATTCTTTTTTATGTGCGATAATATGCTCATTGGCATAAAAATAACGAAATAGGCACCCGTCTCTCGCAGGAAGGCAGGTTCATGCTGATTTTCTTGAAGCTACCCAGTCTCGGATAATTGTGCACGAACGTTTAATTATTTGCGAGTCTGCAATTATGCTGTAATCATACTTGCTTGCCCTAGAAAAAAAAGAAAAAACACTACACCGCCGTCCGTACCCCGACTAGTCAGAGCAGCGCGAATCAGTAAGGAAAGATCCCTTACGTTGTAAGATTTGACAATGGACTTAATAACGCGAAAAACAGTACGAGCGGCCGTATCCGGCCAAAAGACACGTCGCACACGTTTGCACAATCCGCGTCGGGCCAGACGGACCCCAGGCCTACGCTCAACATCGGGCGAAGCCTACGTCCACAGCAGGAAACGAGAACGCTTGCAACTTGTCACCGCTACTGCGGTATCCGAAAGGAAATCGTATAATTTCCTCACAGAGGTTGCTTTACAGCCACACAATTTCCGCAATCACACCAGCAACAGATGCAGCTTCGACGTTCTCAGATCGAGTTCGGTGACGACGCTCCGCATAAAAACGACCCACCACGATTTCCTCATACAAACCATGACGCGGCAAGACACGCGGCACAGACGACGATAAGCGGCTTCCTGGTGCACTACAGCACATTCGTAACACAAACCACATACAGAGCTTTTGGTTCTCGGCAACCTCGTTGACGCTGGACGACGCAGCAGCGATCGGCAAGCGAGCGCGGCCATATTAGAAATAGTTCTCCTCTTAAACGTACGTCGCAGGCGTCACACAAACGGCAAGACGCCATTTGTTGCGGATGAACACAAAATCCCTTTGATGTCGCAAAAGCCGCTGCAGAGTTAACTGTCACCAACTATAGTTTGTGTTTGACTAGTAATAATAACAACGCAGACGAGGAGGAGTGGCAAGACGATGCGACACATACACCACTTTTCAAACTTAAAAATCATGTTGAGTTATTATTCCCGTACATGCGGCCTCTGGCGAGAAAAAAATATTACTGCCTGCTGAACGCGTGTCATAATAGGTAAGACCAATAAGCTAGGTGCAGTGAATGTACCGGAATTTTCCCTGCATGAGGGACACAAAAAGTCAACACATATACCGAACGCAAAATATGCGCTAAAACACGACCTTTTTTCTGCTTTTGGACGCCGAGCTGGATTTCTCGTACAGTCGAGGTATGGACACAACCATCTCACTGTTTTCAGAGCTGACTACACATGATTTCTGTAGGCATGGTAAGCACGTTTATTATAGTAAGCTCTATAGCCACAATTCGTTCTACATGGCGTATTACATTTTGTAGCCCTGTTTGCGAAACATCGCTATTGGCGAATTTCAGTTCATCACTTCAAAAATTCTTCGGGATTCAAAATATACTCATCTGTAGCTTAACAATGAGTCGCGCGTACAAAAAACTGTTGAGAGGGAGGGGAAAACTGGTTGTGGGGATGAGTTCCACCCCTCAGAAATGTTCGAAGTCTTGTGCTCGAAATTCGCAGCCAGAGGACCATTATTTGCAAGGCAGTTTGGAGCACATTAAGAGACCCTCGAAATCATTTGCTCATAAATACAAATTTTGTCTTGGGGAAACGAGAACCAGTCTCCCGCATGATTCCCTCAAGTTTTAAAGTGGGAGGAAGACGAAGGAGGAGGTTATTGAGGGATGAATGACCCCTTGGCCGGCTTGGGAAATAGGGTTAGGGAAGCAGGATGCTAAGACCTCCGTACTATGGCTGCATCACGAACGAAGCCCCACAATGCAAGCAAATCCTCTTTGTTCCTGCACAAGCATTGTCTATACTCCTCGAAAGAGGAAGAACTCATCCGGACGACGGTGCTCGAGTCGTACGTCTTCTATGCCCTTTCAGTCTCGCACTGAATGTTGTAGTGTAGGCGCACTTGATCGGCTGAGCACGTTCCGTAGAAAGTTATGGATGTCCACCTGTGCAGTTGGTGGTACCTCAAATTTTCCATCACGTCCACCGTGACGACAGAGCCCGCTCGGGCTTTGAATGTCGAAGAATGAGTCAAATCAAATGAAAAAGTTGAAGCGTTGTTATTTACTAAATAAACTATGCCATTTGTGACATTCAAAAAAGTATGCTTGCAGGTTCCTCAGCGCTGAGAATGTTTGTAGAACATAATCTTCTCAAAAAGTCAATAATCACTTATTATTTAACGAAAATTTGCGTGCAAACTGCGAGACGCGTGTTAAAATATGTTACCTTACCTCTTTATGATTCAAAGTGATACCGCTTTGACCTCTGGCATAGCGACCATTCTTCTATTTCGCTCGTGTAGGACGCCGTCGTGTGTGTAAACAAAACGCGGAACCTGAAGGCATGCGCGGCGGGGTTCACTTAGTTGTGGATGGATTGTGACTGAACGGGGTTGGTTACGGATAGGCGGCACACATGTTACGCACTCCCACCTGCTAACTGGATCACCAAGGACGCATGCGCAGCGGGTGTGGAGAGGGCCTATCCGTAATCCACATACTCATTCAATGCAAGGCACTAGACACAACAAGACGCAAACACTTCCCACAACTATACAGACAACACATCCCGTTACACCCATCATATCTTTTGGAAGACGAGCCCATGTTTTCTATCAAGCGCATTTTTGAGTTTCTCACCGACGTTAAATTTTTACTTCTCATTTCTTATTATGCATCATGGACAATCTGGCCTTTTACTGCAGTCATATTCATTTACTTTTGTTTCATTTTACGTTTATTTTTGCTGAAATGGTTTTAGTATAGTCATATCACTCAAATGAACTGACAATACTTTGGCGCTGTTTGCCCTCAGTCGGCCTTGCGCCATAAAAATCCATACATCATCATCTGAAAGGGGTTGTATGGCGAACGGCGTCATTCCCGCGTTCGCTTTGATGCACCTGCACCTTACTCTTGTTATGAAACTTTTGCGAAGGAAAATTTGCCATGTATCTGAAATGCAGCCGTACGGCTACAAAAGACAGCTGTACAGAATTCTCGGAAGTTTTGCAGTTGAAGAAAAATGTCTCCTATTTAGGGCAGTCGCTTTACCAACTGAGCTTACCACGAGGTTAGCCGTCTGTAGCGCGAGAGTGAATTGATCAGCAACTTGAAGTGTGGGACAGGTGTTAATCGACCGGATTTTGGGGAAATACCCAAAATGAAGTAATGTGGAGCGACTTCCCTAGATAGGCCGTGGTCCCGGGTTCGAATCCTTGGCCAGGGACGAATGTTTGTTCAACTGCGAAGTTTCCGACAAAGCTGTATATAACTTTACTTTGTAGCCGTATACGGCTGCATTTCATGGGGGATGTCAAATTTTCTTTCGCAGAACGTTACTCCACCTCTGGGATTCGCTCTAAATCTAGTCGATCATGGCACTTGTGTGTCATAGTTATGTGCATTTCTGTTAGTTTAGTTGCTACTGATGCCATTATCGTCGCACGTTTCTGGAATCGCGTTGTGGAGTGGATCTACCACTGAATGAATGATTCTCTAGGTTTCTCCAGGTTCTCCAGGCCGCATGAGGCTTGGTGCTTGAACGGATGTACACCTGTTGAAGCACTGTGGCGCAGGCTTCACTGCAATGCTGCCTGTGGGACAATGGCATGCGCATGTGTGCTAGTGAGTGTGCGTGTTCTGTTTGAGCTTGCCTTCGGGCGTGTGCGGACGGGTGCACACCAGTCATCCGGTCTTAACATCTCGTCCACGCAAATGATTTCCCCGGACGAATTAACCGAGCAACATTTTTTGTTCCGTTGGAATGTGAAATAAAATAACACATTTGAAGTCAATAGTTGCCGCTTGCATGTGCGGTGTCAGGAAAGCTTATACAGTGCACGTCGTCACGATGCAGCCACAAGCGCGCGCTCAGGCGACCGCATGCTCTGCTCGTACCCGTTTGAACTTGCGGCTGTGTCAAGTGCACAGCGCGGAGTAGTTGTGTTGCCGTGTCGTCGTTCAATTGGCGCCCAAGGTCGGGCGCACGCGTGAGCGCTGACTCAAACGTCTTGCAGTGCACCCGTCGGGTGCAAGCTGCTGGCAGCGGACGTTGACGTAACGCGCCACAAATGTCACCTCTTTCTCTCTCCCACCACCGCTTGTCCGTACCTGCTATGTCTTCGCGCGTGCAGTGCTTGTTCCCTCGCCGCCGTCTTGATCGATCTGCCGGGACGTGTAACACATTCCATCTCTCGATCTCGCTTTCCAACCAGCGGGAAACGAATACACTTTGCACGGGGCGACTCGCAGGCATGTTCAGATGCACCCGCGCGTCGTCAGCGTGACAGACTAGTTGGTTAGTGACCCGGCCGTGTCAAATGTGACATATTCAATTCACCGAAGAATGTTCGCGCGAGAAAGATGCATAACCCAGGCGACCAGACGACGAATCGAAGGGGTGGAGGCGGTGTTCGTAGAAGACGGAGAGTCGCTGCTGGGGTTGAAAGCCATCATTCCAGGAGACCAGGGGGGAAGGCATACGGGGGTCGAGAACATACACTGTAGGGCCAAGAGGGAGCAATGATGTCACTGTCAGCCACACCTTTAACGAATTGCACAAAAGGGTGGGGCGGCGTTTTTAAAAAAAGCATCCCGATAACTAACCTTTTGTTCTTTTCTTAGAATTCTTTGCTATAGCTTCTGCTTTCTTACAAATGTGACACCGAGAGAATGCGTGTATATATATTAAGGTTAGTCGCGACAGAGACGCACGAGAAAAACATTAAAAAAAGGAACTTTACTGGAGTTTGCGGAAGAGGATTTCCTTTCTTCGGGAAGTCTTCTTCCTGAAACGTAAGTAAACTTCATTTTTTGAATGTTTTTCTCGTACGTCTCTCTTTGCTTACCTTATTCATTTTCTGGTGCTCTTGGTGAGTTTTTTGTTTCCAAAACACACACGCACGCACGCACGTACGCACTCACGCAAGGAAACTTCGAACAAAGTAGCGACCACGATTGTTGCCAACGTTTCAGCAAAGAGACTTACCTTCAGTAAGGTGATGAATTGGGCTAGTTGGTTCTGCATGTTTGAAACCTGCGCTGGAGGTTACTTGAGACTTGCCTTCGTCAGGGAAAACCCTCGCCTTATATATATATATATATATATATTCTATACATATATTAATATATATATATAGTTTGTTTGCTCGTCTCTATAAAGGTTCAATAAGTATGTCTCACTAGTTTGTCAATGCGCCTGGCGGTAGCGGCATCATGGTGAACGGTCCGATTGGCCGTTGTGTTTTAAGTTCGTCATAGCGCCGTAACCAGGCCTAAAGCGCAGTGCATATATAGTCAGAGGCGTGCACAATTGCTTGAGGGCCTGAATACTAACTTTGCGCTGCGTATCTTGCAGGATTGGGAATCTAGACACCATGAATGCCACACCCTATTCACACAAGCTATATATAGTTGTATTTCGAAGTACTTGCCACGTTTGGGTTCCAGTGATGCTGGCTAAAATATTCAAAATAAAACCATCAGAAATTGCGCTGGGTTCAACCTCAAGTTTATTGTATTTCAGAATTTGTTAAAATTCCAAAAAGAAAATATAACTACACGTGCAGTGTTTTATTGGCGTTGCATTACAGAAAGGGAGAATTTCGGGGTCATTGAAAGAAAGAAAAGAACAGTTTGCGTTGTGCGTGGGGTTTTGTAGTTCTAGAGAGGGCTTAATGGCCTCCAAAAAGAACTGGAGCAGGCGTGAAGACATCATTGTTGCAAGCGACCAAGGCCAGTCCGCGAAGTTGCGCAGAACTGTTGCTCGCGCACACTTTCAGAACAGAGAGCAGAAAGCGAGAACACGGCGCAGAACTCGTGCGCAAGGACAGGTGAGACCGCTTGCTACACTCGCTTAACAGTCGTATTGCGAGAGAACGGTCATTTGTGCGATGCGCGCGGGAGAGATGTATGTCGATGGCGAGTTGGCAGAGCCCTCTCATCAATGGACACTCCTGCTTCTATTACGTTCGGATTGAGGCCACTGGGGCCGTGTTTCCATGCCAGCCGCGGCAACGGGATCGTCTCCGTGTAGAAATCTCTTAACCGGCGCTTGCGATGGACACGCATGCGATGTTATAACGTTCCCGCTGCGTCGGTCAACAAGTGGGACGCGGTGACGTTACACGGACACTGAAGTGGATTGGGCTTACTAAGGCGAACGCTTTATGTGCCTCATGAGTTGGAACAGTTCTAGGGAATCCCTGAGCATATTACTTGAGATTAGAATGCGAAAGCGTTTTTTCCCTAGATCTGTGTACGAGTCTTCTGCCCATGGATGTTACTGCCGATGTCGACGCTAAGCCTTCAATCTCGACGTCGGACTCATTGCGGCTTGCGGCTGCAGAATAGCAATCCTTGCTTCTGCGACACTGTGTCCATTAGATGAAGTTGAACTGAAGCCGAGGGCTAATGTTCAGATGCACCTACTTTTCTTTTGTTTTATTTCTCTGATACACAAGTGATCGGATCGCTTAATGGAACAGGGAGGGCATGCGCCGTAGGGGTGAGGAACAGGGATGCCCTACGGAAAGCGTCGCAGTCAAGGGGAATCAGGCGGGCGCCAACGGTTAAGTATTTCGTGGACGCTTTTCGCGGATACCCGTCGGGTGCATCTTTTGTGGACATTCGGGGTGCACCTTTTGTGGACGCCTGCTGGGTGCTCGCTATTGCCAACTTAGCCGAGTAACGTCTTCGCGCTAAACATCCTGTGTTCTTGACCATCCATAGCGTATGGTATCAAAAATCTCCGCGGAGCGGAAATACGTGACGGCTCGTGGCGCGAACAGCTACACTCACGTCACGGAAAGCGCTGGTTCTGCGGTTGTAGCGGCACGAAGTGATTTTGACTACGTTTACGTGATACCAAGCAAAATAAAACAAAACAAAGTAATAAGAAGGTTATTCGGGACACCTAATGTCTTCTTACGCATCGTCAAGGGAAGCACATAAGCACGCAATCACGTAAGCAGACTTCAAAGCACGTAAGCAGACTTCATATTGTTTAACCCATTTATTTCGTTTTTTTTTTCACTATTTTGGGGAAGTCTATTTCCCGCAATTGTGTGTAACATCGTAGGGAAGAATAACGCCAAGCGACAATTTTGATGTTACCTAATGACGTCAACTGCCATAATGTTGTCACACTGGCTTCCAATGTATTTGCATGCTGTTTCAGCCATCACAATTTTGGTTTGAATCCAGTTCGTGGTTGATAACTAGGTTTTCTTCGTACACAAACACAAGGTGAACACGATAACGTACGCGCTAAATTTAACCCTGCGGACTTGTCAGTTTGACGTCATAGCTGACGTCGGCAGATCGGTGGGTGGATAACGCGAGGTAAACAACACTCCTAAACGCGCGTTTCTCGTTAAAAATGCATGTAAATCAGAAAAAAAAAAACACATAGCGCATTCAATCTATACTACGACGTAATTTTAAATATCGCTTGCAAATCGTTCGGTGTCCGTTTAGGCTAAAAAAACTTAGTAGCAATACCCATTTCACCCACCTTTGCAGCAGTGGTGCTAGTAAATAATATTCTCGCTCTCAGGTACTGAAACTGGGCGATTTTTTTTAAATATCTTACCATATCTCTCGTTAATACATGCCATTTTACGACACCCGGTCAGCCGGGGAAATTTGCATGGCTTTCGGTGACTGCACATCACACGCTAAAAAAATCATCTGCCTTCCGTGAAGCTAGAAGCTAAAAAAGATTGAATGACAATCACGAGCGCGGCGATTTTAGGCATTAGGTGAATAAACTAACGGCTATATAAAATGAAATTAGACGTGCATTGCGATTGCTTTGCTTCGAGTACTGATTTCATTTGGTGCTTTATTAAGACTTGGCTGATCACTTTATTTGAGTATAGTATAGCTGTCTAGGGGACGCATTTTTAATAGCTACTGTAATAGACCCAAATATAAGAGTTACTCTTCTCGCCTGGGGCGAATTTACCTTTTCGCAACAGCGGCGGACTGTCAAATGTTTCGCACGGACATACTTTCCTGTGACAAACCTTCGGCGAGGATAAAATGCCTGAAAAAAACGCGTATCGCAAACGCAAAAATCGCAGTGTTCGGAAACATTCCACGTAGGAGACCGCGCGAACCTCAAAAAGGCAGAGCATCGCGGATTCGCAAAGGAAACCACACCGTGTAGGCAGTTACGGGCTCCAGGCGCCTTGGGTGCTCCGGCGGGCAGAACGTTGAACCGGTCGCAATCAGCGCCCTCAGCCAAGCAACTGCCTCGCCCGTCTCTCTTTTCCTCATTGCCTCCTCGATTTGCAGTGCGTCGTCCAGGCGGAACGACGTGTCGCCTCTTTCTACACGTAACCGCTTCTGGTATTTGCACTCTGCTACGAGGCCTGTCGCCCGGTCACGTGATGAGTCAGGCGACGTTTAGGCCAACTCGTTGCACTTACGGAGCCAAACCGAAACTGCGCACTTCCTTGCTAGCGTGATCAGAGGCGAAGCTGTCGCGCCAGTTTTGTGATGACTACGTGATCCGCGTTACCTAAATCGTGAAATGGTCGGTGAGACCACGAAACATTAATTAATGCGTGGAAATAATTCGCAGAGTAATAAATTAAAGGGACCTTTTCAACCTTTTTTTTTTGGAAAGAATTCGCAGAGTAATAAATTAAAGGGACCTTTTCAACCTTTTTTTTTTCGGAATCTTACGTCAACAAACACACCCAGTGCGTAGATTAGGGCGTCGCGAAGTAACTCGGCCAAAAATTACAGCTCTATGCCCATCAGATTAACTTGGAAACTTGCACAAAATATTTTTTTCTCTTTCCGAGCCTTGGCGTTCTCCGACCGCAGTTATTACGTCGGTACAGCGGTGCCGCGTTGTAATGATCTAATTTCAGTTCTTTCAGTTGCAGCAATGAACGCATTCGATAGCAAGTTGAAAAATAAAGCCGCGAAAACAAAGCAGAAACGGAAGGCGTACCTGCTGCGACGAGCAAATCACGCAGCGCCGCTCCGTGCTGGCGATAACTATAGCTTTCGCAGCGCTTCCACACGCGAAGGAAAGAGTAAAAGCGTTGATAGGAAGTGTTGCAGGGTCCCTTTAAAGTAGGCTTTGGTCCTATATGGGCGTCGGCCCACTCTGGCCTGGCCGGGAATGAGTGTGCGCACGACGCGGCTCGAGGTTTCGTTGACCGAGCCGATGTCGAAACTCCTGACACAGACGCTCACTCGACACGACGGTCAGGCAGGGACAGGCTAGTGTACTACAGATATATAGTTGACCACTATAGACTAGAAAGGGCACTATACCCAGCCCCAGACAAGACACTGAGCAAATGGCAATCAGTAGCGTGGCGACGGTTGCAGACAGATTGTTTCCCCAATCCAGTGGCTTACAGCCGATGTTACCCAGGGCTCTACTCAGATAAATGCAAGGCGTGCGGTGACAGGGCTGACCTACATCACATGGTATGGTCTTGCCCTCTCCGGGAAATGACCCGCAAAGCAGTAAGGCAGGACAGCCTGCACTCAACATATAAGTTCGAAGGACAAGGGGAGACCACGCTACTCAGCTCTGACCCGGGTGTCCAGACCCGGCTCGTCCAGATGGCCACGACCGCCGCCAGGGACCAAGGAATCCTGACCGACGGTTAAGCGACAAATCTGGGCAAATAAAAAGTTGTTCACTCACTCACTCGACCGTTTAACGACGACGATGATTGAACGCGAAGCTTCTTCGTGATGGATTGTTTGGTTGGCCAATTCACAGTGGGAGTATGGGCTACTCTGGAAGTAAGCACCATTTTTCTAGAATACCCACAGCAACTCTCGGCTGTGCACTCCGTAGGCCTAACGTTTAGGCTTAGTGTGTACGACGCGAATTTGTATCTGCTGCAATCAGATGTGCTGCAATAAAGCAATCGGGTAGACGCCCGCTCCATAAAGCGAGGGACCCAGGTTTGATTCCGGCCACGGGCAGCGCTTTTTTTCCTTCACTCCATCCCACGCTCATTCATCACCATCGTCAGAGAAAGCTGGCTTTCCTGCAGGGCTTAGTGGCGTACAACGTCATCAGTTAATACACGAAAGCTTCGCTTTAAAACGCTCTTTCTTGTGTGTACGGCACGCTTTTTTTTTTTCATTTCAAGCCATGTACCAACTCGATCAGCAAAGAATTCTATTAGGGATACCTGCTTTACCAAATAGACTGCCAATTGTTTCGACAATTTGGGCGGAAGCTTTGGTTTGCCAGTGCTCTCTATATCTACCGGTACACTTATCCTGGCTGGCTCTCAGGCTGATTGTGCGCGTGACGTCCACAACATCAATATTATAAACGCGCGATATCAGAGCAGTCCTGTGCTATCGTTGTTTACGATCATATATTTTGGCAATCCTTTCCCTTAAAGTTGCTTTGCGGTGCTAAACGAAACACCAGAAAACCCGCGGAAGGGCCCTCGAGCAGAAGATGCAGAAACTGCCGCTAATAGGCAGTGTCAAACTCGCCTTTTGCCGCTAGGCTAGCTGTCGCAGGTGTCGCTGACACACTATCTGCGACAGCTCGCACTCGCTCCGCCTTCACAAATCGTTTGTCTGCACTTGTAAACCAAGACAACAGATGGCCGAATTGAAACGTCAGAGGCGTCTTGAGGGTGTTCAACCTGAGCAGCCTATTTGGTAACGTGTATTTTTGCATTTTTGAAAAGACGTGTTCAACAAAACTTGAAAACATCTTTACATTTTCCGGCGCACATATACCGTTCCCTCTGAAAACACGCTTAAACAAAGCCCCCCTGTACCTTGTGACGTCAGATGAATTAGTGACGTCACAAGCAGCGTATTGCGGAAAATTGTACAGGCCATCGCACCCTTTCTGTCGCATTCGGCTTTTCCTGCGTTATTAAACAAATGTACCTGCATCTTGGAGTGCACTGTTGGTGCTCTATCGGCACCGGGATCTACCGAGGGCCGTTTTTATGCTTTGTGACGTCACATGGTACCTTGGGACGTCAGAGGGATTTGTGACGTCACAACTAATAGGGCAGAAAACCGTATACAGGCCATCGACACTCCTTCTGCCGCATTGGCCTTCTCAGCGTTGTTAATCAAATGGCGGCGGTGCTCTATCGGCACCGGGATTTGTGACGTCACAACTAGTGCATCGCGGAAAATTGCACAGGCCATCGCCCCCTTTCCGTCGCTATCGGCCTTTTCGGCGCTATTAAACGAATGTAGCTGCCTCACGGACTGTACTGTTGGTGCTCTATCTGCACCGGGACCTACCGACGGCCGTATTTCTGCGCTTTACGAGGAGCCGGTCGATGCGACCGCGGGCGGTGACGCGCAGCGCGGGTGCATCGACTCCGGCCAGGGCGTCGGCGCGGCGCCGAGGTGCGCGCGCGCGGCTCGGGTGCCGGCGGCGCGCTGCGTCGGCCGGTGTGCCGGATTGCCCTTAACTGGCGCGACCTCGGCGGAACGAAGCGGACGCTGGTGGTGGGCCAAGGACGCCCCATCGACCCGCCCCTGTTCGCCGCGTGCTCGCTTTCTTCTTCCCCGCCTCCTCCTCTTCCCTGTCCCTCCGTGCGGAGGTGGCCGACTCCTTGGGCGCCCAACGGCGGCCAGCGTGCAAAAGGTGGCGGTAAAACGAACGGTGACATTCGATTTTAGGGTCTTCAGTCCCGTCACGTGACGCGAGCCGGGGGCAGGTGTCGAAAGTCAGTGCAGATTGCGTCTTCAGCGAAGCGCGTTATTTCACTTCGAGGAAAACCGGAGTTCGGGCGGACAGGAGGTATAACAAATTTGCATTTCAGGTGCCATCTACAAGAAAATGAAACACTGTTCTCGTAGTAATGCGCTAACACAGAGGGTTACCTGATACATTTACATACCCTACTGCTTAGCTTAATGAACCACGGTATAACAAAAAAGTAAGGTCATGTCCACACAGTGGGCAATTTGCTGAAACAGCGCAGCATGGGTTGTCTCTACGAAGGTTTCGTTTAGTTTCGGCTTCTTGTGCCTGATGTTATAATCGTCTGAGCGGCTAATCTGAGCGGATAATTTGGTTCCCCATACTTCCGGTAAAACGACAGTTACAGCCGTTTTCTGTAACGATACTTCGTCCGTAGATGGGCACATGTGATGACAGCAGACCGTCTGTAAGGTTTACAGCTTCACTGTTGACTAATTGTGACAAGTGAAGAAAGTAGGCTTAATGGTAGAGTCGCCTTACAACTAATAGTCAGGTAATGGGCCGTTTTCTGTAATGATACCTCCTCCGTAGACGACCGTGCTTCAATGCAGAACAGGCAATGTGGGAAAGCCAACTTACAAACTCCTAGCTAACACCGGTTTTTTTAAAGTCGTCTTCACCTTTAAACACAAATGCATTGCTTGAAAGGCGCTTTTTCAGGAAAATATAAGCCGCCTGCTATTGGAATATGAAGGCCCTTGGACTTTTTTTTTTACTTCGAAGCACTTTTTGTCTACCCCCCCCCCCCCCCCCCTATATTTTCATTCCCAGGAGCTACAGGTCACTAGCACTCGCACGGGCGTCTGCGGTGCACAGCATTAACCTCTAAGAAAGGAAAAATGGCGCTTAGAGAGGAAAAAACTGGTTCTGCTCTAATTACAATCACCACCCCGAGGTGCTCATGCAGCCTTTAATGGCGAAAGGAGAGGAGAGGCTCTAGCTGGCGCATACAGAGAAAGAGAGAGCGAGAGAGAGGCTTTGAGGAAGGCAGAGAGGTCTGCCGGAATGTTGTCGCCTGCTTGCTGCTCTTCGGGGATGTAGAGGGGGGAATCAATGACCTGAATTACGTAGGGCGGGAGAGAGAGAAAAAATAAATAAATAACAAGAGGACTTACTGTGTAAGTGTAACTTTTAGTCACAAATCACCGTGAATGCCACTGTGACACCTACGTCGTTACAGTGCGCAGAATATCCTAAAAGATTGCGATATGCGCGTGTCGGTGTACGGCAACAATTACTTTAGTAGAAAAATTCATTCCGGATTAAAAGAAAGTTCGAGTGTAAATTTACGAAAATTGCAGTTGTGATACCTCTGCATGGTTACTCTTGATGGCGCAACTTCTTCAGGTAAATGATAACCACTTACTGTTACGCCTTGTGCTTCATTAGTCTCATGGCCCTGTATAATTTTTTTTATTTTAACTTTTCCCTGCTTTTTTAGCTGCGTGAACTCGCAGTCATGTAAACAACAAAAAGAAAATAGTGCTGTTGAAATAAAGGTGAACTTCAGTATACCACCAGAATTTTTTTTCGCTTATCAAGTACAGCAACGGTCATGTTGGGTGCTCCTTAATACTACGAACACTGAGCAGTCACCCGTAAGGAAGCGCGGCTCATTTAAGGGCCCGTTCTCCTTTTTAAATGCAGAGCATTTCTTTAACTCACGATGTCACCCGGCGTTGGCGTGCCTCGGCGTCCGCAACAGCCGTTTCAGGTGCGCCCTCTCCCCCACTCCTCCTCTCCTCGCTCTCAACAACAGGTCCGCACCCCTCCCCCCTACACTATATAAAAAAATAATACTTACCGGCGCCTGGTTTCGATCCCACGACCCTGCGGGCGGAACACAAGGTACATGGTGCTCTACCCACTGCGCCACGAAGCCGACACAGAATGGAAGGCTACGAACGCGCCTTATATCCTTGACTCATTCAAACTACGTCAAGAAGCTGCTGATACAACGCATTCACTACCACCAACTCCCCAAACACTAAACGTTAACGCAATACACCCACCCCCTATGCGACGCATTTACTCCAGTCCCCCTCGCGGGGAGATGGGCCCTTTTTGCCTCGGTAAGCTTCCCGCTCGCTTGTTCGTCTATTTTCTTACACGTCGTTTACTTCGTGCAAGCACGTTTCGTTTACTTACTTAAGTTAAGCGGCACTTACCGCAATCTCATTCCTTCGAAGACGGCCTCTGTCGACTCCCGTGCTTTCCTATACTGCGACCACCACGCTTTGAATAGTGTTTTCTTTCCTGCGCAAACCGCGCTTTAGCTTCCACCCCTCGCTCGCGCTACAAGGAAACGTTAACGACACCGGAAACAGACAGAAAAAAAGCACCCACTGCATGAACAAACAAAAAAACTCCCCGCATTTCCCCGAGGGGAAGAATGTGAAAGTGCGAATGCACGAGTTGAATTTGCGCGGTTCGGTAATGTTCGCGAAAGAGAGATCACACACACACACACACAACTACAAAGAAAGAAAGATGCATTTATTCACAGACACCTATTTGTGTTGTCGTTGAACTTGATTGCTAGAGCGGATCTCAGCTTTGAAATTTCGTGTCAGTACTACTTTAAGCGGGTGCATTAGCCCTTCTCACGCCCGATTCTTGGCCAATCCCCCACGTGGGTATGTGCCATGTCAGCGGCCAGGCAGCGCGCGCCCATCTCCCCCCGTTGCTAGGGAAGACGAGGAGCGCGCGCACCCGCAGCTGTTGCTATGCGGACTACAGCGGCGGACGATTCAGGCTCGCTTAAGAAGTGCATTCGCACTTAAAAGAAGTTCGGCATTAAGGTTCCGGGCATCATGAATGTTGCCAGCGTTTTGGGACTCCACTATGCATCATGATACATTACCGGAGACCTTTCCGACGTTCGTCTGTGCTCTTACGGCGGTAGCATTGAAAGCGTAATCTGGCTGCATTTGTAGCAGCGTCACGTTAATAAAAGTCAGGGTTAATTCCTATTTTGGAACGAATTGGAGGGAGCACAGAATGAGATGACAGGTGTATTCATAACCAACAACACGCACACGTACACTCCTCCTCCTTCATTCCTTATCCTCATTCTCCACCTCCCCACGCGGTCTCCAACTAATTGTGTCTCGCCCTTCTTCGGGAGTGGAACCCGCAAGATAACACGTCACTGCCCATTTTGTGTAACAGGAACGCAATTTTGTTGCTTAAGGAGGGGCACTGGGCTGTCATTCTACCTTTCGCGAAGCTTCGTCGCCGGCGTGTTGGTACTTTACAGCAAAAAACAGAGCGCTGATGTGCGCGCGCGCGCGCGCGCGCGTGTGTGTGTGTGTGTGTGTGTGTGTGTGTGTGTGTGTGTGTGTGGTGGAGAGAAGAGAGAAGAGAAGAGAGAGAGAGAGAGAGAAGAGAGAGAGAGAAAAGAGAGAGAGAGAGAGAGAGAGAGAGAGAGAGAGAGAGAGAGAGAGATAGAGAGAGAGAGAGAGAGGATGAGAGAGGAAGAGAGAGTTTTTGAGGTTGGCTGTGCTAGCGGCAGTGCTTGCTACGCCAGGTGGGAATGATTAAAATTAGGGGTGTGCGAATATTCGAAACTTCGAATATTCGATTCGAATTTTTTGGTATTCGATTCGATTCGAACGACACTTTTATTGTTCGAAATATTCGAACCACCCAAAACTAAAAAAAAAAAAAAATTCAGAGCATGTCTGTATCGGTGTTTATGTACAGTGGACTTTCGATGGTACGAATCTGGGGGTGCGAATTTCGGGATGATACGAATTTCCGAAAAGTCCCGGCGAAATTGCATCGTTTGCAATGGGAAAAATTTCGGCTGTTACGAACGGACCTGCGCGGCCCGGCGGATACGAACAAAGCCGGCGAGGCACCCGACTGCCGAACGAGCAAGTGACGGCTCTCACTCCCCTGTTTGTCACTCTTTCTCCAGAAACGGCCGGACTGTTGTTTTCTGCTCGCGAAAACGCTCTGCGCACGCCCAACGCGCTGACACCGCCGCGAAACCACCCCCACGCTGCGCGCGGCGCGGCCGGCGGCGTCAACATGGCGTCGGCTCCAGCCGCGAAGTGGCGCGGGCGCTCGGGCGACCGCTTCTAACCGCTCTTTAAAACGCGGCTCAAGGGAGACACGAAGTTGCTTGTGCGGTAAAGGAGCTGATAATGCATGCGAAAACGGTACTAAAAAACATCATCCGCGCCGCTAATAAAAGCGCCCATAAAATATTTGCCGGGGTGCTAAGCCTAACCATCTCCGGCGGAGCCAAGCTGGCTGTCTCAATCTCATCGCAAGTAATCAGGCTCCTCCATTCTGCCGCGCGCATCGTGCGTAATTTTCTGACCGAGGTAGGCGCTACCGCGTGCGCGAAATCGTCGATGTGGGCGTGAAAATACAGCGCTCGCAGAGCCGAGGCGAGCGAATCGCGCGCAAAAACGCACCATGCGGTTCACGCTTGACTGTTGCTTCGTGTAGCGAGCTTGGGTACCGCGAGTGAGGAGACGAGCGCGAAGCTTTACGTGCTCCAGAAAGGACTGCTTTGCGACATGGGGGTTAAAAAAAGCAGAAAAATCACGAATTTCTTCACGCGAAAGTAAGAAAAGAAATAAACGAAAACTTTTTTCAGCGCCCAATTTTTTGGTCTGTGTTGGCTAATAGGAATTTCGGATGATACGAATATTTTTCGCGGTCCCGCGAGATTAGCATCATCGAGGTTTTACTGTATCAGCGCGCGGCAATGTGCACGGGCTCGGGCATGCCAGCCACTAGTGTCTCAAGTGAGCGGCTGTTTTCGGTATCTGGTGGAGTCGTGACGAGCAGGAGGTTGTCACTGCTCCCCGAACATGTCGAGCAGTTAACCTTTCTCCATGTTAACATTTAAGTGAGTGCAGACCTTAACCTGTTGAGTGCAATGGTATTGTGTAATTCCTAATTTTACTTTGTGTGATTTGTTGTGAAATAAAGTTGCAGTTTTTGTGTCTTTAGATGGTGAAAACATTAATTTTACAAAAAACAATAAGTATTCGTATTCGAAAAATATTCGAAAAATATTCGATTCGATTCGAACTTTGTTTTTATTATTCGAATTCGCTTCGAAATTAAAAAATTGATATTCGCACACCCCTAATTAAAATGCAGTGAGATGGATGTGGGCGATTGGGAAGACAACAATGACAGAAAAAAAAATAGTTGTAAAGAAAGGCACGCAATGAAGTGCAAGAAACTCTAAATAGAAAGAGAACTTAGTACGATACTTACGCAGAGGCTTTCCATTCTGGCCAGAGCATATATCGTATTTAAAGATTACATTCTCGGTCGTGATGAACGCTTTGTGGGTCCGTAACGAACTTTAATAGTTAACGCCTAAACAGAATTCAATGCTTCTTGGTCGTTGCCGCTGCTCCTGATATCGTTATATCGTCCGGGCTCATCGTTGATTAAAACCACGCCGCATCCACTGACGTCAATTTTTGTAGTGGCGGAACTTCCGGTTGCGCCATAACATATGTGCCTCTATGAGTTTGCGCCAACCCTTATTGCGATAATCGAAACTTTTGGAGCCAGTGGCCGCGTATCGTCCGTGCAATGGTCGCGGTATAGCGTCCTTCGTGCGCTATGAAGACGCGTCACACACATGAGACATCTAGCATGGAGGAAAAAAAAAAAAAAAACTACCCATCCCGTCGGGCCGAACCACATCGTTCTTGGACCACATCGTCGTGTACCACATCGTCCCTCCCCTTATATAGTGTCCTCTAACTCTCCTCTTTCACGGAGCCCTTTCCGCTGCACGGAATAATCCAAGAATTAGTGGACATAAACATATAGAAGGGAGCGTAGCGTCAAGCGGCCAGCCTTCGCAAGCCACGCTCCTCTGACGCCGCCTGTCGTAGGGCTCCTCCGGCGCGTTGCATCGTGGGAATTGTCCGCGGGCTTGTGGAGGCATTTAGCGGGCTTGTGGAGGCATTTAGCCCTGTCACGTGGCGACGCGACATCGCCGAAGGCGCCTTACGAAGCTGCTTTGGTATTTGTCAACGAACACCTGGGTCGACAGCGCAGCGCTCGCCGCGTTTAACAACAAGGCGTCGAGTTGCAAGCCTCGCATCGTGGAAATGTTGCTGCAACTGCCACGAAGCGGGGTGGGAGCTGCATCTCATGAACAGCGGCAAGCGTCCCCGGGAGATGCGCGCCAGGCTTTATACCTCTGACGTCGACTGCTGCTACTGTTACGCTATCACCCACGGCGCGGGCATTGCGCCTCGAACGCAGCTGTAAACTTTCCCACGGACCGAGCGAGTTGCATAAAATTTGCTGCGACGGTTTCTTTTCGCAGTTTGCTGGGCGTTATCGGTCCACCTCTCTCTGCACCCGGCATACAGTGCAGCGATATATATTGTCCTGTCAGCTCAGAGGTGTTCCGAAGCGCGAAAAGCTTTGTTCCATGCTCACGTGCACACACTGGCATACCTCCGCTTCATCAGCACTCATGCGTGTAGTGGAAGGCATGGGGTACAAATGCTGTGTTTTGAGATTAACGCGATGTTTCACAGCTGTCGCACGTTTCTCTCTGATCTAGTAGATTGAAAGAAAAAAAAATGGCCGCGTATCTGTTCGCTTCCCTGCAAATGTCGTCGAATGGTGGTATTCTTCTGCCGCCTCTGCCACTTAACTGCGTCTCCTCTCTCCCGCGCCCACCTGTCACGCTGTTACCCCCATGATAAGCGCAATAGAGGTGTGCTGAGTTTAATTTTCCCGCGGTCGCTGACCTTGCCCGTGAGAGGGTGCGGAGGGTTTCACTCACGGAGCACACTGTAGATGGCGCGGTGAATTTACCCAGTGTTCCCCGCGCGGAAATGCCTGCTCGCTGGCGGCGGAGTCGGCGGTATGGCTTTGTCGTCTGCTTTAGCGATGGTTGTTTCGGGCCTGTTTTGGCGCAGCTTCGCACCCATTGCGCGCTGCCTTCGGACGGCTTGATAAAGCTTGTTCGACAGCAGCGTCCAGGGTTACCCGCACCTGACGGAATTAAGTGGTCGTACGGCAGATTGGTTTGCAGGGCGGGAAAACAATGTACAAACTACATACAGACATCTGGCCGCTAGAGAAAAGTTACCTTTTGCGCTCTGCTTGCCACGAATGGGACTCCGTTTTCTAAATTGGTGAATACCAATTCGACTTGTTTTCTTAAGAGGTATTACAAAAGGCGAAATTACCAACTGGTTCTGATAAATAGCTATTATGAAAGTTCCCTATGCTTTCTCGCAATTCTCAACTTATTAAGCTAACTAGTTTAAATCGGCTTAAATTGGAATCACTAAGCTCACATGCCGAATTGTTTCGGTGTCTGCGCTCTTGTCGCGCGGTGGTGTAGCCCCAAGCTAGCACATCAGGATGGCTAGGTTCCGCGGTATCACCCTTCGAAAGATGCTCCTCTCCGTTTTCTTTCTCCCGACTCACGGCCGGTCTACAGCGGCGGCGTCCGCCTCTCTAGCCCGGCCATAGAGCCCGGCCGTGTCCGACGCTGCTGCTGCGTTTGGGACGCCGCCCTCGCGAATTACGGCTTGCAGAATAACTGGTTTCACTCTTTGTAGAGCCACGTGTGTGAATTCAATTGACGTCGCATGGGAAATTGTTGTGGGTGTTTAAAGCTTTGCTTCCCAACCACCTTCACAGCGTGGATTGGAGCCAATTTTTTCATCAACCGAAATACGTGGCGTTGCTTTCAAGTTAGCGCAACAGGGGCTTTAGCACAACTGCGTGAGGTAGCGTTACGGAGAGGACCATGTAAGTTACAAACGCACGTGCAGGCACATGTAGCTTTGCATCCTTATTTGCTTCGTTGAAGCTTGCTTCAAAGTTGGCCAATTTGTGCATGACACATGACGCGTACGCAATGGTCACAGCCTCCGTACAGCTTTTACTGTAAAACAACGATGGTAAGCGTAAAAATTACGGCAGTCATATCGTTTAGGGCGGTCTATGCGGATTGCTGGCCACTAATTAAATAGGATTTATCCTCACCTTAACTAATTACGTTTAGAATTCAGAAAACTGTGCTTGTTGCTATATGCTAGCTAGTGATGCTATCAACAAGTCGCTTGAGGATGAAAGCACACAGGGAATTAACGACGATTTCATGACAACATAGCTTGCAAATTCATGGAAGCCGTGTGCAGAGTGGCTCTCGTACCGAGGCTAGTTATCCACCATTGCCATACAACGCGACGGCTTTGCTTGTGAAGCTTCGAGACAGTTACAGTATGGGGGGACGTCGGCCTCGTCCCTTCGAAATCCCCGTGTGGTCGGTTTGGTTGTAGATGTCATATTGAAGGTAACCTCTTGAACGAGGGAACAAACTTTAGAAGCGAAAATGGCACGCCCTGCTGCACTGTTAAGCGAGCCGTACGCCCATCTAGGTTCCACTTTAATAAGTGGCAGTCCTAGTTCCGCTTCTATTCGACTGCTTCGCTTTTTTCAAACACGAAGTCTGTATGCCGTCTGTTTGTTTGTTTTTACTCATCCCCAGATTGCGTTACGAATCGTAATGAATAAGGCGTGTAACAGCAAACCTCTGCTTTAATGATAATCGAAAATCTAACGGCGATTGCAGCATCGTTGCCCAGTTGAACGAGAATTCTGTCCGTTATGAAAGTCCGGCATGATAGCGCAGCTTTTCATCTTCCCTTTTACGGTCGCTGTAGTAACAAGCGTCTTCCAGGGTCAAAAGCTTAGGACGCAGTGTTGAAGACGTACTCTGATTTTATTGTTTACCTCTTTCGCCTGCGCTTGAAGAGGTGCCTGTGCAGCGTCTCTCAAAGCGCTCCTTGTTTCTTTTCTCTGTCACGCGCAGTTCTACCAGCTGGCCGAGCGGGTGAAGCTATTCGTGGCGTACAGCGAGAGCTCGGACATCACGTGCTTCGCGCCGACCAACGACGCCATCGACAGGTTCCGGGAAAGCTTCCCCAACAAGCAGATAGAGCCCACGTACCACGTCGGTGAGTCGGTCTCTTCAGGACCCTATAATTCTATAGATGGTATTCACTGAAAAGTTTAGCTGCCAATTTCTCCGCTTGGCAACATTGGAAACGGCCACAAACAAGGCCGAAGCGCCACGGACGTGGCGCTTGTTCTACCGCATCTGACGCCGCAGAAAAAAAAATTACACCATCTTCCCGTAGGGGAACCCTGAGTAGTTAGTTTGCGAAGCAGCTATGGGGTCGACTGAAGTTCCCATTAGTTTTCAGTTCGTCGTTTCCGTTGACGTTCAGCTTCGTGTGCCTTCGTTGTATCAGTAGCTTCTTGACGTAGTTTGAATGAGTGAAGGACATTAGGCGCGTTCGTAGCACATGCTCCCGTGTGGGTTTGTAGCGCAGTGGGAAGAGCGCCACGTACCTCCCATTGCGGCCAGAGAGTCGTGGGATCGAAACCGGGCGCCGCCTAGCTATTTCTTTTTTAGTGGACTGCGCTGACGTCAGCCCAACGCTGACGGCTGAAGAGACGCGCATTCGCAGTGAGTGCGGACGGTGGACAACGACAACGAGGGAAGGAGGTACACAGCCCCGAGCATGAGATGCTGCGCATCTAAAAAACACCGGTGTGCATCGTCTGCTCCGTTTCAATCCGATTCTCAACGGGGGTGTCAACAGAGATGTTATTAATCACACTCACATTGGGGCCGAGGCATTACTTTGGGGTCGGTGAGGTAGAGTTTGGAACGTCCAACACACATCATGTGCTTAGCGCGGACAAGTACCGCCATCCCGCGGAGCCCGACGTAACCAGTGACGGCGCACTCACATGGTTGCCTGCATGCGTGCCTCGCCAGTGAATACAGCCTATACGGCCCAGGAGAGAGCGTGCTTGGACTGTCCCCCTTGGTATTATATGGCGCATGCGCCACGAGGGCAGTGAGTAGTAGTCCGAGGTGGGTCTGTAACCTATTTAATTGCGTGTGCGCATATTTCAATGAAGATTCTTCCAATGCATCTAACCCTTTGAAATTTCTCACATTCACATGAAAAGCACACTTGATTTCTTTCATCAAATGAGTCATGGCATCCCTACAATGAGATTTTTACGCCGCTTATGTTCCAAACGAGGCTTCATCGTTACGACTGAAGAAGATGCTCGTTGCAAGGCTAAACACACATTTAATTCTATCTAATTGTCATGTCTAGCAGGGATAATTAACGTACTCGGGGCTCACACTGGACGGCTGGTGGTCTGCTGCTGTCATCGCTGACGCTCGCGAGAGCGAAACGCGCAGAACTTCTTGTTCCAAGTACTTTTGTAAGGTATTAGTTGCTCACAGACGTGACCGAAACAAGTTTTACAGGGCGCGAACGGGCAAAAAAAAAAAGAAAGCGAAAGAAAGCCGAAACACAGGCCTGAGCAGCCGTATTTTTTCGTACGCGCCGCGGAAAAAAGGCGCCAACAGGCGGCGCGGCTGTCGCAAAGCTCATGTTAGCAGTCCGCTTCAAATGCCGGTAGCTGCAAGTCCTCCGCCTAAGAACATGCCGAGAAGGGAGGGCACATTCGTCCGCAGGAGCAAGTAGTGACTCACGGTAAACCTGAGGCAGCCACTGGTGTGACGTGCGTTTCCTGCGCCCAGGGCAAGCGTCACGCAGGTATATATTGACGGGCTTCTCTCCCCTCCTTCGACGTCTACCTGCGGGCCGTTCCCACCTCGTCTCACATTTCGCAATCGCGCCACGTTGCCGTGACTGCGGTTCCCCGAAGGCTGCGGTGCAGCTTTGGTTTCGATCGGAGGGATGTGGTGGTGGCACGCCAGTCCCATCACGCACGCTGGATTCGTCGCAGGCGGACCAGCGCACACGTGGGGATCAGCGCCGGCTAGGTATACGCTACCCTTGGAATATAAACGAAACAACGACCGAAATCGCACTTAAAAGAATTGCGCTGCAAACATGAGACATACATGTACATCCATTAACAAATTAAACACGTACACAAATATGCGAAAAACAAAACATAAACAGCGCGGTTTCTTTACGAGGTTTGAATGATCGCGCGTTTCAGTTACGATAACGTACCCTATTTAGTAGTTACTAAATAGTGTTTACCCAGGTCGTTTTTTGCTAAAAAACTCAAACCATCATCATCAATTTCTACCACGTGGGTATCTTTAACATGCGCCGAAATCAGGACACACGGGCGTTTTCGCTTTCCGGCTCCGTCAGAAAAGCAGCCACTGCGGCATGGATCGAACCCGCGTTGAAACTGAACGGTCACTCGTCCACCGCCATCCTAAACAGCGTCGGTGAGGCAACACGAGAAACGCAGCGGGGCGCGGTGACACGCATGGAATAACAGTTGAAGAGCTCACTGTACTCGAGTGACAACTGAAACGCGGGTTCGTGCCGCAGAATGCGGAGGCACTAGCTCCTTCCTCTCATCCATTCACCCGTGTGTTCGCCCCGTTCGTCAAAGAGCGCATAGGATCACGGAAATGGGACACGTGCGCGCACATACCGAGCCGAGGACGTGACACGCTACCGCCACGAGTGCGAAAGGTGGATGGCCCCGGAACACTTTCCGGCGACGTTAAGCCCGTCAGCGGCGAGAAATGGAGAGTTTCCCTAACGTTGCACGCGCGCGCGTTCTTGCCGAGGCACTGGAGCCGGCGTGTGAGGGTAATTATTGCGGATTGTGTAGCGGCCCGGGCTTTGTAACGCCTTTGTAACAAAACCCTTTGTAATACCCGTTGCCCACAAACCAAGGTTACCTGCTCCATTGGCGTGTGAGTCCATACTGCTTACGTCGCCGTTTTGTAAGCGCACGTGAGATTTTTCAATTGTTGGCCTTTCTAGGGTGAATTTTATTAACTCGTTGTTACTTTAAACAGCCACTCGATTACTTTAAAAAAAGGTCGTGGAACTTATTAACAGACACTAGCCAGTTGCTTAGTCACAGTATCCACTAGGTACTTAGTGCTTTTACTAACTGGCCATGCCTAACCTAGTAAAAAATGACACCACCTTCCCGCTGAGGGAACCCTGAGTTGATGCGAAGCATCTCGGAGGTTCCGAAACGTTCACGAGATTGGGTATCCAAATAACGGAAAATGACGGAACTCCGGACGGCGTAGCGTGACTCAACCGAAGCAGCAACTGAGAGAGCGGCGCGCGGACTGGGTTTCTTATATAGAGCAGATGAACTGAGAGAAGAGGAGATGAGAGCGGAGACGCGCATGCGCACTTATCGCGCAGCTGCGGTGATGAGTAGCGCGCGCGCTATCGCACAGCTGGCGTGGAGAGGGGGAGAGGAGGAGCAGCGCGCGCGCTATCGCACAGGTGGTGGGGAGAGGGGGAGAGGTGCGGACGGATGACGGACGGACAACAGAGTCGAGAACAAAGATGCTTTGCATCTAAAAACTACGCGTGACACTGTGGATTGGCTGAGCGCTCAGCACGACATTCAAAATGGACATATCACACTTTGACAACAAATAAATTGAGCGAAAGAATCAACGGGATGCACGAGGAGAGCAAGAATAACTTAGTTACCTTAAAAATACATCTGCTTTTCTTGCTTTTATAGACGGCAGCCGAACGTCCTGTTATAGTCAGTGGGCTTGTCGCAGACATCAAATATTTTAGCGATGGAATTGTGCATTTTAATGCATGTGGATTTGCAAAAACTTTTTAATCGGGATTTGGAGTGGGAAAAGTGCTGTAGCTATTATGTTCAATAACTCGTAGAATTTTGTTACTATCAGGAATGTTAGTGTCAAACAAGCAGCAGTTACTAAGTGCACGGCCTATAGACTAGTAACGATAGCATTTAGGGTCTATACTTAGTGGCGGGACCTACGTACCGTTCTCGGGGTAGTAAAGGTCGTAAGAAGTAAGCAAATACAACCCGTTACTACGTTTGTACTAGCATGTTTTATTAAGAGTGACTTTGTCATTGCCATAATGTCTGGAGTATATATGCCAGCTCTCCCTAAGGTTGGAGCTAACCTCTCCAATAAATGACCTCTATCTCCCTCTCTCTATTCCGCTGTTCTTCATCTCCCGGTACGTTCGCCATTACGGGGCTCTCAGCGTAACATAGTTCTATACAACTAAAAAGGAGCTTGTCATTAGCGCAAAAATTACGCCGAATATTTTGACCAGCACTGCTAACGAAAGCGAATAGAGAATGTCCTCTGCAATGTTAGGCTAACGGCCGGGCGCCGCTTACATTGGTATGAAATCACTACCACTCCCGCACATTGGCTATTGGCTCACGGTACACACTTGGGCGCTTTGATTGACAGCCTCAGACTCACCGCGGGTAGTCCGAGGGTTCCCCAGGCCATAGGGATATATATATGGGGAAAACCAATGCTGAACTGCTTCTCTCGGGAAGTCCGAAAGTGATAATGCCGCGCTCTGGAGTGTCGTCATGCTTGTTTTCCCTCTATGCCCGCACGGCCATCGTTTGGGATACGCCTGGGCGAATCAGTGTAACTGCGGTTCAGCGGAGGTTGGAGAAAATTTTTTCACTAACTTTAGAAAAGACGTTTTGGTGCCCTCCCGCAAGAATCCTTGGAATGCGATGTAGCCTTCATCGAGTCACCATTTTTTCACCATTTTTTAAACTGAACCCCATCAAATGAGATAAACAACGACCAATCCGTACACTTCAGTCCCTGTCAATCTGTGCCGCACTCAGGACAGGAAGTGTTTTTTTTTTTCTCGCACCGCTGAAAAGGAGCACTTTCGAAATTTTCCTCAGCACACGCCATACTGACGACTTTGTCATCTTCACTCTGAGGCGATCCCGTGGATCCGCTTCACCACAATGACCTTGAGGGTCAATCCATGCTGTCAGAAATCCTCTCCGTCGAATGTTAGAAACGTGCATACTATTTGCATACAAAAGTTTCGTCTGTGCTATCGCACTGCGGAACGTCATGCTTTCATCACGGGATGCTGCAGAGCAGACTCAATTTTTACGAGAAATCATATGCCCGACATCGTCATCGTATGCTCGGTTGCGTGGATTTCTTAAAGGGACAGACAACCGATTTTTGTCGCGTATATGTTCTCTATCCCAAATGAAAGCCGGCGTTTTATTTAGCCCGGTAACCACAAGCGATTTCTAAACAAATTGGCGGAAATAATTTTAATTCGGAGCAAACTTCCTGAAATCGGAAGGGTGGCGGTTCGTAGTGTCGAAACTTGACACTACAATATGTGTCCCTGTCACGTGACCTGCAAACCCAGCAGCTACTGTAACTGCTGAAACGTTTATTTACGTATTGAAAACCTTTTAACACAAGTATTTGTACAAGGTTAAATTGTGTATGTATTTCTAAACATTATTTTGAAAAATTTTAAACACGCCGCCCGCCGCCGCAAGGTTGCTCTCAGTGTGGCTAACTGAGCCTCCATGCGCAGAATCAACGGCAGCGTTCAGTAAACAGAGCCCGTGAAGGAGCTTTGACGATTATGCTTGAATCAGGGGCGTTTGTTCTGCCAAAATAATTTATTTCAGTTTCCAAATACGCCAACGGCAGCTAAAAAAAAAAAAAAAAAAACGTCGCGCCCGGGGAGACTCGAACTTCCCGCCTCCACAACGTGAAGCCAGATTCTACCTATCGTGTATCCTAACAGATGGCGCATTCGTGCAAAATAGACCGTTGCATTAAAAACACACATAAAGGAACAGGAAAGCCTGCGATTCAAACTTTTTTAACTGGGAACAACTATTTAAATATCGTTTTTTTATGTTCGACATACAGACAAAAGTATGTTGCCGAGCTACTCTATGTCATGGTTGCCAGCATTATTTTTGGGAGGGACACATACGCCTCGTAGATCTAAAAATTTCGATTTAAAAAATTCTAGGGCGTTATCAGCAAAACCGTTTCTCGTCTAGGGGTTTTAAGTGATGCCCTTTCATTTGGGATAGAGAATATATACTCGACAAAAATCGGTTGTCTGTCCCTTTAACCTGGTGCATTGCGGTGAAGCTAAATCACAGAATTTCTCGTTATTAGTGGAGGTTCATATATTCTAAATGGCACGAACCAGTGGAGCAGTAGCTGAAAGATGTCCAAATGTCATTGCCCTTATAAAACGGCCCCGTAAATTTAACATTTTCTCTCTTGTCATTGTGTATGAAACCGCTGGGAAAGCTGTAGTCGACGCCACCCATTGATGTGCGCAATGTTTAAATATCGGTCTTGTTTTAGTGGCGTTGTTCTTTGAAGCGCTTATCGAATGCTTTTATTGCTGAAACCAAAGGAAGCCTGCTAGCAGGGTAGATAAGGTCGCCGTGAAGTTAAGAGGCCTTAAGAAATGCCGCTGGCCATCGAAGAACACGGTGAAAAAAAAATTAGTTGGCGAGAATTGAAGTTGTATGGTGTGCATAGGGCGGTGACGTTTGACTCTGATATCTCATGTTCACCTTACCTAAGGACTTGGCGTGTTTGTGTATATTCTTTTAAAAATTCAGATGCAGAAATAAATGTTATCGGGACCCTTGAATGTTTGTTTGTTGTTACCATAATCAGGCAAAAAAGTTTGCCGGAAGAAATGTGTCCGGGCTGGCCGTTAATAACCGCGTCAATATGAGAAAAACAATTGCAGAAAAACGAGCAAGTTGGAATTTCCAGATAATTACGTAAGCCGCTCGGCTGTACACTGAACCGATTTAGAATCGGCTCTACTGTAATACACGAATGCATTGCTGTAAATGCATTTTTCCTGCGTAATATAAGCAATCTGTTATCAAGAGCCAGGGCATCTTATCAAACTTCTCTTTCCAATGGAACAGCCACGATTGGCATAAATGACGCTCGCACTGACAAATTCACAATACACAACAAAGGCATCCCACAGGGCTCTGTGCTATCCCCCCTACTATTTAATGTAGCGATGATAGGCTTGGCCAGAAAAATGCGAGACATCCCGGACATAAGACACGCCATGCACGCGGATGATATAACAATATGGATAACCAAGGGCTCCTTGGGGGTCGAGGAGGCAAAGCTACAGGCAGCAGCCACAAGGCCCCATGTATGTCTTTGGAGCGCTACGCACCGTGGCTCTTTAAAGGGGCCATAAAGACAAAATACAAGGAAACACGTGAATCAGTGGCGATTCCCTAGCCATTTCCCGGCAACTTTTCTATGACGTGACAGAATATTGTGCGATTGGCGGCCGCCAACGTACCTAAACCATCGCCAATATACATGACTGGACGATTGTAGTGGGGTCTCTAGTTCCGTTTTTTCGAATCAATTGAATGCTAACGTGCACTAGATAAGTATTTTTATTGCTGGTTCATATTGCGTCACTGTAGCACGAGATTTGAAAGTTTTTCAATACCTGTTTTTTTTTTCGTGGCTTGAAGGCAGCTGAGTGCACGGTACTGAAGCCCAGTTCTTTGAAATTAAACAAAGTTTCATTTTGCCCCTTTATAGTCGCCTTCATACCTAATCATTCAAGTTTTAGAACGAAACGTGCAACAGCAAGCAATCGCAAAAATTAGGGAGGACCTTTCGTCCTCGGGCGGCTGTCCCCTCATGAAATGCGTGGGCATTACAGGGGCACTGCAGGTACATGAGGTTTTTAGATACATATGTAAGTGCACGCAACAAGGAACTCTGTTCATTCCTTTGTAACGCTTCATGTGTCACGTTCTTCGCATGTGAAAATGTTATTGAAAAGCCGTAGGGAAGACAACCTGTATTTCTCCTCAAGAAATGTCATCCTAGCAATGCAGTTGTGTACAGCACTGAAGCCGACTTCAAAGAGGCTTGTCGCACAGTTGGGATAATTGGGGTCTCGGGGACGTATACAATAAAATGCGCTCGGTATTCCTAATTTGAAATTACACACAGAGAAAGTTTATTCTCAGCAATGCGTCTTTGCACCGCAGTGAGGCCAATTTTAAAGGGGATGGCAAGGGCTTTCATACATTGATATTAGGCTCCTTATACTGTCACTAAAAGATCTTTACACGAATGCTTATTGACGCTAGAGTACAGCTTCGTGAACCGGCTCCTTAACCCTTTCGTCCCTGGTGGCGTCAATTGACGCCACCACATTGTAGTTCCTCTAGCGCATAGAGAACGAAACCAAAACGGCTAGTTTTTTGGGGAATCGTCCTTCAATGATTCCTATTGCGATAGATATCACTGTTGTTTCATTTTAGTGGAGCTATTTGCTACAAAAAAGAAAAAGCTCCGGTGTAGTCGAAATTACGACGCTGAGGCTGAAAAAAAAAAAAAACGGCAGTCTCACTTTTATTCCGAAGCTTGTAAATCTATAAATACGTGATCTACGAAGCTGAATTTTTGTTTGTAGGTCCATGTAGTCATAACGTTTAGGAAAATGTGCAAAAGTGATATCATTGCTCTAAACAAAAGTTGTAATTGTCAGATGTCTTAATTAATTGCCTCATTAATAAATCTGTTATTACTTTTACTTCCAACTCTGTTTTCGTTTGAGGGCTTATGGGACCCTAAAATTTGGAAAACACACAAAAAACACTGTTTTGCTTGAAAGAAAAAAATCAGGGCCGAAAGGGTTAACGTTCCAATGTAATTTTACGCCCCGTTTCGCCCTCCCTCCCCTCATCTCCTCTACCACCCCTTCACTTGTCTTTCCTTTTCTGTCTCTCTCTCTCTCTCTCCTCTCTCTCTCTCTCTCTCTGTACTGTGTGAAGCGCTGCTATATCTGCAACGTCTTTGTGGAGAGACGAAGAGATGCGTGCGCTACGTATCGGTCTGAAAGGTAGACAGTCGTTGGTTTTCTTTGTATACTGTTGACAAAAGCCGCAGTACATGATCGCATTGCCCTGGTTGGTCCACCAAAACATCATTCATGTACCGCGGGCCCTACTGAATGGCTGCCGTTCGCTGTTCTGATTGGCTGCCAAGGGCTGTGACGAACGTCCGCGCTACTACTGCACATAATTAGCGAGGGGGAATAGTGGGCCAGGGGGATGATTTATAGGCTCATGTCACGATGCGGCTCGCACGGCCGTCGTAGATGAACTGTTGCTCCGTTGCCGGACGCGAGCAAGCCTTTCGCCGGCGTTGTCGTCGCGTCATTGGCGTTTCGTCGCTGTCAGCGGATGCCATTTGGAACCGCCACATAAAGGTCTATCTGAATGTGCCTCCCGAGATAGTTCTGCATTCGCATTTTTGTGTGTGTGTGTGTGTGTGCGTGTGTGCGAAAGATTGCCATACGGCATAAGAAAATATCCTCATATGTACAACACTGCACCCGTAGCGCGTGAAAATTCAAGAGATCGATGCTTTGGCCCCCATATCCAGCGCTTTAGATCTGGAGGTCTGCCAGGATCCTTGTACAGTTAGTAATGAGCTCGGTGTAATCATTCCACCACGCTTAGCGGCTGTTTTGGACATTTCAGCTCTTGCTAATAACAGGCGGGGCTCTTGTCACTTTTAGGCCTCGGTTGAGCTTGTGACGTGAGCGTACAGCCAGTTGTGGTGTTTCTGATGTTAAAAGGGCAGGATATTGATATTATCAGGGTTAAAACATGGTTTACCTCGTCCGATAGGCCAGGGACGGAACAACGCGAATTTAGTGCAAACAAGGAAAACGCGAAGACCAGCACTACACGCGCAATGTATTGCTGGTATTCGTATTCGTATTCGTCCTACGTGCCCGCGATTCGGTGTTGCTCGCTCATTGTTTATTATTTTGCTTTTGACAGTACAACCCATTTTACGTGCATAGATTTTTAATACTGCTTTCTCATGTATTTTGTACTTTTTTCAGGGCTGCTCGTTAGAGTGGGTCTAAAGCACACACGCTAGGCGTGAACGAAACGACAAACATTACATCCCTTTTATAGCCCACAGAACTTCCTTACGTCTCATTCATCGGCAGTGCTTCTCCCGTATACGCTATTTGTTGCAGAAAACCGCCTGCGAACTTTAGTCAAAGCTATGGTGGCGATTGATCACATTTGGATTATTCTATCTTTCTATATCTACTATCGTTCTTTTTTTTTTTTCAACCAGCTCCTAGATCATAGAGCAGCAGCGGTCGCGCGCGCTTTCTGAATTAAGAAGAGGCCACCCATTTTTATTTTTATTTTATTCTAGTCGGTTCAAATAAATGTTACTACAACAGAGTAACCGGCTAATTGGTTCAACTCGCACGAGCCAAATAAACCGAGTGCCAAGCTCTTTGAAGACTCATCCTGCATCTATCTGAGGATAGATGTACCGCATTAAACGAACGGCATGCTTTGAGAATTCCATGATTGTAATCGCAAGCTCGCAATCGTAACAGATGAAAAAATCCCGGGCCATTTCCACTAACGTAAAACCTGGGGAGAGGCGAAGCATGCAGTGTACAAGTGTATTCTTGGCGCCTTGGCGTTTTTGCCCACGGAGATGCAACCGTTGGAGGGTAGAGGTATACAGCTCTGCTATAAGTCTCGTGTTTTTGAAGCACAAATCGTTCTAGCGCGAGGCGTTGGAAAACGAGCGTCCCGGTGTGTTGTTTTGGTACGCGTTACGTTGTTGCGCGAGGCATTGGAAAACGAGTGTACCGGTGTTTTAGTACCGTGGCCACATGGTACTACGACGACATGAGACGCCGACAGCCCGAGCCCCTAAGGGGCTTCGCCCCTAAAATTTGGCGGTTGAAGGAAAAAGGTGAGAGGGCTGGATTGCGAGCACACCCCATGATGATGTGAGTTAGGGTGCCTTGTTGTGAACAAAATTTTCGTTCTACGGGAAATTTCAAATCACAAAAAAATACCAATTTGCACATCAAACCAGGTGTATAATCCTGTGAGAATAGTATAATTTTGAAGATATGGTCAGGCTGAAATGTTCTTTTCCTTCCGTGCTTTTTGTCCCTGCTTCAGCGTGCACAAACGCAGTTTAGGAGTACGGGGAATAAAACAATCTGGCTAAAATAAATAAATAAATAAATAAATAAATAAATAAATAAATGTGCCGCGAACAAGCCACATCAGTATGTTTTCTTTTCGCAGTGCACCGCGCCTTCGACAGCACGGCCGCATTTATTTCGCCCGCCTTGATGGTGTCTCGCCCGTGACATTAGATACGCTTGTCTTCTTCGAATCGACTGACAGAAATTCCAGAGAAGCGGCGGCAACAAATTCCGGACACTTCTGCTTCGCGCATATCGTGTGCTTTTTCAGCGTGCGCTTCAAGTAGATCAGCGTGCGCACCAGAAGATCACTAACGCTGCGTTGCCGTCAAAAATAAAACTGGAAGTTGTGTGTTCTTCATACGAGGACTCCGCAACGGCGCGGGAAATCTTTCAGTTTATTTATTCCTGCTTAAAGAACCAAGGGCATTACATATGGGGGGAGGGGGGGGAGGCACTGTGTAAGAATGTACAATGGGGTATAAACAAACAATACACATTACACGCGGTAAGAAACATGTGTAAAGTAGTTTGGTCATTAAAAAAAAAAAACTAGCTGGGAATCAGGAGTAGAAGACTAAAAACATTTTTGCTAAAATAAATAATGCATAGTGTACGTTATTGGAACATCTATATATTCATGGATCATTCAATATAATTGACGTGCGATTCCACTTTTTCTCGGGGTGAGCATCAGTCAGACATAACTGCAATGCTGTTGAGGGGAGCGGGGATTCCAAAGTTTAATTGAACAGGGGAAGACGGAGTCGTTCATTGTGGATGTCCTGGCCTTTGATTCGTGCAGTGGGGTTGGAATGGTATTGATTTGGACGCGACATTGGACTGTGCATCATTTGTGTTGGGACAAAGTCGATCGCGCCTATAAAAGCAAAAGTACCGCTCTTCAATTTGCTACTGTAGTTTTTACATGTGTACCGTGCTTAGCTGGTGTTAGTGTTTGAAGCGTTTCACCAGATTTCAAAAATTCGCTTCACAAGTGAGCACCAAAGTAAGCACCCATTGGTTGGATAACATTATTTTAGTTGTATAAGAGATTACTGTGCTTCCCGAATGCGCCCCATCACCTACAAGTATACACCTGATATCCTTCTAACTGTTCGGACCGGCGCTTGTGGGACAATTACAGCCATGCCGCCGTTCCAATCACATCAATACAGGGGCAACGTCATTGCCCAGCCTTTTATTTTTACGAGAAAATATTTCCCGTCTATGTCTGCACAAAACCTTTTCAAGCTGTTTTTTTTTTCCACGTCCTATTAGGACTCAACGAAAAATATTCCTGTACCCGGAAATCAGTAGTTCCTCAAATAAAGGAAGCTCTCGGGCCCGCTATTTCCGAGTTCGTCGCCCGTGAGGTGGCGGGTTCTCGCCAACAGGAGCTGCCCGCGAATGCGCTCGGAGCACCACCTGGGCGCGCAATTCCGTTCCGTTGTGGTTGCAAGCCCGGCACTTGCTCTTCCCACCCAGCGCCCTCTATTCGTTCGGTTGAAACACTCCGTCTATTCTTTTGAGCATCAGCTACAAGGGTCCCGCCGTTCGGCCTCGGTAGAATCTCAGGTTTTAACGCGAGCGGCCGAGTCCAAGCCCCAGCGGTGTTAAATTTTTTAGATGCGACACATCTCTTTAACTCGCCTTGTCCCGCGTCGTTGTCGCGGCGTAGTCCGCATCCTCGGCGGGCTGGGCTAAGCTGTGCGCTCCGACGCCATTAAACTAAAAATTTCTGCTCAGAAATATTTTGTATGTGTTGCAATCGCATCGCATTGAAATAAAAATTTTATAACCATCCGTTCGGACCGCTAGTACCGCTAGGCCTTCAGTGGGAAGAGGTTGGGAGTTGCTGTAAGGGCGGGGGGGGGGGGCGCAGCGGTAAGGCTTTGCCCCCCCCCTAATCGATAACTCTGTGCACGCCTATGCCTGTATATGCTCCCTACGGGAGCATATACAGGAACTCTACCGCCGCTTTCACCGCAGCGCCATCTGTGCGTCAGCGCGGTCAGCTCGCTCCCGTCGCCGTGCCCGCTGTGCGTTAGCGCGTAACTTGCGCTCACGCTTGCGCTCGGTTAACGCATGCGCATGCGCTGCTTGCGCTGCTATGCGCTGCTCTCTCTCTAAATTTTTTTTTTCCGAAACCCGCAAGTTTTTAAGTGTAAAATGTTCTCTTGGCTGAGCTGTACGCATTATTTTTGTAAATAAGGGTGACTCGGCGTATTTTGAGCCCGTTTATGGGCGGGGTGCGGCATATCGACACGTTTAATTAGCATTTCGCATCGCTCCGGAAATGTCGGGCTTGAGTGCTTATCTTGAAATGGAGGCACCTCCCTTGTCGGACGTCCTCGTGGCTGCGGGTGAACTGAGGCGGCATCGCCACTTAGAAACCCCTGGAAGGCACTCGGTTGGAAAAACACCCTTTGAATTCGCCGCTCTGGGGAAGGTGTAGGCTGAAATGGATACGACATCATCGACGTCGCCTGGCAGATGCAAGAGGAAGCCGTCATGCGGTCGAAACGCCCGCTTAAAGCGCGAGGCACATGCACGACCGGTCGGAATTAAGGCTGTCACGGCTGTCGTTACGCGTGAATTTGAGACACATGGTCCGGTGCGTGCGTGCGATGCGTCGTCGACTTCGCTCCGCCCGCTGTTTTCGCTCCGTGGTTGCCTCCCTGTTTAGGCACTCTCCGGCCGATTTAGATGCTATGTGCAAGAGTAACCCGAGCAGGAAAAGGAACACTTAATTATCAACTTGAAGTAAAACTGAATACTGCGATGGGGTTATACATTGCCTTTTATATGTTCAGTAAAGCAGTGTGGGAACGTTTAGCACCGACGATTCTGCTCGTCCATGCTGTTGTAACGCTGGCAACACGCCCCGCGCTAGTCCCTTCAAAATACTCGCAACTGCCACTAGCGCCTCCTCGAGGCTTTGAAAGAAACTTTCCTTCCCGTTTCGGCATCTCGTGATAAAGCTCCAATTTCTATTTCGTAAAAGCTTGCCCGTGGTCTAAATCGGCGGAGGACTTCAACCATCATAGGCCTAACCATGTCGCCTGGCCGTGGAAACATCGTGGCCATGGCTGCACCCAAAACTGGCAGCGAATGACCACGCCGCGAAAGAAAAGTGGAAGCACGCGACAGATCACGCCCCGAAGGCTTGGCAGAGTGTTCTTGAAGGTGGAGTTGGGCAATGTCGGGTGCTCGTCACGAGGGCACGCTCACGTGTATTCGGCATTCTTTCTATTTTTTTGCGAGCCCCTCACGTCACGTGTCGCAAGCCCACGCGCAAGCCTGGACGACGCCGGGCGCTCCTCACGGGACGCACACTCTCGTGCGCTCGTCATTTTGGTATGTTTTCTGTTCATGGACGGCGCAACCAAGAACTTAAACAGCTCTCCTGCTCAGCACTCCTTCGATGCCGTGAATGTGCACTATTAGGGTTGAATTGGGGAATGGATATATGCCGGTATTGTGTGGTAGTTCGACTTCGATCGGAAACCTTACGTACACATGCAGTTCCATGTAATTATACGTGCAGTTATTTCCCCTATATGATAATTCCACCCATTCCCTGAGCAACAAAACCTATTCGTGATTTCTCAAGTAGGGCATGATTTCGCGATCTCTTACAGGTCCATAGCTTGAAAAACTCCTTGCTATTTCATGAACAATTTTATCCATCTGACTTTTCCTAAAATTTCGGCTGTCGCCATAGAAGATGCATAGCTAGAATATTTGAACTAAACCGGGCTTTTCTGTCGTTTACCGGAAGTGTAAACCCCTAACGTTGGATGTGGACCTAGTGGGTCAAACTAGTCGGTCAGACTAGTTGGACAAACCGCGAAAACAACGTATGTGGTTGCGCTTTCCTTCTTTTTTGCCCCGTTGTACCCGCGATTTGTCGAGGTATACCAGTGTAAACTACACTGCGCGCATGCAGGACCGATGCTGCTGTAAGGCCACATGCGGCCGACGCTCTACTGCGCGGGAACAAATATACAGGCTTCTGGCTGGACACGAATTAAAGCTAGCCTAGTTAAAGTTGAAGGGTAAGAAAGTAAAGCGACTGTACTTTGAAAGTAAATGCGTGGGCTTTCATCCGACTGCAAAACACGGAAATGCGGGACGCTCTATGTATCGCGTAATGGATTTGTACGCCGATTAAGCTCATCGCTCACAAAAGTCTACGAAGATGTAAGCATAGACTGTCGACGTCACGCTATACATCATTACAGGCTCAATGAAGTTTTAAGTGTCCCCTCCCCGCTCGCTTTGTGCACAGTGTACATGCGGAGTGAAAAGCGAGCCACACGCTGCTTCGACGCCAACGCAGAGAAACACGCGGGACGCGTCGGTGTATCCGCCCCGGAGAAACCGTGCACTTGCCAGGAAAGCCCGGCCTTTTTCCGCCTCGGCAATGTCGCAAGAGGCCGAAATTGCCCTTGCCTTGGAGCGATGATTACGAATAACATTACGCCTACGTTTGTTTTATGAGCCCAAGAAACGGTTGTACTTGCTTTGACTTGGAATGTTTCGGTCGGGGCTGGTTCATTCATCTTGTTTCAGCAGGGACAAAAGAAAGACAATCATTAAAGTATTTTCTCTTGCTCGCACTTTCTTCTTTGCGACTTGTGTTTTAGTGTTTTTATGGCGTTGAGTAACAGTGCAAAACACGCACGCGCACAAAAAAGCATGCATCGGTCCTCGTTCTCGCTCAGTGTTCACGTGATAAGGTAAATACTTTTGATGTTATTCAGACCTTGCGCACTGTGGGCAACCGCCACGCCGAACGCCCCAAGGCCAGGCTGCACCGGCATGCGAAAGGTTTACGGTTGCACGGAGAAGATCCGCATCTCGCGTTTCGTTCTGATGCTCCTGGTGGCGCTAAGGTGGTCATTTTTCCAACATGGCCGACGGGCCTTGCCACAGGCGAAAACATTTCTTGCGTGGGTAAAAATAGCTTTCATTTGCTCTCTAAACAGCAGGTTGTTTCTGTCGCCGCTTGTGATGTTGCAGGAGTACTGACGCCAAATTTCCGTGTTCCTTTTTATTGATATTATTGATGCTAATGGCCTGGCAAACCCGAAACAGCACTTTGAATACTAGAGCACGCGATGACTAATTGCATGAACGGCCTGAAAATCATGCGTTTCGCTTTCCTGCGCTTCCAGCACGGAGGGCGGTATGACCACGGTATGAACTCACCAGTATGACCTCATCACGGTATTACCTCACCGGTATGATCACGGTATGACGCCACCATTTTATGCAGACTTCAAAACTCTGCGGAGGCCGGTAAAGGCGTTGTTTCGACAATAGAGTTTCTAAATATTGTTTTGACCGCCCCGACGCTGGAGCCGAGCGGCTGAGCTGCCTGAGAGCGTTTAAGGCTGAATCGGAGAGGATATTTGATGACCGCTTTCAATAAAAAAATCCTTATGGTGACTTCTATTGCGATTCGAGGCTATACTATCGGCTCCTTTCCCGCGTGTGGAACTTTGTTTTAGGGGCGACTCCCCTTAGAGGCTGGGGCTGTTGGCGTCTCCTGTCGTCGTCGTAATAACCGTCTCATGTAGTCACGGTACTAAAACACCTGGAAACTGTTTACGCCTCGCGCTAGAAGGTAACGCGCACTAACCAAAAAACACCGAGACACTCGTTTACGCATCGCGTTGGAGCGCTTCGTTACGCGTACTAAAAAACACCGGGACGCTAGAGACCTCCGTGCTTCAAATACAAGGGACTTTTACAGCCAAGCTGTATACCTTTACCCCCCAAAGGTTTCATCTCCGTTGGCAAAAACGCCAGGGCGTCAAGAATACACTTATACCACTGCATGCATGCTTCACCCCTCCCCAAGTTTCACGTTAGTGAAGATGGCCCGGGATTTTTTTTTTTTTTAGCAAGAGTGTCTTTCTGTGAAGCGGTTATGCCTGTAGCTCTGGCTGCGTGCATCAGTTCGTGAACGCGCCATCGCCTAGTCGCCGCTCACCGGGGCGCGCGTGTGAAGTGATCAGGAGTTTATGCTGAACGTCGGAGGCACACGGTGACGTCACCTCCTCCTCCTCTCTAGCACGGAGTGATGTCACGCTAATGCCGATTTGCTGCGCGTATCCTTTTCCCTATGTCTGTGATGTCTATTTGCCGCTCCGCGTACTGTTACGTTAGCTCGATAAATGAGGTCAAATGAAAGTACGTTCCACGCGTCGCAGGCCGCTCATATTTCAGCCAGGGTACGGTGTTGAGTAAAGGAAGCTAACTGTGTAACCCCGAAGATTGGTGTCAGTGCCACTTTACATAAAATGTGACCTTCGTGTAAAGCTGCGCAGCGCTAACAACAGAGTGTTTTGCTCAGTAGGAACCTTGTTTATGTGGGTGGCGCGGGGTGCCATGCACATCTGTCTTGACGACCAAAATTGCCGCGTTTTTCATGGCTAATATAGGCTTTGTGTTAACATGAAGTTTGCAAAGGCGAAACATAGATACAAATCGTTTAAAGTCCGGCTTTACAACGCGCGAGTAAGTCGTCATAACCTACGTTTTTACAACCGGAAACGAACACGCGGCAATGGAAGCAACACTTTTAAAGGTACTTTTATGCCGGCCTTCCGGAAAAAAAAAAAAAAAAAAAAAGATCTGTACGAACCTTGCATGCTGTAAACCGGTCTATACCGGTCTGCTGTAGACCGTCTGTAAAGTTTTGTTTCACCCTTCGAGAAGCACTGGGCAGTGCTTCTCGAAGGGTGAAACCAAACTATCTTCCCCCATTTCTTTTTCTCCTTTTGGCCAAAACTTGCCAAGAATTAAAAAAAAGGAAAAAAAAAAAGTGGCTTTGCCGCATAGCACGTATGCTTATTTTCTTCTCCGCCTTGCACGTGCTTTTTAAGGGTGGCTTTTTGCAAAACACCGCAGCTGTGCGGGCAAACCAGACACACAAAACGCAGGCATTGAATGGGTACGTGGGTGACATTTTGCTGCCAGAACAAATGGTCTGAAATGGGCTCTGTGCAATAACTTCTGCTTCCACTCAATTTTTCAAGTATGCAGGTAGCCTAAAGAAATAGGAAATGCCACCGTCTCTGCAAAAATTAGGTTTTCGTAAAACACTTTTCGTCAGCTGTGAAAAGAAGTCTACCTCGGATTTAAACGACCCGAAATATGTGTGCCGAGACCAAACTAGCGGAGTATCACTCAAGTGCACTCGAAGACTGTCGGGAAATTAATTCTGTAATATAATGCGTTTTCTCAAAATTGCCGGACGTCAGGCAAATAATGGTTTGCACAGCAGCGCATGACAAGTGTCTTTTTTCTCTTTCCAGCGTCGCTGAACGTGGCGGAGGACAACCTGCCTTCGTCAGTGCCAACCATCGCCAAGGGATCTCCGCACCTCTACCTCACCAGAGGGAAAGATAGGGTAGGCGAGATCGGGGCACGGCCTGCTAGATAAGATCTCTTTCCCGCAAGTGCCTTGACCCAGATGACCCCAATCTCGAGCGCTGAGGAGTGCGGGCGCGTTTACGACGGCTGTCACGCTCTACTTAACATCATTGACTAGGTGCCCTAATGGGATTAGTTCCCTGGGACCACTCAAATGATGAGTTAGCCCAGATTGAAGTAGTTCTGAGTTCTGACCGCCTCTCAGCGTTCGTCACTTTCAGTTGTTTGCTCTAGAAACTGTGTTGTTGGTGTTAGAACACTGAAAGAAATGAGACCAATGCACAAGAAGCACGTGTGCCTGCTATGAAAAAAAAAAATGGTGGTTGTGTAAAGTTCACCATGGCTGTTTGTTTGTTACAGCTGGTTATGCTGGATTTGCACACTAAACAGGAGAGAAGGAGGGGTGGGAGGGCAAAATGTGCGTAGAAAGAAATAACCAGAAAAGCAAAACATTATTCTTTAGTTCCTGTGGAGAAATACTAACCAATTTTTGTCATTTCTATTCAGCTTTTTGTCGTAACTGTAGCTAAGTGCCAAATATTTGGGATTTTTCCCCCCTTTTTGATGCACCCTACATTTTCGCTGCCATCGGCACCAATTGGTATGTTCTGACGCAAATTCGGCGTCTTCCACAATGAATACCTATTATCATGCAAGCTTTAGAGTTTAAAGCACAAATTTCCGAAAAAAGCTGAATTTGCCTTGCACCAGGAAACTTGAATTTGGAAAGCACACCATGTAAAGTAAACATGTCTGTTAACAATTTATTCAAAATCTCGTTGGGATTCACACCTATTGCGCAGCTGAGATTTTATGCCTAAAAGAAAAGACGTTTATAGCTTCGTTTTGACTAAGTCTTTCAGAGTGTTGAACTTATTAGAGTCTTCAGTAGGTTATCGTGCTCAGTTTATACTTTGGACATTTCACAGTTAGTAGGCCTACCTTATGCACATAGGTTATCTAGAAACGGGCAAAAGCAGGTGGTAACGGGGAAAGCTTATGCCCAGGAAAAAAAGGTGATTGTTATAGATATTTTTGAGTTAATAAGCCGCGGCAATTTCGGAGGTACAGTAATACTCAAAGCTTATATTTTGTACATAGTGCAGCTATTCAATTATCAGTTTTGAACCATTCATGAACAACCCAAAAGATATGGTGCTCAATTTCTCTCTCTATACCTATGTGGTCCTTGGTTCAAAATGAGTTCTTGGACTGCCAGTGGACTGTCCAAAACTGGTATATCAAAAACAGCCACTTGTTTCCTCGCATCACACTTTTACATTTCAAAGTGCGTCGGATTTCAGAATAATTTCAGATTTCAGAACATGCCGCTTGGCATGTGCACCACTCTGGCGTCAGCAGGCAGCACTGATTCCCTTCGCATGCAAAAATTTTTTTTTTAGATAAACGTAATATGTGAGGCAGTGAAGAACTAATGTTCGTTGCTGGGATTCAAATAACATTAAAATAAACCAACCTAAAAAACATTGTTCGATGGAAACGAGTCATTATGATTCCATTTTTTTTAAATTCCCGTGAAAATAACAAGAAAAAAAAAACCCGTGCTCCTTTGTTGAGTGGCAACACTAGTTGAAACACTCAGCTTTCTCGTGAGGGATTCATTCGCTGGGGTCGTAGGAGTTCACCAAGTTTTGGTGACGGGACTGATCACCATCAGTGAGATCCACGAAAGCTTTCATCTTTAAGATACAAAACGCTTCGACCGTGTCGGAATGGCGCAACCGGGATAGATGTTGGCTTCATAATGTTAGGGACTCAGGATGGCTTTCTTGCAGTGTGGTTTTGCGTGACACCGAACGCCTTTAGTGAGGCATTAAAAAGCTTTTCTTTAAAAAAAATCAAGAGTGTAACTGCACAGCCGACATCAGCTTCAACAGCTGAGGTTTTCACAAGTACTGGGTCCAACTCTAACTTCATTAGTTGTTAGCAGTATCTAGTGTGTCAGGCGTACACTGAAGTGTTGTTAAACTTCTGAGAAAGCAACCATGCATGAAAAATGACTGAAAAAGTGGCCACTGCTGCTAAAGAGTTTGAAGAAGAGGAGCGAAAGTTAGTGCATGAAGTCCAGCTGAGGCTTCTCTCTTCTTCATGAAAATGTAGGTATCCCTCTCAAATTATACACAGCTTTATACTCTGTAGCATGATTTTCCCATACTCTCAGACTGCAATACCTTCTATGTATTTTACAACGGTCCAGTCACTATACAAAATATACTTGACACCCTTGAACCACAGTGCGCATGATAATTGTTGTCTTGTGCGAAAACTGTCTTTCCAGTGTTTGTTTCTCAAGTATACTGCCAACGTTGGTGATGCATGATGACTTCATCTTCAAGATATGGTGAGGAGCGACCCCTGATTTTACACGCATCTTCTGTGTGGCGCAGTTCTTCTTTGTGAACAACGCCAAAGTGATCCGGAGGCGGGAGCTGACGTATGATTCGCACAAGCAAAAGCTGTACGTGATCGACGACGTGCTCGAGGCCTTCATTCCAACAAGTGGGGTGACGCCAAATGCCTTCGAGTTCCTCAACCAGCCCTCCATATACAACCTCAACCAGCGGCTCGTGTGAGTGTCACCACCATCGTCTTCTTTGCATATTTGTGTGGGTCGTCCAGATTACTGGACTTATTAGGGGCTGGGACTGTTGGAGTCTCCTGTCGTCATCATCATCGTCGTAGTCATCGTTCGTCTCATGTAGTCATGGTACTAAATGACCGGGACACTCGTTTACACCTCATGCTAGAGAGTTTTGTGCTTCAAAGACAAGAGACCTTTACAGCAAAGCTGTATACGTATCTGTACCCCCAAATGGTTTCATTTCCATTGGCAAAAATGCCAAGGCCCCAAAAATGCACTTATACACTGCATGTTTTGCCCCTCCCCAAGTTTCACGTTAGTGGAGATGATTAACTAATGTGACTACCACGAAACAAGTCGCTGGACGCAAAGTGGGCAGCACCTCGTCTTTTTGAATCATCTATCTAACTGTAAAACAAAGAAATGAAGAGTTCGGGCGCATTTGAAATCATAAGTTCACAGAAAACGAGATATGTGCTGCTGGCGCACATTATGTAACCTTGAAAAGACAAAAAGTTAAACTTCTCGGTCACTGTTGCATCGAGCAAATCAAGCAACAGCAATGTTTGTGTTGTTTTTCAGATCAATATGCAGTAGACTCTTTCTTATTAAGGCAAAGTTGGTTAAGAAAAATGTCGCACTAGAAAGGAACAACTTATTTCTTTTCTGTGGCATGTGCGATGCAAGAAACAACTGCTTAAGGCAAACTTCTTATAACACGAAACGATTCACAGGTTCCCTTCAAGTTCACCTTAATGGCAGTTGGTTGCACATAGCGTTTCAGCTCCTGTTGGAAGTAGTGCACCTCTGGACAGTCTGTGCATTGAACGTTTTTGGCTCGTTGCACTATTCGTTCAATGTCTGTGAATGCACGTGACACTATTGGAGCTTCAGATACAAGTTGTGTTTTTGCTCACGGGGCTTCGCAGGTTTTTCCACACACGCGTCCAAATGACGTACGAGCAGAACCTCTTCAACGATGAAGGTTTCCACACCTACTTCGTGCCCATCGATGACCCCGACCCGTCCAAGCGTACGAGAGTCGAGATTGACAAATACGTGAGCACAGACTGTCACTTTCATTGTTTTCCTTGCTTCCTGGTAACAATCGATCTGCGACTGATCCATCTGTGACTTAAAACGTAGTATTTCAGAGAAGCCCTAGATAATGCAAAAACTATTCTCCTGACACAGCTTAGTTTTGCCACCGTAGGTTGTTCGTTTTAAGCCAGTCTGTGCGCCAAGCTAATGCAAGCAAGAAGCATGACCGGCACACAATAACTGATGATATACTTATGCAGCCTCAATTTCGTAATGACCGTATTTTGCATGCTCCCTATTGTAACACTTCCTCTTAGTTGCTAACATGTGCCATTATTTCCAAGTCTAGGCCACAGCCCTCGATATAAAAAAAGGCTTTGCTCTGGATGGGTTGAAGTTCAGGAATCTTCCTTTTTTTTATTTGCCTAGTACAGAGATATAGGCTACAGGCAGTCTTAAATGTGACTCTCTGACTATAATGTGAGCATGCTCTTCATCAAAATTCAGTGCAGTGAGCACTTAAAGTACTATGAAGTCAACCTGGAGCACATAGCAACACGTTTTGAAGTGGAAGGAATGCTAAGATAGTGCTGGTTTACATAAGGATGACAAAGATTAAAAACATTTTGAAGGCTAGCTAAATGCCTCTAACTCTCTTAGAGACCTCAGTTCAGTTAAGTTGATGATTGCTGAGTGTGCGACTTGCACCTAAATGCATACACTGCGCACAATCATGCTTCTCCCTGTGTGCAAAAGACTGAGCATCTGTGGTTTGAATGGTATGCTTAGGTTTAAACAGAAAGTGAAGGTGCATTATCCGACAGCGATCACACAGTCCCCAGAAGTTAGTGAATGTGTGACGTGACAGATGTAATGATCCACCATGAAATCTAAGCCTCAAAGGTTATTGCAGCCACTGACATCACGCTGCATTGCATGCATTGTCCTAAGAGCAATTCATCATAGTGAGTAATATATATGTCCAATTCAAATAGGAAAATGAGTGAAAGAGCAAATTTATTGGAGAGGGAGAAGTTGAATGCCTTATGTGGGTGGGGGGGAAGGGGAAACTAAATAAAATATTGTTATGCGATAGGTTCATCTGAGTATTGTGGCACAGCAATTGGTAAGGTCTGCATAACAGGCAAATCTCCCTGTGAGCAGCCCAGACGACAAAGAGAAGGACACGTTTATGGATGAACTTGGCACTCGCACTCAATGCTGACTGATAATCGTCGCTCAGGCACTGTAAATAAATCCTGCTTCACCACTCAGTCATCCGAGTGTTTCTGTACAGTAGGAATTATTCATCTTCGACTGGAAATGTGACTGCAGTGGACTGGCAAGTGATGCTTGGTATTCATGGACATTTGCTGTTCACGCAGGTGGTTCGGGGCCACGTGATTAAGAACCGCCGCCTCTTCACCCGCACCATGGGCAATGAGACGTACGAATCGGCAGGCCTGGGAAAGCAACGTCAAGGTCGAGCTCTCGCTTGCCAACCAGTCGGATTCCTGCTGGAGCAGAGTACACATGTGAGTACGCACTCCTTTGCCCGGCTTATCAGTGCACTGGGAATGCAGTAGAACAGTGTAGAACATATACTGTAACGTAACTGCTTACTGTGCGGGACCCGATGTAATGCGGGTTTTGGTGGTCACTGTTTTTCCTTCCACAGAACCTAATGCATACTGCTTAAAATGCAGTTGCCTGAGGAACAATGCCGGTTACAATGCAGGATTCTTATCATGTTGACCCGACAGGTTATAGATGTAGGCTTGCGTTATTATCACATTGGCCCAATGGTACTAGTAACTGGGCTTGTGACATGTGGCATATGTCCTGCCAAACGCGAAGATACGGCGAGCCAAATGCACTCCCTAAAAACGAAAGCAAAAGCCATATCCTCAATTTATGAAGACTTTCTTGCAGCAGCTAATGTGTAAAAAAAGATGAAATGAACAACGTGCCTGTGTTTTGGCATTAAACACATTTCCATTCAGCCACCACCAAAACGTGCTGGCTTCTTTCGGTAGCTGTGACATCGATGTCGTCAGCTTTGGCTGCTATGGGATGAAAGGGAGGGCTATCTGGGGCAGCTTTATCTCTTAATTATCTGCAAGCAGTGCACACTGATAATAATATCACCCTGCAAGCGAACTTCATCAACACTTCGATAAGGTAGCCTATGCACTGCTTGCTGGACCCACCTTTCTTGATTGAATAATAAACAATGTTTGTCTTAGAGAAGTTGTGATAACATTTTCTTTTTGTGTAAAGAACGTTGAGAACTCTTTTTCAAGAAATTTCATTTTTATACGATGCCACGTGGACACCGTCTTCTAGACGCAAAAGTGTTGACAGCGTGTCAAAGGTTGCGCACACATATACACATCGGTCCAACAGTTTTAGGCATGGAATTTTCTTAAGCGATAGGCAAGTCTGTTACTTAAGCATGCAGGCCTCATCTAGAAATTTTCAGGCTGGAAATGCCATGAAAATTTGGACATGAAGCACTAGACATCAGGGGCCCTGTGTGGAAATTATTTTCAATTTTTTGCAGAACCATGTGTGTGGAAGGCAAGGGGAGAGGAGGGGCTAAGGGAGGTTGAAAGGTAAAGAGAAGGAGAGGGTGAAAATGGGGAGGGAAAGAAGGAGGGGCGAATAGTCCGTCAAAGAACATTTTTCACGTGACTGTTGATCACATCCACACTGACTGGAGATCAGTACTGCCCGAGTTTTTTTAAATACATTATGTATAATCAGTTTTTTTATTACCCATCTATTTGCACATTTTTGTGCATTTTTTGAGAACTTCTTGCTGGGCTAGTTGGTGAATAGGTGCCGCGATTTAAAGCGTAACAAAAAAACACGGACGATGAAAAAGACTAGACGTGACAAGTGCCTGTCTTGTCTACTCTGTTTCATAGTCTGTGTTTTTTTGTTGTGCATTTTTTTGTATATGCACCTTGCCGCTCACTGCAGGCCCTGTGCCCTGGAGCCAGAATTGTGTAATGAAAATCTTATCATTTTATTTTTAAATGGAATATGATTTATTTCACTGGATGTGGGTGTGAAAATTAGTGCGCCAACGTTTTATGCTTTGTTAGGGGGCCGTGTGCTTAGGGAAATACAAAAGTATGAGTAAGCAAAAATAAAAAGTCATTTCATGTTCGACAGTAACAATGCCCATTATAAAAATATAAACATTTACGTTTTTATAATGCTGAGTAATGTGTGAATAACATGACTGAGATAGATTTTGTCCAGATCTTGGACTTCAATAAATGCTGGTAAATGTAGTATGAATAGGGGCAAGTTTTCCAGAGCCTCACGAAAGAAAGATTTAAGATAAAACTAAGGCACCAGACTAGCTCTAGATACATGCTTCAGCCTAAATTTATGTTCTATTCTGCGGAGAATCGCTCCTTTTAGACACTAATTCATTTCTAGAGCTACGCGTGAAATGCTGAAAAATGTGAAATTATAATTGTTACGAATTGATACGCTGATTGAAAGCGTATTTGTAGCATTTGGGAAAAGAATTAAAGCTTACTAAATACTGACAGCAAAGTTCTGTGTTTAGCCAACACCTTTGTTTGTTTGTTTGTTTTTTGTTAAAGAAAGTCAGCAAACTTAAGCATCATCCTGACTTCAGGCACAAAACTCCTCTATTTTTTATCTCATGATGCCATTTTTATTAGTTTGAATACATCCATCAATGCGTACAAAACCTAAAGACAGAAGGAATAATCCATGCACAACTAATAACAATGTTATTGCAAGTTTAATCACGACAAAGCATGTTACAAATGGCATGAAAATACTTCCACTCACCAGTCTGTCCTGAGGTTGCCTCTGAATTCTCAGCTCCTAATTGAAAGAACTGAGAGCAGCTGGCGGGGTGCTACCTTTTATACCCCCATGCATGGAGTAGGTGGTACTTTTTACCCCTGTTGTATGGAGCAGGTGCTACATGTTACTCCCTTTACAGTATTTGCACAGAGCAACACCATGTCAACTGAGCCACAGCGGCAGAAGGGCGTGGTCCTCTCAAAGATTGTCAAGCCCAACATACCAGTCAAGAATGGTGTCGTGCATCTCATCGAGAAGCCACTCATGGTTGTTGACACGTCTATCAAGGACTTCTTCCACAGAGAGAGGCACGGAAGACTGGAGTAAGTATAGCACCCTCCTAAGGGAGTAACTTGTTCACCCTAAGTGTAAGGAATGCAGAGGAGTCAGGCAGGACTTGTTGGCAGTGGGGCGTTGTATGCCTGCACGTTAATGAGACAGCAAACTCATCGCATGTTGACTTGGAAGTTAGAATGCCTTGTGACATATACGGTGTGTTTTAAATCCAAGAAGTGTTAGCATTCAGGTTTGTATACAGAATACAAACAGCAAAATTCACTGCGAACAAAAGTGAACGTCTTTGAACGTAAACAGTCTATTCCTTGCTTTTAAGGTGCCAAGGATTGCACAGCATACAACAGCTATATCTGCGAAAGTATATATGTGCTGTCTTTATGGCACATTTTCAGGATAGTTGAAGTTCTTTGCAGTTCATCCAAATCCGAATAAACTTGGGCCTGCAGAGTCGTATTTGAGTAAAGCAATGCATTTCATAGCACTTAACTGTCAAACATACACCGAGCCTACAAGTCCAACTTGCAGGCTCGGTTTATGTTTGGCAATTATGTGCTGTGAAATGAATTGCTTTACTCAAATACTACTTTACAGGCCCAAGTTCTTGCTTGTACAGGGGTTTTAGCCAAGTTGATTGATTCATTGATTGATTGATTATGGGGTGATTATGTGTGCCTGGATTTCCTGCATAAATTCAGTGTTGTACAAAAAAAAAAAGGCAGTATGTGTAAGAACGGTGCTTGTGTAGAAGCCAGAACTCTTTTGACAGTGCACAAGCTTTTCCATGCTATCACATGGGTATTGCACTGTCTGCAACATTAAATGCAAGATAAAACAGGCTGGAATCCTTTCTGCTGAAGAAATATTGACAGCCAAAAGATAATGGATATACCAGGTTCATACTGAACTGTTTTCTGAAGAGAGAAGTTGGTTGCAAAAGGGTCAAGGCTTGTCGAGTATGTCATGCGTAGTACAAGTACATCCATTTTGTGATGAGTCTGGCCTTCTAGGTGTCGGGGAAGGCTCAAAAACCTTACTGAAAACTGGGACAGGAAGCACCCACTGCTACTTGTAAGCGGGTATCAGTTTGCCAAACTGGTAGTTGTGGATACCAGTTAACTTTATTTCAACAAATACCGGTTAGCACTGTTATTTGCAGGTAATGCTGACTTTAATTTGAAATGCTATTTGTACTCTCTGAATGCACAACAAGCTTTAATATTTGGAACTCGACGTAAAACTTTTTTTTGTGCAGCAATAAACACATCGTGACGCATTTGGGTCACTTTGAGCGTAATGGTTGCACAGTGGTGCAAACTGGGCAGCTTTGGATGGTGAAAAAACAAATACTAAAATATAGAAAGCATACACTCTGAGTTCCATTTTCAGGTGAAGAAAACATTAGGTACAATTAATTAATGACATACTCTAGGAATGCAACCTGATATTTATGGGTGTGAAATCCGAGATTAGCTTAGTATTGGGAGAACAAATAACTGGCGGCGGTTTTAACTCACCAAAGTAAGAAACACCTGTACAGGTACCGTAAAAAGTAATTAGAACACCGTATTGTAAATTTACAGTAATTTCTTCTTACGCAAACTGCCTGTCTGCATCGGTGTGCGTTTAAAGGAGTCCTCGCTAATAGAAAAAGCTTTCTCTAAACCAATAATGGCGGCCTTAAAGTCAGTAAGACAAATATTTTGTGGTATTCACAAATCCTTGTTCCAATTACTTATGACAGGACCTGTACCTTGGGGCTTTTGCACAAGGTTGATAATTCCCCTTTTTGATGTCAGTTGCTGTAGCTTTATACATATAACTTTAGTTTTATTGTTAGCATCGGGACAGACACTCATTAAATGTTAATGCTCCTCTCCAATGCATGAAAATGATCTGAATGACCTTCTATTTTTTTTCAAGGACTGCAATATGGCCCTTCCCTTCTATGCGTACCCAGTTTATGGTTTGGGACTGCCCCTCCTCCTTTTTTGTGCAGCCGGTGCTATTTGCTGTATTGAACAAAAGCTAATTAATCCCTTAGCTTGTTAAGAGTTACAAAACACTAGTTCTTACAACACTGCAATTTGAGTACTGGCTGCCATCCCCACTTTTCATTATTGTACGTGATAAAATAACAATTTGTTTAACATCAAACATGACGGAATGTTCATTTGGTTTATGGAACATTTTGCTACTTATTTTTTAGAATTATTAATACTCGTGCGATCTGCAGAGCGATAAAAACAATAAATTGCTATATTCGTTCCCACCCATCTATTTTCTGCAGAGACTTCATGCGCCTTGTCGACTACTCGCCTGACTTCCTGATGGACTTGGATGGGACACAACCCAAGACTGTGTTTGCGCCAACGAATGATGCCCTCAAAGTGATCCCAGTGAAAATTCTGGATTCTCTCAAGTCCAACACGTCGTATCTCACTCAGGTATTTATTCTGCTCTTGCCTTAGGGACCCAATAGCGCTTATCATCGACTATTTGAAAGGCATTTTGGGGTAAAGTCCATTTTCCGAGTGATCTCCTCCCACAAGAATTATAAAAATCGAGTCACTATAGCCGGACCTACGCAGCATTAAAAACTGTGCATAATCATTGGCTCTCAACTTGATCTCTGACTATGCGACGAAGGCTGCACACTCTCTCCTGGAGAAGAGGGCAGCTCGTGACGTTCTCTTCGGGGGCCTTCGATATGTCACCAGCTGGGGAATTCTTTCTTTTACTCCGCAACGTGGAGTAAAAGAGGGCACTCTGGAGTATTGTTCCCCACATGTTTTCGAGTTGGGATCATTGACCTCTAAAATGGGACCAGTTTTCCTCCCAATCGGTACCAGCTTAAGCCCAATTTCGATTAGAGTTGTTCCCTTTTTGCTTCTCCCGCTTGGGCCCAGTTGATCCCACTTGAAAACGGTTGAAGATTTTGACTAGGAAGGCTGCTGAAATGAGGGAAAGCTCCGCGGTTGAAGGCAGCACCTTTTCTTGAAGCAACAGTGCATTACCCATTCATAGCATCTTCTAACTCTGGCCATTTTGACCTCCCTTGCAGCTGCTCCGGTTACACATGATCAAGAACGAGGCGGTGGCATCGGACGAAGTGCTCGATGGCGGACGCACGGGCATCTTTGAGCGGGAGTCTGCCAGCAGCCGCCGCATGCTCTATATGCGTGTCGTGGACGGGGAGCACGGCCGTGGTGAGTGCTGCGATAACGTGTACTTTCTCGGCAAGGTGCCAGCATTGTTTTTCCCCTCGATAGCCTTATGTTCTTTCTATGAAACATTGTGGGCTCAAATGACCATGTGCCACCTGTTAACGTACCGTACTAGAAACTTTGCACTCGGAGTTGTAAACAATTTAGGCTGCTAGGAGTCCTTCCTTTCACAGCTTAGGATGTCTTTTAAAATGGCCTGTTGAGCAAAACAGCCAGCATTCGGCGTCAGTGAAAGTAACAGAATAATGGCTCTTCTGGAAGCATTCCATGCCATGTGGCCTGTCATGCTGAGAATATTAGCTGCTGGATCTTTTGGTATGGATTTCTGGAGCTTGGGCTCTTACAAAATTAGTGTGAGAGGTAAAGCCTTGTTTCGTGCATGTAGAAGATAACCTAGTCATGTTTGGTGCAGCTTACTGCAGTGGTACATTGTAAACTTCTGCGTGCTTGTTAATTCTCACTGAGGTGTGGTGCTGTGGTAAAATTTATGGTCTGATTTATGTAAAATTAAATCGGCATAGCATTTGCCCGGTGATTTCATGGCAGAACGAAAGCAAGTTATCGCCTTTGGAAGTTACAAACACTGAAAAGGTTTCTTCAACAACCGAGCTTGTGCAGAATCAGAAATTGCCGATTTTACCCTGTAATGCAAGCAATAAATCTTCAGGGTTGCATGGACCCTGTCACAGCATTTTTGCACTTGGCAAATTACTGTATATAAAATGGTTGAATTTATATCAAGCGAATCTAGGCACCAGTTTTCATTTCAATCATAGACTTGTGGAGCATCAGAAGACCTAGCAGATGCATGATTTCTGTGTAAATTTCATTTGCATACATTTTCACACTGTTTCCATAAAATTCACCCAATTCAAGAAAAAATTGGTTAAAGCACACTATTCAAGCCTCAAACAGACCAGCATGCTCTCGCAATAGATACTCCAATGCCGTGTCATGCATGCATCTCCACCATTGTGTTCTGTCAGTGCTTTATGTCATGATTTTATGCCATGATTTCATGTCATAATGTCATGCTACATCTGCTTTTTCACACGCATCATTCAAGCCCCATAAATTGGTTGATGTTCAAGAAATTTTGGCAGAAATGTCACTAGCTGGTATACAGTTGCACACCCCACAACTTTGTAACTAAAAATTTTTGCCAGATTCCCGGATTTAAAGAGTAAATTTCTTTCAACTATTTCATCAATTAATGGGCGTGTAGAAATAGCTTAGAATAATCTACATGGAACTGAAGGATGTTGAATTGTTCTGGTCTTCCAAAATTCAACATACTTGGTCTAGTTCTAGTTCTTGGTCCAAGTTGCGAGGTGCACCTAGCAAATTCCAACTGACATAGATATACAGACATCACAAGGATACTCCAGGGTTTTCCTTGATTTAGAGAGAGAGAGAGAGAGAAGCATCTTTAATGGGCAATTCCTTGATTTGCCAGCCAGCCTGACAACTTCTATGGCATGCTGATGGGAAGAAATGTTAATGCGCTTATTTTATTAAAGCCTCACAGTTTAAGAGAATTACAAAAGAAAATATTCTCTGACCAAACACTTGACTGCTGACTGAAACTAAGGCGTGTGCCGCTCTGTTTTGCAGTGCTAACAGTCGAGGGCGGTGGCGTGAATGCCACGGCCGTGCAGGCAGACATTGGTGCAACAAACGGCGTCATCCACATCATTGACCGCGTGCTCGGAATGCCTTCTCACACCATCTACGAAAAGATCAGCAGCGACCCAGAGCTCAGGTGTGTGGCACGCAAGCCTGCGATTATTTTGCACGTTACATGAAAAACAACTTTGCTTGTTTTTTCTGTTCAATTAAATGTATGTTTTCATTGTAGTTGCTGCACTGCTTTGAATTCAAAATCCAAATCGTGCTTGGGTGCGAAGTAGGAAATAAAAAGAGTAGTATGTCGCACTCTAAATGCTGTTCTCGAAGGTTTGGATACTGAACTACTTGGTTATCTAACGGCATAAAAATATGCCTGGTTTCGAGTTAAAACTCACTTCGGCTACACTTTCTGAAGGGGTATTCCTCATAATTTTGTTAGCTTGTTTCTTTACGGCCAAAAATAATAGGCTCAAACATGATATTTTTCCATGCAGCATCAGAGTGAAATGAAATTGATAGTGCTACGTTGTCGAAATGGGTGGTGACAAATTTGAAGAATTGTGTTTGTTGGAATAGGTTTGTTTCACATTTCCTAGTTGCTTCGAGAGTGCACTTTTCAACTGTTCCGTATTACTCACTCTGCAATGGTACTAAACAGAAGCTAGCAGTGTTGTGAATAAGTAAGAAGTATAAACAATTCAACCTGACAAAGAGGCTAGGCTTTCTGCGTAATGTATAGTAAAACAAACCACAGGAGTGAATTTTCTCCAGATCTCTTAGCAGTAAACTTATGGCCATCATAGACGCATAATAGAACTGCTAGTCTGATTGATGCTTGCCCTTTCGTTGTTGTAGAATAAAACAGTGCTGACTTCGAGTCTTTCATGGCTTCGTGTACACAGGGACACCAAGAAGTTTGCTCAGCACAAGGGCTGGATCGACCGTCTCAAGAACACGGACAAGCGCTACACCTTTTTCGCTCCGAGCGACAATGCCTGGCACGACATCAAGCTGGAGTATCCGTCCGAGTACAAGCAGCTCTCCATGGACCAGTTTGGCTACCATGCAGAGAAGGTAGGCTGTCTCCTGTTTCACTCGTGGAGAGGAGGAGGAGGCACGGAGGAGGCGAGATTCCGTTCCCTAGTGGGTACAAGCCCGCCACTTCCTGTGCGCACCCAGCGTCACCTGCGGGTATTCACTTCTAACACACCAATTTTTTGTGCAACTGCGAGAAGCACTGCGCTGTTCTGCCTCAGAGGTACACTGTGAAATGAATTTATGCCCCTAAGGGGAATTTTCACTGTCTGTGAGTAGCACATTTACACTCTAGCAAAAAAACAGAGAAACAAGATTTTTTTTTTGTTTTTTTATTTATAATGCCCTTATATAGCGCTGTTTTATTTATCACATCCTTATATTATAACACCTTTATACAGTCAAACCCCGCGATAACGAAATCCCGCGGGTACGAAATTCCCGCATCAACGAAATATTTTCGCATCCCCGGCGAACGTCCATAGATGCCCATGTATTTTATATCTCGCAGCAATGAAACGTTTTCGGGAACTGATCCCGCGTTAACAAAATTCGGTGCAAGTTTGGTCGGCATTTTACCTACCCATTGGAGGTTAACTGTGTCCGAAAAGTGCTCAAATGGATTTTTTTGGACTCGAAGTGCGTCAACTTCAGCCACAGCATGCTTGCATGGCTGCTGCCATATTTGTTTACAAAATACAAAAGACCGCGCAGCCGGTGGCAGTGGAGGCAGCCTCGCAGCGGCACCACCAGGGGGTGGCACATGGTGACTTAAGTCGCGGCTTTGGCTTGGGCTACGCTAGCCCACTACCGCTGAACAGCGCGCGTGCGCTTGTAGTTTGTATGCGGCGATTGGCATGTTTGCTCTCAGTAAGATGCTTCGCCAGCCCAAAAGTTGAGGTTTTTATTGCTGCGAGATAAGGCAACCATCATTGCCCAAGTCAGTGCCCAAGAAGGATAGCGCCGACGAGTTTGGAAACGCCTGCAGCTAGCTCAACCATTTTGAAAAGCAAGGATCCCATGAGTTCTCAATGGCGCACGTGCGCAAAACAAAACAGTGACGGCTGTGGCCTTTCTGCACGTCAACAAAGCGGTGCTCACTTTGTTTTCTAAACAGTATTGGTGCAACGAGGTGCCACTCTGTCTGGCAAAGTTCGCAAACAGAAGCAGCTGGGCTTCGCTTGCATGATCGGACATACTCGGTGCCGAGGGCCAGGGCGAGAAACGTGCAGAGAAGGTGAACCCACGGAATGTTTTGGATGCTTTTGACACGATCTCATTGTTCTTGGGCGCGCACGACGACTAGCAATGAACCACTTGTACAGTGAGAGCTGAACTGTGACGCTGGCTGCAAGGTAAGGCTCACGAAGTAATATAACTGACTTTAGAAAATAAATTTTTGGTTTGTGGCCAATTTTTCGGTAGCTTATGCTTCATTCTCGTAACAACGAAATTCTCGCAAAAGCGAATTTTCTGGCTTTCCCCGGCGGTTTCGTTATTGAGGGTTTCGACTGTATTATATTATCACATATATTAGAACACCTTACATTATAACACTTTATTGTACTTTTATTGTATACCTTATTTATTGTGTATTTTGTAACTTTATTATAACATTATAACAATTATATTATAACACCGTTATACAAGACCCTTTTATAACATCCTTTATAAGGGTGTTTTTTCGTTTATAACACACTTACACCTAAGCAAAAACACGAAAATACAGCCTTTTCAAAGGGGTTTCATTGTTTACTACAATCCTGCTCAGGGTGTTTTTCTTTGTTTTTTGATGGATTGTAAGGGTGTTTTTTTATAGACAAAAAGGGTGCAATCATGTTGGGATCATTGTAATTTGCAAATCGTTGTAGGGTGTAGAATAGGGGGTTTTGAAACAAACTCCTGGGGTTCCACGCCCTAGCAACGCTACATTTTTATTTCTTATTATTAATCATAATTTTCTTAGTGTAAGCTGATATCTTACCCCTATTTTGCACGTTATTTCCGTAAATACAGTACAACCTCATTACAAGAGACACTCAAGGGAACCAAAAAACGTGTCTTGTAAGCAAGTTCTCTTGTATACAATGTTGCTAACATGGCGAACATAGGAAAATCAACCAAACCGCCTTCATTCAAATGTTTCTTATGACCAAGTGTCTCTTTTAACGGCGTCTCTTGTTACGAGGTTTTACTGTACTGGTGGTTTGGTATTTTTTAGAACGGTTTAGAGGTGGGGCGTGGCATACCAACATGATTAATTAATTAACATTTCGCATTGCACTGGAAGTGGCAGTCTACCTTGGAATGGAATATCGCGTGGAGGCGGCGACGTCACAGACGGCAGGCCTTACTTAGCTTGGATTGCCGCTTCTATCCGTAGGCAAAGGTGGGTCGGGATAGAAGGAAACGTCGCTCCTTCCGGCTTGAAAGCGGCGAGGCAGCAGCATCGTGGGCGGGGCATCTCAGGATGTCCCGGCCAGCGAAAGTGTGGTCGACGCCTCGGCTGGCCACGGCCGCCGTCTTGGCCGCCCGATGTTCACGGCCGCAAAGCCACCAAATTTCGGCTGCATGCCAACGAGCGGACGCCATAACGATGGTGACCAAATGGACTGTCTTCAATTCTCTTGTTAGCCCTTTCACTGCCAGTCCTGAGCTACTCCCAGGGATAATAGTGTCGCCTTTTAGTGTCGACAACGGCTCAAAGCCTCCAGCTCCCGCGGAAGGCTCAGAGAGTATGGCCCGGCCTCACTCTCATTCATGGCCCAAGCTTGAATGCACGCGGCAAGTCACGTGGGCAGGCATGAACCAGCTGCAGAAAGCGCATGTGCCAAGCCAGTAGAGGCGGCGCAGCGGTGAACGCGGCCCGGCGAGTCACGTGATGCGCAGCTGCGGTCAAACGAAAGTCAAATCCACCGTGATGGTGAAACCGCTCGATGAGATTAGTAAAGCTTTGCTTTAAAAGTTTCCAAAACACCCAGACCTCCTATTAACAGCCGACTAGTTACGTGGAAATAGGCTTGTAATCAACACAACTATTTATTAGATAAGATACTCCCATATAGAAATGTTCAGATGTCCCAGGGAGTGAGAACCAGCCAGAAAAAAACTCGGCAGTGAAAGGGTTAAGCAAGTGTTGACTGTCTGCACGTGCTTTCTGTTTTTTGAAGCAGCTGCACTCAATTTTGTGATAATAACTCTACTTATGTGGTAGAACGCAGGTAGCAAGCTTCCATCGAACATAGAGATATGTACAAAGTATACAAATGGTGAAGACAGATGGGCATTTTTTTTTTTGTTGTCAACTTTCGGCAGCCAGCAACACTCTTCCATTTCTTTCTTCCAGATTATGGAGCGTCACTTAATAGTTGGAAGAGAAATACCCCAAATGGAGCTGGAACACATGAAGTCCATTGAAACAGCTAGAGGGAAGATGGACGTACGAAATGTAAATGGTGAGTACTTTTTTCCTGTTAAAGTTATCAAGTTTAGAAGTCCTTTCACCTTCTAAAGCAAGAGGTAGCATCAAAACAGCTACCGTATAAACCGGAATATAGGTCGAGTTTTTTTCCAAAAAAATCCGCTCAAAAGTCACCCCTCGTCTTATATAGCGGTCATTGGCAGAATGTAAATCGTTGTCTGGCAACAATGTGCAAGCGTAGTCCGTCGCCAATCGCCATCGCCATTCGTGTCGGACTGCCCTCTCGCTCTATCAGGCCTCTATCAGGCCTTTATTTGATTTCGCTTTTCTCTAGTTTTTCGTCTTTTACTCGTCTATTACGCGTGCGTGCGTACATTTCTGTACGTCTCTGTCGGCAGTCGACGCCAGTTCACCGCGGCGTTTAAGCTGACGGTGATTGAGTTACCGAGCAGAATGGGAATATGGCGGCGTAACGCCAGTTAGGCATTTCAGAGAAAAGTGTGCTGTACTGGCGGAGCCAGAAAGCTAAGCTGTGCGCGTGCAACCCCCGAAACCGATCGTTCTGTGGACGTCAAGCGGTGCACCCCGAGTTGGAGAACAAAGTGGCGGACTTCGTCCGGGAACTTCGTTCACGATCGCTCCGGAGGCCATGCGCGAACCGGCTCCGCGAACTGTACAATGAGTGGATAGCCGGCGACAACAAAAAGACCTATACGGGCCGGTTGCGACCGTGTCAAGCTGGGTGTCCTTCTCTGGGCAGTCGCTGCCCGACGACATGGTTACACGAGCGTTCAGGAAGGGCTCCATTAGCAACGCGCCTGATGGCATGGAAGATGACAGTGCGAAGCAGTCATCCTCGGACGACTCAGATAGCTCGGACGAGTGAATTCGGCAGGCATAGTCAGTGGCAGTGACGAACGGGCGTCGAAAATAAATATAGACATTGTGAGTGCGCTTCTGTGCCGAATTATTTTTTTTGTCAACTTTTCCCACCTCAAGGTAGGGGGTCGACCTATATACCGGGTCGACCTATAATCCGGTTTATACGGTATATGTCTGAGCATGTTTATTCTGGCCTCGCGGTAACGCTGTTCGACGGGGTCGACGCGTCCGCTATCCATAAAGATGATGGGTAAACATTGGAAGGCTTAAAAGGCAAAGTTTAATTAAGGATAAATGAAAAACAGGAAAAGGTTACAAGTTGAAAAAAAGAAAGGTTCCTTCCTCTGGTTAGCTCCGTAAAAAAAGTGGTGCAGTCTCGAGGGCTGGCAGCGGCAGACTGGTGTTCGTGGCATCTGTGGACCAAGGCGCGGCACGGTTCTGCGAAATGTAACTCAACACCTCGGCGGGGTCGCAGGACAGCGGGAGAAACGGGCCGAATTCCTTTTCCGGCCGTCCCCGGCTCGGGGAGGGAAGGAGAAGCGCGCACACAAGTACAAGAACAAACACAAAACACACGTTTCACCCTCCGAGGCACACCGGCCGGCTCGGAGTTCAGAGTTTGTGGAGCCTCACTGCGCGTCGATGAATGCGAGCAGAACAATGTTTGTTTAGGTGTTTTTGTTTTAGAAACTCGGGATTTCAGTTAGGGGTTCGCAAGTTACACAAGAACACGCTAAATATGGTACTTCAGAAAAGTTCTTAGCCCACCTGTCGTGTGAGGCCGTCTTTAGGGCGGCGTTTACTTGTACCCCAATCATTTGACATCCCGGTCATATGACAATTTCGCGTGGTCCCTTGAAGGTCATATTACCGGTGTTCCACTGTATAATGTTAGGCATATCACATTTGGCTTAATGTTCATGTGGAGCCTTATGTAATTAACAAGCAACATATAAAACTCATTATACGTCTAGTTGCAGGTTTTTGGTTGATGATGTTATAGCTGGAAACATAACTTTAGGGCTAGCGTTCTTAAATTTTCTGTGAGCTTCTGATGGCTGCTGTCATTGTCATTGGCCAATCCTTCTTGTTTGGTGTGTTGTGATGTACATTACAGCCAATGAAAATTTTCGTGAGGGGTTTGGGGCTACCGTATTTTCGCGCATATAACCTGCCCCTGCATATTACATCCCCACTTTCAGTCCACGAATAAAAAACAAATATTCCCGCATGTTGCCTGCACGTCTTGTACAGGAAAGACTGGATGAAAGCTGCTAAAGCAACTTGGTACATGTGTTGATGCAAAAAAGCTTACCTATATTTTCACATTGAATACATTTTCTGCATGGCCTAAGCCACAATCACTCATTGTCACTGCACTCGCTAGAGCTTGGGCGTCAGTCGTCAATTTCACACAATATCATCTTCGGTTCCATGCATGCTGCTTGTAACGCAGCATTTCTTAAAGCTCTCGTGAATCATCTCACCTGGAATCGCCTTCCATGCCTTGAAGATCCACTTTCAAAACAGCGCTACATCAGGCCTATGGACGCGTCCTGTTGGGGTTAAGTCGTAAAGATCTTTAGCCATCCATTCAGCGTAAAGGCGCATGACGTGTGCTTTGGAAACTTCAGGAGGCTGAATGTCTATTCGATAAGACATCTAGAGGCACCGGCACCTATGCTTCCTTTACGAATGGAGAATGTAATTATTATGCAGCAAAAATGTGAAAGTTAGAAGCAGTTAACATTAAATTAGGCATCTAAAAGTAGACAAGTGTGGTGGCAAAAGCCACCGCCTCACTTCAAATGAAAATGAACTCATACCTATCATCATCATAGTATGGAGCGTTGTCCTCATGGTGCTTTTGGGTATTGGCACTCGCACTCTTTACTCTTGAATGGCGCTTTTTCTTTTTGGAAAACTGTAGCTGACTTGCCCAATATGTTTGCCAAGTGTTGAGCTGTGTGCGCAGAATGAGCACTGTCAGTGGGATAAGAGTGGCATTGTCGCTATTGCTGGTGTAGGAGCCTCACAGCATGACTCAAATTGCCGTAGCTGCACCGAAAGAAACACCTTGCACATAATCCGCACCTCTACTTTGCCCCTAACATTTTTTTGCATTTTTGGTGTGGGTTATACACGCGAAAATACGGTACACGCTGCTAATAGAAATTTTGGGGAACAATGGGGGCTCTGGTCACCATTTTTGGGGATACAAATCTGGGGATGCTTTTTTTTCTGGTCAAATGAACCGAGTGACGCTCAAGCATCAGAAATATGCATGAGCTTTCAAACTTAGACTTTCATGCCAGCTACTATAAAGTTTAGTTTCGGAACAGGTCTTATCCTTGCAATAAATGTACAAGTTCAACACAAGCATGAAGGCCAAAATCTTCAATTTGCACAGGCTAGACAGCTTTTACTTCCTCAGAGTCCCAGCCGATGCTGCCATTGGTGGGTGTGGCTTAGTTGCTGACCAGCACTGACCACCAGCATAGTATTGTTATCATCCATTTCCAATGCGCTGGATGAACCTTGGGGCCTACTTGTTGCAAGCCCAGATAGCTTACTCTGGGACTGTGCTTTTTGTGATTACACCAGCCTGGTCTCTTATCATTTTGATTAACACGTCGGTGTCGGTGGCCTTGATGTTTTTAACAAATGCCATTCTATTGTGTGGGAAGTTGCTGGTCTTCAGACTATGGTAGGAGCAGCGTGTCTTGCCTCCACCTTCTCTTGAGTTCTCCAGTAGTGCCCGTAAGACGCATCAACCGCGAAGTGTGCGCCACAGGCATGGTAGCTGTGCTCGAAAGCGAATCCACCAGCTTGATAACTTAATATGCTCCTAGCGAAACAGCGAGATTCAGGCCACGTCAATCTAAGAGGCACCGTCCAGCAGACACACCGAGCAACTTTACGACAGTCTGGAATTACACAGTAAACGGAACCACTGTGCGGACATCATCTTTCAATTAGGCGTTGTTTTCCCCACTTTTCCGGTTCTAGTGCTTGCGTGCACATATAGCTTTTGTTGTGCCAAGAAGCTGGTGCTTGGATACCATATATGTACTCAAAGTTACGCCAGTACTTCTTTTTTAAATCATTAATGAAAGTCAAGGGTCAGCTTACGTTTGAGGATGTGGCTTGCCTGCAACCGCTAGACTATGAACGACTTCTTATGGCCACACACTCGCAGCTTTCAGGTTTGCAATCTAAGCGAACATTGTGAACACAACTCTCATCATTCCATGCTTGCTTGCGTATGTCACCGCGTAACCTCTAGAAGCATACATGTTGGTGGCCACAATGGCACCCAGCCAAGTGAATCCACAACATTGTGGCTTTTAAAGGGACACTGAAGTGATATGTAAACATTGCGGGATTACTTGCGAAAATTGTAGTCCGGAGTCCCCGACCATTCTGGGCGCATTCTGGGCGACCACTCTGGGCGCGTTTACGCGATTTTATTTAGTAGAAAAATTAATTCGAAAATGCTGTCCTCCTCTCTTTACGCTCGCCCATTTTCTGCGGCGTTTTCGTGGGACGTCGCGAGGAGCCGAGCTCGCAATTGGCTGCGCTACTGCACGGCTCCCCGGCCTTCAGAGTCATTCGGCCCAGCGTTTCGTCCGCCGGCCGCCGACGGGTCGTCGCAATTCGTTCGCTCAGTTGAAACGAAGCCAGGACACGTTTGTGAATGGAAGAATGGGCCTTTCTTTACTTGGTTAGTTTGTACACTGTATCTAGCTCCAAGTCAAGGTCGCTTCACACAAGCGCTGCACAAGCGCACATGCGATGCTTCACTGACTGGTACGCCAGTAGGAAAATATAAGGCCTCTTGAAGGCGGGAAAAGAGTCAGCGAAGTCAATATAGGTACTAAGGAAATAAAATCAACTGATATTTTTACCGTACAGCGTAAAAATAGGGTGCGAAAAGCACTTTTTTGCGCTGGGCGAATAAGCACAGCGGTCAGCAGCACGACTACGCATCTGTGAACGCTTATCCGTCTACGAAATGCAATTGCTAGACGTGAGCTATTGTGGAAACTCGGGGGACGCTTACTGCACGAGCGCAATACAACAAATAGTCACCTAAGCTGCTTGAAATGCCAAAACTAAATAAAAGTGTAAACTTGTTGTTCAATATATACCTTATATTACCATGGTCGGCGGAGCCCGTCCCGTGGCCGTGTGGTCTGGGGCGCTAGGTATGTTATTGTTGCAAGTCACGAGTTTCGAGTCCCCGCGGGTGCGTGCTTTTTTTTTTGTAAGTTAACGTTTTTCGTTTCTGCCGATGTTTTCTAGATTGAGTTCACCTTTTTTTGGGCCGCAACGTTCATGGCTCCACGAACTAGTTCACAGAACGCGCGCAGGCTGCACTGGCGCGCTAGCCGAGTTCTCTGTTGGCGTGCTGTTGCCATAAGCACCAGACTGCTGAGGGCAGTGGGCAACAGGCCAGAATGAACAGACCCCTTGGCCTGGTGCGAACACGCTTTTTACGGTACAGGCATTAGTGAGGCAAGCTCCAATATGGGGGAAAAGCGCATGACATTGGGCGGTCTGCGGGTACGCGGAGGGCGTTCATGCACTGCTGTAGGTCTCGGCTAGTGAATGCTACGAATTCCAAGCCGTCCTGGGGAGGCTTATCTTTATGCATTTTTACAGCTGACAACATGTCAGAAGCGTGGTACGATGATTACTGAGTTATTGAGAATGCCCATCCAACAACGCCACCAGTTGTGTTTTACAGAACCGAAACCGAACCAAACTTGTTTGGTTGCTACCTTGGGCATCGTCCAATCACTGGTTGCCTGCTCCTCCCAACGTCACAGCTTTAGTTTGGTGCGGGCCGCCGCAAACCGCGCATGGTAGTTTTTCTTCTTTCGCGCTTTGTAAAATAATTACCCGATTTGTCAACCGGATAAAACGATGAAAAGAAAAGTGTTCTAATTTGAGCCAGTCTACGCAGTGCAAGCAAAAACGGGAGCTTGACAAATTCACTTCAGTGTCCCTTTAAGCAGAAGGTAGTTTTGGACGTGGAGAGAACTTCAAACCTCCAAGCATAGTGCGACTTCAGTGTGGACGAGAAGAACATGTGCTGATGGTGGAAACAGTGGAACGAACTTTCCAACCACGCTGCCAAGCGAATGGCCTTCAGAAGACCTCAGAAAGGTCGTCATCACGGGGTGGAGAAAAATGTCGCCGGCTTTATCCAGCAGCAAGAGAAGGTGGAATGCCTGTGACAATGGTAATAATACAGGTGGAGTGAAGGGAGATTGAAAATGTTCGAGGTGTCGCGTAGGACTGAGCTCAAGGCCAGCAAGGGCTGGGTCACTTGTTTCATGAAGCAGGTCAGGTTTAGCCTGTGACGGCGGACGTCTCTGGGTCAAAACCTAGCCCCTGACATGAAGGCAAGGCTAGTCGCATTCCAACCCTTTGTTGTCAAGAAGCAGCTGGAAAAAGAGTGGGACAGATCGGGTTTGTGTTCAGCCTGCCTGGGAGGATGCCTTGGGTCGAAACCTACACCCTCACTTTGAGCAGGACCTCACCATACTACATCGCTTTGTTAAAAAGAAGTGGCTGGAAAAGGAGTACAGACTGGGTCAGATTGGGAACACCAATCAGCCTTCTGTATATTTGACATGCCTGGGGCCTACTCGTTGAATGAGAAGGGAGCTGCAGGCTATGACAAGCAATGCACCACCATTAATGTTGTGTTGCGTGGCTGATGGGCGAAAGCTGCCGCCCTACATTATTTTTAAGCGGAAGACTCTCCTAGGCGTGGAAGTTTTCCCTAAAAATGTCGTCACACACATTCATTTAGGATGGTTTGGAATGGGCATCGGTTAAAAATTTTAACCCAAATAATAAGCTGGCTTTAATCGGTTATTTGATCAATGAATCAGTTGCATTGATTTCAGAAGAAAGAAAGACCAAAAATAATACTTTATTAATACTCATAACAATATAATACATACAGCAAATTAGATCAATATGCTCGTCGGTCTGTTCACAGACATTCCAAATGAGGTAAGCAGGTCATCATCTTGGCACAGATGCAGGCGAGATGTCACTGCGTTCTTCACCCACACTTTTCTATGATGACGAACATTGGCACTCACTGTGATTGCAGGGGGCCCAATTAATTGGGGTATACTTATGACAGAGTTTGTACAATGCCAAACAGTGTGAATGCCCGCTTGCCGTTTTTTGTACTGTGTATACTTTTTGTATTAAAAGTAGCCATTTTCTCGTATGTCGTGGCCATCAGCTTTTAGTTTTAATTACTATCATCTCTGAGCATACTTGCATCATTTTTGTTTGAATTAGAATATAATTCTCGACACACTTGTGCACAGTTTCAGCACGGCACTTCAGCGGCACTCTTGTTTCAGTTTGCTCACATGACTTTAACCAATTAAAGGGGCACTGACACAAAAATTTTGCATCTTGTTTTTTTGTTGCGATAAGTAGCCAGTGACCTCCTTATAACCTGTAGAAACCTCATTTGCTTCAGCGTGCGACGGTTGTTTAATTAGAGGCATTTTCAATGCGGCCAGTCGCAGTTTCGGTTTCAGCGAGTGCCGCGAAACGATGGATTTTGTGGATTTTGTGTGAACAAAGCTGACCACGTGACCGTCGGAGGGATATCACAGAGCAGAGCCGCCGTAGCACTGTCGAATCCGCATCGACGGCAGTTTCTGCGAATGCCCCCACGTACTGATCTCGTGAGGCGCTTAATTAAAAAGCGACCGTGGATGTGACGCAGGCGCTGCGAGTGCAAATGCTACCGCGGCTAAAGAACGACGCGCGACGCTCAAGACGGTGGGTGGCAAGGCGCGCGCTAGGAGCAGCCGGCCGGTCTGCCTACAGGTCCGCCTACAGATGTGTTCGGCTCAGCACTGCGGCGGATATTCGAGTGCCGCTCTCGTAAGCGGTGCAGATGACAATTTTTAATGCAACCCGCCATCGCATCATTAACTCTTTTCTCATGTAAGCCACCATGGTCGGGACTTGGGGACAATTTCGTGCAGCGGTAACAAGCTATCACTCGAGGTACTTGCGCCGGCCTGGGCCACTTCGCGGCCGTGGCCGCCGCCTGCACAGCGACCGTGCGGCTAGATCAGTGAGCTTTTCGTGCCTCCGGCGCGTTTTCGCATCCAATGGTAATAAACAGTAATAGAAACAGAGTGCCTAGAATCGCTGTAGAACTTTGATCGCGGCCAGCTGCCCGATTAGCTGACGAAATCACGGCGCCTCCGCCGCCAACGATCGGGTCGTTCGTTCTCGAGAGCAGAAGCTCCGCCCTCCGGCCCTCCGATTGGAGCGGCGAGCCAGGCGAGCCGGCAAAAAACGCCGGTAGTGCGGAAGCGGCAAACACAAACTCGTGACGTGTTTGGATGTTGTTTATTTACAATTGCGCGTGGTCCTCTGCTGGCTGCTCGGTTGCGTTTCGCACACTTCAAAATTGATTTTAAATATGTTCAAAGGGTTAAAAAATACATTAATCGTGGCTGAAGCATTAATCGATTAATCGGAAGGTTAATTTTAATCGCCCACCCCTAGTGGTGCGCTTGTCGAAAATTTGGTGAAGACCGTTTGGTAACGTTGTGCTGGGGTGCTGCTGTTCAGAGTCACCCCTGGTTCTCGATTCCTACCGTGGCCACTTGGCAGATGCTGTTTAGTCCATGCTTTCAATGTGCGGTACGGACATAGTGGTAATACCTGGAGGTACAATGGGCGAGCTACAAACACTTGATGTGGCCATCAACAAGCCATTTAAGGACAGGCTGTGGAAGCATTACAATGACTGGCTGATGCTGCAAGACTACCAACTTACACCGACTGGGTGCATCAAGCAGGTTTCGCTCAGCCAAGTGGCAGACCGGTTCACTGCATGGTTCAATTGGTTCAATGCTGCAAGATTAAGAAAGTGGGAGCATTATTCAGATAAATACGGTATATGAATGCTGGGTTGTGGTCATCATGATAGTGTTAAATGGTAACCTTCTTATGGGTATTTAGTAGGTATTTATATAATCTGATTAGACCCGACTTTCTGGAAGCATATTTAAGTAGTCTTAACAACTGGCACAACCAACAGTGCAAGAAATTTAATAAAGCCTCTTACCATGCGAACTGCATTGCATAAGCAAGGACTACATTCCGGTGACTGAGTGTTAGTGGGTATATGTGTCACATAGGATTCCAGAAATGTGAGGGTAGGCCACAAAAGTGCAGAGGAGTGGAACAAACCCAGAGGTTAACATCACTTCAGCAGCAGTGTACATACTGTCATCTAGTGGAGGGTTAGAGAATAAACGGTAGAATGAGAATCTCGAACAGGCGTCAACGCAAGAGGAGTTCCTAGAACCGCTGTTCACTACTGTCAGGGACGTTGGTAAGGATGCCAGGCTGCGGACCAGTGACGGTGATATTAACGGACCTTTAATCTTACTTCGTCCTAACGAGCAAGGCCCCAGGCCTGGCCCCGTCGTCCGGACGAGCATTTTGTGGACAGCTGCTCACTACCGCTTCCCCATGACGACTTTCCAGTTTCTCTCCTCTTGAGGGCTCGAGTCACGTGTACCACCACAGCAGCCCAGTCCTGAGACCTCGACCTTCGGTCTCAGCTGAAACCCCAACTCGCTGTTGTCCCCCGAATTCGACGGCATGCACACCTGTCCCTTTTCTACGACTGGGCGCACGGCAGGTGTTCGAAAACACTTGCCTCTGTTCGGCTTTGCCTCCCCTCCCAAGGTCTTCTCAAAACAACAGGGGTACATAGGTGCTCCAGAGTTCTTAATGGCCGTACAGGCCCACAAGAGTCCCGGACGCAGCAGGGGGTAGCAATGAGTGCAACGATTGCTCTCCTGATTATTGTTACATAGGGCCATGTTATCCCGCTCCTTACTAAAGCAACAAATGACTACGTGAAATTCTGAAGTACTATTTGAACATCAATAATCTGGTAGCAATGAGTGTGATGACAAGTGCTCTTTGATGAGTGATAGGGACATGTTATAGAATTCTTTACTGAAGCAACAAACAGCAGCATTTTAACACGAGAGGCGATCGGTTTGTTCAGCTTAAGGCTAGGGAAGTTTGAGAAGTGACAGAGGGTAACGAAGCAGCGACTGACGGTGACCGTTCCCGCCCCAACCCGCAGGCAAGATCCACCTGATGTGGGAGGGCCGCGAGGCGGTCATCTTGCGCCCAGACGTACAGGCCACGAACGGAGTCATCCACGTGATCAGCAAGGTGATGATGCTGCGCAGGGACATGACTTCGGCGGCCACCACGCTGGCAACCCCGCTCGCCGGGTGCTTGCTCGGGCTGGCCGCAGGGCTCGTACTCCGGACGCGCGCCTGAGTCTCCCCCTCCATCCACACTCCTCCTCTCCTGGTCGGCGCCATTTTGTTCGGCGAAGGGGGGCGGGCGCTGCCAGCGCCCCCCCTCCCGCCAAAGGGTAACCCTTAGTTAACTCATTTTATTGAACGTGGTGTGTTAAGTTCAGATGCTTCAACTGGCGCGCAAAAGCTGGCCACTCTTCAAAGATGGGTAACGTAGGTTTTACTGCCCAAAAGACGCTTCATGCCGCAGGAGTGCGTGTTCCGCCGTCTGCTTTGGCCCGTTTTAGTGTCATTCTGGTTGACTTCAGTGTTACACTTGCCTTCCCTTCTCTCTGTCCGTCGAACAGCTACATTGGCCCACAGACGCCCATCTCTGGAGTGCTTAGTGGTCACAAAGTGTCCTGGTTAATGAAGCGGGGTGAAGCGAGCCAATAATGCTACACATTCCGTGCCCACCTGCCAGCGGCCAGGCACAAAAAAAAAAAAAAGGGGGCGGCGCTCACGTTCGAGGTGGAAGCTGTGAGGGTGAGCTCAGCCGCAAACGCCAAAGGCGCTTGACGTGCCGTCGCTCGACAGGCCGCAGCGCAAAGAGCGCGCAAGGTGCCACAAAAGTAGTGCTGCCTTTGATTTTGCTGCCACTGAAACAGTGTCACAGGGTTCGAAGGCATCTGCAGAGCTCTTGTGCAGGGACGTTTTCATTAGGGCCGCATCTGCACAACCACCAACGACCCTGTACATACGCACACTTACGGGGTGTTCCTGGCGACGCTTAGGAAATGGCACAGGGCTTGAGGGTTGTTTGTCTCGTCTTTCAACTCTGTGCCGTGGTTGTTCATGGCTTGTCCCCCACCCCCTTGCTCTCCTCTTTCGTTTACAGTATTCTAGCCGAAGCTCACGTTTTACCCTACTCTAAGTCACGCGTTTCATTTGGGCAGTTAGGAAATGAATTCATTCCATTTATACGCAAATGACCCCGAGCTGAACTGCACTGGCGGCACAGTGTACGTGTGTGTGGGCAGGAATATAACTTGTGGCTTTGAAATAAGAAATGGTGACAGAGCGCTAAAGCCGGCGTCCAGAGTACTACTGGCTCTTTTACTACACCCGACAGCGATGTCGTGAACTCTCATGAAGGCAGCAGTGTGGGTTCGGCGCAGCCGAATATTGTGAATATTCTTTCAAGAGATCGCTTCTTTGTGTCATTATTTGCAAAATCATGGCTTGTTAACTGACTTGACCTCAAACGAGTGACGTTTTGGATGCTTTTTAATATGCGCTTATGGTATGTCACACTAATTATAGAAAAAAGCGCACACTACGTGTCACTTCACTCTTTGTTTCAAAAATTGAGCACCTAAAAATATTTGTGAGTGGTTTTGGATGCCTGAAAGTTTGAGAAATTCCTCACGCTACTTCTTGTGATCCCTGGACACCTTGTATAGAGGGATCATACATCACCGAGTGTATCTCTTCTTCACGCAACAACCCGCAGAGATATTTTGATGGCTACCATCCTTGGTGAAATGTTGGTGTACAGTAGTGTCACTTAAATGTTAAATACGTTTTTTTTTTCTGCTCAATTTAAATTCCCTTCAAGTATAGCATATATGTGCACATACTGCAGACACACTCTCTCATATGCATCAATATCTGTATGGAATACTCCATTGTTCTCCCATGTTTCTCGAGCTTCAATATTTGTGTGTGGCTTTGTTTTCCGTGTCTCCTTCGGGCGGGCTCAGCTCTCGACTGAGCTGACACAGGCCCCTCAGCGCTGCGCTCAAGGCATGCCATGTTGGGTACCGCCTCTCAACTGTCTCTGCTCTCCGAGGCGATTTTTGTTTGTGTCCTGGTAGTACCAAAGAATAAAAGGGATCTATGCTTCAACTAAGAATACTATTTTTCTGTCTGGGGCTTCCGCTGGTAAGAATCATCCGCTCGAAAAGTGCGGGGAGGCGTTCCTTGTTTCACACTCGTCAAGCCCTCCTGGGCTGAAAGGCCCGTGCGCTTCTCGGGTGGTTGATTCGTACGGCAGTGGCCTCGGTGTGATATGGGCGCTAAAAAGTGGCACATTGGGTCTGAGAAATTCACAAAGCAGCATAGCGACGAGTCTGTTCCGCTTCTGAGCCAGCTTGCCTAAAGGTCACAAGGCCTCCGGGCTCATCCGGCGGCCGGCGGTCAGCCGGCGGTTGGCCGGCGGTTGACCGGCGGATCGAGACAATTCTGGCCGGCAGTAACGGGTCGTCGAAGGCAGTGTGCGAGATTCCTGCTATCAGGTCAGCAAAGAGGGTCTTATTTTTTATACACGTTGTTGTTGGTTTGTTACGATAGTTGCTGCTATTTATACAGACGCATAGTATTTCATTTTGCTGTTTCATTTTTAGTTGGCTCTTCGTGTGCTGGTTGTTCAAAATAACACGGCTCCCCCCCCTCGTCAGCAGAAGAAATCTGGCCCCACGCAGCAAAGAATCAGGGTGTGCGCGCAACGCCCTCTGGTATTTACACGAGAACAACACTGCCATATTATGAACGCATGTCGAACCAAGTGTGTCAAGGTGTGGGTCCATCTAATTTAATTGTACATCCCCAGCATACACAGAACGCAAGTTCTCCATGATTACCATTGTGCGATAATGTTGCGGAGAAACATGTTTTTGTGCAAAGTATGAGTGTAAACTGAAAGATTAAATAAAATAGTGCTTCAAATGTTGACCGGCTATCACACTACATTCATTTCAGCTGGGCCCCCAAAGGAAACATGCATGATGCATCTCTTGACTGCCTCTTCCTTTGCTTTAAGGCTTTTATCCATGCGTCATCATCATTAGCATGTTCAGTGCAAAGTTACGTCCTCTCTCATTGACTTCCAACTGCTCACAATTGAACACATTGAACTCGGGTAAATTCAGTGTTTAAGAACTAATATAAATGGGTAGGTAAACTCCTTCCTATAGGTACTAGTTCTTAAACAACATATTCACCAGAGTCTTAATGTTCTGTGCCACTCTGTTTCACGTGTGGAACAACGTTGTGCTTCAAGCTGCTCTGAAACTGGACACGACACATCTTCATGGCTTCATAAACTGAACATCAAGCATTGCCCGGACTGCAAGTGGCTCCTAGATGCAGAAAGTGACAAGAAAAAATTGGGTAAATACGAAGGTGTCAAACCAAAACCGAACCGAATCAAAAATCGGAACCGAACCGGTATTTTTGCCGGAGCTGAACCCAAACTCAAACCGTCATTTTTGAGCACGCTGAACACGAACCGGAACTGAACCGGAAAACGAAATAATGGTTACCGGTTCACGACGAAACGGTTTAACCATCAGCTGTTGATAATGTGCAGTCAAGGAGATTTGGGTCGTTGTGTTCTTATGCACCACAAGCCTCGTAACTTCTAATACAATTTCCCCTTTGTATCAGTGTCAATACTATCAACGCAGTTACAACATTATTAAAGGTATGCGCACCAATGCTGCAATGGTATGCTTTTCCTGGTAGCATGAGGCTGCAAGGCTGAGTAAACGAATTGACCCACTCTGGGCAGCTTAGATGCAATATGAAACATCGACTTTTCCCTCCCCTTGCTGTTACTGTGTGAAGACAATTGGGCCGCAAGATTGCTGCACTGTGCGACGGTAAAGACCCACAGTGGAAATTAGGCGTACTAGTTATGTTTCATGGTTTGGTTAAAAAAAGGTCTCACACCTTGAGTGTAAATACTGATTGATTGATTGATTATGAGGTTTAACGTGCTGATGCTGCACAGGCAATGAGGTGCGCTGTAGTGGAGGGCTCCGACTTAATTTCGACCACCTGGAGATCTTTAGCGTACTACGCAAAAATCTTGAACACACGTGCTTTGAAAGTGTAAATGCTAGACAAGCGTGACCGTAAAGAGGTGCTCGGGGGCTGAGCCGTTAACTGATGGCCACAAGGATGCGGGTTCGTTCACCGCACCCACCGGCCATTTTTTACTGGGAACCAGTACGCAGTACGTATATCCCCCACCCCACCTGCGAAGCTGGACGCAGTCGACGGAGTGCAAAAAACAAAACACGTTTGTCTGTAAGTACCGCATGACTGATAGGGGCTCATGCAGTGTTTTGGTTCTCCTTCACTTCTCTTTGCCTTTCCGCGCATTAAACAACTTGTTATGGTGACGTCTGTGAGCAAATATTACGTTTACGGCACTTAAAAAAAAAAAACATCTGCGTCTTGTTAGAGTGCCCGAATGCCAACAAGAGCTACCTGGGGAGGCGGTTCTGCGCGCTTCTTGGCTGCTCTTACGCTCGTCGGCAACAGCAGCAGCATATCACCACTGTGAGCTTCGAACACGTCAGCGCAAGCGAATTCTAATTATTGACGCCTCGTTTAGACCTGATATTGCCACAGTAAGAGGTTGGTTTCGTTTTTCAGAGTGGACAATAAATGCAGCTTTGCTTCGAATGTGTACATCGTAAAAAAATATGTTTTGGGGATGTGATTACCCATAACAAACAATAACTTGTTTCTTTTATGGGAATATAAGCCACACGAATATGTTAGTTATATTCAAAGGCTGTGCGTTGAAGAATACGTGTCCACTCACGCGTTATAGCAAGAACCAAGGTAACTTAATGAAATTACAGAAAAAACGAATGGTCTGCAAGTCCGGAAGAAACAGAAAAGTCGTATGGGAATAAAAAAACCCAGTGGAGCTTTGGAACGGCTAAAGACATTCGTCTCAACTGAAGCCAGGTATGACTCACGAGACTAACTAGATGGTACATAAATGCACTGCTGTTTTGCAAGACATGGAGGGGGGTGGAAGGCCCCATGGCGTTAAAAAAGGTTCCACCTTTTGAAAGGGTAAAACTAAAAATTTTTTATTTATTTAAAACTGCTATTTTTTGCAAACGGGGCCTTGGGAGGCCCCGTTAAAAATTTTACCCCCGGGGTTTCTTTTACTTTTATTTACATTCCCCTTTTTAAAAGGGGAAAGGACAAGCGAAGGGAAAAGGTTTTCGGGCTGGCAAAAATGTTCAAAGGTGCCCCTTCCCCCCCCGTTTTTTGCAAACCGTACCAGGACGTTTCCCCCCCGAAAGGGAAAGCAGCAAGAAAAACCCAAAACACTTTTTAGCCCAAAACTGGGGCTCTTCATTTTTTGGCCCTTCCCTTTTTCCGGCCTTCCCGTTAAAAAGTTTGGGCGTTTGGAAAAATTTTCCCTTTACGGCCAAAAAAAAACCCTTGCTTTTTTGGGTCCCCTGCTAAAATTGTGATTTTGGGGTGGATCGAGCCTTACGTTTGTTTGCAAGACATTGCAAACTAGTTCGAAACTGGCAATCAAATTATGTGCTTCGACTTTATTCGGTAGTTCTGAAGGAATGGTTGTGTTAGGGTACCCTTATGCAGTGCATCTCACTGCACGGACAAAACACAACGGAAAAAGATTACCCAAACAACCCGCTTTTCCAAGGAGAACACTGCCAGCCGGAATTACGTTTACAAAAATAAATTGGGCAGGTGGGAAAAGATTGGATTCCGCCTTCAAGCAAAAACACAAGGAAACTTAAAACCAGACCCAAAAACGAAGGTTCTCCCCAAGAGCGGAAGACGAAAAGGCGAAGGGAAGGGTTTCTGCAGGGGCCCTTGTGAAGTTAGAAGAACGGGTTTCTCATATTTACGCCAGTTTTACCATAAGCCGGGATTTTCATTTGAATGCTGTTTCAAGCCTTTCAGAAGGGGGCCATTCTCGGCGGTTCAAACAAGGCAGGAAATCAGGAATGCCCTTTCTTAAAATCTAACCCCTGAGTTTTCGAATTCTGCTGGTTTTCCAACTTATGGCGAAAGCGGGGCTTTTTTTAAGGAAACAAGACCCTGAAGCCATTCACGCGTAAGTTCCGAAATGGGCATGCGGTTCGATCCGAACCCCCGAAATTTGGGCACACCACCCCCTGTGTAAATATGCAGCTTCCGAAGAATAAAGGAAATTGGGGTTGTGGAGTATTTTAAAACCCCGCGGTCTGTCACTGAGGAAAAAAGGGGTTTTAACAAAATTAATCTGGATGCGATTGCCACTTGCCCGACTTCGAAACCATGCATTTCCCTTAAATCGTCTGACGATCCATTTGGCGTACTGGCCAGTAAGCACTTTCGTGGAATTGGTTCGTGACAATTAGGGGGCCCAAACAAAGGGATTTAGAATGTGATAAAAAATTCTTGAGGATGTCTTGCAGAAATTGCAGGTGCAGGAGGAATACCCCCTGGTTTGTAAGCACTTCACTGTTGGATGGCTCCAACAACTGGGGAAAAGTGCTGTTTTGGCATTTCTAAATTGGGGCCAGTGTAAACGCCCAACCCCAGCTTGGGCCAAATGCTTCCGTGCCGGGCCGCGGCTTGACCCCTGGTGTCAACAGCGGCTGACTGCCGCTTGCCTATGCACTGTCGTGGCTACGTTAAAGGGAAAAAAAAAGGTTGGTCGTGCTCAAAAAATCTCCTAAACGGCAAAACCCGGCATAGGCACTCAGGGGCGCCCAGACTAATTTAGCGTAAACTGGCGCGCGCGGAGGCTCCCGGGGCGCTTCTTCCACGGGCCTCTTGCTTGATTCAGACATCAGGATCCTTCGAGCTAAGCCTTCTGACTCCTTCTCTTACCCGCTCCTTGCAGTAATTTTTAACCTGGAATGTCAGCAGAAATGTGGTAGAAACATAAAGACGTCCCGGCAAAGTAACTGTACGGGTAAAGATGCCGGGGTTGAAAGCACTCACTGGCCATTCCGAACCCCACAGATGCACCAAAACGTGGATTTTCCCGCTGGAAGAAAAGCCCATAGAAAAGCCCACATAGAAAGCAGTGGTCCCAACCCCCTATGAAAAGGCGAATCACCTCCCGCTTCCATTCGGGAAGCCTTTCCATGGGTCACCTGGTACGCCACTCGCAAATAATTATGCTGCACTTACATGTTACGTCGGAAAAAAGTTGTCGTCCATTAAAAGGCGCACCGGGAAAAGTCCAAACCGAGCTTCCTAACAACACCTTCAAATACTATAATGTAAACGGGCGCGCGTGAGTTCCCAAGGAATGGTAGAGATAAGGGGCATAGTGTAGTTTGCAATTAAAAGTGGATAAAAATCCAACTTCTGAAACGAAGTTTTAATCCAAGCAATTTGTATGGTGGCGCTTCACTTGAGTCCGCCCAACCTTGCAACAAATTTTGGCTGACTTTTCCGATAAACGCCCGCTCACAACCCGTGGCAAAAATCAACTGAGGCCATTTCACCGGCTCTTTGGAATTTTCCACCGACAACGCATTACATGGTGGGACCGCACACGATGAAACAAGCACGCGTAATGATGGGCAAGTAACCTCGGGGTTCCCACCAACTCTGGGAAAACGAAAGTAACGAACGGGAAGGAAACGCAATCCAAAACAACATCAGGAAGCGGGTGGAATCGAAAGCAGGGATCGCACCGGTCGCCAAATTGCGTAGTCCACTACGAATGCTGGGAGCGGTGAGCGGCCCTGCACCACCCGGACCCGGAAATTTTCAAAGATCCCTGCTCATCCCCTGAAGCGGGAATGATCTTTAGACCAGTAAATTGCGCCCTTTCCTTGGGACCCTTCCGATTTGATCAACCAGAAGGGTTTTAGGCGAGGTCGCACCTTACTAAAGAACACATTCCACTGGAGCTAAAACGGTCACCTGCAACTGATTGGACCGTTTCGCGCGGAAGATGCAACATAATGAGATTTGGATACGGGAAAAAGGGCTAATGGAACTAAAGGGAATAAGATTCCGGAAAATATTACCAAAATGGTGCATATCGTTTACTGAAAGTTTCCGGCCTGGTTAGACTCAGGGCCCAAGACTTTCCCCCATACCGGCCGTAAAAACGCCAAAGGCTCATGGGGCATTTTCTCTCCCGCGGAGTCCTACCACTTGGTTTAGGAGCTTCCTGGGCCCGAGCCCCCCGGGCCTTTACCGACTTGTGCTTGTTGTTATCACTTTCGACCGAAAAAAAAAAGCATGGCATCGGGGATAATGCTAACAAGTGAACCTACAAGGGGCTCCCATGAAAGGTATGACTTTTGTGACGAATAAACAACACCACACGCGGCGTAAACCTGGCGACGGGAGCCAGCGAGATTCAAACCCGGGGGCAGAGCGACGTTTACGAAGAGCTTGCGCTTTTCCCGGACCTACGCGGTAAAGTTACCCTCCCCCCGCCCACTGCTCCCTCGGATCCCGAGCCAAGAGCGGAACCAGGGCAAGCCCCGGAAGTACGTCAAATTCGAAACTCCACGGAGTGTTCCCCGTTCCTTCCTGTTTTGGGCGAAGCTCCGAAAAGAGGCTGTAACCTGCACTTTAACTTCATTCCAGAGTTGCTTAGGTGTTTTTTTTAACCGGCACGGGTTTTTTAAGAGATTCCGCGATCAATATTTCCTACTCGGCGCCCGTATAGTACTACAAATTCCTCACGAATGGGGCCGGCCGTGAATGGCGCCTTGCTTATACGCGGAAGCGACGCTCACAACTAGGTCCCCCAATTCCTGACCATTAAAGTAAAGGTTCTGGGACCCAAAAAGGCGGGCGGAAATTTCGTTTCCCATAACTTGTTCCCAGACAACCCGCGCTAAGAGGTGTTTTGAAGAATCGCACGTGGAAAGTAGAGCGTTTTCGTGCGGCGTAGCACTCCGGAAACTGCCCGCCCCGTGCTGCCCGTTGCTCCGTCGGCTCAACCGGCATGCCGCGGCAGCAACCGCTCTTCACTTGTCCGAACAGGCATCAAAAGCAGGTAAACGTGCAAGTAGTGGATGATAGTGTGGGAAAAACTTGCTAGGATTGTCACCCAAGGTGTTAGAAAAAGGTGATGGAATTGACGTGCGAAGCCCGCCCGGGTCGCGGAGCTGTCACGGCACCTGCCCGAGGCAGAGATCGGCAAGGCCGATATGCGCACCTCGCGAAAAGAAACAGCACGGATCGCTGAATGCTACAACGTGAAAAAGGGTCACGGGCGAGAAAGGGAATGAAAGTGTGGTAAAACTGTGTAAGGATAACATTGGGCAATTGACAAAACCAGGCGCCAATGTCGCCTCGGCACAGCCTCGAAGCTTTAAGAGGAGGCTTTCTTCGAAAGCTATCGACGGCCAGTGCCGTTTGGTTCTTCTACATTTTGGCGGGCCACCTACTTTAAGGTTCCCCTATTCGAAAACAGCGTATGTCGCACCACTTCGGCTGACCGGCGCGCAGCGACCCGGCACCAGCCCCTTCCGCGCGACGCGGCGACCGGCCGCCTCAGCGCGCGCGGCACGCGGGCCCTGCACGGGGCCTGTCCGAATGTAAGAACTAAGTTACACATGCGAGGAAGGGGATGATGGTGTGTTGAAAAACTGTGCTAGGAATTGTGACTAGCGCTGGCAGTGAATGCGGCGAACCAATATCTGCACAACTTCCCTGCATCCGAGGAACAGAAGTCGGCCTTGAGCCGTTGGGGGAGAACACCTTTCTAAAGCTCGCCGCGACCCAACTTGTTACGTTTATACTTCCCTCAGGCTATCCTATTCTAAGGAAAGATTGTGTGACTCTTCCATTCACCAGAGGACTTTCTGGCCCGTACCTGAACGGGAACAGAACGAGCTCTTCAGGCCGAGCGGTCACCGCAGCGCCGGCACTTCCGAATATGACGTCATCTGCCGCCAGCCAATCGCGAAAGGCTGCCAGGGCTCTCGCCGTGCCCCGGGCCCCGGGCAGGGGTCATTTGTTTTGACGAAAAAAGATGTTTTGGGGGTACTTACACACAAAATAAACGTTTTTCGAATTCAGCGTCAAGAAAACGATAAAGTAATGCCCAACAAATTTTTTTTGAAAAGCTCTTCACCAGCCCTTTAAAACTAAGCCGCGGCACGTTTGTGCCAGGAAAATAGTGCAGTTCGTTTGTTATTTTGTAGACTGTACCAAGTTCTAAGTCGAAGTTGCTTCACACAAGAACACATGCGACGCTTCGCGGACTGGTACGCTAGTAGAAAAAAATTACACTATCTTCCCGTAGGGGAACCCTGAGTAGTGTGCAAAGCAGCCATGGGGTCGATTCAAGTGCCCATTAGTTTTCAGTTCGTCGTTTCCGTTAGGTTGAGGTACGTAGCTACCGTTATATTTACAGTTTGGTTTCCATGGTAACTACCACACTTTTCATTTACCGGAACTACAAAATGGGAAATTGCGTTGAGCCCATGGCTGTTTCGCATACTACTCAGGGTTCCCCTACGGGAAGATGGGGTAATTTTATTAGATGCGACGGGGCTATGTCCCTCCCTTGTTGCGCCGTTCACACCCCCACTGCGCATGCTCGGCTTGCTGAATACCCGGTGGTGTTTTACCCTTTAATGGCTCCTTTGGGGCGACAGTGTTACCAGTGTCTTCCTGGGCCGGCCCGAGATGAGTCGAGCATGCGCAGTGGGGGTGTGGACGGCGCCACAACAAGGGAGGGACATAGCCCCGACCATGAGCTGCTGGAGCGGCAGAGTTGCCGGTGTCTTCCTGGGCCGGTGGATGGACGGACGACGGAGCCGAGAGCAAGATGTGCTTTGCATCTAAAATTGGAGGCAGGAGAAGAGTCAGTGAAGTTCATATAGGTACTAAGGAATTAAAATCAACGGAAATCTTTATTGTACAGCGTAAAACCCAGGGTCCGGGAAGCATATTTCGCGCTGGGTGAACTAGCACAGCGTTCAGCAGCGCGACCACACATCTGCGAACGCTTTATGCTAGAGATGAGACATTTGTGAAAATCTGGGGGACGCTTACTGCACAAGCGCTATGCGAGAAAAAGTCATCTAAGCTACTTTAAATGCTAAAACTAAACAAAAAGTTTAGCTGCCTATACATTATATACGCTATCCGCCCCTGGCATTACAGACATATGGTCGAGTGTTTTTCTGGAGCACTAGGTATAATGCTTTGCAAGTCGCAAGTTCGAATGCCCGACAGTGCGTTTCTTACGCTGATTTATTTGTTTTTGGAACTTTAGTACTTCGGACTTAGATGGGAAGTCTAACATGCCATGTAGAACAAAGAAAGGAAATTTCTGGCATGTTCCAAAAACAAAAAGGTGCTTGTAGGTCCTTTTCAGATATGTTTGATTAATTTGTGTGGTTGTAGCTCAACATTTCATTGCAATAGAGCTTTTCCACCACTCAGGTGCACAATTAGAACTCTGTGCAAAACCTTGCAAAACCATTTTATTGGGAGAATTCAAACAAAACAGCCTACGGTGACAAAATCAAGCATCTCTCTAAAGGTACGCAATACACCTCTAATACCACAAATTAAAGTTTCTTATAGCTTCATGCAGGACTTATGCTTCGGTTTCTGACAATAAATTCCGCTATAGCCGAAGCAGAATTGAACTTTCACATAAAAAAAATCATAAGGTAGCACAAGTTATATACAGAAAGATAAGAATCGTCTCTTTTACATCAGAAATGATCCATGCAACTGAATAATTCACTTACAAATAGGGGCAGCCTAAATTCCATGCAAGTTATGACATGAAGAATGAGGTCTGAAATTGCTGTGCTTTCTGAAATCCCGAAAGGTCCAACACGTTTCATGACATAGCTGGGAAACACACGACACGACACGGGCACAGAAAGTTACTGAAAACCATTAAGGTGGCAGTCACACTTCCCCAGGGTGTGCAGCCATGTTGTTTGGGATCTCCCGAGGGGCATCACCTTGCACCACACACATGAAAATCATTTGAAAGGCCAGCTCATCTAGTTATGAGTGACATTAAATTATACTTTTAAAACATCTTGCATGAGAAAAAAAAACTCAGATTTTTAAACTTGTGAAATCAAATTTGGCTGATGTGTACCTACATTCGGAAGAATTATATATATTTAATCTAAACGGAGGACGTTTGCTGTGTGCTTAGAAGACATTCCAATTGGCCACATGATGACAGCTAATTGTTTTCGGCCAAACAGGTTTGCACGTGTCTGCTTAGGGCAAATAAAAGCTAACAAAAGAAAAATAGAGGTAACATTACACGGCTCAGAGCAGAAGAATAACAGGTGGCACGTGTTGGCTCTACGCCTACTTTTGGCTACCTTTTGTTGCCCTTTTACGTATTGAGGTATAAATGTGGAAATATACATGCATGCATATTTATACGTTATTGTTGAAAATGTGGGACCATATATGGATGTATTTAGCGATATTTTAACTTTGGCAACTTAAGAATTCCAAATAAATACAGCCAATTTTTTACGGCAAGAAAATAAACCTGCAGCCAACGTTTATAAAAACTATCGTGGCTCTGCGATGAGTCATGTAAATATCTGGTAGTAAATTAACTTTTTTTAGAAAAAAGATTAAGAAATTTTGAAACCGATTTATTTCCATCAGGCAGCCAACAATTGGTATGTCTAATGAATGCACAAAAAACTCCAAAATTTCTGAATTGTTTTCTATAACTCTTGGAAAATGCAGAGGCAAGTGAAGCAAAATAAGATTTCTCGAGTTTGGAATTTGGATTTGCCTCTCATGCAATAAGATAGAAAATATTGATATCACTCAAAACTAGACAGGGTGCACTTATAATGGTACATTAGCCATGTATGTGGTTCAAGCTGACGCACAGCAGTGACCATACAAATGTCCAAAACGGACGGTACACCCCGAGGGAGTACTGGCGCCATGCACGTTGATCTGGGATGATCCACTGAATTCCGTAGTTTTTTTACCCCCACCACCAAAATGGCGGGGCCCTGGCCGACCTCTATAAAGAAACAGATGGGCCAATTTGTCCCCCAAAATGTCGGCGGCGAACGCTCACCAAAGGCCACGGGCGAGTGGGTCAATGTTTGGACGCCGCCTTTATCTTTCGCAATTTTTAAAATCGTCTTTTAGCGGCCTGGGGGCGAATTTAGGCGTTATTTGCCCTTGATAAAGGGTACACGTGGGGTATACAACCCGGATGGAAGAAAAGAAAAGGCCCGGGGAGGCCCGGTTCGGACCAAAAAGGAAAAAAAACCCCAATGCATTCGCCGGGAATTCTCGTCGGGGAAAATCGGGGGAATTTTTTTCCAGCTTGCTTCCCCACAAAAAGGTGGTTTTTTTAATTTACATTTTTAAAAATTAAAGGGAAAAAGGGTTTTTTTGAGCAAATGTGGCCCCCTAACAAATTCCCAAAGGAATAAACAGGCCGAAAGCAAACGTAACAGTGGGGTGAAGGGGAGTGGGTTTCCCCCAAAGGGGAAAACCCCGGGATCTTCGCGGGCATTTATTTTTCGTGTTGTTTCTGAACCCTCTTTAAAAAACCCCTCCGGGAAAACTGGGGGTTCCAAAAAAAATTAAAATTCGGCGAAATTCAAAACACTCCCCCGTATCAAAGGGAAACCGGGGTTTTTAAACCAAAGGTCGATTAAAGTTTTGGGGCACCGGTTTTGGCAAAACATGGGTTTAAACCAAACCAAGCATTTCGCCGGGGAATAAAATGTTCAGGAAAATAAGATGAACAATCAAGAAAATGAGATCAAACGACATTCATATCATTGCTCCGGCAGCAATTGCATTGCATCTACAACGGTGTTCTTTATAATGACATTGTAATGAATCCGAAGAGTGTTGACACGGGATAGCTTGAGCACTGCCAGTAAGGACACACAGCTCAAGCATTACCAAAGTGTACAGATAAACAGGCTTTACTGTATAATTCTAAGAATACGTAACAGTGGTAATGTTAATGCAGTGATTTCACACCATGGGTAAAACGGCATGCTTCACGAGTACATGTTAGTTTTATACGTGTTGGGCTTTGCTGACGTCTTACAATACCCATCCTGATACATGCTGCCGTGGTTGCGCAACAGTAAAAATAAAACTTGCGGCCAGAACATTCACAACACTCCGGCAGCCCGCTGCCATACGAAACCTTGAGGAGCTCGCGGGTTTTTTAATGCAGACGCTTGTGCGATTGAAATTTTGCTTTTCGGATTTGTGATTATTCACCTTAGTTCTAGCTGTTTCATCTAGCATGACCTTTGCATTCCGTGATTGCTCAAGCATTTCGCCTGCTTGAGATAGAAATGAAACAGTTTTGACTAAATAATTTTCAGTCAATAAAATGCAGGCTTTAGATTTTGAACTTGTTCTTACGAACAATCAGGCTTGTTGGCACTACGCATCACACAGACGTAAGCTACTCAAGCCATTTACCATTCAAAGTTTGTCAAATGCGCCATTACATTAGTCTTCCCTGGGCTCCAATGGTGCGAAGCACTATGAAATATAACAGAGTAACAATAACACGGAGGACGCTAGACACGGGAGTCACAGTTTTCCAGTCATGCCGCAGGGTGTAAAGCTGCCTGCAAAAACTGATAACTGCATCTCTGAGTCTCTGCTTGCCGATGTGAGACTACAGGAAACTGGCAAAAACGAAAAAAAGGTGCTTGGCAGGTGAAGACTCGCTGATAAACTTAGGTTTGCATAATATCGCACAATCTCAAAATATTACAAACACAATGATTAAAAGGTTGTTTTTAGGGCTCATAAAAATTGATAAGGCTCTTAGAGTAACTCAGGGGTTCACCCAGAATTTCGATTTAGGGGGGGGGGGTCGAAATTCTCCTGGGGGAATCTGCTCCATGAAGGATTTGGCAATGTCTAGTGCCCCATTGACAAAGTGACACCACATACATGATTTGAGACGTGTAAATATGGAAAAAGGAATATAGTTCAAGAGGACTGTGATTTGGGCGAGTTGGTGAATGTTCATGATTGACAATCCAGCGCGCAAAAACACGGCACAACTCTCCTGTCTAACTCCTGTCCTGTCTAACTCTCGTTCTTTTTTGTGCCGTGTTTTCGCGCGCTGGATTGTCAATCAGGAAAAAGGAAGTTTTCCTAACGAGGAAATCTGGAAGGTTGTCCCATGATACATCATTCGTAAGGGCTGAAGTAATTAGTGATTGTATGAAAATATTTCCAGCTGGCCTTTCATTTTCAGAGTTTAAAGAGGAAGCATTTCATACAGCTCATTTTTTTGTATTTCTATATATAAGCGTATAGTGAGAGGCATTTTTCCTGCAGTGGGCGTAGATAGTATGATGATGATGATGATGGTGTATAATTACAAATTTCAGCTGTATTTTTCGAAAACCTCATTCTTGAATAAATATTTCTGCCACTACACTTAACTTTGTTTTGATACTGTTATAAGACGGGTTTATTTGCTAGAGGCACAGGGTATTTGGCCAGAGACACAGAAATGTTAAAGCGGTTCCAAAGGGATCGATGTCCAGCCGGGGCTCAACCTCGTTCTCTTCCTTCTCCAACTCCGGTGCTGAGGCATGGCATGGTTGTAACCCCTGGCGTGTAATATTCGCGTAACATTGTAACAATATTGCTGTGCTGAAAGATCAGACTTATCTGCTCGAATTTGTGTTTCAATGCATTTAGCCTTATACAGGGTGTTACATCGATAAATGGAGCAGTAAAATTTTTTCCTGAACGAACCTCTGCTGCGTTCGCGCTCGAACTTCACATGAAGGTCGCATTTTGTCGTATATTTTGTTTGACGCCGGGAACAGAGACGGTACTTACCTGTTTATTCTGGAAATAAGTAAAAACGATTTTTGTCTTTGGGAAAATGGCGGGCAATTTGAATGTGCAAGTTGTTCTTGGAATGACAGCGCCACCTGCGATATGCAAAACGAAACGCGCGATGGCGATTCACGGTAGGTAGGAGCTAAACGAGGTAGCAGACGATCAGAAAACCTTTCGTCGATAGTTTACTTTGGCCACAAATAGTTACATAAGCGCTCATACGAATCGTAAATTTCCGCGGCTCATCGTTGTCAGTACCAGTGATCTGGTTTCAGGTCGTCTGTCGTCTGCAGTGCATTTTTGTCTGCTGTGAATTATCTCATGACGCCATGTCACAAGCACAGACATGCACATACAGAATAATAAAATTAAAACGAGAACAAAGCACCAAACGTGAACAAAGAATCGTGAGCCTTATTTAGGAAAGCGGGGTTACCTGGCACTGCAGATGACAGACGATCTGAAATGAGATGACTGGCATCGGCAACGATTAACCGCGGGATTACTTTATGATTCGTGTGAGTGCTTATGTAACTATTTGTGGCCATTATAAACTATCGACAAGAGAAGTTTCCTGATCGTCTGCTACCCCATCTGCCTCCTTCCTACTCTGTGAATCGCAATCGCGCGTTTAGTTTTGCATATCCAAGATCAACTTGCACGTCCAAACTACTCTCCCTTTTCCCATAGGCGAAAATCGTTTTTATTTATTTTCAGAATAAATAGGTAAGTACTGTCGTTGTTCTCGGTGTCAAGCAAAATAGATGAGAAAATGCGACCTTCGTATTTAGTTTGAGAACAAACGGAGCAGAGGTTCGCTGAGGAAAAAAATATAAATTGTTCCATTTATCGATGTAACACCCCACGGTGTCAATCGCCAGAATCCCCGAGCCATCGCTGCAGGTAATTACATTTTTCTCTCAAGGAATGGAAATCTGCCGCGGTGGCTCAGAGCTAAGTCGTCGTGCTGCTGAACCCAACTGCGCGGTTTCGATCCCGGCCACGATGGACATCTTTCTGCAGATGGCGGCAAAAACGAAAACGCCCTTGTGTCGTGATTTATGCTCAGTTGTATACCTTCGGCGCGTTAAACTACACAATTTTAATTGCAGGAGCTCTCCCCCATGCCCATCCTCACTTCTCATTCTTTCCGACTAGCCCGTATCGCCTCTTTGGAGAGGCAACCACGTTTGCGCCAACCAACCTCGGTTTGATCAACTCGTAGCTCGTGGCATTTACCACTAGCAACAAGACGTGGATGCCTAACCTATAATGGAATGACGCGACGACCCGATAGTGGCCGTTCCCCAACTATAGGCAGTGGGCGTACGGAGTAGCTAGATGACAGAACCGGCGTCGCGGTACGCCCCTCACTCTCCTGTGTTACTATAATTCGTGCCTGAAAGCCACATCCGGGACCTACGCCATGAGACGGAGGGCCTTGACGGTAACCGCGTACGGATGACACGCACCGGTGCGTTCGTTTCCCAGTTTGGAGCGCGCGCGCACGTGCTTACGAAGCCTGTTAGCTAATAACCTCTAGGCTGTGAGTACGCAGTTTTGAGCATCGCCATGGAATGCTGCCTGACGAGTAGCCAACAGCGTTTCACGTTAAAATGCGGCCGATATAAATCAAGCAGAGGGAAAAGAATGCCCTAGGCCATTAATGCGAAAGTTGACTCATCAGGTCGGAACTCCGTCACCGGAACCAAGAGATAGCGCGCAGAATTGTCAAGAACAATACAAGCAAAGTAACCGAGTCGAAAGGAAAGTTGGGTAAATGTGGCTCTGGATGGGGAATCGAACCTTGGGTTCCCGAAATGCGAGACGAGAGAGCGTTGGCTTGTTGGCTGCAGGTATGTATGTGGCTTGCATTGCCGGGAAACGCGTTGTTAAAAACGTGTGCTAGAGACATGCGGTGAAGCCTACACAAGTAATCTGAGCATGCTAATTGCAGCAGTAAGAATCAGGCGAGTGGAAAAGTACGTTTCCGCTAAATGCGCTTTCTACTTGGAGTGCAACACCAGTGCGATCATGCGGCATCCGCTGAAACCTGCGATCGTATACTGCCTCAACAGATGGCTAAAGGCCGCGTAAGTGTCGACCTGACTGTGAGCTCCGCAATTGTAAGCAGTTGATGGAACTCTTAGCGCAATGGTAGAGTCGTATTAGCGGATAATTATCGTGAAATTAGTTTTGGTACACTTTTATAATACAAGAGTTAGTTACAGCTGTTTTCTATAACCACCCTCCCTCCGTAGCCAGCTATGTATCGGCAGCACACGAGAATTCGGGCAGCATTTACAACGCCACTGTGAACTATTTACAACAACTAAATAAAATTCGGCTTGACGATAGAGTCGTCTTAGCGGTCAATCGCACCACGCTTTTTATAAAACCTACATTAGATTGAGAGCTGCAGAGAATTTGACGCCAGCTTTGGAGACGAACATTTTTATTCTTGAGGAGCCTGCGCCTACACAACCGGATTTATCTCTTCCTATTTGGCTCCAGCGATATAGAAAGTTCACGGCGATGAGCAGGAAGCGGCTTTTTGACTCCTCACCACCAGGATTCATTTCGTCTCTCAGTTGTCCCAATAGACAGGGAGAAATCACTGCAAATAAGATATACGCTAACTCAGCGTATGCTCCAACTATCATCCATAAATGGACTGATCCGCATTGCGACACACCCCCTAATTGTCAATTCTGGTGGTCGCACTGCGACCCTAACCTTTGCCACCGAATATGCACACGCCTTCATTTTGCCCGGTTTCGAGATCAACTGCTCGCTTCCCACGCCCTCTCGAATAATGTAGAAGAATGCTTACAAAGAGTTCGCAGTGACACATCACTTTTAGAAAGAATCATGCACTTTAGGAAATGGTCTCTTTAAAGGTTTTAATGCCCCTTGGTGTGCTTTAAGACAATGGGCAAAAACTGTATAACAGTTATAGGATTCTGCAGGGTGTTTTCAGTAACTTGAGTGGAGTGTAAAAAAACTGAAAGTGACTTTTCAATGATTCAAATGCTCTTTCCCCCCTTTTCGTTCCCCATTCTTTCCTTCCCCACACCAGGGCGTCTTGCGTTTTTCTCATTAAGGCCTATCAATCAATCAATTAACCAATGAATGAATGAGTGAATGAATGAATGAATGAATGAATGAATCAATCAATCAATCAATCAATCAATCAATCAATCAATCAATCAATCAATCAATCAATCAATCAAATCAATCAATCAATCAATCGATCGATCGATCCATCAATCAATCAATCAATCGATCGATCGATCCATCAATCAATCAATCAATCAATCGATCGATCGATCCATCCATCAATCTATCAATCAATCAATCAATCAATCAATCAATCAATCAATCAATCAATCAATCAATCAATCAATCAATCGAGCTGCGTAGAATTCATCAATTCTACGCACCTCCGCCGATGGACGCAGGTTTGGTCACAACCTACCCATATACAGCATCGCTGAAAAAACGTGTACTAAGATGTGTACGTAGAACCCGTCCTTTGATTGATTGTAGGGTTTAACGCGCCCACGGAACGCAGGCGATGAGGCGCGCCGTAGTGGAGGGCTTCGGATTAATTTCGACCACCTGGGGATCTTTAACGTGCCCCGAAATCTCGTACACACGGGCGTTTTTGCCTTTCGCCTCCATCAGAAAAGCGGCCGCCACGGCCGGGAATCGAATCCGCGACCACGCGTGCTCATCAGCGCAACGTCTTAGCCACTGAGCCACTGCGGCGGGTAGAACCCGTCCTTTATTAAAAGAAGCGAGACAAGCGAAACATTTAATTTCAAATGCCTGCCTATGAAATTCGAAGCTTATTAGGAGATGCAACTAGGCCGTTGCGCAAACGGGTTCGTGACTTCAGTTACCATGTGGGAGCCGGACGCTGTCTGGGGAGGGGGGGTGAAAGCAGGCGCTAAAAAATAAATTTGCCCGCCTCCATAATCTAATTACTATGGTTGAAAGAGCAACTTTAGCCAGCACGTTCATCATTTTCGAAGTCGTTACTAAAATGACATGGGGGCAGAAAGTTTGTAAATAGGTCTTTTTTTCAATAATACCGCGTGTTAGCAGCAACATAAAGATGCAATGAGTGAATGGGGAAATGCCGCGTTGTACGATTAATGGTTGTTTTGATCATTTGGGTCTCACGTAGTGGGGACAAGCGTAGCCTCGTTGCGGGCAGGCACGACGCAGTATTTCGGGTACTTTGATTTATCCGCGGCTTTTATTGTGCTTTTAAATGCTTAGATTATCGCACGGCAACCCAAATACACAGATCACATTTGCCCAATTTAAGGTTGGCCGATAGGCTGCCATCACGGTGTAGCTGCCTTCGATTGTCTGGCTTGAAAAATGAAACAACCTAATTTAATACAAAGTTATGAGGCTGGCAGAGGTTTGTAGGTGTATTTTATACAAACTTCCATAGAAAAGCTCCCAAATGAACCGTGGATGGAGAAGTTCCGGAGTGTTGAATGGTGGGCCTAACGTTGCCTTGACAGGATTTTATTGTCCGGCACAATAAAAAATTGGCAAAGCTTGCACTAAGTCGCACACGGCTTGAACTGTAGCGTAGCTATATATGATTTCTTTCTATACGTGAGCACTACAGAACACATCACCTGCATTTGTATAAGTTTGAAATGTTTATTTACATGTTCCGTCGTGGCTTTGCACTGTGCTAGTAGTATATAGTAATCGTCATATGCAGCGATATCACCACTGTGTTACTCATGCCAAGCATTACATGCGCAGTAGCGCTTAATGACAGCTGGGGCGCAGCGGCTGCGGGTACGTGCACGACGCCTGCGCGGCGATCCTGGAGTCGCGTCGAGGTTCCTTGGGAGCAGGTGGTGCTCCAGCTGTGGCGTTGTTGATTGCTAGGCAACGCGAGGCGCTCTGCGGGCTTTTCGCCAGTATTTTTTTTTCTTACTGCGCGATCCGGGGACGCTCGGTGGTCGCCGCTCGGCACGCGCTCACGAGCGCTCGTCATTTTTGTGTTATTTTTAGCGCGGTAATACAGTTAAACCTGGATATAACGAAGTTGACGAAAAATCGCAATTTTTAATTACATGCAGGTTTTCGTTACAAGCAGCGTGAAAAAGCAGAAACAAAACCAGAATGCTAGACATCAGTGAAGGTGAGCTCACCTTTCAGGGATTTATTTCACAGTGAAAAATTGCTCAATTTTTGCTTGCTGCTTTCCCAAAAGCTTAGGCACTATAACGGCACCCCCAAAAAAACGAGGTCACTTACCCCTGTATTCACAAACGTAACTTAAGAGTCACGTTTGCCTTTTGACACTTTTCGGTGCCTTAACGCGTTTCGAGAACCAACTTATTTATGCTGAAAAGACGCCTTTTCACGAAGTTAATTCTCGTTTCCATACTTACAATTGGTTAGAGGGTGCTTGCTTGAATGCTCTACCGGGCGGCGACGTTCTTCGTTATCGACTGCGGAGACGACAGTTAGATATGCGAGCTTGTCTTGAAAATACGAAACGTTTCCTTTTCTGGTAGCAGAAGTCATCACCGACGATACGACATTACAGATAGCAGTGGAGACGCACGACTACACGCCGCCAGGCAGATCTAGCGCCTAAGCGACACCGCGCTTACACGTGGAAACGCACGGTAGTTTGCGGTGCGGGCGAAATCCGCTAAATTGGTGCATTCATCCAGACGCTGTTCCAAAAAAGTGCAAAAAACAATAACTCATCAGCGTGGCGAAATCAAAGTTAACCGTCGCAACGTCTTCGTTACATTGGGGTCGCAAACACATGGGCTTCAATGGGGACGGCAATGGGGAATTGAAAAACTTCGTTACATCCAGGAATTCGTTATATTGAGGTTTAACTGTAACACAACCCCAGCGTGACTAGTGCTCTGCCCTAGATGCGTTTGCCATTATCATGAGACGCAAGAAGGGCCATAAGAAAGTACACATTATTTGCATTAGACGATTGGAACTTCCAGACATGCCTTAGCCAAAAACGTTATTTATGCAAGCCGTCTTGAAAAATTCGTGTGTTGCTAACGTGACCGCGTGAACCTTACAAAGAACTTGCATGACATCTAGGAAACTTCTTGCTGGACTTCTCAGCAAGTTTTCTGAGGCGTCAACTTTTTATTGGCGTCTTAACAACTTCTCCTTGAGATATGCTTTGCTAGAGTTATATTTACACAGGGCTACTTTAAGTATTGCAACCGACTGTGCGCACAACACACTAAACGGCATCCCCCCTTCCTCCCTTTTCATGGCCTCTGAGCTCCAAAAGATTCTGATTAAACTGCCACATGGTTTAAAAAACCTTCGTTACATTTAGGTCTGCTTACGTGCTCGAAGGTGAATCCCGGCGTTAGCAAACACTTATTAACTGGTGCGTTGTATTTGCAGCTCTCACTTCACTTTCGGTATTTCGTCTTCTGGCGCGATTACTCCAAGAAGAAGACTGATAGTATGCACCACAGCTTTCCTAGAGCAATAGTTCTACGCGATGAGTTACACCTGTTCTCTTTCAAGTGACATCACGTTCTCGTGTCACTTAGCAGGCAATATTCTAACTGTTGTTCAAACGACTCCAAGAAGTCAAGCGAGCCTCGAAGGCAGATGGGGCGTGAACTGTCTGTGTTTGCGCGTGCGCATGTCGGTAAGGACTTCCTTGTCGCAAAGCTTATTTATGAGCTGCAAGTAATTCATAGTGCGCGTTCTAAAGTACAAGCTCTACGTACAGTTTTTGCGACTTTTGTGTGGGGGTCTCAATGGGAACCTATGCGTAAGGTCAGCTTGTTGCTTCCATTAGTGTTTGGGGGTGCTGGGCTGACGCATCGTTGTGTACACCAACTTGTGTCTCGACGCCTAGCCTATATCTCCTTGCTCTGCTTCGTTAGTTGTTTTACTAAGCGCGCCCGAAGCCAAATGGGCTGGCGTTGTCTGGTTTACATCTAGGCGATATTGCATGTCTGATTTTATGCATCAGCATCCGTGAATTTGAGACCTGAATAAATTACGCATTTCTATTTTTTTGCTCTACTCCGTCTTTGTTATACCACACAGAGAGCTGTGCTTCATTACAGTTGCCTTCTGATTTCCCTGGTTTTAAGTTGTTACTCGTGGGTTCTTAAGCAGTTTTGTTCGCTTATACAGACGTTAAAATATGTTATCCTTTGGCTCTTTGTATTACGCCATGCTGGATTGACATTGCATCAACGATACTGTAGTTAAAGACTATCATTCCTGGCATACCAGTGCTAAAATTTAACTCGGGGTAAGTGGCTTGCTGGCCTCAAATATCCTCTCGTTAACAGCTAAAAGAACAAGGTCGTCTTCGTATAGCATTCCAGAGTACGTTTGACGGAAACTACACAACTGCAGTAAAAGCTCGTTAATTAAAACTCGGAGGAGTCCATAAAATTGCTCGAATTACGCGGTGTTTGAATTAGAGGGCGGGCGATGTCCGAATGGCCATCGCGCCACATTGCCCGGGGAGAACACAACGAAGCCACTTCTGGACTCGTTATCGCGAATTAGGCGTTACTACACCAGTGACCCCACACAGCGACCGCGGCACCAAGAAAACGTGCAGCGGCATGCGCCGGAGCACTGGCGCCGGCGGCGCGGCGCCCGCTGCGGAAGCGAAATAAGGTGTCGCAGCAGCGTAGCGCGAGCGCTACGCTGTTGTTTTTTAAAGACTATAGCCTTTCTTGGGCTACTTAAACCAAGAAATTTTGGTCTGTCTGTCTGTATGTCTGTCTGTGACTCGATTCAACCACCCAGCCAAAGAAAAATTGATATTGCGCAATAGTTTTATATACTCACAGCCACATGTAAACATCTGAGCCCGGTTTATATGTTCATACTTGTCAGCTTTGTTTGAACAAGAACAAGACATTACGCAAATATATGACAGGAAATCAGTACACAAGGGATATTTGCAGTGTTCCTTTATTAAAAAAATTATGGCTGCTTGGTTTTTCGATAGCAAATGATATTCTACATCTACTGCAGAAAACCGCCGCCTTCTGGCGGCATATGAAAAATCACGCGGCAACAGCAACGAAAGGTTCCACTAGCTAGGTTCCACGTTCTGCTTGGAACGCACGGGGAGCACGGCCACGCGGTTCTATAAACCTTCTAATTGGGCGCCTCCCTGCACGCACGTCTCCGCCGTACTGCAGCGCTGGCATCGAGGAAACCAGCCTGTAGCAGTGGAACGCGGTAAATTCAAATCGCCTTGCGCAAACCTTTAGTGTGTTTACCTTAGAATGAGCGAGACGGTACAGGAACAGCATGAGAGGTGAGCGGGAAGGCAAAGGGGGGCATTTCCTTGGCAAATGTCTACAAAGAATATCGTCTTTTGACGACATTTGCAACGAAAGGAGCAGATACGCGGCCAATTTTTTGTTTCATTTTTTGCATCTCTGGTAAATTTGGTTTGCTTTGGATGTGCACAACACATTATAATCCCTCTAGACCGACTTCTTCTTCGAGGAGTGATGGAAACCAGGGGATCCCAGTTCCAATTAACCGTTCTGCATACCGACGCATTAGAATTAGCGGGAGTTTTCCCCCATTGAAGTATAGAGGGCTGTGCCAAGACAAGGGCGTCAGATTGAATTAACTGTAAGTTCGAATTAACCTAGTTCGAAATAACGAGCATTATACTGTACTAGACCATTGCGTCGGTGAATGTGCGTTACGTAGAATTTTAACTGACTTTCTTCCATATTTTTTTATAACCCTGCCATGTGAAGCATGCATTAAGTTCCAAAAGCACTCCTCTTTTAATCCCCGACAAGTGCTGATCTGCAGTGTGCATTCCTGGCTTTACCATGTCAGGGGCACCTGTTATCTTGGTACATTTACCTAAAGAAATGAATTAACTCGTCATATAGACCCTGGAATCGCAAAGTGCTTCCCCTCAATTCTCAGTTTACGTTGTTTAGGCGTGCTATGAATTGCCATCGCGCTCTAGTTGTATGTTTGCATATCTGTAATTGTCTGCCCATTTCGTTACTACGGAAGTAAATACTTCTTTGGGAGTGAGATTTCATGACATTCCTGAAAGAACCGTTAATGTTATGATATGTGAAACAGCATGCACCCCTTATAAAAATCGTATTCAAGCAGGAAAAGGTGACTGATTTAGTGTTAGTTGTCTGTGTTAGCGTCTGTTGCAATAAATAAAGTTGTACATACTTCGATTGTCTCAAAATACACGTAAAGAAGTGTGTTTGCGTACGAGTGAACCCGCTTTCTTATTTTCAGGAAAAGAAACCGAGAGTAACCGTATGGCCAGAAAAACAAATAAAAAGGTTGGTACAATAAACAAAAGTTGGTTTTTCCGCAGGACCTGCGCCTTCTTCTGGTTCCTCTACATGGCGTGCAATAAATGTGGGTTCTTTTTTGCACAACCATAGAACAGCGCAAGAAAACAAGGCACAAAACTACAATAGGTGAAGTGTGCACGAGTAACTTTACATGAATGCTGACGCGTTAATTCACCTGTTGAACGGTGGTTTGGGCTAGTTGGTGGTGCATACTGAAATTCGAAACAACGCAAAAAGACGGGACAAGGAAACAATGACACAAGGCGCTGATTAACTGGTTGGTTTATTGACAAGTTCCCTTGTCTTGTGGGAAGACCTATATCGGTCAGACTGGGAGCTGTCTGAACGATCGTCTCCGCGAGCATGCAAACACACTGAAAACGGGTGCTGGCAGCAATCTTGCCACACATTGTCACGACCACGGCTGCTCGCCCAGATTCCACGATACCCGTGTTGCAAGAACGTATAAGGGTCAGCGTGAGCGTGAGGTCTCTGAAGCCTACCTCGATCATTCACAAGGCAGGCGGCGATCGTGTGAGTAAGCCGTCCATTGAATTACTAAAAAAAAAGAAATCCGCCATCTGGATTCATAAAAAGCTTGATTGTTCAGGATGTCTTCCTTGCCTCAGCGCCTCTGGCCACGTCTCATATCAGCGTTGCTACCATTTAATCAATGCACGTGTATCAATCTTATATTTTGTGTGCAATGTTCAATGCACTTCTTTTTTTCGTGCTCTTTTTCGTGCTTCCTTCTTCTTTATCGTGTTCCTTCTCGCCTTCTTTTCTGGGTATATTTCGCAACCCGCGCAATAAACCAACCAGTTGTTAGTCAGCGCCTTGTGTCGTCGTTTCCTTGTCCCGTATTTTTGCCCTGTTTCGAATTTCAGTATCGCCTGTTGAGGTAACATGTATATTTCCTGTGCATGTGGAGACCTCTAGCGGGAAGTTTCAACTGTTTCAGGTAACATGTTCTATATGAAACGTACTCTTTGACGAGCGGGAAAGCCGTCAAGAGAGTGCTTTCAGCACAAGCAATAGTGTGTCTTGTGACAGACTTGGCAGCCGAAATGTTGACGTCAGCCCGTGCGCACTACAAGGCATTTCGTAACCGGTGCGCCATTCAGGGTACGCTGCGTGGACAGAGCCCAACTGCTTGCGCCAACAGGGAGGGGCACGCCTACGGCGGCGCTTTCGAGCAAACCTAAAGCGTCTATAGTATATCTTCGCCTACATGGGTTTAGGCTTACTTTATCTGCCGATATGTGATGCCCGCTTTCACTGAAAGCGTCGATGAGGAATTCATAGGACAATGTTCAGCTCCGTTATCAACTCTTTGCTTTCATGTGTCTGTTCTTGCCAAGAGTTACAATCCAGCGAGCAGTAACAAGCTGTAGTTGGAGGTACGTGCACCGCTTTGCGCATGCCGACAGTGCCATGTTGCCGATGGCCACCCAGTGCACCGCGGACGCCTACGACCAAAACTGCGATGTCATGAGGGTTGTGTCTCCAAGGCGGCTGCCCATGTGCTGGTTCCGTGGAAGGCGAAACTCACGACACGGTTGCAAGCCATTTGCGCTGCAATCGGCCATCTATGTGTGCCATTCCATAATTGTTTGGCCGATAGGTACCTATAGCAACAACAAAAAACGCAACACAAAAACTAGTGTCTGTGCTACTTTAAATGCCTCCTACTGCGAAAATTTACCAGACGTTTGACTTAAATAAGGGGCACACGCTGCTAAGCATCTAGAGACAAGGCTTTAAGCTTTGCAAGCGTCCAGAAATGTCCATGTGGCAGGGTACACAGCACATAGCATAGTGACGTCAATGCACCAGATCTCCAGGTTCTGACCTTGAAATTGGTGGCCTTTGTCGTCACCGCCGTTTGATCGTCATTTTGACTGCACACATAAAGCGCACATTTCGTGTATAGAAAAAAACAACAACTTATGACAAACTATTGAACGTGGCCATTAAATATCCCGAAATGAAAGCTAAACGGAAGAAAACATGACACGCCGCAAAACCGAAAGGCAGCAAGTATAAGTAGCGCAGGTTCTTTCTTTCGGTGCAGACACAAAACGTAAGTAGTATCCTACCAATATGTGATGCACTGAGCATAATTGCATTAGTAGATGGACGTGTTCTTAGTATGAAAAAATCAACAGAAATTCAGACAATTTCTACTAATGTGAAGCATTCTTATGCCGCTTGTACAGAGTGTGAGTTCTTTACAGCCAAATATAGCTATCAGTAGTGAAAGACGTTCGATTATTTTATTGTTTTTTTAAGTTCTCTTTTGTTTCCTTTCGCCATTTATGTAAATTTATACAATTACACCAAGAAAGTGCCTTTACTTCACTAATTTTTTTTCCGAAGATGCAAGGCGTGCAGCAAAGTTGCTCGGTTTACGCTTTTTTATCCGTATTTTGAGCGTTCTTTTGCGTACTTTTTTCGCTTAGTCTTCGGTTTTGGGGGGAGATATATAAGATATGCATGTTGTTGATTTTGTCAGCCAGTTGTGAAGATTTTATTTTTTCTATTTTACCGATTTGATGGTTTTACAAAATTTGTCCGCCCAATTATGTCCTGTTTGCGGCATTATAACAATTACAGGTGTTACTTTCGCCAAATCTGCATTTTTGTAGAAATGCAGGGCGTTACAAGGTCCTGCCTGTGGGAGTGCCCAGCAAGGAATTCTACGCATTAAAAATATGCTGAAGATACCAATAATTGTAGTCACTCCTGACAAGAGCACGTTGAGGCTGCACCATAGGATAAATGTAGAACGCTGTCCAAGGCAATCTGCTTCCTCAAAGCTCAAAGGGAATGGTATTGTAACTACTCCCCCGTTATTCTACCTTGACCTTTCATACGATAGTTTAGCAGTGCGTTACAAAATACGAACATCGCGTGGCAGCACCACTCCTGCGTGACCAGCACGTTAATAATCCTATTCTTAGGGTATACCACCTCCTTAGGTTATAGAGAAGAGAGCGAAATGCCACTTCCTTTGAGGAAACAGTGGCATGAGCAAATCATTTTCTTAGGAGCCCACCCCAATGGACCTCTCCCTGTATGTAAACACTGTGACGTCATGAAGCGCACGTGCGCGACGGATGGCGCCTGCTGCCGGCCGCCAAATGCGGCGGCGGTTGGCATAACGCGCCTGCGCCGACGGCCTGGCCTGGCCGCGCGGCGCCCGAAAAGAACGATGTGCCGTTGGTTCAGACCGTCGCTGGCCGCCAACATTACAGGTGGAGGGTCTAGCTATCCTAGCTTCGGCCGTCACACCTCCATGTAGCCTTCTGCAGAACACTTTCGTGTATCGTACGGTCAACTGACGAGGGATGATTTCGGATAATCAGTGCGCGACAGAACAGCCTATACGAGTCATTCTGAAGGTTGGTACTGTTGCGACGCCTTTCAAGAATGTTTTTTTTAAGATGCTTTGTGTTCGGACACATATCAAGGAAAGCTCATTCATTGTTGTTTTTGAGGTCCGCTTAAGTGAGCGCGGTGCCTGGCTCAGGCAGCGTATGTGTCCTCTGTCCTTAATCTCTTCGCGTCGCCCCGAGACAGTGGCGTACCCACGATTTCAGGTCGAGGAGAAAAAGGAAAGGTAAAGCATGAAACTATTACAAAGAAAAATAAGCAGCAAAGAAGCAAAAACATAAAGAGCAAAAGCCAATAATTATTTCGATAAAAATATCGCGATGATGTCGGGTTCTACGTATAAGTGCCTGATTGTTTTGTTATTTTTTCCCCGGTGAAATCGCGAAACGCTTCATCGTCATTGTGATCAGTAACGTAGCAGCTACATATGGTTAGTGCGTACGATCTATGGTGCGTACAGCTTGCGACAGTGGGACTGAAATAGTTATCGGTAGTCATTATTTGATGATAGTTAAAGTTATTGTACGCCCGCTGCATACGCCAGCAACGGGAGGCCGCAACAAAAGAACACGTTCACTCAGTCCGTTCGCTTAGGCCAAACAGATTTTTCGAGATTTTTCGAGAGACGTGATCGGTCCATTTCGCGCCTAGCTAAGGCACATACACGTGAGCACGGCAAACATCTCTGTTTTGCCGCATCCTCAATGCATAATATAATTGATCAAGGTAAAAATTTATTACACTTACAAGGAAAGAATTTCGTTCGTCTTGAACAGATCGCCCGACACGATTAAAACTTGTGGTCGATCTGGCGGCAGGCGGCTACCGCGGATCGCTCGTCGAAAGATTTATTTCGCGTCGCATAAGCAGGTTAGGCATTCCTTGTCTTTTAAAGACGATAGTCTTTCTTGGGCTACTTAAACCCAGAAATTTTGGTCTGTCTGTCCGTCTGTCTGCCTGTGACTCGATTCAGACACCCGGCCAAAGTAAAACAATGCCTGCGCAATAGTCTTATATAGTCACAGCTAAATGTGTCCGTCTAATTCCGGTGTAATGTTCCATACTTTCAATATTGTTAGAGAACAACAAGACATTACGCATATATAAGACAACAAATTAATACAGAAGTGATATTTGCAGCGTTACTTTACAAAAAATCGTACATGTTTGATTTTGGCGAGATTAAATACTTCATCAACTGAAGAAAAAAATATCACTCCGCCGTCGCCTGCTCTCGCCCGCGCCATATAGCTTCAGGCGGCATTTGAAGAAATCAAGTGGAAACAGTTACGAAAGGTTCCACTAGATAGATTACACGTTCTGCTTGGAACGCACGTGGAAGTAGGGCGCCTCGATTCACGCGCGTCTTCACCGTACGGCAGCGTTGGCATCGAGACACCCGGTTTGGAGCAGTGGAACGCGGGAAATTTAAAATGATTTAAGCAAACCTTTGGCGTCTTTACCTTTGGAGGAGCGCGAAACAAGAGAAACAACATGAGAGGTGAGCGGGAAAGCGAAGGGAGGCATTTACTTGGCAAAAGTCGATAAAGACTATGGTCTTTTGACGACATTTGCAACAAAAGGAGCAGATACGCGGCCAATTTTTTAATACAGTAGTCTACCACGTCAAAACATGACAATATTTCGCAGCAAGAAAATTTCCCTGTGCCCACCCTTCGCCCCTGGAACTATTTCACTGGACCAAATTTCTGCTGGTGCTGCATGATAGCAGATGGTTGATAAACAGCTCGTTTCATGGCACTAATCAGCACGGACTGCCAATGTAGACAATATGACTGCGCTATGAAGAACAACAGAAGTTCGAGAATGGGAAGTGTTGCTCAGAGTAGGAGCAGACCATGTCGCTACTTTGGCTGCCAGCCTATTCGGCGCATTGCGCGCATCCACAATAGCCGCCGAATTTACCTCTTTGGGGACGCGGAAGAGCCTGATGCCTCTGATTTTGCTCGCACTACTTGCGTAGCCGAGAGCACAGCAGCCCACCGGCATCAGAAAAGCCAACACATAAACACAAACTACACTTTTGCGCGCGTCTAATGCAGCCTTCATGCATACACGCCGCGCGCCGGTCCGAATGTTTTGCCAACCACCCTCCCGGCCACGCCCAGCATGTGCGCTCATCGTGACCTCATGGCCGCCCCGTGACGTACCCCGGGAGAGGTCCATTCCCGGGCGTTAAAGGGTGGAACAGTGCGCTTATTTGATTTTCTCCTTTTTTAACATTACAAAAAAGTTATTATAAAATAAGAGAAAAGAACAAGGGCCGAGTCGTCCGGGTGATATGGTGGTGGTTCTATTTTACAAAGATGGAGGGTTACAGGAATACAAAGCAGCTCAAGCGAGAGCTGCTCCCGTGGATACGGGCACCGAAGACGATGATTTCATCGGTGCAGCGATGATGATGATCTATAAAGTTTTAATATCTTCCCCGGCCACAAAGAAGCCGGGGTCAGTCTGCGGCCATTAACAACGATAAGTTCTGTCCGTCCGATCCGATAGGGCAGTCAGAAAGTAAAACTGTCACAGGGGACGTCTTTTGAAGACACGCCCAGAATGTCGGCGCAGACGACGCAGCCAGGCTGAAATACGAAGCCCGTCTTCGACGTTCTTGTAGTGTGATGGAAGTTCCCCAGCTTTCTTCACTGTGATATCCGAATATCTTGGAGGCTCTGGACTCTCGTAATTAGATTGTCGCTGTCAGGTGCCGTGTTCTTCAGAAGGTTTCTCCAGTATATTGTTTTCTAGAATGCTTTGTTGACTACGCGCTGCGGCCCTCTTCCTTGCATGTCTTATAAAAACGTAGTGATCCCGCTCTTCAGTTCTGTGCATCGCTTGTATGTAGGTCGGTATGTGCGTCTCATCTTTCTCGTTCAACATTGGCAGTAGAACAATCATGAGCTAATGCTCGAGACATTGGGTATACGCAGCTTCTGCCAACGCAGTGGGAGTCGATGAGCCCTTTGTCTTGCTTGCGGTCATATCGGCGCACTCTTCAAATTCACACGAATGTAAGGCACTTTCCGCTGGAACTTCAAAGGCATCCAACATAGGGGACACATTCTCACCTTCTCTGTGGCGAAAGAAATGTGACAGAGGTGACTATTCTGGCAACAAGGCTGGTCCACCAAGGGTTTTAAAGTCAAGTGTGCCGTAGCATAGTTCCGTAAGTGCAAGAAACTCATTGAAGTTTTTCGAATAATATAATTTCTCCATGATCTCGCACTGCTCGATGGTTTCAGGTTTCGTGTCTTTCAATCGGAAGTATAATCTGATCATTATATGCGCGATTTCGTCCTCGCAGTTAATGTTGGTGGCATATTCCTCATCCAGGGAGCCTGTGTCGATGAACGGTTCAATTCCCCCCGTTTCACGATCTCAAGACAACTTCAGGTTTCCGCAACTAGCGCATAAAACTCTTCAACACATCGTAAACATCGTTAATCGTTGTGGTCAACCGTAGTGCCGCTTCTGCGTCTCTGCGTAGTTTTCGAGCAATGAACCGCGCCTCTTCTCTTCTTTTTTTCAGTTCACCAAGACTGACCGTACACACAGGAATAATCTGTTCGGGTTAATGCATATTTCATTACCCAATGAGCTTTAGCGTGCACCTCACCTTTCACAAAATTAGTTTCTGGACCCATCGGGCAGTAGTCAGAGGTGAGGTTGCATCGTCGTGTCATCTGCCCATCACGTCGGTCGGCTTTCGGTAGCACCACCGTGGCTCTTTCCATCCCAGCGGTCCGTCGTCGGCATCGAAGGGTCTTCCTCCTTATAATAGGCCAAAGTTGAGATAACTCTGAGTCGCAGGAGGGCCTTCATCCCGGGTTTCGGCACCATATAAAAATAAGAGGAGAGACCAAGGGCCGAGACGTCCCGGTGATACGGTTCTACTTTAAAAAGGTGGCGGATTATAGGAAGACGAAGCAGCTCGAGTGAGGGCTGATCCCGCGGGATATGGGCACCGATGATGATGATCTATAAAGTTTTAACAGTTATCATGTGCTCACCCCTCGCATAAGTTAGAAGAGGAAGGAGACGCCAGCTGGTTTACACGCGAATATTCCCCACAGAAACCCGGTGTATATGCTTCCGGCATTGCAGAGTCATGCTGCTTGAAAAAAAATATATATATGCCATTTTACTGTTATCCTGCCCAACAGCTTGTTTGCAGGGTCAACAGGATAATTGGCTGAAAACGGGTCCTTTTATTTATCTTGCGCAAATCTGAAGATCTCATTACAAAACAGCAGAGCCCATCTGTATTTTAAGCTGCACGGGACTACGACAATAAAGCTGCGCGGGCCTACGAGACATATAATGCTATTCGTAATATCAGCAACACGCAGACACTGGTTAACTGCTGCGAACAAGAAATGTTCGTCACTGCCTTATACAACCACGGCCTGCTCACTTGCACACGAGCAAGCTTAGCAGCGACCGCTCCTAGGTAGCATTGCTGACATACAGGTCTTGAGAAAAACACAGTACCATAGGGTGTACACAGCAGCAGCACTATGCGAATATCGAGGTAACAAAATTTTTTGTCTTGAGGTAAATTATTTAACAGATAGTTCTACCTCTGTTGCATGAACACGAATGCCAACGCACGAGAAGCGAAAAGAAATGTCAAAGGGTTTTTTACCACAAAAAGGTTTCTTTCCGATAAGCTTATTCCAGAACGTTCTACTGGTTATCAATTAGAAAAAAAAAATGTCCGAATGTGATACCGTAGAAGCAGCCCCATAAACATGCACACAGTGCTTGGAGAGCTTGATAAGATTTGTAGCTTTGTGATGCATGCGGAGAATTAAAACGCTAATTTTAAGGCAAAAGCCATACGGGCTTTATCGTGGAAACAACATCGTCATGGTTGTTGTTTGGTACAGATAATGGCCACCATTCTAAAGAGTAAGAACAAAACGCATGTGTGTTCGTAAGGGAATCGCACCCAGTTTTCTAGAGCAACGGCTACTAAGAATTGAAACGGGAAAGAGTGCGACGCGTCCTTTTAAATGAAAATATATCGTAACCAAGCGCTCTGCTGTGGGTAAACGACTGTACTACGCGCATCATTGGTTACTATTTCATGCCACAGTTGCCTTCTACACATTACACGAGGGTTGGGCGCCCCGAAAAACGTTACATAATGGCAGTAACAAAGGATTGAAAAGCGGCCAGCAGAAATCTGCATAGAGATCCGCTTTCTGCGTTATTTTTTGTTTGTATCAGCTCACTTCAGGGCGTTATTGCATGCGGCCAGTCGCATGTGACCTTGCCCTCAATCATTGTGTGAGCGTCACCACGTCATTCGGATGCGTTCCAGTTGAGTACAAATAATACGTTAAACATGACATAAATTTGTGATTTACCCACAGGAAATAAACTACGCTATGCTGCCGATGCCTTGGACGCAAAATTATTTTCACAGAGTACAGCAGAATCGTACAACTAATCCATCATGCGTTGCTAGCCGGATACTGATACGAAACCACGGAGAAAAGAAGATATTGCCGGTGAGATCTTTGAGTGTCTCCCCCAGTTAGTAACGTCAGCTTGGGGACTCATGCCGTTGTTGTATGTGACACTCCGGTAGAATGTTGCTGCAGTTTCTCTGCTTGAGCTCGCCTCCCATTTCATGCTTGACTGCTTTGAAAAGCATATTTAAGCCCAATTATATTGCACCAAGCTTCTGAAATCTTAATACCGCTTGCAAGCTGCGGCCCATCAACAAGTCGCCTTGAAACTCGTGCAACAACGTTGTCTTTGCTGGACCATGTGCCCCAAAATGGCAGCGCTAGAGAACAAGTAGCTGTACTGCGGAGATTTTCACTTTATTTCGAAGGTTCACTTTTATTTCGAAAGAAGGTTGAACGGCCAGCTGCTAGTTCACACACAACTTACAAGAGGCAATAAGGGAAATCAAGCAGCAGGAAACAAAACTGGAAATAAAGCAGCTTTTTTTTTGCTTCAGAATGTTGACAACAGGTTGATGCAATTTCGGTGTTCCGCAAGTTGGTCGTATGTCACCGATGTTATAAGTACTCGTTTTAAGGCGCTTCCGACGGACGGTCGGAAGGAGATGAGAGCAAAAGGGGAATCTAACCCGACATGCGCCGCGCACAAAAAGCTCTTATGGCCATGTGCTCCAGGGGCTCTGGCCTTTACTTTGATGCAAGCCAGATTCGTTTATGGCTCTGTAAGTTTGGCTTACCGTGGGAAAGGTGCGAGGTTGTAGCGTATGCAGGCGCATAAAAATGGAAAATTGCAAGCACGAGAAACACCGAAAACGTTTTGCAGGAGTGGGATTCTTTGCAGCAAAGTTTTGGCGTACCTTGTTACTACTAACTACCGGTACTTCAAAACTGCAGAACAATGAAGGGCTGAAGAATTCTATGTCGAGGACACAAATTCAATAACAGAACCGAAAAAAACCTCCACTAACTTGAAACCTGGGGAGGAGCGAATCATACAGTGTTTTAGTCTATTCCTGGCGCCTTGGCATTTTTGCCAGCGGAGGTGAAGCCGTTGTGGGATAGAGGTATACAGCTTTGCTGTAAAAGTATCTTGTCTTTGAAGCACGAAGCTCTCTAGCGCGAGGCGTAAACGGCGCTTTTTAGTACGCGTTACGTTCTAGCGCGAGACGTAAACGAGTTTCCCGGTGTTTTAGTACCGTGACTACATGAGACGACAATTACGACGACGACAGGAGACGCCAACAGCCCTAGCACTTAAGGGGCTTCGCCCCTAATAACTTGAAGCCTAGTTACATGAATAATAGCAACGATACCCATGAATACTATGCGCCGGTAAGTTTAAGGCTTATAATGCGAGTGAGTTATGAGGTGTGCAAGATATTAAGATAAAAATGGAGAGCTGCGGATTGGCGGATCCAGAGGGGGGGGGGGGGTCCAGATGTCCTGCCCCACCCCCCTTAATTTTGGAATTTATACCCCCAAGAAGATGAACCCTCAGGTTATAGAAGTCGAGTTGATAATTTTTTCTTGTATTTTTGGTTATCCAAAACTTTGGTGAGTAAAGAAGGCCACTATCCTCATCCTCCTCCTCATCATCATTATAATGACTAATAGAAGCTCACCCTCCTTTCGGAAAAAACCTGGATCCGCCGCTGAGCCGCGTACACCAGATATCGAGGATAGGATGATAGAACACCCGGAAAACGTAATGCAGGGATCCACGTAGACCATTCTCAAATAAATATTGGGCAGCAGAACGACGTTCATACACACATATACCGGCTGCATAAAATGATTATTAAGCTCGAAAAAGTGTATTGGACATTGTGAACACCGTATAAAGAAAAATAGAAGCAAGAGAACGTTGGGAGTTGAAAGTTTGAAGATACAGACTTTGAAGGTACAAAATATTTATGGAAAGCAGAGAAGAGTGCGGCGTCTACTGTAACAAAAACGAGTTTCTCAGGCTAGGAGTGATGTGTTTAGGACGCAACTTCAAGGAGATATTCCAGGCGTTTTTTATCATCAAGGAAAATGACGAATGCGTGAGCACACCGTCTCTGGCTTTGCACACAAAAGAAAAAAGCGTATCTACAGCTTCAATCACAATCTCTGAGAAAGCTGCTCCTTCCTTATCTTTTTTTAGCGTTTCGGCGCATTATATGTATGTGGCCCTTCTCATCAACAAAGCCTCAGTTAATGTCTAGCGCTCGTCCCGTGTCACTGTCTGTCCCCGCCTAGTGCGCTTTTTACTATGTCGAAGTCGTATCACCAACTAGCTCAAATTTCTGCGTTGATATGTAAAGTAGGTCATTGAGAAATATAGCGGACTCTAGGGCGCTGCACGTGTCTATGAATTTTCGTAGGGATCGTGGGGCGCTTAATTCTCGTCAAATTTCGAGCAAAACAAGTAAAATTCGTGCCGCTCTTTGCATTCATGCATTCGATATTCTTATCTGGTTGGCTGGCTATGAGAGGGACTGTAGATATAGCCGCTTACGCTGCGCTATCTATCGACGACTTTGTCTATAAAGGCTGTCCCCAGATCAGGCGAAGCGCGTTTTCACTAATTTCATTCGTACCACTCAAAAAATCTCGGCACTTTCTATACAGAAATTCTTTGTTTTAACAATCCAGGAACATTTATCGGGTGATGGCTGAAGTTTAATAACGAGGATTTCGTCCAGACCCCCTCCCCTCCTCTCCCCCCCCCCCCCAACAAAAAATACTTCTCGTGTAAAACAATTGAGACTGTGCGTATATTTTTGTTCATCATAATCTGAGAACGCCAGGCGCCAGCTAATTGGGTAATCTATCTTCTGTCAAGAGCTTTTCGACTAGTGCTTCAGCCAGAGAATGATCATCACTTCTGAAATTCTACACGCATAGTTTCCTGCAGAAAAAGCAGGCGGTATGCTTCACAAAAAAAAAACATGCATTAAGTAAAGCAGGAGTAATTCCCATGACGCACACAAATAACGTTGCAAATGAGAATTTTCTCATTACCTGAACCACCTCCTCCGACTACATTCACCTAAGTGTTCTGTATGGTCTGCCCACCAGGAGAATAATGGGTTCATTTCACAAGCAGGGATAATCGGAACGTGATTTTGTTTTGCGGAGCTTACCAGCTGAATTTTAAAAGCAATTTAAAAACAAAATAAAAACAAACAAAATTCGGTTCCCATGTGAAACTTGGAACGGGAATGCTTGTCTTTGTGTGGTTTATTTTGGGGTAGTTCGCAGCATGGAATCAGTGAAGTTTGTAATGGCGTGTTCGCCCTTTAAAGGACATAGTGAGTGTTATATTAGGTATTCGGTGTACGGTATACGTATTAGGTATACCCAATACGTACGTATTTGGTATACCTAATACGTATTAGGTACAGTATACCGAATACGTACGGTATACGTATTCGGTATACGTATTAGGTATTACGTATTCGGTGTAGTGCTCTACGTTACTAAATATTTAATAAACATTTTGACATGAACTTCATTGCTTGACTGCGGACGTCATTCGTTTCCGCATTGTGGCTTGTACATCTTATGTACGGATTCATTGAAATTAATCGCACAGAGATCATTACGTGTCGGTTTTTATTTAAAAGGTTTGATCGGTGGCGAGACATTTTCATAAACGTAATAAGATTTTTAGGTAGTTTGCAAGCGGTAGATCAAATATATTGAGGGTAAATTATTCTTGTTTCCCTAATCCATGTGGTGTTGCTGTATTCGACCTTACACCGTGCATTTGGGGGGTTGATGTTTTGGTTCCAGAAATTCGGACAGTAAGTGGAAGATAGATTTGCAATGCAAGCCTTTGGAATCTTTGAAGTATTGCTGCAGCCTTTTAATTGAAAACGGTGTCTCCATCTTTCTTTTCAGAATGCGTCAATCATTTTATCGGAAGTACACCAGTTGACAGAGACAGGTTACAGATGAACCTCACACTGAGCCCGACAATATGTAATGCTTGCTTCACTGGCCCTATCTGGAGATGTTCGTTGTCGTATGCGCTGCCATGCTCTGTTCATGGAAAAATTCTTTACCGCAGATTCAACATTACTATGCGAACGTGCAGTAAGAGAGAGCTCAGAGGATGTGACTCAGTACCAGCAGAGGTTTAATGTGCTTTGTGCGAGGTTAATAAGGTACTATTTTAATTGATTTTGAGAGTGACTCTTCTGCTATAATTTAATGTTGTTCAAAATTTGTTGATTATTGTCACTCCCCTGGTAAAAATCAATACCATGGTTCAATTTTTTTTGCGATCGTCACATATATGGCCGCTTTGGTTGTAGGTCAAGGCTGTTTCACATTATGCGGCCGTCATTTTGGCGAGTGTAAAACGTATTATAATTTTAATGTATTTTTGGTTTGCGTACATCTGGGGATAACTGGTTGCGGAAACGGCTGAAAATTCAAATTCATGTAGCTCTCTTGATATAACAAACTGGTAACTAAGATTGATGGGTGTTTTGATTTTTAGAACAATTCCGCCGTGATGTAGTGTTTTCATGTTTCAAGTAGACATGTTATCTAAGCCTGTTGAAAAATATGACGACAACAAGCTGAAAACTGTGCGAGGACATTTTTTGGAGTATTTCCATTCTATAATGGATAATCATACAACCAATTCACCAACATCTCTAGCGAAATTGCTCTAATGGACCCTCGGCGGTAACTCTGCTGGTTTTGTACTGATGCGGGATTGGCTGTCTAGTATTTCCTCAGAGCCTAAAAACTTTCATAAAGTCACACAAACTGCATATCAGAACATTAACTTTTGAAAAGTCAGCCCCGACGTCACTTCGTGACAAGCCAGTAAGCGATAAGTCATAAGTGGTAAGGCAGCTTGCGTTGTTGTATGTGGCTGGTTTGAACATCTGTTAGAAGGAGAAGGTGTAGGAGTTATCACATTTAATGTTTAATGCTTACGGCGTCTAGCGTGCTAGTATTAGAGTGAACGACACGAATAACTGCGTATTGCTCCCGCCATATTATTCGCTTGTACTCGCATAGTTCGCGCTGACAGCCCTTCTGTAACTCAACCATCGCCAGCAGCATGCAAGAAAAGAGGAATGAAACGTTTGGTCGAGTGCTTGCTGAGACAAATACCTATGTGCCCCGTAGTTGCATAAAAACCTCTTTTTGTCCAACTAATGATAATATAATTGGCCGATCGCCTGATTTGGTATGTGCCGTACTCGAAGGAACAACAGACACTTGGCTGAAGCTATCTGTCGCCACCGCTACGGGTCCCCATTCGCGATCGCCCCATCGCCCGCCTTCGCATGTCCGCTCCTGTCACCAACAAAGCTTAGCGCTTGTACCTCACGGGGAAAACCAATTATGACAGCGGCTGAAGGGGGTGTTTCCGAAGATGAAAGTTGTGAATAGTCTCCAAAAACTTCCCTGAGCTCGTATCAAGACGCCAGCATGCATTCTGTGAGTTGCTCTGCTGTACCGTCGAACAACATTTGTGTTATTACAGACTGCCACTGCGCTACCGCTCGTCGACACAGGTGCGGACTAATCTGTTGCGAGAGGGACGTTTGGCCGCCGGTAACGAAAACTGACAGGGTATGCTGCTGCCGGAGGACATCTGATGACATTATGGACGGTACGCTGCTCGCGTCGAGATCCGGGGTGAAGCATGGCCCGTGCAGTTTGTCGTCCTGAAGGATCGGTCCAAAAACGTTATTCTTAAAATGATCTTTTCCCTACGAGTGTGGGGCCGTATTATCTGGGATCGGACAGCCTCCCACTTTGTAAACCGGGGACACCACAGACCCACCCACCTAAATTCCGCTCGACAAAAATACGAGATCGAGTGTGTTAAGCTGCCTACTAGGAGATATGCTTTCTTGCCTGTACAAGTGAACAAGTTTCCTGATGGGGAATCTCTGCTAAAAGGCAATGTTCAGCTCCTTTTACAGACAGGAGACGGTGTCGCCAGGAGCATACAAAGGAGTTTTGCAAAGGACTGCAGCTTTGCAAGTCCTATAGTTACGAATTTTTGGTACGAGTCCCTGCACCTGACCAAGAGTATCAATGTAGTTCAAGTGAAAGGAACCGGAAAATTGTTTGCCGTCGATGCGTTGTCAAATAGCCTCGACAGGAAAAAGTAACTAATATGGTGAGAGACGGTGATAAAGGCTTTTTGGAAACCGAGAAAGATACAGTCAATGAAAGAGCCGTGGTCCGTGACTGAAAGAAGGTCGTCAGTAAACAATAGAAGTTCGATTTCACAAAAGTGGTGCTTTCTATATCCATGCTGGTGTTTAATAAAGAAGTTACTGCATTCGATAAATGTGATGAGATCGGAAGAAATTAAATACTCTAGAAGTTTGCAAATGATGTGGTTAGGGGATTGGTCTGTAATTGGTGGTTCCTTTACAGTTACCTTGTTTCAGTACTGACACCACTCTCCCCAGTTCCCAATCACCGGGTAGCACAGAACACTCCGGGGGCTCGATGAAAATTTTTGACGATCACGACGATGCCATGGAGCTGTCCAGCATTCCCGGTCTGCACCGGTGGTGCTGACAAAGAAGGATAAAATGTTGCGGTTTCGTTATAATATGGACGGCTGACCAAAGTAACGAAGAAAGAGCTGTGCCCGTTGCCCTAGTGTCACTACATGATCTGACACCCTGGATTGGCTCCACCATGCCGCTATTTCCTGTCAGCAGACCTGAAGAGTGGGACAGGTGGAATAAGTACACGATCTGGACAAGAAGATAGAATTTCATTACCTCAGATGTACTTTTTAAGATTAAAGTGAGGCTTTTCATGCTCTTTACGGAACCAGCAACTTTCCAGAGCGCCATGAGAATCGTTCTCCGCGAGGTACCAAACTGCATATACGCCTTTACCGGGGCGATGTCTTCATCTTCGCCAGTGCAATTTATGAACACTTAAGAGGGCTGTTGATGGCACTCAAATCTACTGGCCTGACACGCACTCATAAAAAGTGTTGGTTCGCTTAAAATAAGCTACGGTGAATTAAATGAAGTGGTAGTGCTGGACCGCGAAAACGGCCGCTGTTAGTGAGTGCCTTTCCAACACCAACCGACAAATCTCCAGTCGAGAGGTTCCTGGTCTTGTGCGTTGACTGTCGACGCTTAGTTTGGTATTTCGATCACATAGAAGATCCAGTAACTTACAAAACAAGCTATGCGCCTTGTAAGCGCAAGGTACAAATGGGGCTTAATAGCGGCGCCAATATTTAGAAGGAAATCGAATATAAGAAACGGTCTGATAATGTAAAAAAAAAAGCTATGAATTTCCACCAAAGAAAGGGGCAATAGTGAACAAAAATATGTATGCCCCGAACGAGACACCGAAGGCAGAAAGAAAACAGAGGAGGAGCGTCTGCTGAAAGTGTAAGGGGGAGGCAGTGAGACATCCTGGGCCGTGGGGACGCGCAATAGCAGCGCGTGCCGTCGTGCGATAGACGATGACGTCTTCACTTCCTGAGAAGCAGTTCGCGCCGCCGACGCTTAGGCTCATCATCGTTGCCGTCATCATCGTTGCCGTCGAAAGAACCCCCGAGTGAGTGCTGCCTCAGCGCACGGCAGCACTCACGAATGAGTTCTGAACGACGAGTGAAGAAACCGGTGGATCTGCTTCGCGTCCTCCTCGTCGCGTGGCACATGCAAACCACGTGACATTTGCGCGGGAGGTTCAAACACGATTTGCAACAATATGCTCGGCGGCGGCGACGCGCTGCTAGATAACAGCAGAGCATACATATAGCGCGCGCCGCCGTACGTTCGCTGATCCCGCGATCTCTTCCTGAGACGCAGTAGCTATGCGCCGTGACCGAGAAGACTGCAGTTCGCGCTGCGCACACATTTCGCCTCAAGGAGTATAGTAATCGTTGTTGGGTTTCGCCATCCGAGCAGTCACCACTGTTTGGACGCGCCCATGCCACCACTGTCACCAATGTTGTGAAGTGGCATCCCAGTGCTGTCACCCTTGTTGTGGCGCGGCCATACCACAGCAGACATCACTGTTGCGACGTTGGCTTGCTCAGCTCGCTACCAGCGGAGCGCAGAGCTGAGCGACGATGTTGTCGAGCCGACGGTGAGTTGAAGCAGCCTTTATATACAATGTGCACAAGGGTAACAAGGGTGCTTACATGGCTCGCACAAAGGCGACAACACGTCTCAACTCGGTGCCTTCGATGAGTGCCGCGCTCGCTGCTGCTTCCGAGCTGTTTTATACCCCCGGGGGTTCGTTGCAGCGCGAGCAGTCCGAATCCATCCAATCAGGACTCTCCACTGGCCACATTTGGAACCCCACGATTGAAGGTGAAGCGATTGCGTCAGCCGAAGCCGCCGCGACGGGGAACAGAAGGCGACTCAGCGGTGCCGTTTCTTGGCGTCTTGGTGGGTGTCTCCCGCGGGCCGTTTGTCCGGGTGGTGCACGAAAGCCCACGATTTCGAAAGCCCCGTCTCACTTGCCCCGCGCCGAAATCCCCGTGCCTTTTGCCGCATTTTCGAAAGCTCCGTACTCATAAGCCCCTGACACATTTGCCCCGTGGTGATAGCTCCGAGCCGAAAGTGCCGCTCTTTAAGCGCCGCACTCATAATCTAAGCCCACGGTATTCTGCGTTTGTTTCTTTTTTTTGTAAATTTTTAGTGCGGCATATGAAAGGATACGTCAAGGCTGGAGAAGAAAACCAAGGAAATGAGAACTTTTACAGAAAATGCTGTCTCGTCTAGGAGCTAATGTTTTCATCCCCTCTGAGTTGATGGTTAGAAATGATCAATTTAGTCAAGGAATGTATGCACCGGGAGCGGACGGCATCCAATATCAGTTACTTTGCAACCTGGACGACCGCGCCATGACCCAGTTGACGGCTTACTACAACGATGCGTGGCGCAAGGGCACTCTACCACAGGAATGGAAGCACGCGGACATCATCCTGATACCCAAACCGGGTCAAACCTCTTTCATTTGGCAACCTCCGCCCCATCTCACTTACTTCGTGTCTGGGCAAGCTTCTCGAACATATAATTCTTGCTAGTCTGCTACCACATCTCGAAGCCACCCACTTTTTCGTCGAAACAATGTCCAATTTTCGTTCCCATCTGGCCACCTGGCAACAAAGGATGTGCTCCTCCAACTCAATCACGACATCCTGGATCATCCCAACAGAGCTCGAACACGCGCCGTCATGACACTCGACCTAAAAGGTGCGTTTGATAACGTCGCACACGACCTCATTCTTGACAATCTGGCATCACCAAATTGTGGAGAACGCACGTACAAGAACGTCAGAGCCTTTCTGGCTGATAGGAAAGCCACCATTGTGTTAGGTGAGCACCGCTCACCAGCCTTTCAACTGACTGGAAGAGGAACGCCCCAGGGCTCAGTTATATCCCCGATACTCTTCAATGTGTCCATGGCTAAGCTGTCTCCTCTACTCAACGCGATTCCAGAGCTTCGCCACGCGTTGTACGCGGATGATGTGACCATGTGGGCAACACGCGGATCGGACGGCCAAATACAGGACGCCCTGCAAGAGGCAGCAGATGTAGTTCTGAACTATGCCTCTCTGGGAGGCCTGTCTTGCCCTCTATGCCTTGGAGCAGGGCGGGGAGGTGGAGTAGCGCAAGGTTGAAGAGCAGGGGCGATAGGACCGACCCTTGCGGGGTGCCCCTGTTACCCAGCGCTACCGGTCGCGACGTCTCGTCCCCGATCTTGATCTTTGCCGTTATATTACTGAGGAAGTCCCGGACGTACTTGAACGTTCGCTCTCCGTACCCTGTCTCTCGTAGGTTACGGAGTATGCAGTCGTGGGTTACGGGGTCAAAAGCTCCCTTGAGGTCGAGCGCCAGGATCGCCCTCGGGGTCGGGTTTCTGGCTTTTTGATCACCAGTTCGTGTAGCTGCACTAGGACGTCCTGTGTGCTCAGCTGCCCTCAGGAAACCGTACATGGTCGGTGGCATCTGGTGGGTGGTGTCTAGGTGCTTCTGGAGTCTCTTAAATACCATGCGTTCGACCACCTTCCCCACGCACGACGTGAGAGAGATGGGTCGCAGGTTGTCGACGTGAGGTGACTTCCCCAGCTTGGGAATGAAGCGCACCTCCGCTTCCTTCCATTCTTTGGAGAACGAGCCCTTCTTCCACGCTGCGTTGGCGAGGTCCAGGAGCTCCGTCAGACTCTTGTCGCTCATGTTCCTTAGAACCTTGTGGGTAATGGCGTCGACGCCCGGCGCACTGCCTTGGTTGCTTTCGTCTATGGCCGCGTTCAACTCCACCTCGGTGAAGGCCGCGTCCATGTCTTCGTTGCTCGCCCCTTCGTACTCGAGGGACGGTTTGTCGCTCTTTTCCGTTTTGAGGTACTTCCGCGTGAGTTCTCGGACGAGCCTCTTACCCGTCCCCGCCGTAGCTGTTGATCGTTCGGGCGAGGTCGCGGGCACCTGTGCTCTTGCTCTTGAGTGGGTCTATTAGGTCCTCAGCAGTTTCCACGTCTTTTTCGTCGACAAGGTTCCCTGGAGACCGTCGCAGACCTTCATCCAGTTGTCCTTGCATAGTTGGATCGCATACTCGGCTGCTTGTCTGTTGAGGTCGTGGATGCCTTTCCGCAGCTTCTTGTTGTGTCTGTGCCTCTTCCACCTTCGGGTGAGCCCGTGCCTGGCTTCTCAGATGTGGGCGAGCCTGCTGTCCACGAAGGGAACCTGCGTTGTGGCTATCTTATGCGTGCACTTCTCGACTAGGTCGCGTTGCTTCTCGGCCCACGCCCCATACGTCTTGAATTCGTCGTCGGTTTGTTCAACCTCGTCGTCTCCCGCTTTGGCTTTTAAATGCGGAGCATTTCTTAGGCTCGCGATGTCACTCGTCGATGTTGTCGGCGCCGTCCACACGCTCACTGCGCATGCGCGTCGCGTCGAGGCGCAGGTGCGCGTCTCTCCCCCGTACCCTCCTCGCTCTCAACAACAGGTGCTGCGGTGCGGGAGGAGCGCGTGTACCCCGTGCGCTCCGTCGCTCTCAACAACAGCTGCGGCGGTGCGGGGGGAGCGCGTCTGTGCGCGCATGCGTCGTAGCTACCCGTGCACTGCGTCGCGCTCAACAGTAACGGCGGCAGGGCGTGTACACGGGATAACGGCGTGGTGGGTGCGTGGAAAGTTCGCGCGCTTGTGTACGGAAGTGTGCGCATGCGCGTCTTTCCCCCGTACTCCTCTCCCTCGAACGCGGGCGGTGTGTATATAAGCGGCGGAGCGCGCGTTTGGAATTCAGTCAAGGGCGTCTTTGCTTGGATTTCGCTGGACTTGACGCTTTGCTTGACGGCACCAAGCAATAAAGACAGACTTCAACTTTACACTCCTTGCCTTCGCTTCTCCTTCCATTCAATAAATAAGAATAATAAAGACGAAATAACAATTAAGCATTCCCAAACCATACCCAATTACGCAACATTCACGCGATACCCCCACCACTCTGCGACGCATTTACTCGTGTTCCCCCCGTGGGAAGATGCGGGCGGGTTTTTTTTTTTTTTGCGCAGGCGGTCCCAGTCCGTGATGCTGGCGTACTCCAGTTTTGCCTTTATGTCGGGTCCCCTGAGTGTCACACAGATCACGTCGTGGTACGAGCCGAGGTTCTCCCCGGTGTTGTGCCAGACAACATCGAGGTCTCCCCGTACTAGTGTCAGGTCCGGGGTTGTGTCGCTCGCCGCGCCCGTGCCCATCCTGGTCGGTACGCCCGGCCCGTTTACCACCGTCATGTCATGGTCTTCCAGCGCTTTTGCGAGTTGCTTCCCCCTCTTGGACGAGAACTTGTAACCCCATTGCGTGTGTGCGGCGTTGAAGTCTCCTAATATGAGTATCGGTCTCGTTTTTGCTTCTTTCACGCAGTCTAAGATGGTGCCCTTAAAGTGGACTGACCGTCTCGAAGGTCGGCAATATGCGTTCAGAACGAACACTTTACTGGCGTTTCCCAATTTTCTGTCGTGAATTTAGATTAGCGCGTGCTCGCAGCCGCGTTAGGAAGTAACGTGCTGCGTAGCCGCCACGTAACTGCGCACCTAGTTTGCCGTGCCCTTCTCGCTGGGGTCCGTGTAAGTGATGTACCCAGTGAGCTTGACTCGGCCATTGATTTCCTGTAGCGCAATGACGTTTGATTTCTGTTCTAGGTTGTCCACGTATAACTGAAGCTCCCCGATCTTGCGTTTTACGCCCCTGCAGTTCTATAGGAGTAATGTCGCGGTCTCTTTCTGCTTGCCCTTAGTCTTCTTCTGCATGTTGGGTGGTAGCCTTGTTTTCCGCGGTGCTAACGTCTTGTGGATTGCCTCTCAGTGCTATTCGAGTCGTTTTCTTCTTAATTACCGTGGTGTGTCCGAGTTTCGCGTCCAATGTCGACATTCTGTCGGATAGCCGGTTGTATTTTTCTTCAAGGTTAGCCACTGTTGTCGTTAGGTTGTCTACTTGCTTGATGACTTCAGTTGGTTGGGAATGTGCGCTACCTAGTTGATGAGCTGCGACAACACGTTCATGACCGTCTGCATCGTGGGAGCGGCAGTGGTATCAGCGGGTGTAACGACGGCCTCTTCTTCAGCGTTCTCTTCTTCCATTGGTACTACTGCTGTTGCCGGCGGTGCCTCCGGCTCTAACGCCATCGGCAGCGACAGCGGGAGGGTGTCTCTTTTGGCTACCTTTCTCTTGACCTCATTGGAGTCCCCGTTGTTACCGCTACTGCTGTTATTACCGCTATTGGATTTATTTAATGCCTCGACACCCTCCATTAGCCCTCTGGTCTGTTGATTCGGCCTCTCTATAATTTGCTTGAGTTCTGAGCATTTTTAAATGCAGAGCATTTCAGTAACTCACGATGTCACCCGCGTTGCGGTCCGTAGTCCGCACCGTCGTTGTCCCTACTATATAAAAAAAATACTATCCGGAGCCCGGTTTAGATCCCTCGACCCTGCGGGCGGAACGCAATGTACATGGTGCTCTACCCACTGCGCCACAAAGCCGACACAGAATGGGACGCTACGAACGCGCCTTATATCATTGACTTATTCAAATTGCTGCTGACGAGCGCTCTCTCGTCAGCAGTTGCCACAAGTGCAACAACATTAACGTAACGCAAACTACTTAACGTCGTGCGCCCCCGGAAATGCTCTGCTTTTGATCGTGCCCCTTGCGAGGGGGATGTTTCACTGCGTCTTCTCTCGGTCGCGGGACCCGTGGCGCCATCTGGCGGAGGCACGGCACAACTCGTAGCACTTTGAAAAGATGCGGCGCCAGCCAGCTGTGTGTGTGCGTGCCGCACTTGTACAAATGGCGAGTGCATTGGCTGTCCACAGAGCAAAGCATTCGTGCAAGTAAGCCGTTGCAGTCAGTCAGTCAGTCAGTCAGTCAGTCAGTCAGTCAGTCAGTCAGTCAGTCAGTTAGTTAGTTAACAAGAGAGAGAGAGATAAAGTTGCTTTATTAGAAGAGAAACGAAAGTTGACTCAGCCGATAACTGCCTCTCGGGTTGAGGGCACCTCAATCAAGACTGAGTCTAGGCGGGGGATAGAAAGGAAAGAGGGTGGACAGAAAAAGGTAGAAAAGGAGAATAAGACAACGGTTCACAAGCCGCGCAGCATGGACACTACTGACGGCATCATAGCCGGTCCGAGAGTCCCGTGTCTTTTAAAAAGTCCAGCAGGGCTCGGAACGCTTTTTCACGATTTGATTTATAACAACTCCGCAAGCATTTGCGTTTCTTGCTATTACATTTCTCGCCACTAGGAGGGGTGGTAGGAGGGGTGGAAACGAGGGGAGGGAAGTTGCTGCTGGCAAGAACGACGGGAGGCCCAGCCTCCCAGCCCACCTGTTTCTCGGTGACTTTCCGCTTGGTCTTCGACTTGGACCTCAAACGCGACTCGCGTCTGCGCGTCCCCGTTGCGGTGGCGTCGCCGGCAGGTGCCGTCGTTCTCGAATCACTCCTCGCTGCACTCGCGCTTCTCCCTCTCCTGGTCAGAAAACGGCCTCGGCGTCCGGACGACAACCCGTCACACCGCGGCGGTGACTGCTCTTCATTTGCTCTTTGGCGTTCCCATCTTCGCTTGCGTACCACGTACGGCGTCTTATACCTTGCTTTACATTCTTTGTCCACAGTGTAAGCCCAAGTACAGCCTCTGCGGGGGCGACCATCTAACTGGGTAGACTTCTTGATGCTCACAAAGAACTGCCCAGGGCGTGCAAATACAGACCGAAGAGCAAGTCCATAAAAAACGCTGCGTCGTAAAGTTATCAGAGCGACGTTAAAGACAGAGAAGCTGAACAAAGAGCTGGCTGGTATAAAAAAAGAAACTTTGTAACGTGACTGAAGCCGACATCGAATGTGTGCTTCATATTATCCCTGCGAAGCAGCAACTGGCATTCAAAACGGCCGTAATGGCAGCGAAGGCAAAGATGAAAAACGGAAGGCGTTTTTTTTTCGGCTTCAGTTTCAGTGTATTCATTATTAGTTATTTCGGCGAATGGCTGATGACATGCCTCTTGTTGCAAATTTCCAGCCCAAAAGCTTATGCACTGATACCAGACATGCAGCTGTTCCCCTTTCCCACTAATACCCGCTTGGGTCAGATCATCAGTGACATCGCAAGCAAAAAATTACGCCCACCTCCCCTCACGGGAACCCTGTGTAGATGCGAAGCATCGTGGGTTTCCCTCGGCGTTTCCGTTGGGTTGATTCTTCCATCGCGTGAAACGTGCCATGAACGCGTACGATGCATTTCCGTCTACTACGGGGTTCCCGCATCCCGTGCACGTCGCTTTGCAGCCTCATCGTCGGTGGTGTTAGCAGTTCTGTTATTGGGCTGGCCGGTGCTTGTTGCGGTTGCACCGACCATCGCGATAGCAGGCATGTTAGTCTCCATTCAAAGCAGCGTTGGACATCGGAGCACCGGCGCTGGAACGACGGAGCGGAGCGGCGCAGGTACCGCGTTGTATACCGCCGCATAACGGTGAGGGGAATGAGAGAGAGAGCAGCGCATGCGCATGTGTTAACCGAGCGCTAGCGCGCGCCGACGCATAGCTGGTATTGCAAGGAGCGAGCGCTAACCCGCAGATAACGCTGCGGTGAGAGCGGCGGAGAGCGCATGCGCAGCTGGCGCGGAAAACGACGACGTCGGATGGATGGAGGGATGCATGCATGCATGGACAAGGCGGGGGAATGAGATGCGTCGCATCTAATATGGGTACAATGAAGTTGCTTCAAGTACCATTAAGGGGCACTTCCAGGGCAAGAGTCACATCAGAAGGTGCCGCGTTCTACTTCTGGACGAGATAAAGCTAAATCAGTCGGTTGCATTCAACAAGGCATCCTGCGAAATGGACAGGTTCGTCGACTATGGTGACGTAACGTCCACAGCCACAGATCAGCCGGCTGATCATGGTGTAGTACTCATGCTTTGCTGGCTCAAGGTGCCCACTATATCCCTTCTGCAGAGTTAAATCAGGATCCCTTTGAGGTAAGCATTCCGTTCTTGTTTTTACACGGTGCATTTCTAGAAACTTTAGTGCAGTTCAAGGGCTCGTCTGTTTCAGCGACAGTGACGAGTATCACCCTACTGTTGTGAACTTCACTCAAATATTGCGCCTCCTGAGCCTCTACACACCGATAAAGACAGCTATGCGTGGCAGTGTGCAAGGCACACCTTGTTCTCTGCTCGTCAGAGTAACTGACACGATTAAGTGAACAAAGGGCGCCAACCAAGAAGAAAGTCTGCCTGAATGACACAGTGGAAGCCGATATGAGGGAAATCAAAAGTGCTTCTTCTGAAACATCTGAACAAGGGCCAAGAGACCACGCCTATTACGAGGTTGAGGTGGAGGACAGTTGTGTTCTACCTGTGTGGCAATGTCATACACAAGGTTACCATGCATTTAGCATGCCAGCTCTGCATAGAGGACACCAGCTCCGCCACGCCAGTGCTTGCTTCCGACAGCTACTTAACTCACTACAGGAGCTTCAAGCAAGGCAGTTTAAAGCATCCGACACAAAACATATTGGCGTTCTTTAATATAGTCAACAAAGTAGTCTCAGCTTGTCTGTACAAGGAGGATCTCTGTGGGGACATTTTAGGGGCGAAGCTCCTCTTCCTCGGGCCCTGTCCCGTTCCTCTTAGCGCCATGCAAATACCGCTGATGATGATTGTGGCAGGATGCCCCTAGGGATTGGCCAACCAAAGATTGGACGAAGAGGTCAAAACGTTCAACGCGTTCGTTGCTACCCAACAAGGAGGAGAGGAAGAATAAGAGATTGTCGTTCGTCGTCTGCGAGCTCAAGGCACGTACCGAGGGTACGCGACACAAGACGCTTTGCAGAAGGCGATGGCTAAGGTGGCTAAAATGTGGCTAAAACTTACCCATGGAGATTCTCATCCTCCCAAACAAGCCCTACATGATCACCACCAACATCGACATCGCCGACGGGCTTGTCAATGGAGCGGTGGGAAGTCTCACGACGACTACGGCGGGGTGCTCCGCTGGCACCGCGACCAAAGAAGAACTTTCCCACCTCCGCATAGGGAATTATCCCGGGCCGAGGCAACGAAGTTCCGGCAACTGCAAACGGAGACCGTGCTCACGCCGGCGCTTGCGCGTCACGTGTGCCCGGAACTCTATGAGAGTGCTACGTGTAGCGTCTGTGAACTGGAGACAGCGACGCTCGCCCATATAATGTGGGGATGCAACAGTGCTGTGCGCGATGGGGGGGGGACAATGTGCTGTGCCCGACGGACACATACCCTCCGGAAGTGCGCGTGTACGTGTGTTCCACGGAACTCCAAGAACAGCGACGGGCGATCCAGCGGCTCGAAGACGCCCTGGCGAAGCAAAGGCGAAAGGGGATCTCCAATCCGCCTACCCCTCCCGGCAGCGATGCCAGGGACGGTGGGAAGGACGGAGGAACCCAAGTAGCCGGAGCTAAGCCGGGCCCAAGTCTCCGAGGTCTACGTCCAAGACATTAGGACTCTTACCTAAGTCTACGACAGGGGTGAAACCGAGCCCTGCGTGGCCGGTGTAACCCTGCACGCCGGTTTCGTTCAATAAAGTCTTTTCTCTCTCTCTCTCTCAAGCTTTGCGAGCAAGGAGTGGTGGCCTTGACGCGGCGGCGCCCGGTTTCTATCCCACGACTCTCTGGCCGCGACGGGAGGTACGTGGCACTCTTCTCTTCCCACTGCGCTACAAAGCGAGACGCGAGCATGGCTACGAACGCGCCTTATGTCCTTCACTCATTTAGATGGTGCGCGCCGTCAATAAGACATATAACAACGTGTCGAGTGCCATTGACGCGGCAGCGCCCGGTTTCGATCCCACGACTCTCTGGCCGCGACGGGAGGCACGTGGCGCTCTTCCCACTGCGCTATAAACCGAGACGCTAGCATGGCTACGAACGCGCCTGATGTCCTTCACTCATTCAGATGGTGCGCGTCGTCAAGAAGACCTATAACAGCGTGTCAAGTCTTTATATGATGTGTGGGTGAATGTTTCATGGTTTTATTTTACCGATAAGCATTTTAGCTTCGCCCTTCTCATCATCATTCACTTCGTGGAGATGGCGGGAGTTTTTGAAAAGTATTGGAAGAGTTGCTTGGCAATGACCAGCACAGTGCAGTATGCAGCATTCACGTGCCAAGTGTTGAACTTTTTTGCCATCACCCGCATGCTTTTCTAATTGTGGGATGTGAATGAACCAGCAGCCAAAACGTGGAAATAACGAACAAAAAGGCCCGCCTGCGTGAATAATCACCTAGCAGCCAGACGAGGTTGTCTGTGAAGTACTGATGTGAAGTACGGTGAAGTACTGTAAAGTACTGATGGTGGTGCGTTGTTTGTGTTTTTTTAAATGTGTGCAGTAGTCATGCTGGTACGTTATTTTTGTTCCTTGAATGTGTGAAGCACTCATGCTTGTGCGTGCAATAAATGTTTCTCAGGGCGTACGTACTTTTTCTCGGCGGCCGCTGCAAAGTACGGGAGCCGGGCTGCAGTAGAGGTAAGTGCGAGCGCTTTGAAGCACCGTCGTCCTTCTCTTGTCCTCGCCAGCCGTTCACGGTTTTAAGAAGCAACTTGTTACACCAATTCCCACAAGCAACTACGATTGCGAGTGGTCGTGTGCGGAAATGATCTAGCTGTTTCGAACCAACGTGCAGCCGCGCGTTCGTTGTACGCGCTGAGCTCTGTATCGAAAGTTGGCGAGCAATACGGGTCGCCCACTCAGCTTTTTTCGGTTTTCTGGATAATATCAGACTAGGTCTTCAAATAGAAGAAAAATGTTAGCCTAAAAAGCATGCAGAACATACGAAAAGCATCCGTTACGGCGCTGAACTGCAGCGGAAAGCTATCTGTTCTGCTGCGAGCCGACCCGCTTGGTCAGGCCGACCGTGGCGCGAGTGCCCCTAGTGGCAGTAAACGGAGAGGGGTAAAGTTTCTGGGCGCGGTCCAGGCGGAGTTTGACAAATAGAAACGTATCTATAGTAACGTTGGCCGTAACATTGACCCCCCAATACATAGAAAGGAGAATGGAGAGGAGGAGTCATAGAACAAGTTGTGGTCATTGGCCGGGGAACACTTGTTCCCTCCGGCTTTCCGGTTTTGTCCACATTTCAGATTTGCGCTGCGCGTACCTTATAGAAAGAAGATATGCGGAACCTTTTCGCCAAAACGTGGACCATATGTCTCCGGGAAGTGCCTGCTGCAACTTTTGAAGTTAGGGAAACTGAGATTAAAAGCAAGAACAATGGCCCTGATTGAAAGCATTTCGAAGCGAGCACTCCTCCAGCGAAGACAAACGCCGGTGCCTTGGATTATTTGTACTTCGATGCGAGCGAATAGGACTAATTTCGCAATCAGCGTCGTTTGGAGTACGTGCGATGTGCTTCGATGACAGGCTGAAATCGGAATGACCCCTGCGTGATTTTGGCACGCACCGTTCGAGCGTACTCTACGAGATAGCGCTGCACTACAGAGACGAGCGTTATTTCACCACAGGATACCCTTCCAGGTGTTTCTGTAAAATGTGTTGTCAACGAATCAAGGTTCAGTAAGGCAAGGAATCCCGCTAAGAATTGAATTTCCATTTTACTTCTCACTTTTTGCTTTTTAAATAAACATCTTCAGGGAATACTTGTCAGCTTGTGTTTAATTAGTCTGGGGGAAGATAACGACAATTTTTGAACCCTTACATGCCGATGCTCTTTCAACATTTTTTTCTAGCTAGGAGAATGAATTCGCCTGCATGAGCCAATTTAGTGTTATTGACGGAGTACAACTGTGAAGCAATTCAGTCAGCAGTACTAATCAGCTGAATAGTGCCTGGTTTAGTCTGACTAAGTTTTGTAGCGCTCCTTACGCTTCCGTGACGGTACACAGTCTAAAGACGACAAGGAAAATTTCTGTTGTTGGTCGTATTTTCCCGTGTCGTACTGTCGTCTTGTCGTATTCTTGTTTTGTCGTCATTCTGATGTTCTGTCGTGTGTCGCATTCCCGTCCTAAGCTTGATGTTTCGTCGTGCTGAATTCCGGTCTTGTCGTGATCCTGATGATCTATCGGTAGTTGCACATGGTTTGAATGTTATTGCCCACTGTGAAGAGTAGCGTAAACGGCAGTTCTGTTATGACTAGAGGTATGTTTGTCGTTGAGAAAATTGCCTTTGTCGCCGCGACAGAAATGTGTGTCGTAAAAACAGATGGCTTTGTCGTAACAAGCGGTTGTCAAAACAAAGTTTTTTTGTGGTACGACAGGAATTCTTGTTAGGGTATTCCCGTTGCGATTCTAGACTGAGAAAGGGGTGTGTACTTCCTCTTAAGAGCTAAGCGGGTTTGTCATTATACGGCTATTAAAAAAAACCTCGCATGAGCATCGGGCACGCTATCAGCTGGAGACGATGTGATCTCCGGCGTGTTCCAGCGCATTCAAGCGCCCGGAGCATCGCGCGCTCCAGCGCGCGCTGCATCCGATCGTTTTTGCGTGTGGCGTGTTTCAGTGTACACGGTCCCACGCGTGCCAGACCGCGCTGGATTCCAGCGTGTCTGTGTCCAGCCTATTTCAGAGTCCAATAATCAGCGTTAGCTTGTCCAGCAATCGGGAAAACGCTGGACGTGGGCCTCCAGTGCCGCTGGGTTTTGCGATAGGGTCCCGCCTCCAAAAATGGCGCCTGAACTGCCCGGCATTACGCGTTAGCGGGATACCTCTACCCGTGCCCCTAAGTACTTCGCCGTACAACTGATTACAAAGAAGTACAGTGACCGCACTGATATGTACACTGATGGGTCTGTGTTCGCCACATCGCCTGCTTTAGAAATATGGATATCTTCAGAAAACCCCTCTCAGAGCTATACGCTCACTCTCGCAAAATCTACGACTGCCGAAGTTACCGCAGTGTGTGCCGTTTTCGTGTTCGTTACAGAGCATGCAGCACGCCAGTGGGCAATCTTTAGGGACTCTCGGGTGTTTCGCGTCTTACCCTGAAGATCAGCTTTCATTGGACGTAAGTGCCCTACATCTATAAAATTTGGAGCCAGGCCTTCGGTGGCTTCCCGTCCGACGTGGTTTAACTGGAACCGTCAGAGCAGACGCTGCTACATCGATCGCGCATGGCGTATGCACGCCAGTATTACCCATTTCATTCACCAGGAAAGATGCCTTACTTTGGCACCAAGGGTTGCCTGGAGCATACAACAATCTGCGTGGGCGGTTGCTCCACACATCTGTACTCGCCGCCTCAATTATATACCCCCACTGTAATTTAAAAATGGCGGATTGGCTCACCAAGCATGACGAAGTGGTTTAAGTATATGGCCTAAAGAAGGCCCTTCCTCTAAAAGTTTCAATAGGATATTTGCCCACTTTAATCACTTCGCAACGTGCGCGACGACTTACACCACCTGATTTGTGCGTGTGCGCGGTTTTCAGCGCCCAGAATTTCTCTTTTAGTGTCCTTTAGAAAGCCGATCTCCGCAAGTCTGCAATTGAGTGGTGTTGGGACCTAGTGCCCTGGTCGTGCACTAAACCAGCTTGCCGTATGACCAAATCTCTGCTGACTTTTCTCAGAAATACAGGACTGGAAGAGTGTCTACGTACAAAAACCACTATGCAACCACACCGATTGTTATCATCATTGTCATCTTATCATTTATTATCCGCTTTTGTTCATCTGGCGTAGCAAGTGAGGCTCTATGGCAGGCTAACCTCGTCAGTTTCATTACAGACCGTTCTTTCTTTCTTTCTTTCTTTCTTTCTTTCTTTCTTTTTTTTTTCTTTCTTTCTTTCCTTCCCTCCCTCCCTCCTCCCTCCCCCCCTCCCTCCTCCTCCCTCCCTCCCTCCCTCCCTCCCTCCCTCCCTCCTCCCTCCCTCCCTCCTCTCTCTCTCTCTCTCTCCTCTCTCTCTCTCTCTCTCAATATTCATCGTTAAACAAATGCTAAATTGAGCCAAGGGGATGAATCTTCAGGTCACTGAAGTCAGCGTGCCATTTAAATATCGGCGCTGCTCAATTTTCCCCTTTCCTACAAATATATTTTAGTTTGAGCGGACCCCAAAACGGAAGTCATTTTCACGTGGTCATCCCTTTATTCGTGTAGCAAAGTCTCGTTGCGTGTTATATTTTCAGTATCAAAAAAACCTGGGATAAAGAGAGCTGGCAATAATTTCTGTTTCTACAACCATTGGACACGGGTAGCCCGATGTAGAAAACGTCGAAATAAGGACGATTGGTCTGTTACTTCTAGACGGCAGCATGTGCTATTCTAATTTACGTTGCCCTGTAAAAAGCCCGGCGACCGGATTTGATGTGATGCTATTTACTAAATCCATGGGACATGCACCTCATTAAAACTTGAGGCCGTGAATTAAAATAGGCTTTTTATGTGAAAGTCAAAATATTTTAGTGCAGCTGCTATCTTCCACATTTAAATTTGAAATCGAAGTTCTAGTTACGAAAGTTAGCCTTGCCATGTTGAGGTTTGGGTTCCATGATTTTACGCCAGCAGGGATACTGACATTTTTATCCGACACTTATTTTATGGATGCCGGTATGTCATTGAGTTTCTGCGTAAAAAGCAAAAGTTCATGAAGGACTTTAGTGTATTCCTGCAACTGCTACAGCAAAAACAGTTCTCCGCAATTTTTCACCAGGATTGTTCTGAAGGCACTGCGCAATTTTATAGGATTTCTTCACTTTTCCAGTTAGCACAAACAGCAACCACCCAAGTTGTACAAGTTCAGACGTCCATTCCAGAACGAAAACACTTATCAGCATCGAAGCTACTCGTAAATTACGCGCAGACCATACGTTACTTTTTATATATTGTGTTAAGACAGTAACCTAAACGTACAACGTGTAGTTTTATTGTTGTTTCACATTCGTTCCCGATAATAAATGAGCTTTTTTTACTCAGCTGTTACTTTACCTAAGGGAACAAGCACGCTATATGCGCATTGAGAAAACAGTTCGACCTAAAGCAAGGGCATAAAAATATTAGACAATAATGAAACGAAGGCCTTTTAAAGAGATCACGGGAACTAAACACGAGTACATTTTGTAGAATCCTCGGTCTCCTAATACAAGACAATGGCAAAGCACACGCCGCCATCGACAAGATCAAGACTAGCGCGGAGAAGGTCCTAGCCATGCTGAAAAGGGTTTCAACTAGAAACAGAGGACTGAAGGAAGACGACGCCCTCAGACTGGTGCAGGCATTCATTACATCCAGAATAACATATTCGGCCCCGTATCTCGATGTAAACAAGACGCAAAAGAACACACTCGATACCATCATCAGAAAGGCCACCAAACAAGCCCTCGGCCTACGCATCTATTCGTCGACCCAGCGCCTTCAAGCCATGGGGGCACACAACACTGTCGATGAATTCATAGAAGCCCACCTGTCTAACCAGCGACTCCACCTGAGCCAGACAAATCATGGCAACGTGGTGCTGGATAAGCTAGGGTGCCGCAAGGAGAGAGCAACAATCAAGAGGTCCATCCCAACTGAACGGATGACGACAATCACCACCAAGCCGTTACCCCGGAACATGACGCCGGGGAAAAATGATGGTAGGAGAGAAGCCAGACCTCAGGCGATTAATTCCAAAATGCAGCGGATGGAGGGAGTCCTGCACGTGGATTTGTCCCTCGTCAAGGGCAGCAGCAAAGAAGCGGCGGTGGTAAAAGACGGGGAACGGTTGATAAACAGCACTGCAGTCAACACCAGAGAGTGAGCGACAGCAGCGGATGTGGCCATAGCCCTGGCGCTCGTCCAACCGGGCGCCAGGGTGGTGGTCACCGACTACAAAACACCTTACGGCGGCTACAGGAAAGGGGTGATCTCCTCAGAGGCAGCCGCGATAATAACGAAGAACAGAGCACCGGAGCGATCCGCACAGCTCGGATGGGTGCCTGCCCACACAGAGGTAGCCGGCAAGGTCATAGCCGATTATCATGCCCAAAGCGATGACCCTCCGGGCAGGGCAGGACACCGACACCACCAACCCGGTGCTCACGTGTAGAGAGATTACCTCCGAGTATAGAGATGATCGGCGCACCCTCCCCGAGCTGCACCGCACCCTCAGTAGGGAACAACAAACGATCATCAGGCGCATTCAGGCGGGTTCACTTACACACCCTGTCCTGATGATTAAATTCTGTCCTAGAAACCGAAGATGACACTTGTCCATTTTGCACAAATTACATAGGCACTCTCGCACATATCCTGACGGAGTGCACTTCACTAACGTCCCTTATACCCCCCCCCCCCCCCCCCCCCCCCGCCACCCTCTACTACCCCACCCCATGAGCGATGGGAGACCTTACGGTCCAGCCCCGCCCTGCCGATCCAGCTCGCGCTGGCGGACCAGGGGCCAGGAGCTGCTGGCCGTATATGGGTCCCGAAACCAGGGAACCACCTCGTCCGACGGCTGAGAGGACGCCGTCATTTTATTTGAGCTCAATAAATGTTGTCTACTACTGGTACTACTCTGAGCATCAGCTTAACGACAGAAAAGTGTTAGCAGATTTACGTTACTAGCGTGGGGTCCCACTTAACAATTTGGTGTTCCACCTATAGGGAAAGAAAACGTTAACGAAAGGGTCTTGTTCCCCATACCAATCTAGAACAGTGCCCAATTTCGATAAAATCACGTTGAGTTTCTCTTTTTAATACGTAGGACGTGTTTTTAAAGGGAACCCACCTCTGCGTAAACAGATTAAGAACACAAAAAAGGGTACTATTCGCATCTAGAAAGCCGCATAGCACTTCGTTGCCGCATCAGCAATGTAAATGAATTGCCGCTATTGACGAGAAATTTCCCCAACCGAGGAAATCATCACAAAAAGACGAAAAGGTGCGGGGTAAAGTTTGGGGGACGACGTCCGCTCTATTATGCTGCCACCGCCGAAAAGGATGCCTCAGTTCGGTGTCCTTTCTGGAGTTGCCGCATGGCATCAAGTCTCATTAATAAGGCATTAGGCACTCAACTTTCGCTCATGCACCTTTAATGAATCCATCCTGTTGCTCGCGTGGCATCGCAGCAGCCTATCATTGCCTTGGGAATCTCGGGTGGCGTGCAGTGGGAGTAGGCAAGAGCGTGGTCCTATCGTTTGCAGAGTGGAGTGCAACCGGCGTCGAGAAATGTGGACAGCGGAGTTTACGCAACGTCAACCGTTCACTGCTGCAGCGACTGGCTTAGTGAGCAGCACCAAAAACATTGAATCCGGCCGACTGGCTACAGTAAGTAGGAATGTGGCGATTCAGTCGTCATGCCATTCCGAGCGAGGTTATCGACTGCAGGCATTAATCATTGATTTTTATCGGTGAGGAAGATTTTGACAGTACGCCGTGGGAGGAAGTGTAGTTACTTAATCGGAAATGTCCCACCTCAACTTGCAGCGCTATGTAAAGACATTGAAGGTTAGGCGTTTATTTACAGAAACCGGCTATATGAAAGTGCGCACACGTAAGAAAATTTTATTTTGATAACACCTGCAAAATTAGGTGCTTTCCGGACTGCTGGGAATGGGCGCAGATGATTCGTAACGGGCGCAACTAAGAATTTAAAAAAATGGCTGCGTATCTGCTCCTTTCGTTGCAAATGTCGCCGAAAGACGATAGTCGACTGGCGCCCCTGCCAACTAAAGGACCTCCCTTCTCTTTCCTGCTCACCCCTTATGCTGATAATTTCCCGTCTCGTTCCTCCCAAGATAAGACACTAGAGGTTTCCCCAAGTCAATTTAAATTTACCGCGTTCCACTGCTCCAAGTCGGGTGTCTCGATGCCAGCGCTGCCTTACGGCGGAGACGCGCGTGAATCGAGGCACCCTACCTAGCCACGTTTATAGAACCACGTTGCCCCACTCCACGAGCGTTGCAAGCGGAACGTGGATCCCATCCAGTGGAACCTTTCGTTGCTACTGCCATTTGATTTCTTAAATGCCGCCAGGAGGTAGCGCTGGCAACAGCAGGCGACGGTTATCTGCCGTTGATGTAATATTTCATTTGCCATTGCAAAACCAAGCATCAATAATTTTATAAATAAAGGAACACTGAAAATATCACGTATGTATTGATTTTCTGCCTTATATTTGAGTAATGTGTTATTCTTGTTCAACGATGTTAACAAGTATGAACACTGACACCGGACTTAGACGTTTGGATTTGGCTGTGAGCGCAGCTTTCGTTTCACTTTGGCTAGGTGGCTGAATCGAGTCACAGACAGACAGACAGCAGACAGACAGACAGACAGACAGACAGACAGCAGACAGACAGACAGACAGACAGACAGACAGACAGACAGACAGACTGACTGACAGACAGACTGACCAAAATTTCTGCGTTTAAGTAGCCCAAGAAAGACTACCGTCTTTAAAATGGCAGTCTCTTCAGAGTTCACGTTGTAAGCATGTCTTTTGCTGGGCTGGTGTGCAGGTGTTCCGCCGCTATACCACGCCCGGCATAAGATATATTCCAGGTCGCAGGAGTATACTCCGTGAACGCTCGCACATGTGTGCCCTTCAGTGGTTGAGATGGAGAGCCATGGTTATACGAAAACAAAATTTTCCGCGTGAGCATTTTTTCCCTAGTACCCAAAAGCAGCAACAGTGTATGACCAATTATGTGCACGAAAATTGGCAACGGGCGAAGCTAACACATTTCATCCTTACAATGCATGATTTTGCGAAGAAAATATAAAGAAACAGAGAAATTTAACTAACGAAATCACGGAGGTCTATTTTATTGAGCCTCTTCACGCGATGAAACCAAAAAGAAAGAAAACTGAAAAAATGGGAGTGTTTGGGTTTTCTACGAATGTGAAGGCGAAAGCCTAGTCGAAGCTCATGTTGATTTGCTCTTGAAATTTCTACTGAACTTTGCGGCCGCGCCCGTCACCCCTTGACAGACCACATGGACAGCACCCTCCGGTGGTGGTAAACTTCTCGGCCGCGCCCGTCACCCCTTGACAGACCACATAGACAGCACCCTCCGGTGGTGGTAACACGCACTTATTTTATGTGCAAAGATTCAAAGACGCCGTTACGCTTTAGCGAATTTTGGTGTCTAGGGGAGAGGGATTAGGTAATGGGAGTTGGAAAAAAGTATGATACGCCCAATGGCGTATGAAATTAAAGGAAATGGTGAAGGCCAGAGTTCTCGACGAACCTTCGTAGAGAGGTTAGCAGGCGCCTTTCCTCGCTCTGATTGGAACGACTTGAATAAAGTCAATCATTAACGCTGGGTGGGGTTCCCAATCCGACGTTTTGAAGGGTCGTTTTTGACAGACGGCAAAGCGAGGGCAGTCCCACAGGATGTGTGCAATGTCGTTATTGCCTGAGCACTGTGAGCACTCGGGATCATCTAGACTGCCATATCTTGTAGCGCGAAAGTGTGGTGTTCTTGCCGATCCAGTTGTAATCCTGTGAACGATAGTGTGCAATTTCTTGGGCTAATGCTGAGGAATGTCCGGACGCTTCACTCCTAAAGCCGCTCGTACTAGTTGCAACTTCCTTTCCAGCTCGAAGTAGGTGAAGGTTCCTCCGCTGTGTTTACAGTTCTCATCCGTCTGCTCATCCTGCGAGGCAGATGATGGCACTATGACCGAAGGAAGCTCAGGAGAATGTTTATGCTCGGAAGAGAAGGGGTGAGCCCGGGTGATGCTGCTCTTTCTAGTTGATGTGTCACTTGCGGCTTGTTTGGCAAGTGCGTGAGCCTTGCGATTGCCTGAGATTCCCGCGTAAGCCGGTATCCAGAAAAAAGGTCGCAAGGCGTCCGCGGGTCCGCAGCGTGCTGACTCGTTGCCCGATATTTAAGATGTCCTGGGAGGTTTCACCTGGTCGTTTTAGACGGCATAGGACGTTGATGGCGTAGCTTGTTGGGCTCGCTAGCCAACGCCAGGAGCAGCCTTTACACCCCTGTCGGAGGAGGACGAGGACGAAAAACCCTTATTGATGGCAAAAAACAGATCTTCGTCTCCTCAAGTAAGAGGAGCTCTCATTCCAGAGCCCCTGTAGCGTTGGCTGTCGCCCGGGCCCTCTCGACCCAGCCTGCATTGATCATCCAGGGCCGAGCTGGACAGCACGGCTTCTCGCTGTTCGATGGTTGGATTGTCGTTCATGAGCACTGTCTTAGTTTCGTGACAGGCCCGTGTAACGTTGTAAAGAATAGCTTTTTCTCGCCCGCATTGTGGGCGTTGATTTTACGGGTAGCCTGAAGGGCATATCGAGTGGAGGAGGCTGAGATAGGCGTCTGCAGGTGTCTGCAATAGGCGTCATTCTACTGTCTCTTCCTTGCTTAGATGTTTGCGCGGCGGAGGAAAAGAGCGGCGACTTAAACGCTGATGTTTCAGAATGTCATGATATATTAAAGGGATTAGCGCTGGAACTGTAGTACCTCTGGAGGTGACTTGTATTGCACGCGTGGCAGTGGCCTACCTTCCTTCGGCGCTGATGTTTTTAAAGCCTTCCTTAGTAGTACCGATGTAGTTCTGTCAAAAAGCTAACGCATTTCGTAGCGCAAACTACACTACGCTACCTCGGCCAGTCTTCGCGGGGTGACCAGTTTTGACCCTTGAGCGGTAGAGGTCAAATCACACCCCTTCCGGAAGTGCCCGGCATGGAACAGCGGCCCGATAACGGGGAGAGATAGGCGAACAGGGAAAGGAGGCATGCTGGGACCCGTTCGCGGGACGTGGCGGAAGAAGGTGAGGAGGCCACCGCCGCAGCGACAAGCGCGCGCCACGAAGAAAGGCAGCGAGGCCACGTGCGGCGCAGAACCGTGTGCGATAGACGAAGAGGAACATCCAGCTATGGTCCCTCGTACAGCGGTGAGGCTTAAACAATGCCGTGAGACGAAAAAGGGGGAAAACGCTAATGTTGCGTACAGCTTCGCTACCTTCAAGTCTTACGCATTAGTGTGAGCTTCCCTCTGTCATGGCAGAAATCGGCACGACAAAAAGGACAACCACGACAAGAAAAAAACGTGCACAGTAGACGACGATGACGAAGACGCGAGGACGCGCTTTGCGGGGTACGTGCATACACCCCGAGGCCACAATCACCATCAGCGCCTCGCGGGGTCATTGAACCCCTACTCATGGGCCGGCCAATCGCAAGGCACCAGCGAGAAAAAAACAGAAGAAGGAGCGATCCCGAGAACACTGAGAGAAGGGAGACGGAGAAGCGTGGATCGCAACCGGGATGCGCGGCGGTCGGGCGACTGGACCCGTGCCATGCCCCAAGAGGTCATCCACAACTGCAAACTTCAGGAGGTCTTCTCAAGGAAATCGTCTCGCCGGCCATTGGTGAAAGACATCGGTGCGTCCAGAGAGCTGCGTTCGTATTGATCCTGAAACGGGAGCTCGGAGCACGCTGCACCGCCACGGCCACGACACACTACCTGGACCTTTGAACACCGAAACACACCACGACTGCGTCTCTGGGACGTGAGGTAGGGCAACGCCGTTTTAGCTGCGAACGAATAATGTGGACGTTCCCTTACCGTACTCTGTCCTCACCCTTCAGTCCCGGACTTTGACTGTTTTCCCCCGTTTGAACCAATTATCGTGTTAAATACCGCATTGTCGCAGTTTCCTGTTATTCTTTGGTTTAGCTATGTCTGTTGTGTGATTTTGATTTGGGTTTCCGGTTGCATAAACAAAAGGTCTCGTTTCCTCAGTTTCTTCTTGTATTTATTACTGTCCACCGAACCTGACAATAATTGGCGTCCGCGACAGGACGAGGCTAGTTCATGTTGCATACCCCTAAAAAACCGAGCCCGAAATGGACACAGGAGAGCTAATTGAACTAGGGGTGCGCCTAGGCTTAAGCGGGGATGAGCTTGAGCAGTGGGTGCTTGAGGAGCAGAGATACTGGCGGGAAGACGAAGAGTTAGAGCTAGAATCGCTCAAAAAGATTGCCGAAATGGAGGAAGCGCGTGCGGCAATAGAGAAGAAGCGGGATGAGCATGTGCGAGCGCGTGAAAAAATTGAAAAAGAAGCTTTGCCGCTAAAGCTACGGCTCGAGGAACTTGAAGCCATGCTGAAGGCGGCACGTGAATCTAAGGATGCCGGGAAAAGCTGTTATCAAGCAGCTTTCTCAATACAGTGGTTCAGCGCGGACGAACCTTTGATCCCTTTTGAAGAGGCACGAGATGCCGACGAACCGTGGGATCGCGATACCATGGAACATCAGGTGGCCCTTCAATCAAATGATGATCAAGAAACTTCAAATAAAACACTTGTGGCAGCGTCGCACTTGACGGTTTGCAGGTCTGCTAAGTCCATGATTAACGATAACCGTAAATCGGGCCTGCATGACACCTTGCCTGATAAGCACCGCTCTGTATTGGAAAAGACCCCGACTAAAGACAGATGCCGAACAACACCAGACATCAGGCCAAAGAGACCAGGTAGTCACAAGAATAAAGCAACCTCCTTGTTGGCTAATAATGCGCTACTCTAGTCAGACAAAGAGGCGGAACTCAAAATCTCAGAAGGGCTATAGGACCGCAAGGACAGCTATATACAAACCCAGCGGTAGCTCGCAAAATGCAAAAACTACTAAAAGAAATGTTTCTCGGTATGGACAATGCCCACAGTCTGGCAGAGAGTTGGCATATCCACGCGAAGCGCGTGAGGTAAGGGCAAAGTCTACTCGCTATTTTGCTAGACGCTTCTACGCACGAGGCAGAGAGTGGCACCGTAGCCATTGCCGAAAAAGGGGCAAACTATCTGCCTGATTGCTTTCTTGGTTGATGTCTGGTCCGAGATTTGACTTGAATGTCGTGTGTAAATATGGTTGGTGTTTTTTTGACTCATGTGCTATGATCAGTGTTTTGTGAACTGGTATTTTCTCTTCTGGACATTTCGAGTGCCTTTATGAGGAGTGAATGTTCCGTGACCGTTCACCTCAAGGACTGTGTGCTTGGTGGGGTGGACGAGGAAGAAACATTTTTCACGGAAAAATGCTTAAGCGGGGGACATTGTCACGAAGTGAACTGAAAAATGAAGACGATAACGACGGTGTACTATTCGGGGTACGTTCCAAACACCCCGACGGCACCATCATCATCGTCTTGCGGGGACAGCTACCCCGCACTCAAGGGCCAGCCTATCGGAAGCGGCCAGCGACAGCGGCTGGCGGGGGAGAAGCGAGCCGGAGGGAGAACATCGAGAGAAGGGGATTGAGAAGCGTGGAGCGAGACCGGGATGCGCGGCGGTCGGGCGACCAGACCCGTGCCGTGCCCCAAGAGGTCATCCACGACTGCAACCTCCAAGACCTCCTCCGCAAGGAAGTCGTCTCGGCGTGCGTCGGTGAGAGACAGCGACTCTCCAAGACAGCTGCGTTGGCCTCTCTGCGACGGGAGCTGGGAGCGCGCACGACCACCACGGCCACGACATCCGCTAGACCTTGCAACAACGCCTCACACGACCGCGCCTCTGGGACGTGAGGTAGGACAACTCCGTTCCCGCAGCGAACACCTGCCGTGACCCTGTCGTTCACCTTGAACTCTTTCCCCGCAAATTCGAACTGTACTTTTTCCATTCATTCCCTGACTTTGACTCTTTCGTTATTGCTTGATCTCTTTAGCATTTTCCCCTGCTATTATTTCGCTGTCCAGTGTTCCTTAGTTTGTTTGCTCTATTGTGTGTAGTTTGGTGTGGGTTTTGGGTGTCATAAACATAGTCTCGTTTCCAAAGTTTCTCTCTTGAATTTATTATTGTCCCGAACCTGACACCCTCATTTTTTCAGTAGATCGGTTGGTAAACCGAAAAGCTTTGATAAGATCTCTGCGCACACGGCGCTTGCATGAAACCGGGCTTCTGTTGTGTCATAGCGAAAAACGAAGGGTTCTAGATAAGACAATACTTGCATCGGTCGGTCATGAAGACCGAGTAAATATAATACTTATATCTCATAAACCACGTACCTGTATACATTTAGATCGTTCGTAGATTAGATGCGTTTACTTAATGCACGAAAATCGTCGCACGGGTTCGTTCTTCGTTTGCGATTTCGGTCTTTCAAGAACTGACTATCGATTGGGCGTAACTTCGGAGTAGGTTGGACGCAATTTCGGCTTTCGCGCGTCTCTAAACTTTCTTTAAAGAGGGATGGTAAATTTTCCCTTGCATGACGCGCGCTCTCCTCTGAGCCTCCTTCTGTCACCCAGTTTAGGGCAAAATCAAGTTTTCATCATCATCGTCATCATCATCAGTGTTATTTGTCTTTCCTGGAGCCCGATCCCGCGCTCACTTTTCCCGGCTCACGCAACTTTCTTAGGTCACCGGTTTTCTGTACTTCAAAACGCGCGGCCTTGAAACATATCTCAGGCGTCCTTAAAAAACCGCTCGAACACACAGAAATTAAATTGTAAAAGCGCGCCATTCCTGTAACGCCTTGTACTGCGCAAAGTTGAAAAATGGGCGAAGTAACACATTGTGATCATTATAATAGTGTCAATGTCATGTATTTGTTGAACGAAATAAAAACAAGGAAATAACCTTAAATAAACTAACGATATCAAAAAGATATATCTTATTCAGTGTCCTGACGGTATATAGTAAATATTTTAGAGCCGAGAAATAATTAGGAACACGAAGGAACATAGAAACCAGCAACCACGAAACGCATGGAATCTGCATAGATACGTAGAAGTTGATACATGCAATAGCTATTAGTGCGAATATAGATCATTACTGAATTGCAAAATGAAAAACGAAACGATGACCAAACGAAAGAAGAGGTGGCCAATTATAGTTCAATTTGCCCAACAAGGACATCAAAAGACGAAAATTCGCCAAATTTGGCTACATCACGTTGTATGGTGCCTGGCGGAAGCCGGCAGAGTGAAGTAGCATTTGAATTTTGATGGCCAGGTTTTCACTGGATTTTGAGCTGATAGGATTCCAGCATTAACGTCCAGCTTTGGTTTTGGATCCTGCCCAACCAATGGCTGATGATAAGTTATCAATCCAAAAGACGTATAAAAGCGGCCGCCAAAGACACCAGTTGCGACCGGCCAAGCTCCGCTTGGCTTTGGTCGACGCGTATATGGGCTCTTGAAAAACAAAAAATAGGTTGCCAAAGATACCAGTGGCGACAGCAGAAGCTCCACTTGGTTTTACTCCACGCCTATAACGACTCTTGAAAGAAGAGAAACAGTTCGTTTTTTCACACCAAAGTTATTCGAGAGTTCGGCTCCCACATCTTTATTTTATGCGTCGCATTCCAAAGTAAGTTCGTTGTCTGCATCTTTGTGCACCCGCTGTTTAGAGTTATTGTCGCTGTTTGCTTGGCTTTTTTGAAATACCTGCTATCTTCTTTACCACATTTGCACTTACACTTACAGCTGTACAGAGGGGCATACAGAATGGTATGTTTGGCACGCAGCTGCGATGGTATGACGTAATCTGAGTATTAAGCGGAACTCCGAAGCATTTCCTGGGGCTTTAAAATTCACAATGCGAGAGATAGATAGATAGAAATAGATAGATAGATAGATAGATAGATAGATAGATAGATAGATAGATAGATAGATAGATAGATAGATAGATAGATAGATAGATAGATAGAGAGCGGAGAGAGAGAGAGAGAGAGATGAGAGAGAGGATGAGAGAGAGAGAGAGAGAGAGAGAGAGAGAGAGAGAGAGAGAGAGAGAGAGAGAGAAGAGCATCACTTTATTGAGCCTTAAGCGAATTAATGGGAGTGGTGTGGCCGTCGGTTTGAGGCCGGCGGCGACGTTGTCAGCGCGGGTGACCAGAAGTATCTGGACCTTTGGGTCCAAGCTGCCCGGCGCTCCCTCCTACTGCTCTTCATTAACTATGGAGGGAAAGGGAAGGAGTCACCTTCCTATCGCAGGAGTGTACAACCTCACGGTCTATACGTTTTTTTTGGGGGGTGTAGTTTACTCTCTTTTCGCCAAAACGTGTCCTCTCGAAGTGAGATACAACTTTTTTCGGGGTGAATATCACTTACGGAATGTAGCTCCGAAGCCGCTTCATCATTCTGCCACTATTATACCAAGCATAACACTTATCTGCCCGGGATGTCTATTAGCATGACCTGCATGCGTTTTGTTTCGAAAAATGGTGCTACCTGAAGCTTTTTTGTGTGTGACGACGTCGTAGCAGAACAATTCCATGTGAGTGTTCACAGCTCCATTTTTTTATTCGTCATCCGCGATATCATATCTTTCCCAGATAAGCTTGGTGAACCAGACGAGCGTCTCTCGAAAGTGGCGAACGTGTCTAGTGCATTGAGTGATGAACGCTGATCGGCTTTAAAGGCCGTGCTCACAGTGGTTCTAGTATCACCGCCTGTTCCCAAACATGCCATCATGGTCTTCCGTAACGATCATTCCGAGAGCATTAGGAATTACGCAACATGCCACTACTAATGGCGGAGCACATTAGGAGTGTCCCAGTGGAGTCAAAGTTCCTTGCCCCCAGTTCTATCAGATGCACCGTAAACTTTTACGTTGAGGATAGACAGCAAGTAAGACGTTTCGGGAAACTTTGGGACAACATGCTGTCTCACGCTGACGTGCGAAAATAATCGGTACTCGCATGCGTACTGTTCGGGGCAGAAAAATAACGCAGAGCGCTTCCTTCAGGTCAACCTCATCTATTTAACTATGTTGTCTTCTGGCTGAACCACACTGAGAACTTCGTGTCCAAGTAGGTCTGCAGTTGCTGAAAAATGTCCTGTGCGCGGAGTGATGGTCGTGAACAGTCTGTAATGTATACATCTGATCGTGTACGTCTGATCGTGAACTACCGCAGACACTCCCACTATCCCTTGACGACCAAACCACCCTCACAGGCCAGCACTGATGCAGAAAGCAAGAGTGCTCTCGTACAGGTCTCAAATAAAGCACGTATTTCTTTCTCTCTCTCTGACCGTGTAGAAGCTAGATCTTGTAGGTCACTTCTGTTTAAGCCACGATGAGGCCCAGTGACAATTTTCCTACCCAAAGGTGCAGCCTGGAACGGATGTAGGCATGTCCATTTCAGTTTACGTACCATAAATCGTTATGCATAGATTGCCTCTTCCAGAGTTAAGGCGACCCATACAGTCCCTTCATGCATGTTCGTTCGTTCAGCAAAAGTGTGCAAAAAGTGGCTGGAGCTGTAAATAGTAAAAAAAAACACATTCAAGAAATCTGCCCCAAAGTGTATATGTTAATTTTGACCAAGTAAATCGATTACTTGGAAAGGAAAGTTTGGTCCATTGCAGGTCGCATGTGAATCGAACAAGGGCATCCGGAGTAGACTCCACGTGCATTACGACTGCGCTAAATCAGCAGTTTGCCTGTGGCGGAGAAAGAGAGACTAGGCCGACAGCGCTTACGTGATATCGTGCGACAAATGCAAGCGACGGCAAGTGCCCGTGAAGAGAACAGTGCATCCCGGCCACGGAGAACGCTGATTCTGGGGATGTCTCGCATTAAAACAGAGCAACTGTCTCCCACCTGCGAAATTCGCTTGCAGCGCGTTTGCGAGATCATAGATCATACATCATCTACTTCAGCGGCAACAGCGAAATGATTTTAAATAAATTTCAGTCACTTTTTATTGCGTGAAAAGAAATATATGAAGCATGGCGGCAAACATTTGAGCCACCCAGTGATAGCATAGCGACAAAGGAGCTCTGAGAACGATAGAGCGCATGGGGAAAGGAATATGTCGAGCATACGTCCTCGCTGACAGCGGCATTGGTTGCGGCGGCGTTGCGTTCGCACCACTGCCTCTCGCTTGCACGAGTCGTAAAATAGACGGACCAGAAAGGCGGCAAACAAAAGGGAATGCGAATGAAGGCGATGAAATTCCCATACTTGTGGTCAGTAAATGGAGCGAGAGGCAGCCAATACCGCAGCTAAAGGGAGAAAACGTGACCACTGAGGTAATTGCAAAGGAGCAAAAGAAACGCTGCGATGCGGTATTCTAAAGCCGGAGAACGGCGGGTGCATCGGGCCAAGCCTCATGTTCGCCAGGGAAGAAGAAATGGTGCTCACGCATTCTTAATGACCCACCAATGAATCTTCCGTTAATTTCTTGTTTTACATCCGGAACGACCACTGACCACACAATAGAGTATGGAAGGAGCAGAGCTAATGTTCGCTAGCCATTTATTTGTTTCCAGGCCGGAAGCCTCCGGACCACGTGACACCGCGCACCGATCAATACTGACGTCGGGGAAGCGCGTGGCTATGGCGCATCACTCTTTCTGGAAGCCACCACCGTAGTAAGTGAGCCAGCCGAACCACACAGTCGTCTTATTCGCGGGAGGCTGCAAGGCACTGCTGAATTCTCATGCGTGTCGCCACCTCGTGGCGTTCCCTCAGAGCGTTCCTTTGCCGGTTTTACACGCTCTATGAACTAGAGTGGGGTATTGCCGCTGTTGAAGTTTTCGCTTAAGTGTTAAATTATGTGGCATGCACATGTTATAACGTTTTTTGTGGGGCTCTCGTTGGCTTCTTGCAAAGCACAAGAACAAATGAAAAGAATTAGGGTGGTGTGATGTCACAGATGCTCATTTCCGGCTGCAGAAGATCGTCTGCTCAGCACGGATGCATATACGTAGTGATGCTACTATGTTTTTTGTTTGAATAACGTATCCCAATTTCGGTTTAGGAGATGGAGTGTTGTTTATGGTCATTGTTCTTGCCGGCCCGACATTGCCTGCGAAATGAGAAAGTTGTTTCCTCTCTTATTTATGTCTCCATTGTTGTTGATCTTGCGAACAGTGCAGGAGTATATCAATAGAGTTAATTATATTTACTTCTACTCAGCTGATTAGAGAAGGCAGAGGGCGGCAAAATGAGAGAATAACGCCATGCCTATCACTGCGTTACAGCAGTGTCTTTCCGGCTTTAATTACTTTGTATAAAGCTGGCGGCGACGCTAATTGCTTAAAGGCGACATTACCGCAAGTACTCCCCCCAGATTTCATTTCCGAGATTGTCGCCGACGAACCTCTACTCTTTAGGGTAAAGCTAAAAGCAAAGATATCATTCGCGCAGAAAACTCGAAAGCTACAAAAAAGGACACACCAAATAAGAACTCTACACAACAAAAAGAACGACACCATCACTTAGACGTAATGTTGGGCGCGCGAAATTTAATCGGCTCTGACAGTGCTTTAGGAGCAGCCTCTCGCAAATTCCGGCCCCAGCGAAAGAGTGCGCTGTTGGAAAAGACGCGCAGGCGTAATTTTAACCGCTGCCTATCATTCTCCTCTTTTTTATCTCCGCCAGCGTCTCTCTAGTAGGGCGCTTTACCCACTCCCAGACAGATCTCATTTTGATTTTGTAGAGCGGCAAATTTTTTTACCCCCCGGATTGCGCGCTCAATCTGGACGACAACGAGGCTTGCTTGATCGAATCGGTGCGCTTGACCCGGAAGTCTCCGCCGTTCCCATCATGCACTGCCGCTGACTGCGCCCGGCGCTCCCTCCCTTTCTTCCCGCCCTTCCCTATTCTCTCCCCACCCTTCCCTATTTCCCCTTCCCCTCCCGCCTGGGGAACCCGATGTGAGACGGGGAGTGCGCCGTCGTCCCCGGCGGCCGGGCAGCGGCCATCGCAGTGCTGCGGCGATCGACGCGATGGTTGCGCGCGATGGATGCGCGCGGCTCTCCCTGGCCTTCGCCCTGCTCGCATGGCAAGGTGAGCGGAGTCGTCGAACCCCCGGGTTTCCAAGGGGAAAGCACTTATCACTTGCGGGACTGTTAAACGTACTTTGGCATCGTACGTTTTACCAAGCGGGCAAGCCACGAATCAAGTCATCCGTATGAAAACCTATGCGAATGCCTACGTCTGCTTTGGCGGAGTTCTGGAAAATTTACTACTTTGATAATACGAATGATTTATTACGAAAGCCAGCTGCTTGTGACGCTGGAAGCTGATGCTTTGACCGCACTGCTAAAGCCTTGTTTACTGATACACCGATAATGACGGAGAGACGACATGGAATCATCACGCGCACTGCGCACTGCGCGGCGTTTGTAACGGAACCGTTTCTAATTGCGTAAGTTTCAGACTCGCGGTGTTTAGTCCAATGGCTGCAAACACTTCATTGCTTGTTTCTGACGGATTTCGTTCAGCTCCTTGGTCTCGCAAGTGAAATGCCGTTCTAAAGCAATTCGCACGACCGCTTTAAATGTGCACGATTTTGCCTTGCACTGCGCAAAAGCGCAGTGTGTGTGTGTGTGTGTGTGTGTGTGTGTGTGTTTTGTGCTGTTGGAATATTGCATAAAGAACGAACAATGCAGACATACGAATTTCGTTCCCCCGACGGCATGCACGTCACAAGCTTCAGGGGAAAATAGAGCGAAACGAAAAGGAGCAAGAAATTTGAGTGCGCAGAACTTTTAGTGCCCACAATTTAGTGCAAAATTTCTGAGAGAGTAGGCGGAAAAACTGCCGTATGTCCCAGTGTGTGGTCGAAAAAAATCCCATGAAAATCTCAACTTTCTATAGCATTTTGATTCCATCAATTTGAAAAGGACAACGATGAAGCTCTTTGATTATTTTAGACGTTCTTTTTAAAATGAGTCAGATCCACCTAACGCGAATTTGGGGAACTAGCGAAAGTTTGTTACCGGACCTAAATGCAGTGCCGTCAAAACTATTATATGATATATTTTACATTTGAGCTAGGGGATGTTTATGGCCACAAGTAATTAAAAATTATGCCTTGAATTTGAGCAATATTTAAGAGGTAAGTTTGGATTTGGCTCATATTAAATTGAAATACTCAAGTTGATGCTGCATTATTTTCAAATTTCTTTAAATGGACTTTCAAGCATTGTGAGATTGAGTTTTGGTGGAAAAGGGGTATTAAAATATGCAACAAGGTCTCAAGAACAGTTGAACTGTACACGAAGAGCAGTTGAGTCCTCTTGGAACCATTAGCTGCTCTTTTCTAATTCTTCCCCAGGACAATTATCTTGGGCACGCCTCAAGGCACTAACGAAGTAAGCAATATTTTGATTGCTTTGCCATGAATTTCCAAAATACTTCACAAGAAGGCTGCTCATATCTTATGCTTCACCTTGATGAACTGTTCGTACTCTTAAAGCGGGGAAGGGGGGTGGGATTTTCCAGGGATTGTAAGCGCCGGCAATTTAGTTGAGTACTAAAATGGTAAATATGGGAGCGAACAACTAAATATAACCAGAGTTATTTCGTAGGAACGAGGGAGACGAAATGAACTAATTGTTTCACATCACTGCTTCATTTCGTTCCAGTTCTTTCGTCCACTTCTTCGTTGAGATCTGGGGCCAGATATTTTGCCGCATTACTAATTTTCATTATAAGTCAGCTCTAAAACCCACACACACACACAAAAACTACCGAAAACACCCATGAAATCGTCTGAACACTCAAGCCGAAAGCAAACTCCCATTGGGCAAATGCCTTTGGTTCATTTTGATCCGTGCAACAGCAGGATCTGACTTACTTTCGATACGAACACCGATCTGCGTACACGTTTTCAGGGCCTTATCTGCAACTATTTTATAGCCACCCATTTTACAGGGGAAAGTTGCCGAGTTTTTCTTGTCACTGCTGCTTTATCCGGCTCAGTTTCGGTTTCTGGATCTGGCTTAAATTAAATACGTGCAAGGCATTCTTCCAACATCATGCTGCGTTACCCACGGTCTCGAAAAGGCTGTACCATAAACTTAATTGATATATGCATTGCCAAGGTGTCTTTAAGAAGGTGCACTTTCGGAGTCCGTAGTGGTTTTTTTGTCTTATAAAAAAAAGGTATATTTAGCAGGAGAACCTGTCTGCGATTGACTATTTGAGCTATAATTGAGAAATGGAAGTGAAGGTATTGACATGCCGAGATTTCCCGCCTGTCTTTTTCTTTGTTGCAAAAGCGGCGACAGTCTCCAGTGGCTTCAGATTATTTTCAAAGCAGAACTACGTCTCTACTTTCTTCTTATTTCGCGATTGTTTTTCATATTGTTTATGCATAAAACACACAAAACGTTCATGAAAACATTACTAGCACCAGTCTGAGCCGTTTTCTTGCATCTACTAGCTTAACCTTACACGCCACGTAATACCGCCGTGGCTCTATGATGGAGTGGGCAGAAGAGCGCGAAGAGGCGAAGCAGTAAGAGAACCATGCCGGGTTATAAGTAACACTGGTTTAAGTGGCGCGGCCAGAAAACGTCAGATAAGGGGAGCCACGTGGGCCAAACCACGGGAAGAGCAGTACCGCACTCACCCTCTTTTTTTTATCTTCACAGTATAAATCAATTTGGCCGAGGTTTTCCCAGGGACTTCCTTTTGTCAGACCAGTGATTACACAGTATGGCTTGGGTTTTATGTCCTAAGTATTATTTCACGTTTGCATTGGGCATTCATTAACGCATTTACCTTGAAAGTAAACTTACGCCACCTGAATACGTTTTGTTCCTCTGGATACGCGGCGCCTCATATAAATGAATACACATGCACAATCTTCAGTTATCATAATAATAATATACCACAGAACTTCGTACGTGCGCACAAAAAGAAAACGTAAACTGCATTCCCCGCTAGCCTTAAAGGGACCCTGCAACGCTTTCGATAAATGCTTTCACTCTTTCCTTCGCGTCTGGAAGCACTGCGAAAGCTACAGTTATTGCCAGCACAAACAGGGACTGTGTGATTTGGCCGACGAACCACATACGCCTCCCGTTTCTGCTTTGTTTTTGTGGCTTCATTTTAAAAGTTGCTTTCGAAAACCGTTCATTGCTGCAACTGAAGGAAAACCGGACAACAGCCGCTACATGGCCTTAGTGACGTAATTTGAGCCGTTGAAGAACGTCAAGACCGGGAAAGAAAGAAAAATCCCTCGAGCGAGTTAAGAAGTTATCTGATGGGCACACAACAGTAATTTTTCGCTGAGCTGCACTGCGGCCCCCTAATCTAAGTAGTGGGTGTGTTGGGTGACTACCTTCTGCAAGCATTTAAGATTTCATAAAAAAGTTGAAGAAAGTGTTGCAGGGTCCCTTTGATGCAGAGGAAAAAAATCAACATTATAACTGGAGTTAAATGTAATGGCGTCATGCTTGGCTTGACATGTCGGTCAACAGAAAGATTCTCGACAAAAATTGTTGTAATGTCTTGTTTGGGTGGCTAATTAGGGGGGGGGGGTGGGCGGATGGACTGCTCTGATGGCTTAAAATAGAAACCGCTGCAATGCACCTGATTCACAACCACGTGGTACAAAACGCATGAGATATAACTCCAGGATACGACACGAACCAAGACGGTATAACAACGCATGGGGTGTTGTGTACGAAAACAAGAGGATAAGGTAGTCTGTGCTTGCACCGATTGACATCCTTTGTTGTGTGACGGGTCTCTTGTACTTAACTCATCTACAGCGCCAACATCCTTGCTCTAGTCATCAAATCGCCTGGTCATTAGGATACGGCATTAAATCTTAAAGCTTCCTTGTTCTGTTGTATTGACTATCTGCCGGAATATGCACACGCACGCGCGCGAAAATTGGCGACTATACTGCATGGAGTAACTGGTGGCCGGGTGAACAGTTTGTTTTCTGGAAGTTCGGTGCTGTTTATTTGTTCGTGCGTGCCGGTTTTCTAGTCGCCCATTAATTTCTTCGGTCCTCGTCCTGTACTGCTCGCTTAAGCACTGAAGAAAAACGTTCTTGTTTTGAACAGTCGTGGTGTAACTGATTTCCTAGAAGTACACCAATTATCATGATGGATTGGCTCCCCCCTTGAGCTCAAAGCAATGTTTCCCTTCTTTCTTTTCGTTTCATTATTGGCGCAGCGGATTTCGCCTCAACATGTTAAGGTTATGTTGTCATTGAGAAAGCAGCTTTTGAATGCGGGTGTTTATGTCTACAAGGAAATACTTGTAAGAGGCTAGGGAGGGCATATTAAAGGACGCGTTTACATTCAGGCTCAAACAAGAATTAACATTTTCAGTTGCTAACATATGAGCTGGAAATTGTCCGCATAATAACTTATACCACTTCACGGTTTTAAACGTCAGCCAAAACTGGCACAAAAAGGTGTTTTTGTTTCCTTTTCATCACTAATACATTTATAAGGCCTATGAACTGAACTATAGACCTTTTCCTTGGCAACAACTGTAGTGCCCATCTTCCAACCTTTATGTAAATAGCCTAGAAAGAAAATAAAAATGTACAGACTGAACAGGCTTAATGCTAACATTGCAAACTTCGTCTTCCTTACAAATTTTACTTATGGCAATGTAGATCTAACCACAGATTACTTGGCGACACTAACACACGTGCGTAGTTCTCGTCGTATTTGCCAATACGTTCTGATTATAGTGCTCTTTGAACACAAAACGCCCCGAATTCTCTGTTAGACATAATATGATTAGGCCAGAAAAACGAGATTTTATTGCAGAAGTTAGTTACATGGTGATAAGATCACCATTAGGTGGCACCATTTCTGCAACAACGTGAAGTTGCTCTAACTGGAGTCGATTTATTCGGGTTTTGTGATACCCTGAGTTAACTGCCATTAGAGCGGCACTCTTTTATATTATCGATAGTCCCGCTCGGCAATGGGTAATGTTTATCGACTCGCGGCCTACCTTACAAGAACTGATGAAGCCATCCCACCGCCAGAGCAAACTTGCATGCGAGTTAACCAATTGCACACATTTAGACTACAAAACCAGCACCGAATCTCGCTTCAGTGGCTTCCAGGTCATCCCGGCATCCAGGGCAACGTCATCTCCGACGTAGCAACGGAAGAGGCGCACAATCTGCTTGTGCCTGTTGGAATCCCGTTTTCCAGACAAGACGGAAGTAAAGTCTTCCACAGGCTTAGCTGGAGACCATATTCCACTTTAACGTGCCATAGCTCGGATATTATGACGTAAAACGTTTCAAATCAGTGTGGACGACTTGAGTGCCACATTTAACTTCAGAGCAGTGACGAAGTTCTGACTAAATTACGTTACGCTAAGAAAGGAGCACACGGTAAGTGCAGAAAGCATTTCTTCCGCTTAGACTGTGGGTGACCGTACGACCGTCTCTACACCGCAGTGGAAACTGCAGCTGTCAGCTCAGCAGGACCATCTTAGGAGATTCTTTCGTCTGCACGGGATTTACCTCAGTGCAATTTCCACTTTCCACGACGCTTATCAAAATAAACTGATGGTGTCCTTCACCGACTACGCCTGAACATTGCCTTCACTTGCAGTTTTCTGTTTGAAATAGGCTGGGCAGGCTCACCATTGTGTTCTCTGAGCTTTGCGTGTTCTGTGAAAGAGGACATACGGCATCTTTTGTGCTACTGCTGCCATGCAACCCAACGCGACACAGCGAAAAAATCTCTTGTGTGATTGCTACACGGAAAATCATTAGAACTAACACTTGCGTGGCAGAAACACACTGACACGACGCTTGAGACAAAGACTCTTTTGAATTTTTATATCTGATAAGCGATTGGTCGAGGTTCTGTGACCTTGAGATCCTCAGATTTTTGTCCTAATGCTGTAATTTTGTCATTGTTACTACGCAGTTTCCTCTTTTCTTTTCGCTTACCGCCTCACTACCTTAACTCCCATAGGAAGTATAGCAAGCCCATCGTGTGCGGGGCTAACCTTTTCAGTATTCAATAAAGCTTTATTTATTTTTCTCTCTGTCTATCTTTTTCTCTCTTTCTGGCAACCAAACGGATGAGGTGATTCCGATATTAGGCCATGACTTGAACCGCGGTGGTGTCGGATAAATGCACCCAAACTAGTTGATAGCTCGAACATAATGCCCTTGTTAAGATGAATCTAACTTGCACAAAAAACGAAGGAAGTTCGCACTAACGCGTAAGACTTGAAGATAACGCAACCTTTACAACCATCACGACGGTTTAAGCCGTTTAAGCCTACGATTGCAGCCGATTTGCTTCTTCTTCGCTGCCGAAACAAAATTTACTCCATTATTGTTGCGAGTTGGTACATACTTAAATGGAAGGTTTAGCGCAAACAAGACGAGGACGGTGGCAAACGGGACAGGCGCTTGTCCCGTTTGCCACGGGACATTGTTTTTAAGTAATATTCATTGGAAATCACCTCGGAGGAGCGTACGCCATGACGTGTGTTTCTCGTTCCGACGAAGTGTTGCCACTATATTACGGCGAACGCGGGAGTTTTTTGTGGCAATTCTTGGCCACTCTCCAAAAGTGGGTATGCTTGGCTTGACAAAAGTGCGCGGGGAACGCTGGGAAGTGGCCTCGAGGCATTTTCTTGGTTTTTAACAGCGCAGCTGTTCTGCAAATAGTTTGTGTATGGTGTCCGCAGTTAAAAATACAAAGAAAAGGCCGAGCGCTCGCGCACGCGTGCCTCGAGCGCACGTTCGTCAAGCCACTTAAAGAATTGGGCAATATTGATAAAAAAAGAAAAACTCCAGCGTTCGTGGCAGTTTCGTCAAGTCAATCATACCCACTTAGGGAGATTGGCTAACATTGGCGACAAAAAACCTGGTTCGCCGTATTTGGTGCAACACTTGATCGCAACGAGAAAGACATGCCTCGTTCGTTCATCCTCGTGTCGTCGTGCGCATGCGCTATGTACTGTAGAAGAGCCGCGATTTGAATGTCGAAGCTGTAGGGGATCAATGAATCCACATGGCCTGGCCGCGGATAGTTCGCACGGCCAAGGAAGATGCCGCTTTTCGAGAGGCTCGGCGTGCAATGCATCCGCTAGACTCCGAATCTCGGTAACAAAATCAGCAGCCATCGCTTTTACGAAACGTGATGTCACACGGTACGAGCTCACGGCAATGAGGATACCAATACCTTATGTCACAAATCATAAATTTCTCGGCGTCGCATTCGACAGATTGTTTACACGGACACCCCACATTCGCAGTTTGAGAGAAAAGCTCTCGTCATTTTTCGACATCTTCCGAATGCTTTCCAGCTACAGTGGTGGCTGCACAGTTTACTCGCTTCTTCGTCTCTACGACGCCCTCTGCGAAGGTCTTTTACGCTACAGCCTTGCCGCATTGTTTCCCCTCTCAGCTGGAAATCTCAAGGCTTTGGAAAGCATCCAGGCGCGCATACTCCGGGTGTGTATCGGCGTCCCAAAAACAACATCAACCCTGGGAACGTTCATTGAATGTAGACGATTGACGCCGGTAGCGCTGCGCAAACAGCAACTGCTTCGGGCATGTTTGCGTTTTGTCACGAGGCAACGCCACCATCCATTGGCTGAGACTTCTGCTTCAGATCTGCAGGACCTTTTACCGCAACATTACGAGATTCCATCTCTGCCTTCGTACCCGCTATGGTTGCTCCCACCCATAAACATTCACACAGCCGTGCCAGGAGTAACGCGAAGAGCAAATGTTCCCATTCCAGCTCTTAAGTTTTACACTCTACAACTTCTAGACAGCAAATACATCAGTCATAAACATATATACACTAATGGCTCAGTTACAGAAGGATCTTCCACGATTGGTGTTTGGATACCTGCGTCGTGCACTATGATAACCAAAAAACTCAGTCACAGGACGTCATCAACAGTGACTGAGCTCGCCGCCATCCGTGCTGCTCTTGAATACATCACCACGCAGTCATCCAGCCAATGGGCTATCTTTACGGATTCCCGCGCGGCCCTTCAATGCATTCAGTCTTTTCCTACTGACCAGCTAGTCTGGGACATTCGGTTTTTACATCACCAAGCCGCGAATGCTTGCCATTTCGTCGAACTACAGTGGATACCAGCACATTGCGGGGTATCGGGTAATTCAACAGCAGACGCTGCAGCTTCCCAAGCTCACAACTGCCAAGTGCCTACTGCGGCAATACCGTTCTCTAGGAAGGATGCGGCCGCACTTGCGTGTCGTGTTGCGCGGCAGGTACAGATTTAAATATGGGTGGATCCATCGCGTCACTTTACCCCGCTCTATTCTGTCGACCCAGAATGTACTTTCAAGTTGCCCTCTAATCTCACCAAACACGACGCAGCCGCAATACACCGCATACGCCTGAACGTCGCCTACACTCGCCTTTTTCGTTTCAAGCTTCAGCAGACCAGCTCACCCTTCTGTCCAGACTGTAACTGTCCCGAAGATATTTACCATGTCGTGTGTGTGTGTAAACGATATGACGAACCAAGACGCTCCTTGACAATGACTTTGGGCAGGCTACCCACATCGTGTCTTACGTTAAATGATGTGCTTGGCCCCTGGTCATGCGCAAAGATGGCTTCACGTGGACGAGGGCCGCCTTCCTAAGCTTCCTTCGCAGTTCAGGCCTAGTTCACAGACTTTAACAGTGTCGAACATTGATTAGACATGTGCTACAGGACCGTGACCGCCGCCTTTGCGCTCTCAAACTCTTAGTGGTGTCCCAGTGAACATTTCGGGGCTGTGATCACCGTGACTGCTAGGTTGGCTGTCAACGTGTTATGATCGCTTGTGGTCGCTCTACAGTTTCCTGTACTGTGCTCAAATTCAAAGTGAACCTTCAGCCATTGCGTGTTTACACCTTCTTTTATTTTTAACCTGACCTAGTGATCTCATGACCTCGTGTAGTCGCTCCGCAGTTGCCTGAACTCTCCTAAAATTGAAAGCGAACATTTCCCCAGTGCGTTAGAACATTTCTCTAGTGTGTTTTAACACTTCCTTTTATGTTTACCTCGAACTACTGAACTCTGTCTACAAACCTCTTGTCGTTTTTTTTTGTGCACATTATTCACCTGACGTAGCATGTTAGGCTATCTGCTGGACAGACCTAGTCAGCACCATTAAACTGCGTTCTCTCTCTCCGCTAGAGACCATAAGTCTGGCTTGCAAAGTGGAGTACGAAAACGTCGACCAAGACAACGAGCTCACTCTAGCCTTGAACATAATTTCATTTAAATGCCATGCCACCGACGTAAAAGCCGACGCCACAATGATACTAAAACTCAACTTCGTGTCAGTCAAGCATCACCTGCAGATGCTTCTGCCATTCAAATCTTGCGCTTGAGTGCAAGCTTCCCTGAATGTTTTTAAACTGCCGGACGGTCCCCGCGAGGCACGCGCTCACGTGCGCTCGGCATTTTCTTGGTATTTGTAACTGCGGACACGCAAAATAGCGATTTTGTAAACAGCTTCGCTGTTAAAAACTTTCGCCGTGATTTAGTGTTTGTCGAGAGGGCCGAGCCAAAAGTGTCGGGAGCTAATCTTCGCATATCGGGTACCCTTAGCGAAAACTGGTGATGAAAGGGCACTGAGACTTGTATTTATTTTTTTTTTGCCGCAGGGTTCGGCGTTCCTGGCGTCGTGTGGGCGGGCCAGCAATACTTTCGTGTACGGCCTCGCGACTCCCAGGCGGTCGAGGGCCAGACGGCTGAGCTTCAGTGCCACGTAGGGAACCTGGCCGGACCGGTGCAGTGGAGCAAAGACGGATTTCTACTAGGTGGGTGCCTCTTCGCCTTCTGTGCCCTCCTTCTCATCTCTCAACAATGGCGCAGTATGCCGGCACCCACGTTATGGGAAACTTAATGGTCACATTACTATGGGGCTTACCAATTCGTGACCCACGGGCTTAAAAAGCATTGTGTACCGGCACAAAAAGTTTTACAGATACATAAAAATGTTCCCAGTGGTCTAGTTCCTTCTTTTGCAAATACTATGCAAATACTATATATTTTCTTTAATGAAATAAAAAGTAAACCGACACATTTTGGTTTATCTATTTTTCACTAGATGGCGCTAGCTGTCTAGTAAGCGAGCGTTTTAATCCTTTATTTCAATAAAGAAGTCAGGCATTCCTCAAATAAGCAAACTTGGCCGTTTGGAGCATTATCATGAATCCTGCAAAACTTTTCGTATGGGTGCACAATGACATTTAGGCGTGTGGGTCGTGAAGTAAGAAGTCCCATGATAATGTTAACAGGCCAGTCCCGCTTATTAAGGTGTTCCTTCGCTGCACGGCTTTTGTTGTCTAGAGGAAGCCTAACTCATGCGTGTCGTCTCAGCTAAGTTATAGTCGAATTTTAGAAGCCTGTTTCTGTATAAAATTTTAAAGGTGATGGGGCTACTTCATAAGTTGGCCGATGTTGAATAGCGCGGTTTCTACGGCCAGTCGACTCATGGGGTTGATGCGTGAATGTGAAAAATTGTACTGACAGTTTTATACAGCACACTTCCACCATCACCGATTGTTATCGATAGCTGGATGAAGACCCTTTAGTCCGTTCTAGCTGTTCTGATTCTGTGCAAAATTAACCTATTTTTAGCACACTAATAAGGCTTTTCTCCGTCTGCCATGCTAGCACTGTGATCCAAGGGGCTGCAAAAGCTATAACTTTGCATTTGACGTGTACTGTCACATTGTAATTCTCTTCATGTCAAATTTCAATGTCTTCCCTCCTGTTGGTGCATAATTACTTGTAGATCCCATTTCGCGTTGGTCGCAACCCAGGATCGCGGTTTACGACGTTGTGGCCTTGGAGTAAGATGAGGGCGTCTAAAGAAGGGAAGAAACAGGAGAAGTTGACACTTTTAATGATTTGTTACATTATGCGCTTTGTGCCCATATGGAATTTCTCGGGTCCCTAGGAAGGACACGGTTTACACCTTTCCCATTAGGTGGAATACAGCACACCCGGAGTTCAAAGAACACCCGTCGAAGCTGGAACGTGAGAATTGGGGAAGCATGCACTTTGCAGTCCCGCCGGTCACAGCGAAGTCGCACCACCGAACTCATGGGACAGCACTTGCCACCGACACTCGACGCCGCATGCATTGGCAAGCTGCAAGCGCAGCGGCGGCGTATCCGGAAGGGGGGATGGCCACAACGTTGGACACGTGTGCAGCTTACAGAAATAATCTCCCCACTTCATCGGCAGTTCTGCGCTAAAAGTGGCAACCACGTCGTGAACACGGGCGTGGTCGAGATCGCAGCGTAGGCAGTCGCCCACGCGCTAGTTAACGACTGCGTGGTTTCTGGCGTCATTTAGGCGGGCCATAGCTGTGCCGAGCGAGCATCTCCGACGGTTGTAACCACCCTAACGGAACAACTTAGCGACACGAGCTCATCTGCGAATCTTAATTTATGTTGTTTTTCTGTTCTTGCTGCTGCTGGGATCAGTTGATGGGCGGACCGAGCTGAGGAAAAAGTGCCGGCAATTGCTTCCGCCCGATCAGCAACTTTAAAACTACACGCGGCAAATCACCAAGCTTCACATAGGCTTTTGTCTTTCATGAACTGTGGGACAAGGCGCAAGGCGTCTCTCCAAGTCATGCAGCGCCTGTTAGGAAATAACGGTGCTCCAAGAACCGTGCGGGGCGCCTCCCTTTCGAGGTTCTTTAACCTAGAATGACCGCTCCATCCAATGCGCTGGGCAGTCCATGACAAAATGTCCTATGTCGCCTGGTACAGCGCGCGATGGTTACAAGGGTGATGAGTGACGTTTCATTTATAAAGTCACGCACTCAACCTCCTCGAGGGTTCCAAATGCAGCCTCTCGGAGACAAGCGCTGCGACGAGCATAAGACGCAAGGGGGAGGCGGCACCTGTAATGGAAACCTGAGTCTGCGCGGGCCATTTCTGGAGGCTGTCAGGAACCCGGGACGCCTGCTGTAAACCCCCCAATGCTGTCAGCTTGTGGCTATTACGTTTTAAAGCTAAACCAATGCATGATGGTCCTCCGCACAATTAAACGACGTACGCAGCAACTGAGAAAGCAGGACGTAGACCATCTAGGGATTCCAGGATGATACCAAAACGATAGCAGTGGTGGTTTTCGGCAAATAAGGTACATCTTCTTTTCCTCGGCGTTGGGGATGGCGGAATAATTTCTTAGTGGAATTACTCTTCACCTAATATTAGTGCGCGATTCGCTGAGTATATGCCACTCGGCTACGTGTACATCGTTAATTTAAGGCAGTGTGCCCTCAAATTTCTATTCCACTACTCTCATAAACACTTTGATCATTTCTGTCTCTTAAACTTGGATTTCATTTCAAATGCTAACTGCATAACACGTTGCTTTAAATTTACCAATGCTTAAAAAACTACTAAGTTTTATGTAGGAGCCTCACCAATTGACTGTTATCAGTCGTCAAGGGTAGCAAAAATGAGTATTTTCGGATTCCTGAAAATTCGTTGTCATTCTTTTTAATGAGTGAGGTTAATGACTATTGGCTTAATTGCTGATTTCTCAATAATAGTGGGATAAACGGGGAGGTAACTGGGGCCTCATTACAGTGCTAAACTCTGGGACCAATTTTGTGCAATACTTTTCACACATTTCTTATTTTGTTACGGATAATAAACTGAAATCGAAACTGAACTGAAGCTAAATCAGAAATTTCAGATTGATTTCGTTGGTCTTACGAAAAAGAAAGCCCGCGAAATACGCTAAATATGAAATATGCCACGGCTCACGCGCCATAATTGAAGCGCTGTGGAGCGAGCTTTGACAGTGACAGAACTGCACGGCTTCAGTATAGCGTCTCGTACACGGCTTCATGTTTTTTGCAGGTCGCGGTCTGAGCTCCCGCACCTGAGGAATCGATTACCGTCGCGCGGTCGGCAAGGGTGTGATTTAAAGGGAGGAAGTCGTGAAGTGTCACTTAGAGCCATTCGATCGTGCACTACTTTCATATACAGGACAAGGGCGCGCCTTGAATGTTTTTTTAATGTCTAGAATTCTTTGCCGAGTAGCCCCGCAGTGAGGACCGAGTAAACCCTGCGTTTGCATACCAAATGCATAATTCGCAAAAGTAAACTCTTTAATCGTTATAATGCCGAAATGGAGGTTCTTGGGCGAACGAAATTTCCAAAAACCAAGAAAATACAAAATTATATGAAAAAAGTACACTCAACTAATGAAACCAAAAATATGCACATTATTTGCCGCTCCCCTTCCCCCGAACGAAGACAAATCTGAGAAAGCTGGGAAAAGAACATTGGAAACGGGAATAAAAATATTGGGAAAACAGACCAACCGTGCACTACCACGTCTATACGCATATACTCTAAAGATATCAGCGTTGCCGCACTAAAAGAATAATTGAACCTGCCGTCACTTGAATCTTCTCGTATCATTTCTCGGTTGTGTCTTATGCACGCTTTTTTCTATCATCATCAATCACGGCACGTCCTCCTACAACCATCACACAGAACTTCATACCGCAAAAACCGCAGTCACCCTATCGCACCATTGAACGGACACACTTCTGCAATGGTTACCTCCTTCTTTCCCAACGGGATAACTCTGTGGAACAAACTAATCGATAATATAGTCAGATGCATTAACCGCCAAACTTTCTGTAATAAAATAAAAAACCACATGTCGCAATAGAACTGAATGTACTGTTTCCCGTGCCAGTTTTTAAAATAATTTTTAAGTACTGTTTAATAAAGTGTTGTCATGGTTTCTTTGAAAGTTTACCCTTTGTACCTTTACTTTTTCTTTGCACTTGTAATGTTTGCTTTGTACTTTACGTTTTGTATCCGTGGTATTATCATTGTTCTCTGAATGCTTACCCTTGGTACCGTTTGAGTTCAGTTGCGTTGATTATTATACCATGTACGCCGCCCCTCCTCCCCCCCCTTATGTAACGGCTTCGGGTCTTTAAGGTGGAATAAATGAAATAAAAGTATATCACTGGGGAAGTTAACGCACTTAATCACGACAACAAGGAAATGCGCATCATTAGCAAAAAAAAAAAAGAAAAGAAACAAACAACAAAATAGCCCAACGTATTTGGCTACTGATAACGAAATCTGGCTTCAAAGAACTCACAATGAAGAAAAGCAGCGTAAGAATGCTGCACATTAGTAGATAATTCCCTGAATTTGTGCACATTTATCTTTCCTATTGAAAGTGAATTGAAGCTTCGCGAAATTTTCCGAAGCCGCATGTTCTTTTAATGCATTCTGGCTGATCTAAACCATAGGTGGATATCATTCACCCAGTAAATGATCTTGCGTGGCGTATCAATGGCACGCCAGATGCGACGATAAATGAATAGATACCTGTAGTGGACGAAGCTCGAAGGAATATGCTTGGGTATCAGCGCGTGCGCTTGTAATCACTGTGATCACGCGCCTTTTTAAGGACAGTAGTTTTCCTTCGGATACTTAACGTGACAATTTTAGTCTGTCTGTCTGTCTGTCCCTTCAGTCGCCCGGACAAAAGTTAAAACAATTCTGGAATGAGACGTTTATATAGTGAAACATTTCCAAAATACTAAATCTGGTGGCAATGGTCATACTTGTCGGCGTTTTTGAGGAAAAAGAAAGCATTAGGCATATATGAGACAATACATCAATACAGGTGGCATTTAGATTTCTTAAATTAAAAATACATGGTTGCTTGATTTTTGCGATAGAAAATAAAAAAATACGCCTTAGGAAAACGTTTGGGAACCAAAATACTGAAAGCACTCGCGACGCCCCCTCGTTGTGGTGTTCGAAGTTCAAACGTAACAAAAGGTTTCAGTAGGTGGCACGAGCAGTGGAACGCGGTAACATTGAATTGGCTTGAGCAAACGTTTATCGTCAGAGCACCGAAACGGTAAGGGAAGAGGGTGAGAGGTGAGCGGGAAAGAGAAGAGAGGAATTTACGTGGCAGGGGCGGCAGAAGGCTACCGTCGTTCGTCGACATTTGCTACGAAAGGAGCAGATACGCGGCCAAATTTTTTTGTTTCCCTTATTTTGCGAACTTTTGTTTTTTCCAGCAAGAAACAAAAAACACCCCGAAAATTAAATGGGAATGGAATGCCCAATCCGAGGTTTTTCCGGCTTTCCAGCTTTCTATCGGCCCCTTAACGGTCAAACGAATAAAATTCTGGGGAATAAAATAATCATTCATTATTTTTTTTAACACGAAAGTACCGATCGTAAGTAAGTGTGCACGACCCCTGATATTGCGAAGTTTGTGCGATTTTACTGCTGCTGTTTGTTTCTTTTAGTTGAATTTCGGTTTAAGGCAGCTGGGCTCCCTGCTTACTAGGACTTTTCTGTTTCGTGCTGGTGATGGGTGGCAAACAAAGGCAGAAAAATGATAAGCAAATGACGTCCACACACGTAATGGAAAGGAAGCGAGAGGTTGTGCTTTTGAGGGAGTCCAGCTATGCCATTTATGGTTGCATTGAACGAAGTTTGTCGATACCCGTCAAAAATAGCTCAATACTCGCTGTAAAGTTAGCGGAGCTAGGTCCTGTGACAGGTGTTTATTGATCGGCTTGCGTGCCCCTTGCGCGTTGTTATCGATAGCGCAATTACGGCGCAGCGGTACTATTCTAGTTTGGGAAGTAGCGGGTTTGCGTTCTGTTCCTGAGGAAAGACGAGAGTACAATTTTCAAACTTTCAAGCTTTCAAGCACCAAAATGTTTACACAAAGGACGTAATGGACAGAGATATGCGCTACGATGGCTGACTATGGGGCTGAAGCCGCCGAACACCGCACACACTTCCTGAGGCAGTCTCCGCCGAAGGCAGTGCTAAAGTGCGCACCTTGCCCACTGTGTTGGCGATGAGAGTGATCGGGAGTGATACCTGAAGAGTTAAACACGCAAACGGGTTCGTAGAACTAGAAATATAACTTAACAACGTGTGGGGATAAGCTACAGGTTTTCCCGCTCAATTTAATCCATTCGCCATCCAATTTAATCCTGGCGGCACACAATGTAATCCAAGCGCCATCTAGTTTAATTCAAGTGCCAGCTATTTTATACCAGGTGCCAACGACTTTACTTCAAGCAGCAACAAATTTATTCCGGTCGCCAATCAAACTAATCCAGCTGCCAGAAGGTTTTTCAGCAGTGTTTTGTGCGTAATTAGGCGTAGCTTTGCGGACTTTATTGCGCGTGGTGTGTTGAAAACGGGGTATGGTATTTCTTGATCCATTGCGAGCAAAATGTCTTATGCTCACGGCTTAGTGGACATTGACCAACACGCACAGACCAGGAGAGCGGTCTTGTTTGATCCGTTAGCGCCGTGTGCTGGTCATCTGTGAGATCGTCATTAGTATCGTCTGCTCGCGTATTGTTACGCCACCAGTATTGCCAGCGTATTGTTACGCGAACAGACAATACTTCTTACGCGAGCAGAGGATACTTCTGACGGGAGCAGACGATACTTCTGTCAGTCTCACAGACGAGCGGCACACCACACCAAAAGATCAGACAATCTCTTCTGGTCTTCGCGTGTCAGTAAATGTCCATTAAGCTATGCGCATCAGATATTTTGCATATAATGGATCAAGAAACACCATGTTTTCACCACACCACGTGCAACAAAGTAAGTAAATCTGCGCCTAATTTCGTACAAAACACTCGTAAACAACCTTCTTAATGCTGGATTAATTTATTTGGCGAATGGATTAAATTGGTTGACCCTTCGATTAAATTCGATTGCACCTGGAATAAATTATATGGCACTTAGATTGAATTATATGGCACTTGGATTGAATTGGCTGGTGCCTGGATTAAATTGTGTGCAATTGGATTAAATTGATCGGGAAAACCTGTAGTTGGTATTCCATAATAAGACTTTCAAGTGCCAAAATTTTCGGCGTTTGAAAATCTTATCGTGGAATACAAACTAGCTCTAGACACACGTTTTTAAGTGAAATTAAGGGTTCAACTCGCTTTTTAGCCCAATAAAGTTGCGTGCACACCCTGCAGGAGTACCAAAAATACGCAGTTAAGTCATGGTGTTGTCGTAGCTTTGCCAAAACCTACATTTTCCGGTTAATAACAAGCGATGGACAAGATACAAATTTTACTGTGTTTTTGCTGACAGCTTTATGGTTGCGCAAGAGATGGTTACAGGGCTCAATATCTTTAGAAGTACTTTTTATCAAATTAACTGCAGTGACCGACAGTTTAATTGACTGCTTCCGACTAAAGTGAGTCTCTATGATGGGGTTCAGGACTTGCTTCTCATCCGACCCTCTTCTGGATTCGCACCACTGCTCAACGGGGCTGTGCATGATACGCAAAAACAATGCATTTGATAAGGATATTCGGTCATACAGAAACATGATTTTTTTATACGGACACAAAATACAGAAGTATAATTTATTTTCAACACCAAATACTCGGTTATGTAGCTCCTATACTAGAGAAATTTTCTGCAATTGCGTAGGAAATATTCATTAAATCAAAATACCGTTGCAATATCTGTGGTTTGAGAATTACCGATCGGGTGTTCTTTTTTTGAAAAAACTAATTAAGGTAATCAAACTGCGCTTGAAAGATTAAGGTCGGATTTGTATTACGTAACAGTGGCGACAACCAAATTGCGGATATCTCTAATCAGCCAAGCAGATCCTTTTTGGAGAAGATTGTCGTCGAATAAGGCAGTCAGTTAACACGTAAATAAAGTACCTACTAACCTATCAGGTGCTTTTTTTATTGCTTCCGTTTCGTAGGGCTGCATTCAGTACTTGCTGAGGTGTATCTAGCGTCATTTCATAAAAAAAGCCCTTAAGGCCAGTTCGATGACAATTTTCTTTTAGCCAGTATTTATTATGCGCCTTCTATATGAAACAGACGAGGCAGACCACTGAAATAAAGCCGTTATATTTCATGACTAAAGAAATTTTCTTGATCGCAGCTGGCGTTTTTATTCTGTCAATTCTGAAATAAAGAATTATTCACCACCCTCAGGGTGGGGATTAATGTTTTTAGAAAGTTTCTCATGAAAGAAATTAGAAAGAATGCATGTTTTTAGAACGTTTCTAAAAAGATGAGTTCGTTTCATTTACATCGATGCGGTCACCCGCTGAGAACAGATGCGGACAACGCCTTTTTGCAAAAGCCGTGAAGAACATAGCCGCTTTACCCCCATAAACATTCTCTTTTGGTGTTGACGACCGTCAGTGGTATTAGGGCAGGCCCACTCTAATCTACTTGGGAGCCGAAGGCGACAGCGGTTCGCAGGATGCCAGCGAGCCGTTAGAGCCTTTAGTGAATAATATTGAATACAAGCAAAGAGGAAACTGTCATGTAATCAAAGTTTTCTTGAGAATAAATGCATTTTAGAAACACTAGTACCGCCACCGCAGCACTGCCTCAAGCGATGGCGCGCTGAACAGTCGGGAACGGGGGTATGTGCAAGTGACGTGGGTATGTGTTGTTTTGGTCTATAACGTCATCAACCGGTACAAGCAGCCTTACTTACAATGAGTTTGACGCTTCTTGGGACGTTGTATATAGGGCTCAGCCTTACGGCTGTGTAATGTTAGGCCTAGGTATAGGCCGAAGATTGGCGATTTGCCGAAGCCAATCATAGTCATACTAACGCAGAAAAGAAAAAGACGCAAAGGGAAATGGTGATCATGGTAAAGAGAAGACAGGACTGGCACTTGAACGCAAATTTAGTCGCATTCATACAGGATAGAAAGTGCTAAGATGGTGAGATGTTTTCGCATGTGCTTGCATCTCAGAAAGAGGAGAAATACGCAGGTATGCGACGGCCTGATGCTGTACTTTACGCTTGAAGGTCTACGTCAACGGGCACCCGCAGCTTGCCTCGCCGTTATGCCGAGCGTTAGGTCTACAATGTAAGCCGTTATAACAAGGTCGATAGGCTTGTAACGAGTCTATGTGTATTGGCCAATACTAACCACTGGGATATTTCAACGGGTTTGAAAAGGGGACATGGTTAGATTCAACGTTAGTGTTACTCAACTTTAAGCTTAACGCTGGTGAGCACAGACCTGTACAGTTGAATTCGCGAGCGGTTCCCCAGAAAGTTTTGTACGCACGCAATGCTTATAAGTGCCTACGACTTGGCGTGAGTTGATGTGGCTCAGCAGTTTTTCGTGCGAATCGTATTTGACACGTCGTTTTATACGCGTATAGCAATCACTATTAAAGTTGTGCACCAATGCGATCTCAACGAAGACCGTTTACGACATTTAATCCCAGGAAAGCGATGCCAAACATAGGATGAGTAATTAGGCAAGTAGACGCTTTGGTTTTATTGTATAGAAAACCATATTCTTCGCATAAATATCAAAATACAACCTGCTTGATCATAAGAAAAAGCCTGCATGAACAGCAAAAACGTTGGGTTTAGAGCAGTAAGTATAAATGAGAAGGACGCCATGAACAGTATATTATTGGGATAAATGTAGTTCTTTCGTGGATGGAACCAGCGTGCAGAGAAAACTGAACACAAGGACAGCCGCGGGTCTAACAACTAAAGTGTAATACCAAGAAGAGTGAATATAAACACACAGCACGCAGCAATGAGCGAAAGAAAATTGACATGAGCGAAAGAGAATTGACAAATACCAAGGTCAGGTGTCAATTAGATAAACATCGGTTGCAATCAAGGCCCCCGCAGATAGGCAACCTCTTTGGCATGGAGACAAACACTCACCCGGCTAACACACTTGTCTACTCTTTCTGCAATTTTGAACGATCCCATAACTTCGCGGGGCATTTGTGGACAGTGCACAAATAAAATGCCTGTGGCAGAAAAATCCCGTTTGCAGCCGTTACACTTAGCACAGTGCGAAAAATTAGTACAGTAAATTTCGTGCCGTCCTTGTGTCCAACTTCCTCTGTCTTCGTTTAAGTTCACGCTGGTTCCATGCACGAATATGTCTCTTCAACTAGCGCAGCTTGCAACGCTTATTGCCCTTTCACTGCCCTTTTTTTTCAATGCCCATTTTTTTTTCAATGCGCTTTCTTTCCCGGCGAGACCTGTGCACTGTGTCGAGAGGCAAAACTTCGCCTTGTCAATATTTCCCGCAAATAAACACACACACACACACACGACAGCCCACATCACACACAACACCACACACACACACACACACACACACACACACACACACACACACACACACACACACACACACAACACACACACACACACACACACACACACACACACACACACACACACACACACACACACACGCGCGCGCGCGCGCGCGTGCACGCACACGCACACACACACACGCGCGCACACACACGCACGCACACACACACACACACACACACACACACGCACGCACACGCGCACGCGCACGCGCACGCGCACACGCACACGCACACATACACACGCACGCACGCACGCACGCACGCACGCACTCTCTCTACAATGGAGTTCTAGTTGTTCAGAAACCTGTTGGGGAGACGACAAAAGCAAAAGAGGGTTTAATGATGTAAATGGGGCATTTTGAAAGTAAATTACATATTGGCTACAAAAATGACGGTTGCAATGGGATGTTGTCGTAACGAATGTGCGTCATTGAATGACAACCGTCTGTTTATGCGGCCCTTACCGTGGGTTTCAAAATAGACCAGGCACATCAATACTCAAAGGGCGTCATAAATAATCGTTGTACAGGCTATATATAGCTAACTAAAAAAATAACGGGGGACCAGACAGGCAGACATAGACAGACAGACCAACTGATCACTCGCTCGCTCACTCACTCACTCACTCACTCACTCACTCACTCACTCACTCACTCACTCACTCACTCACTCACTCACTCACTCACTCACTCACTCACTCACTCACTCACTCACTCACTCACTCACTCACTCACTCACTCACTCACTCACTCACTCACTCACTCACTCACTCACTCACTCACTCACTCACTCGCGCTCTTTGGGCTGCAGTATTGAAATTAAGAGTACATATCTCCCGTGACGTGAAGCAAAAGGGGATATAATGATGGGAAGGGGATTTCCGCAATGAAAAACCACCGGGTGCGCAAATGACTTCCACAATCGTATGTGGTCGTAGTGCATGCTCGTCATTGCTTTACCTCCATCTGTTTATAGGGCCGCTCACCGCGCGCTTGAAAATGAACCAGGCATGTCAATATACATCTTGTGCACATCTTGTGCTTTATATAAAGGTCATCTTGTGCGGGGTTATATATAACTACACAATTGAAAGAAGGGGTGGTCGGGCATAAAGAAAGACAGAAACATTAGAATGCATGAACAGAAATTGCTCTGTGATGAAAGCGCGAGAAATAATGCACGTGAAAATTGTCGCTGCCAGTTGACTGACACAGCACGGCCCGTGGTATTATTAGAAATGCAACACTTGGTGTAAAAACACTACTCTAAAACACAAATTTTGAGCGTGATTATGATCATGAAATTGTGTTACACAAGACTTTCAGATATTCGCGTTAAAACGTCCACGGAGACAAAACACAAGTTTGGTTCGTTCTGCTCAATCCAGATAACACTGATACCAACTTTGTATGGAACTGCGAACAAATAATCGAGATAATAAAGAAAATAGATAAAGCAGTGGCGACTGCCTAGCCACTTTCCGGCAATTTCTGTGTGACGTCACAGAATCTTGTTTGTGCCATTGGTGGCCGACAACCAAAGCCACCGCCAAGAAAATGAAGGGGTGATTGTATAGTGGGACATCTAGTTCTGTTTGCTCGTATCACTTGAAGGCGATCGTGCTAACCATGTGGTGTCTATGCATTTATTCCTTGCCCATATTACGTGACTCATTCCCATATTAGGTCACTGTGGAGGGAAATTTGAAAGTTGTTTCATCATTTATTCATTTTTGTGGTTCAAAAACACCTTTCGGGGCCTGTTGCAACGTTGTCATCCCACCGCTGTCAACCCGTTGCTGCGTACGAGCAGGCGTACCCGAGCCGAGCTCCGTTGCCTCCGAAATGCGTGTGGTAGCGTGGTGAAGCGAGCGGCCAGCCAATGTTGCTGCCCCGAAGAAGACCAGAAGCCGAAGGCAAACTTAACTTGTTTACTGCATCGCGAGAGATGAGCCGAAGCCCGACAAGAACGATGCCCCGATGGGCGAGGTTACAGTACAGGACTCCAGCAGAGGGACAGCATTGATTCACTGCTCAAACAGGAAAGAAGTACAGCGCTTGGGGTGGTCTTATTTATACCCAAAGCGCTAACAGTCAAACAAGCGTTCCCTCGAGATTGTGCACACGACATGAACGGCACAGACACACACAACACTCTTGCCAGAGTTCGTGAGTGGTCGGTAGTAGCGGCGCACGCTGAGTCCGAGAGAGGAGGGAGAGGAGGTCTCCACAACGGCTTGCGCGTCCTTCGGGCAAGTCTCTGCATGTTGCATCGGCCGACACCGAAGGTTGAATCACGCCGGTAGCAACACGCCAGCGATCCAGACATGTAGCGTCGTGTTTGGATCCGCCGGCTGCAAGCGTGAGTTACCGACAGGGAGGCCTGCTCGAAAGGCGCATGTAGTGGAGGCTTCTCCACACAGCCGAGGAGTGCGGCGCAAAGCCCGACGCAGAGCGGCGGGCTGATTTGTAACAAGCCCGAATGAAGATGAGTGAGTTATCAAGGGCTTCCAAAATGAACAACATTGTATTAAGTCCGGAGCACTTTAGGGGCCCGGGGTGTCCATTCGGTGTCAGTGGGCGGCACGCAACTCAGATGACGCATACACACACTTCGGGGGATCGGCAAAGAAGAATTTGTTTTGTCGTGAAAAGCAATTAGACAAGACAAAGTATACGGAGCAGAAGAAATTATTTAGTCAGTTTAAGAGAGAGAAAAAGGAAAGCGAGTGGAAAATAAATATGAATGCCGTTGCACTCAAATGTGAAAGCTGTAGGAAATGCAGAGCACTGATTCGCCATAATGGGTAGCGGCGCCGTTATCTGCTCACTGCTACCCCCCCCCCCCCCCCCACCCCCCATCACGCTCTTCGCCGCTCTGTCTCACTCCTCTCGTGATGAATATGCAATTCAAATTTCCCGCCTTCGCAGTGCTCGCGCGCCCCCTTCCTCAAGCTGCGCCAGCGGGAGTTCTGTTCTTTTTGTGCCTTTAATTTTGTATACTGGAGCTGTTTTGCGTCATTTCGAACGCGTAATTTGTTTCTTGCGCTGCCGTAACGTTTCTGCGTCATTTTGAACGCGCCACGTTTTTTTGCCCGGCTGGAGCCTTTCTGTGTCATTTCGAACACGCCATTTTTTTCTTGCGTGGTCACTTTTTTCACTTACTATCGTAAAAACCAAGCCAACGAGCGTTCCTAACTAAATGAATGCGGGGGCAGCCGGTTATCTACACAGATTCTGCCTGAAATGTGCCTGCAGTTTTCTTTGCACTAAACAACGGGGAGATGTATGACCAGCACCAGCTGTTTACGAGGTTCGAACGGTTATGACTATGTAAACAGCGTTGTTTTCGAAGCCTCAGCGTGGCCCCTCGATGACGGTACAGAAGGCTCTACTTGGATCCGTTATCCCGCTGCGCCGCCTGATTCCGGCAGTCACTTCACATCGACCGTTAGCGAGCTATGACGACAAGGCGAGCCAATAAAGTGATCTGCACTTAAAATAAAAACCAACCTGGTCCGAATAGTTCCAGTGCGGCAGACGAGCCGTCTCTGCGGCGATTGAGTGGACGGCCTGACACGCATCCCTATGCCGGTGGCCCAGTTTCTTTGTGCCCCAGAAAGACAAAAGCGCTGGAAGAGACAATGGCAATCCTAGGCGCCGTAGGCGAGTCCCCAGCAGTCTTCTCCGATGATTGTTGTTCCTCGTTTCGTGCCGTATACCGATGTGAGACGCTGGCTAGAATTCAGGAAATTTGAGGGTTTATTGCTTCCGAGTTGATTAAAACTAATAAAAAAAAACACTTAAAAATAAACCTTAAAAATTGGAAAAGAAAAGCACAGAACTGGGAACGGTAAGGAAACCATAGAAAAACGAAAGCAAAACGTAAATAAATAGGAGATAAGCACAAGGTACTCAGAGCAATAACACTAGGGAAACAAAGGCTAATCGCTGCTCCGCACTTCCGACAGCTCTCACTGTGAGTGGAATTTCATAAACGTTTTTATTTTTCATGGCCCCTTTAAGTTATATACAAAGAGATCCTATAGTACAGAAAAAAAAATCATCCTCAATTAATATAGCCCTCAGCATCTGCTCTGCAGCATGACTCATACGAATAATCTTGGACTGAACCCGTTTTTAACAAAAAGGCAAAATTCATGCATTACAGCGAATGTAACTGTCTGTAAATACTAAGATGCTTGGACACTGCGTGTTTCGCCAAGTCGATTTTTCAAAATGTCACCTTTGGTCCTGAAAGTTTCAGTGTAATGGATGAGTTTTTTTAAATGAGCATTGCAAGCATTTCGCTTAATTAACGCTTTCTGTGTAATTTCATGACGACCTCATCAAGTTATGGAATAGGTATAAAGAGGCACAAAGAAGTATAAAGAAGGTAGAAGGAGAGGTATAAAGAAGTTTGCGGGGATAAATTGGTCGCAGTTAGCGCAGGACCGGGGTAATTGGAGATTAATGGGAGAGGCCTTTGCCCTGCAGTGGGCATAGATAGGCTGCTGCTGCTGCTGATAATGACGGTAAAGGGGGACAGAGAGAGGCAGGAGAGATAAATGTGGCCTAAACTAATGAGCTGGTGAACAAATTATCTCAAATTAAGAAAGAAGAAACGTCTCAGGACCCAGAGAGCGGTGGGCCCGGGTTCCAACAGAAAATATATGACCGACAAATGAAGGAAGGAGGAGAAAAAAAGATAAAGGAAAGGGCGGAATGTTAACCAGGCTACGGCCTAGTATGCTGTACTACTTGTGGGAGAGGGTAACAATAAGAATGCTGCAAAATATTTAGACGGGGAGAATGATGCAAACAAATTGCCCTTCTCACATTTCTCCCTTTTTGCACTGCTGTTGAAATGACCAACCAAACGTACGGATAAAGATGAAGATAAGTCTTCGGGACACAATACTGAATATTTCTTGCCCCAAACTATGATGTTGTGTGATGATGTGATGTTAGCAATGTATGACATCCCTGGGAAGTAAGGTATCGCCAGAGTTGCTGGTTTTGTCTATGCAAGCTAGCGCAGGCTTTTTGGGTCACGGTCGTCCCACTCTCATAAGTGGATGGGGAAGGGAGCTTGCAGACCATTTGACTGTTGGCATCCCTTGGGGGCTGAAAACAAAATTATGTAGGCAGAATTCAAGACCAATGCAAGATTTGTAAAACATAAGCAGCAGGGACTAAATAACTGGAGTGAAAAGTGTCACATGAGCAATAATGCCTAATAAAATTTAGCCCGAGAATTTCAGAAGGAATGGTAACGATGTTACAAAAATACGTTACCTTTCATCCACTTACTGCCTATGCCGGGAGGTTGTAGCAAACGCCATAAAAACACGCCTTGTGCACTTCACTCAATGGAGAAGTAAAGTAAATGGATAAAGAAAAAAGTAAACATGTAAGCTATGTTAATGCGTGCATCTAAAGTAAGACAACACAATGGGTGAGGGATGGGGTATAAATATAAACTGAAGGAATGGATGAGAAAGATGGCCACCGGCTTGCTTCCAATTTTTCAACTTCTTTTTGACCAACGTTAAAAAAGCACAGTGTAATGTGCCCCAGTAAATTTGACAGGAACGTTCTTCAAAGGCCTTGTAGGAGCCGAAGCACTCAAAATTGCAATAAAATTCCGAACGACCGTGAAGGAGGACATTTATGCGGCTTGTTTCGACACTAAATTTAAAAGCTAACAGGTGCGGACCTATATCAAAACAAGAAACAACGCAGTACGAAACTAAGGGTGGAGGTTTCGGAAGCGTATAAAGGGCAAACTTTAAACACGGCGTGCTTAAAACACACTCCAGGGCTGACCCATGACCTGAATGATGAGAAGAGCAGATGTTGGACGTCAACTTTACGGAAAACGTCCAAGGGGCAATAGGTTTCTACAAAAAAATATTTGACAGCGACCTGCAGCTATGGCTGTATTTTAGCTTGCCCAGGATTAAGGGACACGCGCCGCCGAAACCTGATTGCGCCCTCTCCCGGTGCTTCGCTCGTCCGGGGGGCGTAACTGAATGGCGCATAAAACATACGGCCGCCGGAAAAAGTTGAGAGGCAGCAGCGGAAAAAGTTTAGACGCCCTGGGAACCTCGTATGTTAGTCATACAAGCCTAAAATTTTGCCACAGCGTGCCGCTGGAGCCATGCTACAGATATCCCGGAGTCGTTTCTCCTAGCTGTCTTCGTTATCAAACAGCGGCCGTGTGTTTTATGCGCCATTCAGTTACGCCCCCCGGACGAGCGAAGCGCCCGGAGAGGGATCAAATCAGGTTTCGGCCGCGCGTGTCCCGAAATCTTGGGCATGACGAATATCAAATTAAACAAGCTTTACCCTTGCATAATTCATAGAATAAAACAACTGATATCCACCTAAAAGGTAGTTTTGACCACATTTCAAGTGGATGTCAAATTTTCCTACACAGATTTCTACAGTGATAAAACTTTGCTTACACAGTCAGAAGATTTTTGGACGAAAACCGCAACAGTTCGAATTCATGTCGAAGAGAAGCGCAATAATGAACCTTTCTCTGACGAAGTTTGAAAACAGAAATAATTTTACATAGTTTTTTTTTAACTATAAAATTAAGATCAAATTGGGGTTCGTAGGGGATTTAAAATAAGGAGACAATTATGTAGGACCACTTAGATATTTTTTGAACGTTTATCAAAACCCTCGGCTAATTCATTATTGTGCAATAGCGCGGGCATGACTCTCAGTTGCGTTTTCGCAAGGCGAAGTTTTAGGTGGACGTCGGGTTGAATTAACCTTTACTGCTCAGCCCAGTCTTCTTCGCACAGTGTTGATCGGCTGAAAATGAAATAGTTATATCCGTCACAGCCCGTACTATAATGCTGACTAACGATGGTTGTTATTACGAAACAGGTGGTCAAGTTTTCATAAGTTACCAACGGCAACGGCATTGCGCAAAATTCTAAGCTTCAAAACGACGCATAATAAAAACTCTGAGATTGAAGCACAATTCTGGGAAAGATTATCATCTGAACCGACAACAGGGCATGCAAAATAAGACTAAATTTTCAGACCACGGACTTAAGGTTCAGACTGAACTGGGAGTTTATTTGCAGAAATAGAGTTTCATACTAATATATACTATCTAGCGCTAGTGTCTAGAGGAGGCCAGTTTCAGTGAGAAGGCCGTCATGTACAAAGTAGGAACTTTGTACTTGTCCTTGGAATGACTCACCAACAAGCTAAAAATTTTCCTGTCTGCAATAAAAAAAACAATATAATCGTACAAGCTATTTAAAGTTCGCTTTTCATTAAAACAACTGGAGTTCCCAAATATTTAGCTGTCAGGAACTGTTTAGAAGATTCATGAAAGACGGAAAAACTTTTTTTTGTTGATTTTGGTTTCGAAAGCGGCAGGAAGCTATCTGGCTAGACACCAAGCAGGAGATTAATGCTGCTAGCTGCTAAGGCGGCGCCCACGGCGTATGCAAATGCAGCGACACATTTCCGTCTAGCATATGTATTATTATGAGACTCTATGCATCCAGCCAAGTATAATGGCTGGTTGAGCGACAAAGCTGCATAACTTGCAATTTTACCTTGCTACAGCCCCAAAACCTTGTAGCACGGTAAATCGGGATAAGAAAACACAAACTAAAAAATGACAAACGCAGGCACATTTAAGTTATTCATATAAAGGAGCCAAATAAAAAAAAGAGCGTGTGTGCCAATTTGTAGAAAGATGTTATGGGGGTGCTGTAGGAAATAAAGCGGATAAAGGAAATAATACACTGGCGAATCATAATTGCTAGGTTCGGTTTTCACGACAGAGCCTAAAAACCGTAGTTTGTGCATGGAGGAATTACATACCGGTGTTCATGCTCTGGTTTTGCGGTGAAATCAGCTCTCCTGTAATTTTGCATTGCCGAGCAAAAAGGACCCTGAACATTTATACAGGAGTTATGTATGGTTAAGTTTAATAATTTGTGTAAAAAATGACGACTGACTTAACATGTAATGAATTAAAATAAACTTTGACCGCTTTAGCCAAACAGTCAACGAAACTGGATATCTGAAGAATGAAATTACTGAAAGAACTAAGTAAGGCTCAAAACCCTGTCAAAACGTTCCTGTGATACTACTCGAACTAAGAATTTGGTCAAGCATCAAGGTAAAACCTTGAGATCAAGTTACAGTAAAGTAGCAAGGCATTCATGCTTGACGCAACTAGAAAATATTATTGAAAAAAGTTTGAAATTAACAGATAATAAAACCAACAAAGTAGGTTTTTCCATATAGAATTTGTATAAAAAAAGCGAATTTTCGGGCACAGATGGATACCAGTCTTTCAAAGGTACATTCAAAAAGCAAGTCTGAAGTGACCAGACCCGTGCCCAGAAATTAACGACGTTTAAAGTTAAGCGGAAAAGGACCACAGGCTGAGTGTGGGACAGGTGACAGGCCACCATCGGAAGACGCTTCTGAGTAGCAACATCTTAAGCAACTCTGCTGATAAAGCAGAACGGAGGGCACTCTACCGAAACAAAAACTCTTGATGAGATGTAAATCCACCAAGGTGCATGCCGCTGAAAAGGCTTAGTTTAGATATAAAGGGATTTTTATCGCTCTTTTCCCTACGGCGCATGATGTCATCGGTAATTCTCTAATCTCTCTTACAAAATACGCCCATTATTACAACGAAGCGTTTACCTCTACTTTCTTCAGGTGGGAAAGGAAGCTTCGGAGAGGCCCCGGTGGCCACGGGCACATTAAGAAAAGTGTGGAAGTGACGTGGCCTTTTCACGCTCTCAGGATAGAGTTTTAGCATAGCGGCTCCCGTACGCTACGCTAAGGTTAGCGGGTAGCGGGACCGGACTGCGCATGCGCGCGCGGGGAGTGCGAGGAGATTGCCCCTCAGCGGAGGGAAAGAGCGGGCATGGCGAAGGCAGGCAGCGCGGGACTAATCCACCCCACCATGACGAATTTGCTCTCCCCAGTCGCGCCCCGCTACCCGCCGCCGTAGCGTTAGCGGACGGAGCACGCTATGCTAAAATTCTCTATTAGGATGTCACGCCATAGCAACGGCGGCAAAGGCATGCCCACCGAGGTCCTACCTCACTACGCGGTCCAGCCGGCAGCCAATGATCGGCAAGCGCAGATGAAGCAGACGACACTGGAGCGAGCGAAGGCGGAATAGGTTACGCGTGCGCCCCAAATACAAGAAAAAGAGAAATACGTCTGAAAAAAATGCAGCTCCAATCCACCCTGTGAAGTTGATTGGACTGCGAAGTTTTACCCACGCGATGTCACTTAATTCTCACACCTGGCACTACAGAGTGAAACCAGAGACAAGTGAAATGTACTTAACCCCACTTTCTGTTAGTGCACAACGACATTCAACCCTGCCTTATGTTCTTCTTCTTCTTCTGGGTGTTATTATGGCATCTTTACTTTCCGGGATCTACCAAGGTAGCCTGGAATGAACTGAAAGAGGTGCTACACCGGTCTCCCCCTTTTTTATATGTGAGCGCGCGGTGACGTCACTACGTGATTTCTATGCTACTGGGTACTTTTGCACTCGAAGTAGCTTACGCAACCGTAATCTTTACCGGTACGGCCAGTCCCCCAGGGTAGGTATGTGCCTGCCTTCTTAACGACGATAGTTTTCAGCTGACATCGCCACGAAGTTTTGGTTGGATGGTAGAGGTATACTGCATCGCAGTAAAAAGGCGTTTGCAGTTTTAGTAGGGGTGTCGTCAGGACCTCTCCTAAGCTTTTCTTTCCCCCATGAGCCCCTGTATTCGCCCCTACGAATGTTCCCAGCGGGCGGGGTGTGCCCGAGCCGGCCTGTGTCTGCGTGGAGAAATCCTGGTAGGGAGGGAGGGCACGGCCGACCTCAATGTGCGGAAGAGGGCGAAGTGAGTACGGCATCTGCACGCAGCGCTGCATTAGAGCCGGGGAGGGGGCGTGGCGCAGCAGCAGCGGAAATGCGAGGGAGGGGGAATGGGTGGCGCTGAACGGGACATAGCCGCTCCCGCCATGAATTACGTTGGCATCGCCGGATCACAAGGCGCAGAAGTTTCGTACACTAATTGGGACTGAGACCGGCCAGTCGTGGTTTGCTTCTTGAATGTGTGTAACCTAATGAAATAAACAGCTTCGCTAGGTAATCCGACACCATATTAATGGTTCTCCTGAGCTTCCTTGAGGAGACGGAGCTGGCAAACTTGTGGTAAAAGGACACTACCTTTGGCTAATTAGGAGGAGCTTGGGCGGAGCAATGGCCGGCATATCCAGCCAGGCTAACGCCGCCTGATCCCACAACAGCCACCACCACCACCACCACCACCATCGGCCCACTGATTTATTTGTGTGCGCGCATGTTTGTAGCTTGAAGATAAAGCATACATTTAAATTTAAAGAGGACGTCGTTGTTTCGCGCTCATTTTTAGAAAACAGTTGTTTCTAGCTTTTACGCGCACTGTCACCTATAGGCCTAATCGAGACGGCGTAGTCACTAGCCATTCACCTATCGCAGGTTTCGACCCGTCCATACCTGGCTATCCCCGGTACACAATGATCGTCGACAATCAGCGCGGTGTCTACAACCTGCGAATCACAAACGTCCAGATGGAAGACGAAGCGGAATATCAGTGTCAGGTTAGAAACGCCTTTTCTCCCTGCTATTTAAAAAAAACCTCACAGACAAGATAGGTAGAACTCCTGTGCACCACGCTAGGTCAGGTGAGCGCATACTACACGGGGCCTCATTATTAACAATCAAGAACGCATAATGCTCACCGGCTTTGGTCAACGAAGTCAAGGTGGGCCGAATTTTACTGTAAGGGGAACTCTGCCTTCTGTACCGAGCCACTTCATTCGTGAAAATGTTCCTTGGAAATGTAAAAGAACAAGTACGCAAATATTAATCATACCCAGGAACTCTTTTTCTAATGGCCCTCGTACAATCGCTGTTGCAGTAATATGTACACCGATATATTGGCCCGTACACAGGTTGGACCGGCACACAAGAACCATGCAATATGGACGGCAGCTCGACTCACAGTGCTTGGTGAGTTTATTACGCGAATTTCTTCCTGGAACCAGTTCAATGCACGATTAATCAACGTGGGGTGACTGCCACGAAATATGAAATCCTCTGGTCTACCTCTGGTATTGTTTTCTAGCCCATTGTGCCAACTAGTATCAAAATATTTCAGGGAAGCTTGCACTCGCGTGCAAGACTTGAATGGGAAGCTGTTGTCGGCGAGCACTGCTGGACAAGTAGTTACGTTTCAGTATCATTGTTTATTTGCATAGTTACGGTGCTAATAATCGTCGTCGTGTGTATCGAAGGGGTCGTCGTCTTCTTCGCGGCGAGTGGTGGGTGCAAAGTCATCCTCAGCGTTGTAGACCGTTGTAGACTTCCACCAGCTCTTCGCCATCGACTCGAGGCAGTGGTGGCGGGATCTGTAAGTCGTCTGGAGAAGAACTGGCAAACTCGTAGCCATGTCTCCAGTTATCCATAATGGCTTCTGGAGAATGCGGCGGCCGTGGTGACCTCTCCGAAGCAGGGTGTCTTTTCACATTTAGCATTAGCGCTGGAGTTCTGTTTTAAATGTGCGGTAGTGCTTGACGACAGTGCTGGAGCTTTTCTTTTCTTTTTTTGCTAAACCCCTGCGCGGACCGGAGACAAGCGTGGGCCGGTGAGCGAGGGGCCTGTCTGCATGAGAATCGGAGCGTGAATTTTGGTTTAGCAACGTTATCGTGCAGGCGTCATTTTGGATTATAACCAAGCAATACAGCCCAAGCGGGCTAACAAAAGATAAAGCGTGCATGCCGGAACGCATTTCCATGACTGATTGATATGCCTGGTGTTGACTTCAATGAGTGACGTTAAATTTTAGCTCGTAAGTTTGTTTCTGTGGTCACACAGATGCTGTGCATTGTCATATAATTTTAACCTCGAACTTTTTATACAAACAGAGCTCCTGAAGGTAAATCAGGTGCAGGATGTTCGAGAATGACCCGTTTCTTGACGATGTCTGAGAGCCTTCCCTAAATATTTAGGCCTTATGCAAAACGCACGAATTTTCTTTTACACTGGTTTGTGACATACAAAAGCCATTCCAGAGCTACCATGTATTCCATTGAGCAGATTCGTATTATATTTCACGTAACGCTAAACCAGTCTGTACGAATTCAAGCGCAATGCTCGTAACTTTGGTTCAATATTCTGTTTAGACAACTAAGCATTTCGGATTTGCAGTACAGGTTGGATAGGAGAATTCGCTGTGCATTTAAAATGGTAATGACAGGAAGTTTTCTAATCTAAATGACGGTGCTTGTGTTCTTTCTCTCCGAGGTAAGCAATTAGGTTCGAATATTGCTCGTGCCACTGGCGACATAATTAAGTCGTAGCATAACGTTAAGCTTTCGATGGTGTTAGTGGTGTCAGGAATGGGACCGCAGCATTCTCGTACAGTTCTCTTCGGGTGTACGTCGTGGCCTCCGTCGTGGCTGCCCAGAGCATTAGGAACTCGCCCAAATTAGCATAGCGGCTATTCACCGAACTTAGTTTCCGCCTTTACTGATTCGGAGCTTCTGAGTCGAACAAGGTGGTATTGATTCACTTTGGTCTGCCGGCAATCCAAAAAGTGCCGACGAAGGAGATCGAGCTTCGACACCGAGGCAACGGCAGCGTGGTCGAAGTGCGCGAAGCGGAGAGCCTGGTCATCGCCTGCTGGGTGCGCAACACCAAGCCAGCAGCCGACATCAGGTGGCTGCGGAACGCCCTCCCAATCGCCCAAGGTATACCGCTATTTGTACAAAAAAAGTAGCTATCCGGCCGCAGGTAATGTTGTGGAAATGCTATTAGGCATCACGAGGAATTGTTGTTGAAGGGACCTTGTTCCCAGAAAAAAGAAAACAAAAGTTTTTTGTAAGCCTTGCTGAAATAGCCGTTACCTAGCCAGAGCTCGAAAGAAACATATAAAGACGTTTGCCGTTCCGGCTGCTTCGACAATTGTGGACACAGCTCACGCTTCTTTTCCCCCGCCCTTGCGTGTGCACTATTATCGCCGTAAATCCACCTGCATGATGCGATTTGCGCGCACGGAGGTTATCGCAATGGGCGATATTTTCTTCAGCAAAACTGCGTGAGCAGCGAGGAAGGCAAGCACGCATGTGCCCCGCTGACTCATCACAACGCAGGATGCTCTTTTTTCGGTAGACGCCAAAGGCTACTTCTTGTTGTGTTTGAGTTTTAGATGTGAAGCGTATATTGAAAGACGTCAACAAGTTTTCGGCGTCGGCACTTTGGCGTCGATATTGGCTCTGCTCTACTGTCGCACGGGGCCTTTGGGCTGCCCTGTAAGGTGCCGGGAAAATGAATCCAAACAGCGCAAAAATCCACACGTATGAAGGGTGGCCAGAGCAAAACCGCAGCGGTGTATTATTGCCGTATATCGCCCGTGTGGTTTTGTGCATTTTGTGGTTGCAAATTCATAGCAATACACCCAGCGCTCGGCACAGATTAAATACCGGTTAGCGTTGCGTTAGCTTTTCGCTATACCTTCGAAATCGCTCTAAGATTTTTGGGTTTAAAGAAAACCTTTTAAATAATGTAGCAAATCCAGAGCTAATTTGTCCTACTTAGATGCAAAGTGGAACTTCATCTTACACTTCTTCAGTTCTATACCTTGGAAAAGAAGCTGGTGATCCCTTGGTACAAGTGATTCTAGATCAGGTTACCGCTACCGAAACGGCCGACAGTCACGAAGATGACAGTAATGGTGACATTTTTGTATCACCAATGGAGTTCTGCTTCTAATAAGTATATTCACTTTGTGTTAACATTTAATATTCAGCTTTAATATTAGTTCTATTATTTTTGGTACTTCTGTCAGAACCGGCGTCTAACGCTTATGCACAGCGGGCAGTCTATTAAAACAGGTGATGTTTAGCGCAGCAGAACTTTGGTGAAAACTGAGCGACTACGCCGTAACGCATGCGTTGAACTACAAGTGGCGGGAGCCAGTGTAGGGTTGGTATCATTTGTTTTGGCTCCCCAATTTCAAATAGCATAGCGCCTTGCATTTACAGCCAAATTTTGTTATGATATTTAAGATAAAGAAAACAGCCTTCCCAGAAACACCCAGCCTTTAGGCCCATCCCTTTCAAAACGCTCCTATTGTGTTTGCCCCTGCAGAAAAGGCCCTGACGAGACAGAACGCCTCAGGGGACAAGCTATTCTCGGTGTACAGCTCGATCACGCTCTATCCGAAGTTGGACGACAATCACGCCGTGTACGCTTGCGAGGCGACGCACCCGGCGCTCGAGGCACCTCTGCAGGCGTCCGTCACCGTCAGCGTACTGTGTGAGTGGCGAAAAATAACAAGAATCTTTTATATATTTTGCACACCAGCCGAGCCCTAGCATGCTTTCTGATTGGAGCCGCATGCCAGGAAGTTGTTTACGTTTCCAAGGGAACTTTGGTTTGCCCCGGCGTCGACTTGGGTGACCAGCTTGCTATACTTTGCGTACTAGTTTTGCAGACATTCTGCTTGGGAAATATACTGCTACGCACATAATTAATGTGTGCACCTTTTGTTTTGTTGCGTATTCTAGCAAGTTTAGAGTACCTGGCATTTTTTATGTGTTTTGAAATACCAGGACGTGCTATGGCACGGAGGCACGAGACACCGATGTTAGCACAACTAGATGGTTTCCAGAATGAATAACTGTTGCCATCTTAGCGGTTTTGTGCGATTCCAAAGGGATTTCATTCATACTGGTTTTCTAAGTTTACAAAAAAAAACGCGAAAACTGAGCTGTAAACCGGCGCTTTGACAGAAGTGTTGTGGGGCACTACAACTGACCACGTCGTTACCGGAGCTGTAGGGTCCGGTAACTACTTTGGTTAGGCCTAACACATCTCCTACGGACAAAACTCTGATACAATTATGTAACGACCGCGCCAATAATAATAATTACACGTAGTCTTAGTTCATTAGCTATGGGGAGATTATGAAAGAACTCGTTTTTTACAGCCTACACCGCTTAGTGTAAACTCAAGGAAAGCGTATACCGTAACACACCCTTGCACGAAAGCTCCTGTTCACATTGAACGTTAAACATGCTCACCTGTCACTATCTTTAACACCGATGACTCTTTAAAGCTACCCCAGAACGATGGGTATGCGGACAAAGTAAGCATATCCAGAAGTCCCGCGTTTTCACCCAATGATGGGCCAAGAAGCAACACAATATAAACCCTTAGTACTCTAAACTCCATGGACTCTTTCGAAAACATTCATAAAACACAGCCATACGCGCTGCGTCATTTGGCATATCCTTATTATACTGAGCTACCGCTTACAGGCTAAAGCAAGAGAGAAGGCAACGCATGGAGTCCATTGAGTGTCTTGGGGTAGCATCTTGTGTGGACTCTCTGCATCCAACTTGAGATCATTTAGCGCCACCCTCCAGCTGTCGCGTGCTTACAGTAAATCTTAGGGCATTATGCCTTCTGGAGTGGGATGACAGATTAGGACTTTTGACGCGCCCTTTGCACCTCTCACAGACCCTCCAGGAGCCCCCGAGATCGAGGGCTACCACGAGGGCGACATCGTCCAGGTGGGCGATACCCTGACGCTGGCCTGCATCTCTCGCGGAGGCAATCCCCCGGCCTCACTCACCTGGAGCCGCGACGGCCGGCCGCTGCGGGCACGCTACAAGGCGGCCTCCCGCGAGGCAACCAGCGCCTACACGTTCGCCGTAGGGGCGGCCGACAACAACGCCGTGTACCGTTGCGAGGCCAGCAACGTCGTCACCGTGCAGCCTTCGCAGGCGTCCGTCACCCTCAGCGTCCTCTGTGAGTGGCAGCATCAACTCCTGGAGAACGGACCGCCATTAGGCTTCACGATACAACCTTTAAGAAGGCATCTTATGCAGCAAATTTTAGAGCAGTGGCAGTGCGGAATATTTGGTCTATTTAGGAAAAAAAATGCTGTGCCCGAGGACGCGGGTTCGATTCCCGCCAGCGGTAGCCGTTTTCCTGATGGAAGAAACATCCCTCTCGCGAGGGGCACGATTAAATGCAGAGCATTTCCGGGGGCGCACGACGTTAAGTAGTTTGCGTTACGTTAATGTTGTTGCACTTGTGGCAACTGCTGACGAGAGAGCGCGGCGATGAGTGCGTTCCAGCCTCGCCGACAGCCGCCTTTATCACGCCCAGATCGCGCCACGCGCGCGCGATGCTGACGTCACGATCACGCCACAGATGTTGTTGATCCCGCGACGCACGCGCCCCCACCTGTCGGGCGCGAACCGACCGCGGAGAGAGCGCGCGATGCGAATGGAGAGTAGGCGAGGAGGAGCGGGGCTGACGAGATAGCGCGGTGATGAGCGCGTTACAGCCTCGCCGACAACCGCCTTTATCACGCCACGATCGCGCCGACAGGGCGAACCTGCGAGCGATGCGGACAACTACGGACGCCAAGAACGGGTGGCATCATGAGTTAAAGAAATGCTCTGCATTTAAAATGCCCAGCATAATAACTTGTCAGAATTCTTTGATTTGATGCTGAGATGCTGGCTTTACGTGTTCAGCTTTAACAGGATGCAGATTCTTCTGTACCGTACATTGATTGTGATAGATACACGGTACCAAGATATGATATTCATGCTAACAATATAATAAACATTGCGGCATACAGGTTATAAGGGTACATAGCGACATGTTCTAGGAATCGCTTTGAGTGCCTGCCATTTGATACCCTTTAAAGGCAGGAAAGGTTCGAGAGATGTCAAACTATGGTTTATTTCACAAGGTGTGCGCAGCTCAGTGGCGCTGCATTGTGGTCAACAGTCCGCCCGCATCACTGCGTCCGACTAACCGAGTCATTTTACGGTGGCTGGTTGAAGAAAAGCGACAATAGGCGTTGAAGACTTGGAAAACATTTTCCCCTCCACTTGAAAGGCGGAATCAGAAGGCCCCAACGCGTATTGTGGCTTTTATAGACGATAATATGTCTTCGGATACTTGAACTCGGAAATATTGGTCTGTCTGTCTGTATGTCTGTCTGTCTGTCTGTGTCGATTCATCCACCCGGCCAAAGCTAAGCACTTGTTGAACGCAACGCTTATATTGCCAAAGCCATTTTAAACACCTAGATCCGGTGAGAGTGTTCATACTTCTCGACATTCTTGAGCAAAAAGCAAAGCATAACGCATATCTGAGGCACCACATCAGTGCATAAGTGATATTTGCAGTGTTCCTTTATTAAAGACACATGGACGCTTCACTTTAAAGACGCGAGTCTTTTTGGGCTGCGATGTCAAGCGAATTATTAGTTACTGGAATGCGAAACGCAGAGCCCTCCGCCGCGAATACGGTGCAGCCACCTGGCATTGGCCCTGTGTGCGCAAGGTCGTGTGTTTCCCAGGGACAGTGCCAGATGGTGCCACCAGTATCACGAGCAGTATCTACGATGGTGCGCTGGAAAGGACGGCGCCAGGTCACGTGGTTTCCCCCCCTTCAGCGGCCATGGTAGTGGTCATGAAGTGCCAAGTGTAGACGCGAAGACATGCTCAGAAAACGCAAGCAGGGGGGGAGGGAGGGGGCAGAAGACTATCGTCTTTCGAAGACATTTGTAGCGAAGCAAGCAGATACGCGGCCATTTCGCTTTCGACCGGCTACCGTAGAACATGTCACTGAGTTAGACGCGCTGGTGTGGGTGGATTGTTAATAACAATTAGCGCCCAGTGTGCTTCACGCATGCTGTGAAATGAACTGTTGGCGAACTCAGTTATCAGTTTTGAGTGTAAAATCGGTAGTAATAGTTCGCAAACCCGAGTGTTGGTAGAAGCCCGCCTGTCTTGTTGCTCACTGCAAAAGCGTCAAAGAAACATTTTGCTTGAAATTTCTCAAAATTGTATATCAAACGCTGGAACATGACTGCACGCTGCTTACGGAGGGCACAAAATAATGAGTGTGCTACTATTACGTACGACTTATCGGACCTGAGCGTGCGATAGTATTGGCACTTGGGCTGCTGTAATCAACGACAAAATTTGTGATGTGCGTGTACATATCGTCCAGGAAAACGATTTTGATATCGCCGTGCACTTTTGCGTGGTGCGAGAAAACCAGTGGTCCCGCATCTATGCAGTTATGAGAAGCAGTGTAGAGAAGCAATTACACTTATCCAGCTTACACTTCCGTCAACCACTACTGGTAGGGCCTAGACTGGCTATAAGCCAGCAATACGTTTTCCCGATCACTGCATTTCCTTAGCTAGCCTGCGCCCAGTTAGATAATCCGTTTCAACGATCTTCCCCTGGCATGCTCAGTCCTTTACTTGTTGAGCAAAAGTATGCCACGCCATGCGTGTACAGCCCCGGAGAAATGAAAAAAAAAAAAAAGGCACAGCTTGCACTAGTGGTGCCAGGCTGGAGAAACAGCAGGGCTGGTGGCCCCTCTCCGTTCATTGGAGACCCTTCTGTTGCACATCACAAGGATTTCCGAATTTGCCGCTAAAAGTTCTCCATGACTGGCTGGCCCGGATCGTTTTGTCCGCAGGCTTTCAGATCTCGCCAAAGTGGACCGCGTTAGCACGCGCTGGAACCCGCGGTGACCGGCTTAGCAAACTCGGCGTCTGTAGCGCGAACTCGGCGTATGTGCTCCCTACTTTAGGCTTGAAGGCACGTGAACGGGAGATAAGAACAGCACGCGAGAGGTCGTGCCAGGAACGTTATGCGAAGTGTTCTCCAAGGTCGAGCTGGCCGACGCCGGGCGCTCCTCACGAGGCGCAGGCTTATGTGATCTTGGTACTTTTCTTGGTATTTTTTTGGGAGCTTCTCACGTGATGCAAGCCCACGCGCAAGCCTGGACGACGCCAGGCGTTACTCACGAGGCGCATGTTCAAGTGCCCTCGGCTGGGCTGAGTTTTCTGGTAACGCTCCACGGCGGAAGTTGACGCTTAAACATCTCTACTGTTAACATGCCAACACAAAATAGTCAACGAGAACACCCAGAATTGAAAAATACTGTTCATGGTGGTAAAATATTGGCGCGCTATTGTCATGTTTGGAAAGCCACATTTCCTAACTATGTTACTCTGTAATTAAGCCATGCGTAAATTTGACTTTCATGGAAACAAATCGTCGCTTTTTGTGTGTTACGCTTCATATTTTCGTGGTCGCGTTTCATTTGTCCATGAATGTACGCTATAGGAGTGATGATGAAGGAAAAATGTCGCCGAACATTTGTTCTTTTCTCTTTTTGAAAGTAGCCCTGATATGCGATAACATCGTGATGTTATCGTATTGATGTAATTGTGATGTTATCTTGATGTTATCGTACTGTGCCCGTATTGACACAGTAATGAAGATATCTAACATGCTGAACGACATTTTACACAACCGCGAAATATACATTTCAACTCCCATGGCCAAGAAAAAGTGTGCACTGATTTGAACGAACGCTGCTGCACTTAAAAACGTTCCCCCAGAGCACTGATTTTCAAAGCCTCGCTCCAAAATGTCTCTTGCGAAAAATGTGCGCACGCCACAAAATTCAACTTTATTGAAACTTGCTAATCCAGTTGCTACCGGAATTTTTCGATGGAAAGGGAAAAATGAGCGCACGGGAGACGAAACGCGGAAGTCCGAAGGACAAGAGCATGCCATGTGTCCTTCTCGGTCGCTCGTACGTTGTGTAATTGCAGCGCCTCAGACAGCCTTGCGAACTTAGCTTTGCGCAAGACCTTATCTCGCGACGCATAACGCTCCGCATGCCCCACATTGCCACGGCGACGCAGTTCCTCCCGCGCGCGTCTTTATGACGGCCCCCAAGGAAGCCAAGGCGGGGGACCTGGTCACTGTCACGTGCACCACAGCGCCTAGCAACCCGGCGGCCGAAGTGTCCTGGAGACTGGATGGGCGAGCCGTGCAGCCGGCCTCTGACCAGTCGACGGTGCAGAACAAGAACGGCTGGATCACGTCTTCCAACCTGACAATCACGTTGACAAGGCAGGTACGCCTGCACCTCTGTCCGGCCATGCTGGCTGTCACCAGGAAGGAGGTGGTGGTGCTAGTTGAAACAAAAAAACTTTCCTGCCTTTAAAATGACTATCAGGTCACCAAAACATGACAAGGACAGGACGAATACATTTAGAAAGAAATTCTTTAGGTCTGTTGAAAACCAGGAAGCACTCACGACTTAGAGGACATCGGTTTTATTGGTGAGCTTTGAGCGGCTAGCGTAATTCGGATGGGAGTGCGGGATGTTCCAGGAGCGTCGTGTACCCCGTCCCTTCGAAGCCACGCCCGTTTTTTTAGAGAATTCGGACCCAGTAGCGTCGTTGCCCGTGCAGGGCCTGCTCGCCCTTTGCTTCGATGTCGTTTTCTTCCCAACCAGATCACATTTTGTAACAAGGCCCACTTAGAGGCAGCGGTGGGGAGGTGGTACTGGAGCTCTGGGTAGGGGGGTTGAAGACGACAAGTTGGATTTGTGCCTCCAATTATTCAGGCAAACGCTTTCAGGCTTCAATGCAAGCTAGACGCTGTTCAAACGGAGGGGTTCTCGGCACATAGCATTGCATGGCCATGGGAGCAGACTCGCAGCTTTAGACTAGTCGCGCAAGACCGCTATTCATCGAGAAGTGTGCTATGAGTGTGGGGGTAGGAGTATCGACAGTGTGAGGGCTAATGGGGATTTCGCATTCATATGTTGTGAATATTAATGCGCGAACAAAAACTTTCTTCCTATTAAAAACGATCACTGCATCCAAGTATGATAAGAGAGCTTTTCGATTTCTGGCTTGCAGTAGATACTGGAGTGTAGAACTTTTGGCCTGCGTGCGTATTAACAATTTCGAAGATATTCACGTGTGTCTGTGAACAATCATTACTTGGCATGCACGAACAAATGCGCTTCCTTTCCAAGCGGCATGTTCAAGCCGCAATCATTACCGGTGGATTTAAGAGCAAATTGATCCATTTTAACGAGATTAACTTGGCCATTTAGCTCCCAACCACCATTTCCTTGAATGTTTTGAAGACTTTTTGTGCAAAGGTCAGAAATTTGTGTTCAGGACGTATTGTGCAGATTTTAGCAGTATAGCATTTTCACGTAGGGCCTGATCTAAACTTTGGAGCTGAGGTCAAGGGCGTTTCGGCCGTTTTAACATCATTAGCTTTTAGGATGGTTGTTGAGCATTGGGTGGCGCTGCTGTTAAAGCCTCACGCGCAAGTCCGTGCTGACAACTGTAAAATGAGCGACCCGATGCTCGCCTAATTGGCCACTTGACCATGCAAACTCCCGTACTTCCTGCATAGAAAACGAACTTATCGTGAGTGCCGTTGGCCACTGGATTACCGTTAAAACTCTCTGTCTCGTAAGACATGTTCCAAATCCCGGACATGGTTTTGACGGGAGAGAAGTTTAGGCAGCACGCGAGAGGGCTACGTCCTGCTCTGTACGACGATTGCCTACTTTACTACACAGGTCATGGTAGACGGAGATCACGTGACATGTACCAAGCAAACGGAGACGAATCAGCGCTAGCGCCGATACCTAGCTTGAGGGAGAGATGGTATAATCAGGAAAGACGCAGAGGGAGAGACGGTGACAGATTTGTATGCTTGGCAGGTTGTCCTTTCTTGAGAATAAGAAGTAGTCACAGTTAAATAAAATTTAACGCGCTTTTAGTCTACCGTGAATATGGTTATAGGTAGGTGAAGTGTTACAGCAACGGAACAGTGTCGGGGCAACACATCCGATTAAGGAATTGGCCAAGACGTTTTTTCTCGGTTTGACACGAATAGACAGCTGGTTACAACAGCTAAGTAAATTTCTGGGGTTTAATTTCAGGTTTATTTTCAAACGAGACATTTTCAACATTGACAGGTTTTAACTTGAGTACCAAACTCTGCGAAAAGAATAGCTTCCAGAACTCTTCAGAGCTCACGTTTCATTCAGCGCCAAATGTCGCCCTGCCCGTATAGCATTACTCCTAATGGCTTTTGCTTCCCCAGAGCGCGGATAACTATATTTGAGGCGTGATATCTCACAGAAACGAAGCCTCTCAACTTGCGTCGCCTACTATGCAATATTATTCTGAAGAACACCACTAAACTTGTTTGATTAATGCTGGAGGTGGGGAGCAATGATGCTATGTCACGAAATGCTGCAGTTGGGAGCTTACAGCTGGTCAAATACATTTTTTGAGGGTAACCCTACTACTCGCTGTGCAATACAGGAAGTGGGAGAGTCAATATCAACATTTTTTGCCTCATTATCGAAAATCGGCAAGTTATAAAATCAATCATAATCAAACCGAAGGTAAAGTTAGAAGGTGGCAAGATGAAGGTGGCAAGGTGGCAAGAGTCAGTGACTTTCCTCGTCACTAATTTGGAAAGCCACACCTAGAAGATAGAGCTACACCAAGAACAGCTTTGCGTAACTTGGTGAAAAAAGGAACACAGGCGTGTGTATAGCAATGGTTACATATGTTTCAATATTAATGTGAACGCTATGAACAGAGACGCGAGAATTTTAATTTACCGCGTCAATGTGCCTGCTGCCAAACAAAACGGGAATTCTTCGATAACAAAGCTTGAAAAGGGGCTAGTTTGTGTTTCGTTGCACACATTATACAAGCGCTGACCGAAGTGTAGAGGTGAGAAATAGTAGGTTTATGTAGCCGACGCTCCTTTCCGTGCTCTTCCGTGCTCAGAATACGCCGGTATTATTGTCTTAGAAAATCCCGGGTCATCTCCACTAACGTGAAATCTTGGGAGGGGCGAAGCATCCAATGTGTAAGTGTATTCTTGGCGCCTTGGCGCTTTTGCCCACTGAGAAGAAACCGTTGCGGGGTAGAGGTATACAGCTGTAAGTCTCGTGTATTTGAAGCACGAAGCGTCCTAGCGCGAGGCGTTGGAAATCGAGCGTCCTGGTGAGTTCCTTCAGTACGCGTTATGTTCTAGCGCGAGCCGTTGGAAAACGAGTGTGCGCGTGTTTTAGTACCGTCACTACATGATACTACGACGACATGAGACGCCTACCGTCCTAGCCCGCGAAGGTGCTGCGCCTCTAAAATGTTGCGTTTTGTGGGATATGCAACTTCGCTACGGCTGATGTTGAATATGTCATCTTTTACCGGTTCATTTTTGTTCTTATTTTATCCGTAATTTTTCTTTTCTCCCCAATGCGAAACTCAGCACTTTCTTTCTAAATGCACTAATCATCCATTCATTCGTGCAAAATATGGTTGCCCTAAATCGTAATTGTGTCTTGTGCAGGATCCGGACGCAAAGTCTTTCACCTGTATTGCAGAAAACCACAAGCTGCAAGCAACAGTGGTACAGACGGCGACAGTGAAAATCATATGTAAGCCCCTTTTTCCTGACTTAGGGGTACGTAAGGGCGAGAGAGATTGATTTCACGTAGAGCCATTCTGTACTGGGCTTCCGACATATCCGAAAGACTGTTACCCTGCTGTAACATATCGAGGAGAGCTTGTGTCTGGGTCAAATGGCTCTCCCAAATGAACCATGGTTCAAAGCTTGCATATGCAATAACGAAATCTCGCAAATAATGATCGCCAACCGTTTAAATGTCCCATAATCATCATCAGCCTACCCAAGTCCACTGCAGGGCGAATGCCTCTCCTATTGACTTCCAACCCCTCCTGTCCTGCGCTGCTCGAGTCCACTATTCGCCACCGAATTTCCCCTATTTCATCTCTTCCGTTCGTCACGTTAGTCGTGTCGGTCCAATTATTTCTTGCCCAAAATTTTCAGATATCATTCGTTTCCCTAGCACCCTAATTACCACATTTTACCTCCCGTACATCTGTGCCCATATTATTTGTGTTGCCGTTTAGCTATTCGCACTCTTTCCGTAATGTGTCTTGTCCATAGACACTTGTCGCATGTCGTCCTTCGACATGTGCTGACTTGTTTTCCTCATATGCATCAAAAATATGGTCATCAGCAGCATTAAGCTCTGCAAAACTGTTAAGAAAAATTGGGAGATTTTAATCTTGGCAGTTAGCGCACTGAATTGATGGCTAATCTCTGAATCGAAAAGACAAGCAAAGCTAAACTCGAGGCAATACAGATGCAAAATATTGAGAAAGGTTGAAAATTAGAAATATACATGCCTTTAAACGGCATTCTACAATGACGTAAATACATTTCTTTATTAATAAATCAGCACACGATCACACTTGTTAAACACGATTTCTGTTTGCCGTGGAACTTCGCAAATTGGGATATTTCCAGGAATTCAGCTATTTTACCTGAAGGTCTTCCGTGTTTGCCTTTTCAGATCCTCCTCGCGCTCCTGTGATAATCGGCTACGACGAAGGCACTCCCATCGTGGCCAACTCAATACAGCGCATCAAGTGCGTCTCAATCGGCGGCAATCCACTGCCGTCGGTCAAGTGGTACAAGGGTAGCAAAGAAGTACGTCTACCAATTTTTTTCTCACGGTGTTTATGCAGGGCTGCGAATAACCGTGGTATGTTACATTTACGCTGGCGACAGGCATAGAGGCTAAAATGCGGTAGTAAATGCTTGCGTTTTCCCATTTCTCACTAGAGTCTGATAAGAGGCCGATCCTTTAATTCACCATGACAACAAAATACAAGTTTACTTTTCTTGATAGAGTCATTTTTATAGTGTGCCCCGTGCTTCTCCGACACTAAAAGATGTTTTTTATTCCCCGAGAAATTAATGAATTTAAGGCAAAATTTAATTCTGTTGTTCAAACATATGTTTCATGTCTTAAGCGATGATGTATCCAGAGCAGGCACTTGAAAATATTGTTAGCATGGTGACTAGGTCTGCAGCGAACTGCAAAACGTGCTTTGTTTCCTCGCTTACCATTCTTCCTCTCAGACGGCCCTATGCTGCTCGGGACCACTTTCCGAACTCGCTTTGTTTTTGATCAAATTAGTTGCGGGATGTTTTTTTTAAGGTAGATGTTTTTTTTAAGGACAGCTTTGCAGCTATAACCGGCATAGTGAGCGCAGTTCGCACTGGTGCTTCAATGTTTACGTGTGCGTCCGTTAATTCCATTTTTTACCACACCCTTCTTACTACTACAAAATATGCGTTAAATATAAACGCAAATAACTCGTTCTGCAAGCTTATAAACCCTGTTTAATTTGCGTTGGATTTTGCCGGCCGCAGCCCATCACCCAGCTGCCCATAATACGTCAAAGGTTCTAGTGCGGGGAATGAGCTGTTGGGTGCATGGTCATTCTCTCTTTTTCCTAATTATATAGCCTACTTGAGTGAAGTTTGCGTTAAAAGTGGTGTCAGTGTTATTCTAACGCGACAATTTTTCGAATAAACTGAAGTCGCATTTTGTTTCGTGGACCCTGTAGGGACCTAGTAGAATGAGAAGGGATGCCTTAGGGAACGGCCAGCAGGGCTGGGGCATGAGGTTCAGAAACTCGTGGCGCCAGATGAGAAGCTGCGCTCAGAAATTAGCAGTCCCAGCCCAAACGTTCCAAGAAGATGGGGCCGGGGCGATCAGTTGTTCCCCGTCCTTTGCTCATTCACTACTGGGACTCAGTCACTACGCGAATAAGGTAAATCCGCACCAATTCGTACGAAGAGAAAACGCTAAAAAAATGAATTAAAACACATTGAAAGGAAAAGTGAATTTAGTTCATGGCGTGATGCACACGCACGACCTTCTTGTTGAACGTTCTTGTTTTGTCCTGCAGTACTCAGCGCTGTCTACGGTCACCGGAAGCGGAGTGTCGAGCGTGTTGGAGATAATGGCACAGCCCGACGACAACCAAGCGATGTTTCACTGCAAGGCTTCCAACTCGGCAACCACAGAACCACTGACAACATCCGTGAGGACGACAGTTCTGTGTACGTACTGCGCTACCTGTTCTTTAAGTTTTTGGGGTACGCGGCGCGAAAGCAGCGGATCGAGGCTGCACCAAGAGCGAGTGATGCTTGCTTGCTCTTACTGGACGTACGAGCTTTTCATTATATGCGCACTGATTTTGCGGCAGCCTGCGAAAGATATAAAATAAGGTCAAAGTGATGTCAAAGTGACTGTGCTGCGCAGAAAGGTTCGTATGGAGGGAATAATAAATACAAGATGGCGTTTCCCATGTGAGTTCATCACGTATGGATTTAAGCGGGAAGAGCACCAAAATACCAAAAGAATGTGGTGAAATAAAAGAAATCTCGACGATTGTAGGAAAGTTATTAATCAATGAATAAATCAGTGTGCGGAACTGAAAAAAAAAAATAACGGTGCGGTTAAGGTTCGGGTTCAGGCGAGTTCATTTTGTTCCGATTCAGTTCCGGTTCGACTAAATCACGTACCGAACCGATTCGCGAACCGGTTAGGAAGCTTGAACCAGTTCGCAAACCGGTTGAATGAGTTGAATTACCAGCTAAGCGAGACAAAAAGATTAAGTACTTTAAAACAATAACTACAAAGCGAACAATTCGAGATGCTGCTGTTTCCGAATAACAGTGGTGCAATTTTAAAGCAAACTTTCAAGAATTGGGAGAGATATTAGTAAAGCAGATGAAGTAGCAACCATTTACCAGCTACTCTCCCGCATAGACATTACATTGTCCTAAAGGGACTAGATAAAGCCACCGCTAAGAGATATGGTGGTGGGATATATTTTGTACCCTTTCTTTTTTTTGTTAAAAGCGAATCCTCGATATGAAATTGCCCATCACGGTAACCGTCAAAACCGAGACTTAGGCCTGCGTACCGGTGTCTTTAAATACCAGCGATTGTGCACTTCTAATCAGTTGTAGCATAACAAACCTCCTACAACAGCCACGTAAATTCTACCAATGAATTCGATTATTTCGATTCGATTTATTTAATTCGATTCGAAGCAGCAAACAATCAGCAAATAATCACAAGGCACGTGTAGCGAATACTAAGAAAATACAATCGAACCCCTTCCAAGAACGAAAAATTGATTTTTAAGTAGCGCTTTTCCAATCATGAACGTATACCAAGAAGCCCCACTGGCAGTTCTTATAAAACTATAGTATAATTGAAAGATCCGCTGTACGTTCAATTGAAACTCAATATTCGAGCATGTGCCCTTTGTGACACTTCTGATGATGATTTTCATCGTCGTGATAGGACCTTCACTACAACTTGAAAACTCTAGAAACCCGCCCACCACTCAACAGCACTGACTAATAAGTTGCATACATGGAACTGTACTGTCTGGGCGGGTGCGTCGAGCGCACATTTCATATAGGGACTCGAAATGGTTCCAACCATCAAGTCAGTGGTAATGTCAAACAACCGGACTCTTTGATTTTTAATTGTGGGTCAACTAAATTCACTAACATTACCGGTAGCTATGAAGGCGGTCATCTTAGCAAGTATTCTTTTAGGTAAAGGCATGTGACTGCGTCAGGCATGATTCTCTGCATTGCGCATTTCGAGAGCGCGTTGTGACATCTCTCACTTTCGCCTTTTTTGGAGATACGTATATGGTTTAACGGTCATGGTCTCTCAATAAGCGCTGCAACACGTTTCTTGTGCTTTTAGCGATGAACATAATTAATAGTTCTAAACGTGCTTTCCGTTTGGTGCTGTTGCAGTCCCCCCAAAAGTCGTCTCCATCACAGTAGTTCCTCAGGCACCCAAGGAAGGTGACACGGTGAGTGATACATGCCGGTGTTCTCCGAAATTTATTACTAGGTTTTTAGGATAAAAGACAAAACGGTTGACGTATGTACAAATGGTGTACAGTTAAAGAATTTGTACAAGGAAACTTTTATCCTAAGATGCCAATAACTGAAGCTTGGGACGACTAAAGTTGAAAGCACCCGTAAGTGTGTCATCATATCACTGTACAAAGTGAGCATATAGTGACACGTACAGTCCTCCAGCGATTGAGCGGCCAGAATATTCCCGTCCCTTTTTATTTCCTTGTTACGGAAACTGTTAAATATTTTTGAAGGGATGGAGCTTATACCAAACAGGGTCTTCCCGCGGCTCCGTAAAGCTGCTCAATCAGCTTTTTTCGGAACCAGTCAAGTTTTTTCCCTTAAAAATAATCTCAGTCGAACTGAATAGAATGTTGTAGCGCTGGGCACTTTTCTGTGGGATTTTATCCGAAAGTGATTTAATCTTTTCACTGGAGAAAACAAATAGGTGCTTAAGTACTTTGCAACGGGATTTTATCAAAAAATAATTTAATGTTTTCACTGCAGAGTGAAATACGTGATTCGTGGGCGAATATAACTAGGGGCGATTCAGTGTTATCTCCAGAACAATGAGGAATAATGCATCGGCGAAATGGCGAAATAACGTTCAGTTACTTGGCTTCGTCGTTCAGCGCTGCGTAGTGGAAACGATTCTTTTTCAATGTACGATTAACCTTGTGCGCCCAATTATAAACTCAAAGAAAAATACAGGCGCACTGTTTTTTATGTCACTACCCCTGAGGTCGCAATGCTTGCGTTTGGAACATAAAAAAGTTAAAGTATATTTGATTGGCAAGAGGGACGGTGGCGCCGCTCACCGCTATTTCCTAACACACCCCTCTCTTTTGATGAATTGAACCGGGATTTGTTCAATGGAATTTAATTTTCCCGCTCTTCGCAGTGCTTGCGCGCCTGCTCCTGGCACAGCTCGCACCCTTTTCTTTATGTTTTGTTTCTTGTTCTTCCTGGTACACCACGAGCGAGAGTTCTGTTCTTTTTGTGCTTGCTTTTATCTCGCATGCGCTAGGGCCTCTCTTCACCATTTCGAACGCGTCATTTTTTTCTTCGGCGGCCACTCTTCTTTTTCGCTTACTGTCGTAAAAATCAACCCAACGAGCCTTCCTAACTACATGAGCACGGGACCGCCGTTAAGTTCATATATTTTGCCTAAATGTACCGGAATTTTTTTTTTTGCGCTAAATAATGGGGACATCTAAACCACTGCCATCGGTTCCAGGAGTTTCGGCCGGTTCTGCCTTAATAAACCTCTTGTTCGAGTATACTTAACTTTTGGCAGGAAGGCTGAATCGAGGTGCTAGCGGGTATCTTTTGGAAGCCTCTGTTTGGGTGCGTAACGCCGCGTAACACCGTGACCGCGGACGAGCTACGACGAAAAGCCGGGCCCTTAAAGTGCTGCGCACTTAAAGTTCAGTTCGTGGCTCTGGCAGTGCTGTATCACGAACCCGTGGGAATGAGTGGTGTAGCACTTAACAGTGTACAACCGTGGCCCCGAAGCGGCATGGTGGGTTTCTGGTTACTGCTTCATCATATTGAATATTGGGCTGCTGTGTAGAATGAGCAAAATTTATGTCGCTGAGAAAAACCTTAGCAAGTGTTTTGAGCTTACCTCACTTTCTTGCATTTAACAGTTTCCTGAAATTTATAGCAAAACTCGTGCTTTGTATTCAGCTCGTACCGTGCAAGCGCAGCCGGCGTTGCATGTGCTGGCTGGTGGTTTTTGAGCCTCAGTGAGTAAAGAATGCGTAAAGCCGATAGTACCACCTACCCGCTGTGATGGGTCAGTATCTAAGGCGTCGTGCTGCTGAGCCCAAAGACACGGATTCGATTTCCGGCCGCGGTGGCTGCGTTTCAGATGGAGGCGAAAAAAAAAAATGCCCGCGTGTTGAAATTTCAGCACACGTGAAAGATTCCCAGGTAGTGCAATTTAATCCGGAGCTCTGCGCTACGGCGCGTCTCATCACCCAGATGTAGGTTCGGCATGTGAAACCTCCAAAATTTGAAATTTTAATAGTACCACCCACCATGAATGCGCTGAAATCTCGGTCCTAGACATCTTTACCAGTTGCGTAACGATACCTTCGATTTCCCCGTCACAAGCATATAAGCTATTTACGTAGGCTTAACAGCATAGTAAAATAAGCCTCGTTGGTAAAGCTGGTAGCAATTTTGACTTGTTGTTGTTTTTGTTTTCCAGGCGTAATTATTGCTAGTATTTATTGAGCAATAGTAGATATTTTCGCACCAGCAAACACGTCGCCATGTTGATATCATTGGCGGCGAATACACGTAGGAGTGCCGAATTATGCTCGTATTATCGGGTGGACTTAATACGACGAAGTCTGGATCAATTGGGCCTAATACGCCAGTTTAACCAACGTTAACCTTTATTTACTTTTGGTGAGGGTCTGCAGGCCTAATTTATTTGCAAAGCTAGAAAGTGACAGGGCTCCTCCAGGCTGGTCCCAACGCTTTGGAAGCATCAGAAACACAGTGAGGGTTCACAAATAATTAATTAAGTGACTGATAACTCCGCCGCTTGTTATCAAGGTTGTCAGGGGGCTATTTCAATATGGGTTGTAAACATATGTGTAGTGCACTTGTGAGTCTAGCCGTGCTTCTAGGGACATAATCGAGCAAGCTAACACTTGTATGTGACATGCTGAATATTAAAATGCTCAGGCTCTTTATATTCCTGGAAGGATGGAGGCCTCTTTCCCATAGACGCATTTGCTCCTATCCTGTGCTGTCTGAATATTTCTTTGCACCATATTTTCTTATTTCATCTATCGATTAGATTACTTGCCTTCTCTCTCTTATACACGTAATTATCCGTATCGACTTCGATGCACCGGCTGTCAATTCTCACAGTCGCATGTCGAGCAAACTCCACTTATTTTTAAAAAAATTGATCAAGGATTTCCTGCACCTGAGTTTGCTCCCTATTCAAAGCCGCTGAATAAATGCATGGTTTATAAATGAATTATCCGTATTAAATCTGTGCTTTACCGCTAAGTGATTTTTTTCATCAATGCTTGAATTTCATATTTACGTGCGTGCACTACGAATTTATGCAGAACTAATGTTACGTAAGTCGTCTTCACCACTCAGTGATTTTCTTGTTCTTACATCAGTATAATGAATTCACTTCACTGTCGGGGCGAACTTCCCATGCCAGTGTTGCTCTAATCACATTTCTACGGCACCGATCAATGCTGCCATACTAGTTGGACCCACGAGCTTCATTCGCAGCATTAGTATTCTGAGCGGCGCAGCTGCTGTTTGCGAGGGAACAGTTCACTTTGTTTCTTTTTTACTTCATTTTTCACATTTATTTCTGTTTCCTTAGGATCGTTAGGTGTTAGGGTCGTGGAAGACGACACTCGTTCAATTTGCCTATACTTTAGACTAATCATTTCATGAATATACACCAAGGCTTGTTCTCCTGCCTACTCCTTGCTATTTAGCATTTACATGAAGTGAGAATTTTTGTCAGCAGAGTTATTTGATCCCGGTACCTTATATGGCTCCAAAACTTCCTAGGTTTGCTTTATCTATATTATTTTGTGTTTCTGTAATTCGCTGGTCATTTCTTGCGTTCGCCATTTTCTGAACATCCTTTTATCCGTGTAGAGGTACCATTTTTGTTTATTTTGGAGCGTTTTTATTTGTTCTCTACGCCCTTTTTGGTTTTAGAATAGTCTCTCTATTTTACTTGTTCTAACAACTTCTTGGTCTCCGTGTCTTCTCAGTAAAGAAAGATGTTGGTATATGAAGCAAGAGCTTAATTCCAAATTTCATTTTTCAACAAAATGGTGATTAGGTGATCCTGTGAAGCATCTGATTATGACGCATGCACCACTGTTTTGCATTTACTGCACCTGTGACCGACAGAATCTGCGTCGTTGAGTTTTTTTCATTTACATTAAGGATGCTGTAGTGACGTTATGACCGGTTTCCTCCTTATATCCCTATTCGTGTTCATTCTCTGCCTTCAAATCTACAACAACCATGTTATTTTTTTATGGCCCTCCTCGTGCTCAAAAATTTCATTTGTTATTTGTATGGCTGCTCATGCGATCTTGGATATCTTTACGTTTTATGTACGCTATACAGGATAAATAGGCGTGCAGTCAGTAGTACTAACTTCGTCGGAATTTCTGATGATGCCATTTCTGCGCCCGGGCGTCAGGCATTGTGCGGTGATAATTGGTCCTCGTGACAACACGACGCTGAAGCACGGCACAATTATAAGGCACTCTCACGTGGTTAACCAGCCAAATGGCAAACTGTGATTATGTTAGAAAGCATCTTGCGGCTTCCTTTCGCCGTTTTAGTGTCTCTTGGGATCCTCTATTTTCGTACCGCCAGCTTGACAACTGCACTTTACTCACGTTATAATTGATGAAGTCGTAGAAGTGGGTGTACCGTTGCAATAGGAACAGTAGGGCAACAAACTGATCTCGTGGAAACACGCCACAAATGCACCCACTTAAGCAGAAAAAATGATGGGACACATTCGTGTGGTTCACCAGCCAAGCTGGTAATGCGATTCTGCCAGACGGCGTTTGGGAAGCTTTTTCTACTCATTTTAGCGGTTGTTCACACGCATGGCCTTATATTTCCGTACCCCTGCTTATTCCCTGGCTTTACCGACGCCAAGGCGGAGGCTGTCGCCGAATTTGTTGTACCATTGTAATCTAAACGGTAACCACTTTATGTCACACTATCCATGATGACGACATTTCCTGTAGCCATTGAGAGCATATTTTTTCATCAACCCTACTCGCACAAACAGGGTGCTCTTCGAGGCATTGACTTGGCAGCATCTTTTCGCGCCCTTTTCTATAGAGAACTTCATGGGGCAACGTGACGGCCAAGACATGTCGGTTATGAACCTGGTACAGCCATCTGTTTTAAGTGTGATACTGAATGCACAGTACGGTTCATGTTCAAGGCAAGCTGCGCGAAAGAATTTTGCGGCACACTCCAACACTTTTCCGCAAATAGTCGTAAAAGATTTGTGACGTCACAGTTGTTCATCTCGAACATCATCGGGATGATGTTCATCACCCCGATGACGATGACGTAGTCACAGGTAATGTTCTTCTCGTTCTGATTTCTATAAGCAGACTGACCGGCTTTCAACTCAAGCTGCCTGAAATATTTTATCGTCTAGATAGGTACAACACTAATGCCATTCATTAATAAAAACAGGATGCTCTAAAGATCAGGACAATTAAGAAGAGCAACTTTACCTGCAGGTGGTGCTGACGTGTGAATCGGACAGCTCGAATCCCGAGAGCAACATCCGGTGGGAGCGTGACGGACGCGCCCTATTGGGCCAGCACCAGAGCCGGGTGGCTTCACAGCATGGCGGCAAAGCGACCCGCAGCCGCCTCCGCCTGAACGTCACGGCTGCCGACGACGGCGCCACTTTCACCTGCCTCGCATCCAACCAGGTCCAGCCGGCCGCCAGCCGCAGCCTGGCGCTCCGTGTGCGACGTAAGGGACCGACCCCGCAGCAATAAAAAAACAATCATCCCATCCAACACACATCTCCTTGATTTTGGGCATGGGGGCTTCCTGGAGCAGGTTGCCTGCAGGTTTATGCACCAATCAGTTGTTACGTACCATGTGGTCACTGATGCCTCTCTTTTCAGGGCTCGATGTGAGAAAGCCAACGACAAAGGCAACTGCTCAATTGGTGGACGAAAGTATTATTACAAAGTAGTTGAAAATTTTATTGGCATAACTATGAAAGGGCCACTGCAATGTCGTACGCCCTTCGTGCAGCTTAATTGCGTGCATTCACCCGCTCAGTCTGTTGCTACTGCTTAGTGGTTCAGATGTGCAAAATCTATACGTATTTTATGAACTAGGCGTAGCCGGGTTGATCTGTTGAAATCTGTAAATCACCCGTTCAGGCGACCCCACTAATAACATAACTCATTTTCTAGCAGGGCCACTCATAATTAGCATGGCACTAAATATTCAGGCAGGACAACACGTAACATCACCATTGCATCCTGCTGTTGGGCTCGGAAATAACTGCAATAATGGTTAGTTTACTGCTGTTGCGAATGGGGTATTTGAAAGAGCTTGCGCAGAATGCTTAGTGCCTGTCGCTCCAGCGCATGGTTGCCACACACAAATATTATGGACCGCCAGAACGTCTTCAACACACCGCATAAAAAATTATGCATGCTTCGCTTCACGGGTGCGTGAGTTAGTATGAATTTTTCGACCGGCCAGAATCAGCACACGTGTTACTTTTTCTTGACAGCGCACCCCCAAACTAAAAGCAACCTAGGGAAAAAAGTGGTGCATAGTGCAGCGCTTAGGCACGAAGTGGCTTCACTGGAGAGCTTCTGAAGCATGTGGTGCTTCCCCGGCATGTTAAAAACTGGCTGACTTGTAGAGGAACTCTGCGAAATGGTTGTTTGATGTTTTACACCCTACAGCAAACAGAAGTCCACTAGGAGGGAGCAGGGTCCCACGCGCAAACAAAATCAACTGCAACGAGTTTTTCCACCGTTATAGTCTGGATGCCCACCAAGAGTACTGGAGATGGCCCGAACAGTTGTCATCTGAGTACCGCTCGGAGCATCGTCCTTACAGTCAATCGTTTTGAGGATGCTAGACTAAACTATTATGCTGAAATATTATAACTAAAATATCATGCTGTCGTTATATTCAAACGCGCATTGAAGAAAAGAAATGCTGTATTACAGTAACGTGGAACTTGTCAATACATTTACTCTATTTAGTTCTCTGTAAATGCGGGAGCATTCGCTGTTTCCTCCCTCCCAATGAGAAAATAAAACTACTCCCAATTTTAGAATACAGCGCACCTCGACATTACACTTTTATTAAAGCCATCACTGCGGAATGCTATGATCCATAGACTTCACCAGCAAGGGCTGGGTGCCGAAGCAGTTGGCATGTGTGGACATCAAAAGTAAAGCCATAAATTGCGTTTTAAACCTCCCGTTTAAAATTACAAATTCATTTTCATTGTCGTTGCACCGGCCACAGGCCAGGTGTGCAAATTAACAACATCCTCCTTGGCCCTTTGTGTTTTGGTCTTCCCAGACAAGCCACTGTTCCTGCACCCGCCCATGGCAAAACACGACGTGAAGCAAGGCGACAGCGTCCTGCTGAACTTGTCCGCGAGGGCTTATCCTTCGAAGATAAGCTTCGCTTGGACCAAGGAGGGTGTCCCGCTCCCAGAGGACTCGTGGCGGGATTCGCGTAGGGTTTTCTACCGGGCGTCGGCGCTCTTCATTGGCCACGCACAGAAGGACGACACCGGCACTACGAGTGCGAAGCCAAGAACACCATGGGAGTCGCCAAGGCCACGCTCGTGGTCAAAGTCCGCTGTGAGTACGCCTGTGCTTATCCTCTACCACCTCCAAATAAACACTAGTGTTGATGTTTTGGCTATGCAAATATACAGTCCAGCCAACTTTGGCGTTATTGACGGCAGCTTGAGCTGCAGGCCAAAAAGCATCTCATTTTATTACAGCGTTGCACGCTGAATTTTTCAACCCGAAATTGATCTTACAACAATCATTCGAATTACTATAGATGTCCTGTGGTATTCTTAATCCGAACTTCGGGGTGAATATCTAAAATATTCAGGCAACTTTGAATACCGGGGACCAGCAACTTTAGAGACGTGACGAGTAGAATGGGAAATGAATGGCATAAACACAACCACTGCCCCATTAGCCTGGAAGAAAATTATCATTTTTCCGTAAGTTTTCAAAACCTTCTTCACAGTACTCAGAAAATGGAATAACCAGGATTGTGTGCAAAATCTTCTGGCCGTTACTGCATCTAGGGCTGAGAAGTATTACAGAAGTATTACAGCTCGCAAATCGTCCTCTTTGAGTTCTGCCTGCGAACGTGCAATATATTTCAATTTGGCATGGAAAGAGACAGGACTTATTGGAGCAAGGGAGGGGGTGCCCAGCAAATTGAAAATTTCTGGCTAGCGAAGTTTATAGTTTGAAACTCGCGTGATCCAGAAACTAGGTTATATGATTCAAAATTAAGGAGTATGCACCAACAGGCACTTTCTCCGATGTGAAACAAAGGTTTCACATCTGCGCTCACGTGCACTCGCACGAGCAGTTCACAGGCGAGAGAAGGCCGGCTTCAAGTCACAAAATTACTTTAACATCTGACGGGCTTCATTTTGATGCGTGTACTACATCAGTTATAGACAGAGTGTGTGTACAAATGAGGCGTTTTTTTAGAAATGAGTCATATCCACCGAACGCAAATTCGAGAAACAAGCGGAAGTTTGTTACCGGACCTAAATTCAATTCCGTCAAAGCTATTATATGATATATTTTACATATCAGCTAGGCAAAGTTTATGGTCACAAGTAAGTAAAAAATTAGGCCGTGAATTTCAGCAATATTCGGATGATAAGACTGCATTTGGCTCTATTGAATTGAAACACTCAAGTTTATGCGCCATTCTTATGAAAAATGTATTTAAATGGACTTTCAACCATGGTACTATTGAGATTTGGTGGAAAAAAAAACATTAAATATATGAAACAGCAATTCGAGACCTGTAGAACGATACATTGAGAGCAGGTGAGCCCTCTTGGCCCCATTATCAACTCTTATAAAATATAGGATAATTTTCGTGGGCACGCCTTAAGGCATTCACGAAGCGAGTAAGGTCTTTATGGTTTTGCTATGAATTTCCAAAACGCTTCACAAGAAGGCTGCTCATATCTTCTTCTGCACCTTGAAGAAGTGGTTTGTACTCTCAGGGAGAGGGGGGGGGGGGTGTTGCCAGGCTTCGTAAGTGGTGGCTATTTAGTTGAGCACTAAAAAGGTAAATATTGGAGTAACAAAAGAAATATAAGCAGAGTTATTTCGTAGAGACGAGTGCCACTAAATGAAATCATTGTTTCACATCTGTCAGTTTCATATCGTTCACTTCTTCTTCCGTTCACTTCATCGTTGAGATCTGGGGACAGGACTTTCACCGATCTCGTAATTGCCGTCTGAATTAGCCAGCTCCGAAAATAATAATAATAAAAAAAAAACTTCCGAAAACACCTACCAAACAGTCCGAACAGTCAAGCCGAAAGCAAACTCCCATTGGGTAAATGGATTTGGCTCATTTTGATCCGTGAAACAGCAAGATCTGGCTCGTATTTTATACGAACTGCGATCTGTGTACACGTTTTCAGGGCGTTACCTCAGCTATTTTCTTGCCACCCCTTATTTAGGGGAAAGTTGCCGAAGTTTTCTTGTCACTTCAGTTTTATCCGACTTAGTCTTGGTTTCTAGATCTGGCTCATTTAAAAAAAAACGCCTCTAATATTAGTAACGGTAAAGATGCCGCACGTGTAGAAACCGTTATCAGCGCCTCGCGAATTTCCCCCAAATACGACGGCTGACGTTCCAGCTGACGATGCGAAATGGAATGGGCGGAACCTGTTGTAAATGGTTTCCGTAAAAGAACTACTAATAAAAGCCGGTAAGTGTAAAAAAAAAAGTCCCCGCGAACTGAATTCTGCTAACGTGATTTGAAGGCGGAAGCTCGGGATTATCAAAGACCTCGATGCGGCGTCGTTTTTGCATCTATTTTTTTTTTTTGCCTTTGGTGCTTCGTCTTTTGAGGTGAGTTACTCCGTCAGGCATACTGGCCGCAATAGACGCGGCAGCTTTACCACAGTCAGAGCTCTCCTCCGCTTGCATCTGTTCTACGACGTGCCGTCTAGTTCACGTTAAACCTGTCACAGGGTAATTCAGAGTAATTCTTCTTCTGTTTTGGCGTGGTGCCTGGTTAGCAACGTGGCTAGAACGCTTTGTTGCTGCTCCGGTGTCCTTGGTTCAAATCCGAAACTAACGCAAATGTGTTTTTATTGATTTGTTTACGCATTACGGATGCGGTCATTTTAGTACCAATCGTGTTGACGCACGACGACGGCCACCGTAGTCTGCTCTAACGGTCACTTTTCTCGTTAGATCCGGCACCTCAAAATGAGGCGGGTTTTTGCAGAGAGACTTGTTTTAGGCAGATCCTGGCTGCAGGCTGTAAGCATCTACGAACAGGGGGCCTCACAAAAACATGAGTTGCCGCCACTGCACTCTTAATTTGTATTTTATTCGTCTTTTTTCCCTCCGCGCCCATAAGCATTAAAAGAGGGTTATCAGGACTGACATCCGAATTGCGGTATCCTGTTACTGACAGCGATACTTACTCTGAGAGCTACTTAAAAAAAAAGATTTATGTCGCTGGTGCTACCTAAAAGGCTACCACGTGGCCAAATTAGCACTATACATGACCTAGGAAACTACGCAGGAGATTCTACGCCGAGGATGAAATTACCGCGCGTCACCATCTGTAGATTCGCAACACTCCTTTTAAATACAAAACAAAGCTTGACGGGAAACGCGCGTGTTAAAAAAAAAAAAACCAGCTTTGGTCATTTATTTCAAAACAAGATCCCTGACTCTAATTAAAGGTGGGGTATTTCAGTTCGTGCTGGAAGTCCTTAAGGCCATGGTGTCCTTTTCGAACTACCGATAGCTGAATGGCGCACTTCACTCCCCGTTTGGTTTATCAGACAGAAGTGTACTTATCGCTAGTCCTAGCGCCTGGTTGGCTCTTGTGAATGTCGCACTGCTAAGAGGCGGGTGAACCACCAAAGAGCTCCTGATAAAGATATACCAGGACACAACCAGACATTGCAATGGCGAGCCATTTGGAGCATATGAGAAAATGTAAGCGTTTGCATTAGCTTTGTAATTAGCAGGAGGGTTGAAAGCTGGGCTGGTTGGAAAGACATTCTTGGATGAAACCAGCGTGAACTTACACAAAGACGAATCAAGTGGAACACAAGGACAGCCGCTGGTCTAGCAATTAAAAGTTTAATATCAAGAAGGGTTATTATAGACACTTAACACAAACAACACAAAACCAGAAAAAACACTGCGCATGAACGAAGCAAGTTTACAAAAGTCCCGGTGATAAGGCAACTATATATACACCAGCTACAGTCAAGGCCCACGCAGATATGCAATCTCTTTGGGATGAAGATACACGCTTGCTTGGCTGACACACTTGTCTGCTCTTTCTGCTATGTGGAATGCCTCCATAATTTCACGGGGCGTTTGTTCACCGTGCCTAAATAAAATGTCATTGGCAGAAAAATTAGGTTTGCATTCGTTGCAGTTAGCACAATGAGAAAAAAATTCCCCCGCATTTCCCCGAGGGGGAGAATGTGAAAGTGCGAATGCACGGTTGTCGGCCCGCTTGCGGCGCTTGCGCTCGGCCCCCGCAGCCCACCGCCTCGCCGCCTTCTCTTCCATCTCTTCCATCGGGTTTGTAGTATCACGTGTACACCACGCAGTTATCAAGCCGCTATAACGCCGCTGAGTCGCCAACGCACGCCGCTGACGACGTAGTTTGAATGCGTTAAAGATATAAGGCGCGTCACTAACACTGATATCACCGTCGCGTCCGTGGCTTGGTCGGTAGAGCGTCGCGCTGCGGCCGCAAAGTCCTCGGATCGAAACCTGGCGCCGGATGCTGTTTCTTTTTTAAATATAGAGGAGCACTGCGGACGCCGCCGCCGCCGGCGGTGGATGGTTTGGGGTCGCTTATAAAGTGCATGATGGAGGACACAAAAGCCCCAAAAAGTTGCCGTCGTCCCTTACATTCATACCATCACGGCCGGTATAAAAAAGTGGGCCATCGCTAAGGAGTGCAAGTGGCTATCTCAGCTCGCCACAATTGCGTTCTGTATGTGGCAGGCTTTACAGAAAGATAAAGCGGGTAAGTGATAAGAAAAGAGTTGGTTGTGGTGTCAACCCCAAAAGAAAGCTATGTAGCCTCCGCAACGGGTGTTGTGTACAGCATTTCTTTACCCTGTGGTCGAACTTATGTTGAAAAAACTGGCAGTTGTATCAACGTGCGTTTGAAAGAGCATGAATTGTAAATAAAGGGACCTCCATCATCCCATCTTTTTTTAAATTGTACGAAGTGCAGCGAATGCAAACCTAATTTTCTTGCCCCTGTCTTGTTATTTAGGCACGATGAACAAACGCCCCGCGAAATTATGGAGGCATTCCGCATAGCAGATAGAGGATTGTGTGTCAGCCAAGCAAGCGTGAGTCCTTATCCCAAAGAGATTGCATATCTGCGTGGGCCTTGACTGTAGCCGGTGTACATCTAGTTGCCTTATCACGGTGACTTTTGTAAACTTGTTTCGCTCATGCGCAGTTTTTTTCATTGTTTTGTATTGTTTGTGTTAAGTGTTTATATTCACCCTTCTTGATATTAAACTTTAATTGCTAGACCAGCGGCTGTCCTTGTGTTCCACTTCCTTCGTCATTGTTTAAGTTCGCGCTGGTTTCATCCAAGAAATTTGTAATTAGGTTGGCTTACGAGGTGAAATACCAAACCCCGTTGCATAATGAACGACAGAAAACGTGCTGAAAAAAAAAATAACCCCTGAAGCTTAGGCGAACCATTAAGCTCAAAAGCACAATAGAAGACAACGATGCTTTCAGAAGCATATGGTCAGTAGGATATAAGTGAGCAGTTATAACTGTACCTGAAATAAAGAAGGGTAGTCCTAAATGCAGATAATGACAAAGAAACTTTATTGATAATCATCTGAAAATTACAAAGCACCCCGGGGTGGCAAAGTGAGCTTTTTTTCGTTTCCGGGACTACTGCGCCATATAATTTTAGTCCAAATGCCACTGTTATTTATTTCATGTGGCAGCGAATATATTCCAAGGAGGACTAACCTATTCCACGCTGCACAAGGTCCATGCGCAGCTATGGAACGGGTCGGAGCCAATTGGAATTCGGCGTTCCCCGAGTGTTGTTTTCTGAACGTTTCTACGGACGAGAGACGGCTGCGCATTATGTGGACGCAAGCCGGGTGCGTGCGTTCGCCAACCTAGCCAAGCAACGGTTTCGCGGTCAAAGCTGTGAACGCACAAGGGCGTGACGGCGCGCAGAACGAAGTCAGATATCGGCGGTGGACCCCAGAGCAAGGAAAGACAAAGCGGAGAGTGCCTCCGTTCCAGCAATGCGCCAAGCGCGTCAATCGTTCCCCGTCGGGTCATTTCAAATCCTCCAGCAAAAAAAAAAAAAAAAAAAAAAGCGCAATCATATATTTTGGCCATGACCGCACAAACATCCTGAAACTTCATTTAATATTCTTCGTCAATCGATAAAGGCTATCGCATCTGACCCGATTGCGTTTTCCCAAAAAGGCGGTCATCTTTTTCTTTTGTTAGCGTCTAATGCGACCTCTAACTTTCTCCCATTCCAACTCAGCGCTTCTGCGATAAATGAAGGGCTTGTTTGACTTGTCACTCCATTCGATGATAAACTCCTAAATCTCTATTTTCTTATGTGGAATGCACCAGTTCAATTTCAAAGTCAGATTTTATTACCATTGTTTAAAGCTATTTATGCACCCGATTCATAGGCACAAGGGAGGAGCTATTATCTCATTTTTTTCTCGTCTTTCTTGTACCTAGGACCATTCTCCACATTCTCCCTGCCCCCTCCCCCCCCCCCCCCCACCCTCCGGGAGAATGATTAGGGCAGTCAAAAACATTGGCAAAGATGTAAGTGACTTATCAGAGCGAGGCGCGCGCTCGCGCAGCTCCGGTCTAGCCCGGTCGCGATAAAGCGCGGCGTACGTTTGACTTGTGACGTCAGCACGGGAGCTTGGCTTTGCGGCACTTTACAGCCGCCTGTCTACAGAAGCCGGTGTTGGGGGGACTGAAGTAGACAGCCCATAAGGCTGCGGGAAATTACTTTTTGGCAAATCTAACGCTGGGTATCGGTTTGACTAATGATCCCTACAATTTACACATTGCAATCAAACGTCTAACTGCAATAATTAAAGAAGGTAATTAACAAGTACTGATTATTGGTTACCGTAAATAGTATTTGGAACACGTTTTAGCGCGTCCGCCACGGCTCCTGATCGCTTCGAGCAAAAACAAGACTATTTTACCTGCGAATGCTTATTTTTAAAAATTTGCTTAAAGGCTTCCATAAAACATCCTGCATATGCGTAGCGGAAGCAATTGAAGATGTGGCAGTAAATGAAGTTTGATTTATACCTGAAATCTTCTATAGTGAGTTTTCGCCTTATGATCTTTCATACCTGTTTCCTGCCACACCTGTACTGTACAAAGCTTCCAATAACAATCAGTAATCAACTTTCTGTGAGCTTTCATACATTGCGGCTTACACAACAGAAGGGGAGAGGGAGCGTGCATTGTTCTTTTTGGGCTCAAATACAGAAATCACTTCCTTTATACGCAGCTTACCGGCCGTTCACGTGCCACCAGGGTATAATGGTTAAAAATACATTTAATGTGAACACGTCGATTCCGACTATGTAAATCATTCGTGCGCTATTTGACCGCTCATTTTTACAGATTGTAAAATCTTGGTTGTTATTTTGTATAAAAAATTCAAAGGGCCAATATCGGCAATACTGCCGTTTAATGCAGATTTCAATTTCGTTTTTTATGGTTTGAAATTACCTCTGTAGAAAGTTTTTCTCTGTGTTGTGGGATTCTAGGCTCGAGGGACAAAGATGCCTACACACACACACGCACAGATATATATATATATATATATATATATATATATATATATATATATATATATATATATATATATATATATATATATATATATCTTCGAGGAAGAAAAGTTTCCAATTGTCCACAAGAAATATCAAAAAGTGCAGTCGAACGCATGGCTCAAAAAACAAAAACAAGAAGGTTTTCTAATGTTTCGGTAGGAGGACCTGTCTTCATGGTCCTCCTGTCGAAACGTTAGTAAACCTTGTTTTTGGTTTTCTTTTTTTGACACGTGCGTCAGACTATATATATATATATATATATATATATATATATATATATATATATATATATATATATATATATATATATATATATATATATATATATATATAAGCTTCCCCTGCCACTAAATAAGCTTGTGTTAATCAATCCGTTCTTCCAGTAATTGATTGATTGATTGTAGTGTTTAACGCGCCGACGCAACGCAGGCGATGAGGCGCGCCGTAGTGGAGGGCTCCGGATTAATTTTGACCACCTGGGGATCTTTAACGTGCGCAGAAATCTCGCACACACGGGCGTTTTTGCTTTTAGCCTCCATCGTTCTTCCAGTAATGACTTATGGGGCGCTTCGGGTATCAGCAAACGACTTGAAACCAAACTTAGGTCGGCACAACGGGCCATGGAACGCCGAATGCTAGGGGTCACGTTGAGGGACAGGAAAACAGCCGCATGGTTTAGGGAACAGACCAAGGTGGAGGACATTCTAGTCCAAATTAAGCGAAGGAAATGGGGATGGGCTGGTCACGTAATGCGAATCAGGGGCAACAGGTGGATCATCCGTTTGACAGGCTGGTTGCCAATAGAACGCAAACGCACTGGGGGTCGCCCGAGAATTGGTTGGCGAGCCACGAAAATTTTTGGGAAAAGCATGAACTCCGCTGGCACTCGATAGGCGTGGCTGGAAATCTTTGGGAAAGGCTTTCTGCCTGCAGTGGACACAAACAGGATCATGATGATTATGGTATATATATATATATATATATATATATATATATATATATATATATATATATATATATATATATATATATATATATATATATATATATATATATATATATATAGGCAGTAGAAGAAACTTCTCGAGGAGCCAGAAGCAATATTTAAAAAAATGGTTGACTCACGATTACAAAAAAAAAACATGGTTTACTGACGTTTCGACTGGAGGACCAGTCTTCATCTGAGTATTATATTAATACCCCCCCCCCCCCCACACACACACCTTATATATATATATATATATATATATATGGTAGAGAACACAAGAGAAGAAAAACTTCGAACAAGGTAAAAGCACGATTGTGGCCTACGTTTCAGCAAAGAGAACTTGCTTTCCTCAAGCGAGGAAAGCAAGTTCTCTTTGAGGAAAGCAAGTTGGCTTTCCCTGAGGAAAGCAAGTTCTCTTTGCTGAAACGTAGGCCACAATCGTGCTTTTACCTTGTTCGAAGTTTTTCTTCTCTTGTATATATATATATATATATATATATATATATATATATATATATATATGTATGTGTGTGTGTGTGTGTATTTCTGAAAAAGACCTGACTCCGGCCGAACCGGTGAAATAAAGTCTCCGAAGAGCGTACTTTTACTTTATATATATATAAACAGAAGTGCACGACTGACTTACTGACTGACTCATCAACCCTCAGCCAGAACTGGTCGTTCTAGAGAATTGAAATTTCGCGTGTTTATTTGCGTCATTGAGTAGGTGCTGACTAAGGCGGGTTTTTCGGAAATATCACTCCTAACCGAGGAAAAGGCCAGATTTTTTTTCGCAAAATCGTGATTTTCTCGGTCACCCGTTCACATATCGAAGTGATTTTTGCTGCTATCTGTAGCTTTAAAGAATATCTCAAAAGTAGTTTTTAGATTTCGCCCTAACCTACACTATCGAGGTGATTCCGCATTCCGGAAAAAGATGGGTGTTCCTAAAGATTCTCCAATAAATCTTTCACTGATTCATTTATCCAATTCATTTTTGCTTACATATGTTACTCACACAAATGCCGAAAACCGAATTTAAGGGTTTCGCCCGGCAATGCTGGTAAAAGATCCAAATGTTTTTTACGGATGACACGGCCGACCAGCCGAAAAGGCCCAACAGGTCATGTCCACGCCTAGCCAAACTGCTTTTTGAAACGGCTTCAAATTTCAAGCGGGCATTGTGATTACGGTGTTGGAGCTTCATACTGAGGAAAATTCTAAAGATTACACCACGGAGAGAGTCATAAGCGGTGAAATTGTTTTTCAGATATTTTATCGCACGCCATTTGAGATATTGAATTGGTTTTTGTTGAGATAGGTAACTTAATTAGGTATGTAAACACTGTTCTACAAGATTTTTCTATGACACCTACCTAGTACAGGCAAGTAGGATTTCGGGAAAACAGTGTGTTTTTACACATTCCTCAAAAACCACGCAGCCCGTTGATATATCCAATTAGCTTTTTCTAGCAAATTCGGCTTGCAAATTCTGCCTAACAGTCGATTTTTTTCTAACACTCCGATAAAAGGGCAAGCGAAATTATTTAATTTACATCCCCGTGGACGTGGAATTCAGTTGAATTTTCCCTCGCACGCGTAGCGTTCACCATCTGTTGGCACTTTCTGCAACCACGCGCCTCCCGTAGGAACCTGTCATGTATCATAAATCTAAAAGAGAAGACGTGACCGGTAAAACGCGCCAAGGCATAGCACTCGGCATTTGTTGGGACTTCCTGCAACCCCGCGCCTCCCGTAGGGAGCCCATGTTACTTGTCATAAAGCTGTGATCGCTGAGAATCGTTCATACCTGCTTAGATAGCACTTCCTATGGGTAAAAATACCTTTCCTCACCCATCCAGCCTCCATTGTATGTTCCCAGCGCAATCTCCTGCCGATTTCAAGTTGTGTTTACAACCTGGCACTCTTCCTCATATCAATTAGAGTGCAAGCAAAGCACCAACTGACCCTTCTCAACCACCCTTCCAACCACGAGCTGTGCGAGAACCTGGTGACTAACAGCGATCTGGATGTCTACACTTTTTCCTCCAGAGCGAAGGCTGCCGGTCATCACATGGTTTTCTGCAATTTGGAACCACTCCCCCTTCACCGGCTCAATAAAATGTTTTTCACTCACTGACTCACTCGCTCGAGTGCACCATCTTGGTGCAATTCGTTTAGCGAGAGTTACAGTAAAACACGAGTGCCAGTGGTCTCACATTACCCCGACGCGCCTGCGGTTGGAGTCCATGTATTGATAGCAGTCAGGAGCTCCTGAGTGTGTACCACTTCGCGATGAACTAGCCAAATATTACAACTAACAAATAAAGGAACATTTGTTATGTCAATTAAAATCATTAATATAATGGCCCACCCGTACATCACCGCGTACTACCGCTAATATATATAGAAGGATGGCCCTCGAGATCGCGAGCGTTAATGGAGACTAATGAAAATGATGAAGCAGCTTCAGCGAGGTGTGGATTGATGACGGGCACCGATGATGATGTCATCGGCGGAGCAACGATAATGATAAGAAGCACGCCCCCGGAAAAAGAAATATCATACTTGTCAAGATAGCGTCTTCCATTGAATGTGACATTCCCTCTGTTTGCAATTACCTAATTCCTTCTGTGATAATGCGCCCGGCTATTCTTTGATAACCTTTCGCCTATACATTCCGTTCTTTGTTTTCGAATAAACAGTTGTTAGTCAGTGCTTGTGTCGTCTTCTCTTCCCTTTGTCCCGTGCATCGCGTTGTTTCGTTAAATTATGTACCAACTTGTGCAACTACAAACCCTGCTGATGATAAGAAAGTTCCTGCATGTATGTTTTTTTTTTTTTTACAATAGGGGAGTCCTGTGAATAATGGTCGAAGCACGCCTGGTGGTGGATGAAATATACATTCGTTATTTACCATGCCACGCAGATCCTGCGCGCATCACCAAGCTGACGGAGCAAGTGCTGGCGGGGGTGGGCGAGAACGCGTCGTTCGCGTGCGCCGTGGACGCGGACCCGCTGACGGACAACGTGGTCCAGTGGCGCAGCCCCGTGTTCGACCTCAAGCGGCGCGCGCGGCTCCTGCTCGAGCGCGGGCGCGCCTTCCTCACGCTGCTCAACGTGACCCGTCGGGACGAGGGCCTCTTCGAGTGCGTCGCCCACAACGGCCTCGGCAGCCAGGTCGCCCGCGCGGCGCGTCTCATCGTCAAGTGTGAGTGGCTTGTCTGGCCGCAGCTGGGCGTTGTTACTGAGAGCTGCTGTTAACGCTATCTGGGCGCTGATAGAGATAGCTGCTGTGCATTCAAATGCAAAGCCTGTGTGAATACTCCCTTGAGTGAGTTGGAGCTAGGGATGGTTTTCCGAAACGTTTAAACTTTTGCTTTCGAAGAGCCTTTTAAACTCTGTGAGCATAGGAGCTGACGTATGGTGGTATGGCTTGGAACTCTGAAATAACTACGGTGGGTCGTGTTGCTTTGAATGGTAACGCAGACGACGTTGAAATACTTTTTGTTGAGAACTACAGGACCCAGTAGTCAACTTTTGATTTAAATGTGGCAACTGCTGTCGCGGAGAGTCCACCTCGTTGCGGTTGAGCCGCCAGGGAACGGAGCCGTCAGACACCCGATCGAGCCCCTTTAATGGCGACAATGATGATGATACTAGTGTCCAATAGATTCTCATCTAGTGTATGTCTGAGTCAATTTATACGCCACAAAGGAGCCCAACAGGACACACGAGAGTTGTTGGGTAGAATAGGAAGGGCACTATGGGTGCCAAGAACAACTTGTTCCTCTTCTACGCAATTCCCAACAACTGTCGTGTGTCCCGTTGGGCTCCTTTGTGGTGTATAAATTACCCCGTGGACATACGCTAGATGAGAATCTATTTTGCGTTAACCAAACATTTTAGTCTAGTTGGTTAATTAGTGCAGTAAAAAGAAGAATAGGGCGCTAAACAGACGAAGACGAAGGTAAACACAAAAGACGTATATAGGTGCCAACTTCCAACTCAGTGTTGGATGTTGGCGCCTTTATACGTCTTTCGTGTCTACCTTCGTCTTCGTCTGTTTAGCGCCCTATTCGTCTTTTTACTGCCGTATCTTGTGCATCGTCGGAGATTTTTATTTTTCGAAGTTTTCTTTACTTCTGAGCTTCTGGGATTAGGGGAGCGTCACTTAATCGACTACCGTACACTCACACATAAATGGTGAACCAGAATGTATGGTCGTGATTTCCTCAACTGCCATAGCGACAGTCCTTTGTATACCTGTTTATTTTTTGTAAACGTCTCAATAAATTTTCATTCAGCATAAACTGCAGTTATTCAGCGACAATCTGCTTCATTAAAAAGTCATTGCACAATTTCCAGGAAACGAGGTTGTGGATGTAAAACGTTTTACGAAAAATTAGGCGCAAGTGGGAGGCGGGGAAACTAATCAAGCTGTTAAAACCTGGCGTGCCACATCATCAGCAACGAAAGGGCCGAAATACGCAACTCCTGACTTGAAGGCGCCATCTACGTTCTTCTCAAATGCCCACCCACAGCCATTTACAGTGGTAGGCCATTAAGCATTGGGGCGTGCCGTACATGACTATTAAAGGCGCCTCGGAACGATTTTTCATTTTTGTCTCAAAATCTGAAATGCTTACAGGACATTTTTCAACAAGCGCATTCAGTGCGTAGAATAATGGGTCACAAGGTACCCCAGGCCAATTATTCTGCTCTGCGCCAATCAGGTTATTCCACACACTTGCTGGAAAGATTTTTCTCTCTTTCTGGGTGCTTGTGTGTCACTTTTTTTCGTCTTTGTGAGTTTGCACACCGTATGGATTATCAACTAGCCGGGACCCGTACTCTCTTTCTCAGTACGGGAAGTGTTTGCGCGCCTAATAATGGGTTTGAGCCATCCCGCCCCTACAGGCGGGCTTGCCTTTCAGTCGCAGCAATGAACGCATTCGATCGCCACTTTGCAAGAAATCACAACAGAGCAAAGCAGGAACCGGAAGACTTGTCTGCTGCGACGAGAAAATGGCGCAATGCTGCCTTCGAGCTGGCGATAACTGTAGCTTTCGCAGTACTTCCGGGTCCCAAAGGAAACGGTGAATGGTTCATGGGCAGTGTTGAAGGGTTCATTTAAAGGGACCCTGCAACCATTTCGATAAATGCTTTCAATCTTTCCTTCGCGTCTTGAAGCACTGCGAAAGCTACAGTTATCTCCCACACGGAACAGCGCTCCGTGCTCATCGCAGCAGACAAGTCTTCCAGTTACTGCTTTTCTTTGTTGCGATTTTTCGAAAAGTGGCTACCGCATGCGTTCATGCCGCGACTGAAAAGTAGCCAGCCGATAGCCGCTACACCGTTTTAATCACGTAATTCCAGCGCTAAAAGAACGCCAAGACCTGGAAAGAGAGAAAAATCTGTTGAGAAAGTTTCTAAGTTATCTTATGGCCATAGAGCAGTAATTTTTGTCTGAGGACTACGGTCTGCGGTTGGCTGACCCGACTGCGGTTGGCTGACCCGATCTAAGTACTGGATGTGTTGGCTGACTACGGTCTGCAGGAATTTAGGATTTCGAAAAAAGTTGGAAAAAGTGTTGCAGGGTCCCTTTTATCCAACTGCTCCGGTTGATTATACCATTTGGGCGTATCTTGGCGCAGTCAAGGCGGCGATGCTGCAGGCCCGCGAGACAACACTGGCGGCGGAGCTTGCCCGGCCCCTGACCCTGTCTTGCGCGGCGCACGGGGCCCCGGGCCCGGTCTTTGCCTGGTCGTTCGGCAAGACGCCTATCAGTCCCAACGACTCCCGGCACGTGGTGCACAGCGAGCGTGAGGACGTGGTGCGCTGGAGATCGACGCTGGTCGTGCAGCGAGTAGGCTCGGCCGACTACGGCCGCTACACGTGTACGGCGAGGAACGAACTCGGCTCCGACTGGTCCCGCTTCGCCGTACGCCCGAGAGGTGCGCGCCCTTGCCCGGCTTTGTTCATCCCCCACGATAACTTGGGAGGCGGGTTACTTCTAGTCGCGAGCGTAGCTGTGAAATCTGCCCCTGCCGGCAGTACAATGGTTAATGTCACATGTAGCTAGTTGCACACTGGTAATTCTAACGGCTTGCGCTTATAGCAGAAAGTACTTGCGTCCTCTTCGAGATTGAAGGTCCCGTTTGAGTACGGACGGATAATAAAAGAAGTGCGCCTTACTCTGCGTGGATTTCTGATGTGTTAAATAATTACACGTCCCCAATAATGGCGGAAAAGAGACGTGGCTGTTGTTAAAGGTGGGCGGGCAGGTACTAGCTAGCACGCATGCAATGGATGCACTAAGAGTCAATAGAATGCGCAAACACTCGACAAACCCTAAGCCTGCGTGTGCACTGAGAATACGATTTTCGCAAATTTTCGAGCCTATAAATAGAGATAAAGGAAGATTAATACACGGAAAAAAAAAGAAACTAGAACAATAACCGAGGAGTGCAAAATTAACACTTAATGGTACTAAGAGAATTCAACCTTACGAGTGTTTCCTGGGGGTTTCCACGAAGCTTTTTAGGTAGTTACAGGTATAAGTTTGCGACTGAAAGAGCTATTAAACAGGGTATTTCGGTAGCCTGAACAGGAAATTGGACGAGGAAAGAATGAGGAGAGAGTTGACAAAAAAGCGGAGATAGCGTACGGCAGGGTGAGGCACAAACAGTTTAGCGCTCAAACACCCTCGGTGGTCAATGTTGAAATTCCAACGGAACGAAACTGTTAGTGGCGAGCCTGTAATGAGGTCCGTACACGCTTTGTTCCTGTCATTATTAGTACTAATGTGTATATAATGTGTTGCGCTTGAACAGAGATCTCCAATGCCGCAGGGAGGCCAGATCCGCCCACCGCCGTGCGCGCCCTCAACGTGAGTCACACGAGCGCGCTACTGATCTGGTCCCCGGGCTTCGACGGCGGCCTCGAGCAGCAGTTCCGCGTCCGTTCGCGGCGCATCGGTGGAGGCCCCAGCGGAGGCGGCCGCTACGAGCACACGCCTTTCTCGCCAGCAGTGGGCGGAGGTGCCCCCGAGCTGCTCATAGAGGGCCTGGAACCGGGTGCCGAGTACACGTTCAGCGTGCAGGCACGAAATGCACTTGGCGAGAGCGTCTTCAGCCAGGAGTCGCCCGCGGTTGCCACGAAAGGTGCGCGTGGCGCCCCCAAAGGAGCGATATGAGGCCGCTGCTGCTGATAGCTGCTTTTGGTAGCACTTTGTTCCCAATAGTAAATTTGTGCAAGCCTGGGAAATGAGAAGGCGGTGGGTGGGGAGCTCGGAATTCCTGAAGCGGCGGTTCCACCGGTTCATAATACCTTCGGTGTAGAGCTCAAAGAACGTTGTCGATGGTATGCCACGAAAATACGATGGCATGCCGGCACTCGACTCCATCTCCTTTTCCCGATACGCGTGTTGCTGAAAGCGTCGGTACCCCGACTGCTGTGCTATGTCCGCGCGTCAAGCCTTCCGCGTACAGAAAGTAAAGCGATCGCTTCATTGCCTCACAGCAACTGTCTTCAACGCACCTATTTCTTCCGGCGACTTCCGGTGACAAATAGCTCACAAACTCTGAAGGAGGGTGGAACGACATACATTTCAAACTCGGAGCTTTTCACAGGATGTTTGTAAAATAGCAAAGGCAAATTTGAACATTAGCAAAATTGACTCTATAGAAAGTTTTTGAGTGCATGCAAGTCGAAAATGAACTTGAGAATTTGGAAGCCAGCCAACAAGCAGACAAAACGTATGTAATTGAATTTTCACCATACCTTCCTTTTGACATGTGCCCCGTGCTTACTTGCACCGTTTTAAGTGCCGTCAATTGCTAGAGCAGAAAAATAAAGTTGACTGCGGAATCAGCAATTTGGAATAGAACGTATTTCAACGAGTGCGAGAGAAACGGGCGATTTAATTCCCCGAAGAAATCTCACTCATCTCATTCCTCGTCGCTCTCCGAGAGCTCCTTGTCGCCTTCCGCTGACCGCAACATCTCGTCATTGGTGCCGTCAAGCGCGTTCGCGATGCCACAATTCTAAACGAACGTTCAACCATGTTCCATGGGATCGTGGCCCACGCCTGGCATGCCCATCCCGCGAGCTTCTCCAGAGGCATCCATACGCTTCAGCCAACCGCTCGTTGTGAACGCGTGGGAGCCGCTCGTAAGCCGCGCAAGCGGCGCACCTTCGTTGCCCCTGCTGCCATTGCTGTTATCAAGCACGCAAGTGGAATAATTTGACGATTTGTGTGAACGCCGAAAAAGAAGCCTAGGCGCCTAGATCCGAAAAATTGTTGCTAAAAGCCTTGGCGCCATCTTGCGATGGCGATGGCGATGGGTGGAACAAAATTTCAGCTGATTCGGCAGTTTCGGTTTCGTATCCGATTCTAACGCGCACGCGATTTTTAATAGCAACGTATAATGAATCTAGATAACTAATACCATTTGCGAGTGTCATCAATATGGCAATGTTACCCCGATCAATATGTCGATAGTCCAGTTAGATTACTGCGCTGGAAGAAATGGCTTTGTATGAAATTGCGAACGCCCTCTATAGCGGGTTGGGAAGCACTTGAAATGATTTGCTGGTTGCCATTGAAAACTGAGCGTGCTTAAAATCAGGTAGCAGATATGTGCGAACTGAGAAATGTGCGACCTGTTCACACTTGCGTTCGCAGCGTCCGGCTGGCCGCACAGCGGTGCCGTGATGGACGCTCTGGGAGGACGGCCGACGACGGTGGCGCAGGTGCTGCTGGTGAGCGTGGCCGCATGCGCGACGCTGCTGCTCAACGGCCTGCTCGCCGCGTGCCTTGTGCGCCGCGCGAGGCGGAGGAGGCGACGCCTGGCAGGTACTGCTTCAGTCACCCTGGCTATCTCACTTCTCCCCTGCAGCACCAATGTCCAAGTGTACTAGAACGGGGAGGTATGTCGTTCGGGGCCGACTAGGGGGGTCTATTACGGGATGAAAATTTCTGCTGAGGAACTCCTGTTGTAAGCTGCACCCCTGCGGCCGTTGTTTAACAGTTGGTTTTAGAAGGTGGGTTTGGTAAATTAATGCTTATTTCTTGCCCTAAATATTTCTATTTCTTCTTTTTATGATATGAAGTTTTATAAAACCCGTAAAATAACTGTTTACTTTGATTTAAAAATTTATAGGTGGCGCTGGCTGCAACACGAGCTCTCTGGGGAACGCCTGCGCGCCATACAATTTTTTGATCACAGAAGGGACCCGCGTTCTCCATTGGTTTTTCCCCCGCACGACACACCTCTACCTTCTAGTACACTGTACCCATGGCAAGGAGGAGGAGGCGGAGCAATGAGTGAATGAATGAATGAATGAATGAATGAATGAATGAATGAATGAATGATTTATTCATTTAAGAGAGGTTGAGCGCCTCATGTTGGGGAAGAGGAAAGAGAGAAGGAAATAAAAGAAAAAAGAAAAAGCTCGCAGTTGACATCGGATCATTTCACACATCCGCTTTGCACACGGACTATTTGTGCAGGTCATTTGGGGAAAGTAACTTTTCAAGAGGGTTGACAGGTGTCTCTTGGCGGTATCTTTATGTCCGCCCTGCATGCAGAGAATCTCAAATCCACTGGAAAAAGTTGGCATCTTTCGCGGAAGACCAGAGGGACGGACATAGTATAGTTTGTGTCTCTCCCGTTCTTTGTCCAGCTTGCCGCATTCCTATATAACGTGCTTAGCGCAGGGTCTGCTGTTGTGGCATTGGGTGCGCGGGAGGAAGAAAAAAGTTGATTAAATTACAACATTAAACGTTCAAAACGTTCCGGGACAGGTTCACCATGCACAGCTGGTCCATCAGCTGGTCCGAAGATAGCCGAGCCAGCCACGTTGGGTGTGCAAAATGTGGGAGTGAATTGCAAGGGTGGCAGGAGAAACTAGTGTTCTAACTAGCGTAGGGTTTGGGACGAGTGGGGTATGCAGGGGACTGTCGGATACGGTAGAGAAGATAACGAGCAGGAGTAGGGGGAACGCATATGTGCATCGAAGAATGTGTACGTATGGGGTGGTTAGATATTTGCTCCGCAGAAGGGCCGTTTCTCAAGCTCCTGTAACCGAATTAGGTTAAAGAAAAACTTCGCCGAATTAACACAACGTGTCGCTCACAGGACCAGTTTGCTGGTGGCCAAGGCGTTTGCGGCGACAACCTTATATTGGTTTTTGGGAGATGGTTTGTTGTGCACACGCGTTTTGCACACGATTCAAGTGCGTTTCGGCAGTTCTGAAAGGCTACAGCGTCCGCGGCGTGAGCATCACTGCTTGCAGTTGAGTGCATGAAAGCTTTCGCTTATTTCTGTCACATTGCATAGCGGCTCTTTTTGCACCCCAGTAAGTACGCGGCAAACCTACAGCTGTGTGCGCCATGTAGCACAGCTGCGATCCGCGGCTGGGAGGGCTAGTGCGTCTTTCACTCCCTTCAGCAAGTGGAGCAAAACGTGGTTGTGTATTAAATGGACTCTACAACACTTTTCGAACTTTTCTCGAAATCTTAAAAACGTGAAGAGCGTAGTCAACCAACACATCGAGTACTTGGATTAGGGGGTCGCAAAGTACCTCAGACAAAAATTACTGTTCTACGCCCATTAGGTAACGTGGAAACGTGCTCGAAAGATTTTTCTCTTTTCCGGCATTGACGTTCTTCAACCCCTGGAATTACGCAGTTGTAGCGATGTAGCGGCTACTGACCGGCTTTACTTTTAGTTGCAGCAACGAACGCATTCGATAAAAACTTTGAAAAGAAAGCCACAGAAGCAAAGCAGAAACGGCAGGCGCACCTGCTGCGACGAGCAAATCACGCACTGCCGCTCTGTGCTGGCGATAACTATATGTAGCTATCGCGGTGCTTTCAGCCGCGGAGGAGATAGTGAAAGCGTTATCGGAGGTGTTGCAGAGTCCCTGTAAGGCGACTAGATGGAACTCCTAAGCTTCAGCTCATCTGCGCCTATGGCAGCCGTGTGAGAAGAGGAGTAGAAATTAAGTGACTTGCTTTGGTTTAAATTAAAGTACAAATCGCATTCGTTTATCCTAACTCCACCTTAACACCACTTACTGTTCTGGGCGATGTCGCAGCAAGCTCAGATCAACATTGCTCACGCATTACCCCGCCATTTCCTCCTAAAGGAACTCAATTGACTGACGAAAGCAGCCAGCAATGAAACTTCGGTGAACGGCTATGTGCAGCGCACGGGTTGACTAAAAATATTTGTTTGCGATTACGTAATGCTAGCGTGACGCTTTGCATTGTGCAGCGCCACAGGGCGGGTCACATTTTTGAGTGAAACTGTACGTGTGCTGCTGTCATTTGCCTAATAAAACATCATTTGGTGCATGGATTGACCACTAAAGTGCATTGTAGTGAATCTAAACTACGCGATTGCAATCGGTAGCATACCTCGTCTGAATTTCCTTCACCTCTAACCTCACCTGATAAGTTATTCTCCCGACTTTTAAATCATAAATGAATTCCCTTTCATAATCTGGAAGTTAATTGAAGCCTTCCTTGATTACAAAGTCGGCTTCATGGCGGTTTCAGTTAGTTAAAGCGGAATAAGCGTCTCGGTGGGACTTCATGCGGAAAGCAACCACCCCCCCCCCCCCCCCCCCTGCTGCCGCACGGGGAAAGAGCTGTTTATGGCTTGGACGAAATAACAAGCTTCAAATGAAGTGTAAGTGCCACAAGATGTGGTAGGTCATGAGCTACTTGATGATGATGATGATGGTTAGAGTTTTTTGGCGCAAGGCCAGCTGGGGCAAAGAGCGCCAAACATGAGCTACTTTCCCGCATTGTATTAAACGGAACGCGTAAGCAGTCTCGTACCTGCGCGATGAGACTGAGCTGAAATTTTGGATTCGCAGAGTCCGAGAAAGAAAACGTGGACCCATCAGCGGAAATCCAGTTCTGCACCGCAGAAGGCCATGATTCCACATTCGAAGGACGTCCAGGGGCGACACCGGACATCTATTCTGAGCACGAAAAAGCTGTAAGTACACAGTGATTCATCATGCTTCGAGTATACAGATGCGCAATTAAGAGGGCTGGACATCGTGTGAAGTTCATAAGTGCCGGTGTAATTCTTTGTTCATTATTTGTCCACTGTTAAGCATCCTAAATTTATTGGTACCCTTGATTGAAAAACTCCACAGAAAAAAGTAGAAACCTCAATATACAAAGTGACTAATTTTACTGAAATGAGCTTTAAAATGCATTCGCTCAGTGGGACCCACTAGCATTTTGTAAGTGAGGCCGTCAATCCGGACTTATCAACCAGAGAAAAATTTGGAATTTACCTTTGTTCACCAGTAATTATGTTGTTTTAAGATTAACATAAGCGTAGCATGGCGTAGCAGTATTGTTGATGTAGAAAACCAGTTATTTATAGGATTATTTGCCTAATCAACCGCTGCACCGTCGGAGGCAGGCATGTCACGTGGCCACAAACAGACCCCAAGGACTGTCGTGGCACTGGCTATCAGTATAAACGATACCTTCAATGTGGTATGTTCGCAAGCCACAAGTGTGTCGAAAACCGAGAGACAACCTCCGACGAGGCAGAGAGAAAAGCTACCTTTATTTCACGGATCAGCAAAAAACGCTATATGCCACTGAATGAACCACCTCGATGTCGCACATATTTCTAATAGGAACAAGGTAGTTTCAAGTTCTGCAGAAGCTTGCTGTTATTGATTGTCATATCTGCCTAATCGCTCGTAGAGTAAATTGTAGTTTGATTAGTTGTAGACAGCGTTAACTCAGCGGTCGCCAATACATTGCTTCACTAGCAGTACGAGCAATATTTTATTTCACCGGACTGACAAACTACTCTTTTTAGTGTACATTCCTGTCCAAACAAAAAGGCCACAAGGAATTTCCTTGGGCTTGGCGCACAAAGGATTCGGAGACCTATGTAGTGAATAATCTTAGTACAAAACGATTTCCGGTTTTGATGGCTCTTAAGTTTATTCAAGAACTGTTTGTTTAAAGGAAACATTACTGCACTTCATCAAGCTATGGGAAGCAAATGGTCAGTGTTTACCACTGTCCTGTTTCGAACAGGAAAACCTAGGCGGAGAAGACGACGACTACAGCGATGGACAGTGCTGCGGTGGCTCCATCTACACGTCGGCGACGGCGGAGACTCTCGACGACGCATCCGATGTGCGCGAGTCGCTGCTAAGCCAGAGCTCCAGTCACGTCCTCTGCCCACAGGACTCCATAGTTCGGGCGGCCCCCTGCCACCCGCAGGCGCCTGTGAGCTGCGTTCTTGGAAAAATGGGAAGTCACATGGTGTGACCACCGCTGTTTCAAGCGGGAGCATTGCATTATTTCCTACACCTGCCGCTTTCCGACAGCTATTTGGACATCATCATCGCTGGCCCTCAATTCACCAGGGGGCTTTTGAGGGCATCATACTACGGGATGTGTGGACAGCTACTGGCTGCTTTGTGCAGCGCGTACAAGGTTGCAGCGTTGTCTCAGCAAAAGACAATACAATAATTGGCACCACTTATGGTGTACGGGTAGAATCAAAGCTGACTGCGGTCTGACGAGAAGTAAATGGTGCATCAAGTAATAAACAGTGCGAGTGAATCGACAGTAAAGTACGTACTGAGACACTTTGATTCAGATAGGATGTCTTCCTGCTGAATAATTTTAAGGCAAGCAGGGCAACTGTGCTAAAATCGACAGTTGTCCTCATATACATTGATATTACTTGCATGCATATCACAGCCTATAAACAATACGGTTTTACATTTGCCTCGAAACTATGGTATGTGTGGACACGATAACACCGCAGGCGATCTAGGTTGCCGACTGAGAAGCTTGAAAGCCATACTGTGTAACTCACAATGTGTACACTCAAGGGTGCCCATTACAAAGAAACGCCTTCATCGGCTGAGGGCGCCCTTCAGGGACTAGTTGTTAGCATTTCCATGGCGATTGCAAATATTTTTTACCAATTCTCAGACCAAGGAGATGACACGCGCGCAAAAAAGCGCATGGCTGTACAGGGGCTTTGAATCGTCTTTGACATACCCCCAACGGAACGTGACGCTGTTGCACAAGGTATGTTAAGTGCTGTGCAGTAAAATGTATCTTACTTGTAAAAATTACAGCCGGTGCATCTGGTCCTTCAAAATGACTAGGAAAATTGAGGATGTTTTTTTGGAACTGATGTAGGTGGCATTCTGTGAAAAAAAAAATGCAGAAACGACAGCAATCATATCGTGCATGAGAGAACAGAAGAAAAAGAGTGTGTGCCTTGGCTTTGAGTTAGCCAACGTTTCGAGTTTGTACTTTCTGTGGAATCCACGCATCCCACGAACCCTTTCTGTGGGTGAGAGACCTGAGGTGAAGCATAGCCGGAGGGTATGGTGACCAAATCCTTTAGGCATTTTTTGCCTTCCGGACACGTTCCAGACACGTTGTAAAATAACACACAGTAGAAACAGTGAAAAAGAAAAAGAGATCAGTGGGCCACCTTTACCAACAGATAGTGCGGACATATCTTTATAAAAATCGATGCTGTGCAGTTGTATCCTGTCAATTTTGTAAATAGAGCGACGTTTTCACGTGTTTATGAGCATTAATAAATTTCTACGTCCCTCGTTGTTCTTTGTTACCGTCCATTTCCTGCGACAAAATTTTCAGCCACCGCCCCTTCTGCGTAGCGCTGTGAGCGCTGTCCAAATCTTCGATCCACAGAAGATGGAGTTTGCTCTGTTATTATTGCTTGCAATTTAGAAGCGTGTGATATGTATGAGGTCGCCAACAGCTATGACAGTGCAAAGGTACGGTTATTTGGGTCGTTTCTCTATTTTTATTTTTGTACTTTTCGGGGTCCATGGTGATATGGAAGTCACTGGTGGTTCTTGTTCCGTCAATTTTTCTTTTGGAGTATTTTTGGTTTTGGTGTTTTCATTTGCCTTTTCTCAAATTGCATATTTATGCCATCGATTATTCCGTGACAGCGTATCAATTATCTTGTTTGCCCTTCAGCTACCTTTCGTTTTTTTACTATTGTGCATCATATGCAAGGCTCAGTGAGTAGCACTGGCTTTTAGTTAAATACGGGCAACTTCAGTATGTAGACATTACTTTTTGCACAGTCACAGCTTGACCTCATTGTCATGATATGCTAAAGAGCTAATCAACTAATAACTAACTAAACTGACCAGCTAACTGACCACCCAAATTTTTATTGACCAAGTTGACCCATTGCCCCCTAACACGCTAAATAAGTAAACAAACAGCACATACCTCCTAAAAAATAGATATTTCGGGTATTGTATGGGAGGCAAAAGTGCCTGAGGAGCAGAAACTTTATAACTTACAATCTGCTGCCTCAAACACCGACGAGCTCAACTGAAATATCTCGTGTAATAAAATACTCCCCTCTCCTTGCCTGGATTGTGGGCATCCTTTCATTTCAATTTTTATCTTCCTGCCTTTTGTCACTACAATAATTTAAAAAGTGGCCAAATGTCAAATCGGTGGCAGACAAACTGAATCGGCAGTGATTTCAAGAGCACGTGTGCTGTCGCATGTAGGCGCATGTTCAAACTAGTTTACTGGCATTCTATATACTCGCATGTCTTGTCCACCCTCTGGTGCTCAGTCGGGCTGAGCTTTCTGGTATGTGGACAGCAGCGGTGGCAGCCGCACCATCAGCCAGCCGGACCCATCTTTCCACATTATGCTCGTAGCCTTGCACGGTAGTTTATCGGATGTGTAAAAGCACAATTTATCATGCGTGGGTGCTGCGAGTGGAACGTAGGGTGTTTGTTGAAGGGACACTAGAAGGGTAGAAAGAAGCTGACCTCTTTCGGTAGGTTACATTGCCATGAATGCAAGTATACCACTCGCGGCAACAACAGTTGTTTATTACTGCAGGAAATCCCAGAAGGTTAAAAACAGGTTTTATTGTCCTGTACGCTTTTACCTCATTTGAATTTCTGTCGTCGCAAATCGTGGATTACGATATTAGTGGAACTTTTATCAGCAGCTTCGTGAAGCACACATGAATGCAGGTATCATCTATGGCAAAATAAATCTTTAGAGGAACTTCCGAGCACATGTGCATCAGAATTGGAAAAACCTAAGGTTTTACACATTATTAGGAGTTTCTTTTAGCCCATCTGATAGTAAGATTAGTTGCAATTTTCGACTTCGGTCTAATATTTCGCATACTCGCAAGTGCCGTCAGATAACTTACGCGAGTGAACACGACAGCTGTTCCTCATTTTCACTATTAGTGTTTATTTATATACGAGAACCAGGGGCACGCGACCCCGCCAACGTGCACTGTGAGGGGCATGCGTGCTTCGGAGGGTCCTTTCAATAAGTCTTGGATATTATTGATTTATTTATTATTTATATTTATACAGGTACCTACAATCGCCCTCGCGGGGCATTATTGGAGGGGGGAAAAACAAGCAAAGGAAATACAGTACAGTCAATATAACAAAAAATGGTTGCGGGGTAAAAGGCTGTATGTTGAACACAAGTGTTGACTTACACTGTCATAAATAAGGCAATCACATTGCAGATACAAAGCAAAAACGCAAAAAAGAAGAGTGCTAATCGGTGACACAGGGCAATAAAGTAAAATAAAAAGCAATTAGTACGGAACGCATCAGAAATGTACAGAGGGATTAGTTCAACAAAAAATGTGCAAATTTCTAACAAAAGATGAGGGAGGCGCAGAGACAATTTCCCTCTGGCAAGCGTTCCACTCATGCGTGGTCCTTGGAAAAAAGGCGTATGTGAATGCATGATCCTGGACGCGTATTCACGCAGTTTTAAAGAAGGTCAGTACGGGGTGACACATAGGTAGGTGGCCTTATATACTGTTCTTTTTCGATGCCTGTTCTGTTCATGAATATGCTGTAAAATAGGGACAGTCGTAGGTATTTTCGCCGGTCAGCTAACAGAGGCCATTGTAATCCTGAACGAATGTCAGCTGATCTTACGGTGAAGTTATAATTGCTTGCCACAAAGCGTGCTGCTCGTGCCTGTACACGCTCTAGGGCTTCTATATTTGATTTTGTTGAGGGGTCCCAGGCACTGCAAGCATATTCCAATATGGGACGCACATTGGATATGTATAGTGTTTCTTTCAACTTAGTTGGTGCCTGTCTAAAATTGCGCCTCAAAAAATTTAGCACGCGACTAGCCTTTAATGTTAAGTAATTAATATGAGCGTTCCAAGACAGGTTGGCAGAAAAAATGATCCCTAGATATTTATATTCTGATGCAACCGGCAAGGTAGCCCCGGCCATGACGTAATTTGAAATCCGAGGCTGTTTTTTGTTCGTAAACCTCACCAATTTACACTTCGACCACATTTAATGTCATTCTCCATGAATCACACCCAAGAAACATAGAGTTCAAGTCATTCTGCAATTGAACGGTGTCCGCTTCAGAGGTAATTTATTGTAAATGCAGCAATCGTCAGCGTCAATCGAACACGGCTAGAGGATTGTCAGAGATATCATTTATAAAATAAGAAAAAGCAGGGGCCCCAAAACTGACCCTTGCGGCACTCCTGACAATACATCGACGCTTGATGAGCACACACCGTCAAGAATCACGCACTGCTGTCTTTCAGAAAGGTACGCTTCGATCACATGAGAAGGGCATTAGGTATACCTAGACAACGAAGCTTTTGCAACAGCAACGCATGTGACACGGAATCAAATGCCTTCTGGAAATCCAGAAATATACAGTCAACCTGAAGGCCTGAGTTAATAGAAGCTGCAATGTCGTGCGTAACTCGACCATTGTGTATCGCACGAAAAAACCGCCCTGAACCGTGTTGCAATGGGGAAAAGAAGTTATTACTTTGTAGATGATTCATTAAGTTTGTGTAAATGATATGTTCGAGTGTCTTGCAGCACACGCTTGTCAGAGAAATAGGCCTGTAGTTACACTTTTTTGTTTTATCTCCGCTTTTATATACTGGAGTTACGTTGGCATTTTTCCAATCAGCTGGTAAAACGCATTGTTCAAGCGACGTTTTGTACATGAGTGCTAAAAAAGCTGGATTTCAAATTACCGCCTTTAATAACGAAAAAAATAACAGCAATGGAATTATGGCCGGTTGCTTGACACCATAATTGCGTTACAGACAGCGGTATGGCTGCAATGTGTCTATATGCAGCCGGTCAACAAGGCTGAAATATTAATAATCTTAGTTCGAAAGCTTCGCCTTGACTTGAAACAGCTCTGCTGCCTTTATCATCAAAGCGAAATTGTGCCCTTGCTAGATAAACAAATAAAAGTGTTTATTCCTGCAAAGAAAAAAAAAATGCTGTGGGTGTTGCTCGTGCATAAGCAACCGCGCCACGTATCGAAGTATTTTTGGTTAATGTTAGTGTTATATGTTATACATGCGTGTTGTGGGCTTGAAACGCCGCCTGAAAAGTTTCAGCTCTTTGACCATCCTGGTATGTAGATCTTGTTTTTAGCAGAAACGGTGCTTTTACATCGATACCAATGGAAGGTGCTGAAGGGCGTATGAGTAAACTGCGTAATTTTGGATGATGGTATTTTACGCTGCTTGAGAGGGAAGAACCCTGCATCGCCAGCCCCTAATATTGGACTAATAGTGGAGTTTATTCTAAAACACCACGTCTGCTGAAGATTCGCTGCTCCTCCGCACTCACGTCCCCCTCGTGCCTTGGCAACACGGTTTAGATCAAATTGCCACATAGCCGCGCGTCTGTGAACGCTCGCTCAAACAACCATACCCTCGCCCAATTGTGGGCTAGGTTGGGAAATTGACTCCAGGATTTTATCCAATAGAAAACGCTGTGCGGGAAAGGTCAGCTCTTTTTTTCACGCTGCCGTACTAATAACGGTTCTAAGACTCCCCCTTAAAATGGGCAGTGGATCGCGGCCGTGGTGGCTGGTTTTACGATGGAGGCGAAAAACGAAAACGCCCGTGTGCCGAGATTTCGGCGCACGTTAGAGTTCCCAGGTAATGACAATTCGTCCTCCGCCCTCCACTACGGCGCGCCTCATAGCCCAGGCGTCGATTCGACGCGTATAGGCCCCATATTTAAAAAAAAAACGTTAGTCGAAATCGAGTTGAACCCCAATTTACTAATCAGAAGGCTCCATTTTGAATGTTCTGCAGTGGAAAAAATCTCGCAGATCGTTGTATCCTCTCAAACAAAAGGGCAATACCATTGTGAAAGAGGGACAAAGGTTTTGCTAAGATTAAGTTGTGTAGATGGAGGGCAGTTTTGTTCCGCTTGCAACTAACGCCAAGAACAGGAAAACATGATCCGACGACCCCCTGCCATTCCATCCTTCCCCTTGCCTGGGTGCAAAGCGTACAGGGGTAGAGAGATCGTAGTCGGGCTTTTTATAAATGAATGTAACGTTTCATCTCCCGATACTGCCCCTCAACAACGTGACATGTGCGTAAGCAGCATACCTATCAAGAATCACGTGATGAAAGGAGGCGTATTTTCCCTCTACTAACGAAGACAGTGGAGTTTATTCCTTAGCTGATAGAGAAGGTGGTTTTCAAGTAGCTTACTACCCACATTGTACCCACATTGAAGGGGGGGGAGTTTTATTGCGTGAGCAATACGATGGGACATTTCGGGAAAATTTCTGTGCCGACCCGCGTCTGCCACTGAGCGAGTGGTGGCACAGAACGGAGGTAGGGTGGAGAGTGCGCGTGGAGACAACGACCGTCGACAGTGGAAACTGAATGTTGCCAAGAAGACGTAAGTCGGTGCGCGTCTTCTGCTGCTCTTTCCTGCCTGCCCCACTCACTAAGTCGCTTCATCCGGGCTGCAGCCGGCCTCACGCCGCGGCGTTAGCCCGGACTGAGGTGTGGCTGACTGATGTGCTAGCCTGTCTTAGCCCCTTTATTCTTTCTTCTTTCATATCTATCTTTTAAAGCAAAGCTTTTTTAAAGCAAACCTTTTTACCTCTACCACCCAAGGGTTCTTTCGCGACCGTTGGTGTCACCAGAAAACTCCAGCGAACAAATAAAAGAGTTTACTGGCAGAGCCGGGAATTGAATCTGGAACTAATAGACTAACAAAGCGAGAGCCCGTTGTCTTACCGATTTAGCTACGAGCCCACACGAAGACAGGGAAGACAGGTGGTGTACTCACGAAGCACTATCTACGGGTTTACCCCCTGCGTTCTCGCTGAATGCCACGTGAAAGCGTCACGCGACCACTCACGCCCGTCCAGCGGCCCTGTGCGCACCTTGCTCATGTGCTAAGAGTTACAAAAATTAGAGGAAGCTCACACCAATGCATGACATCTCAACTTCTAGTACGCCAATGTGCTAAAGCCTGTGGCTTCCAGTGTTCCCGTAAAAAATCACATCTCCTTGTCGTCCGCCCCCACGCCAAACCAAGGAATACATTCAAATACTCCTTGATGGCCAGGCCATCACTCCAATCCAAGCCCCAGCATCAAGATCCTGGGCCTACATCTCGAGGCTAACACCAAGAGTGACGTCTCCGCTTTTGTCCTCTCGAGAGTCACTTACGTCAACCCCCGTGTCTTCTTTCGACAAGGAAGACATAGATGCTTTATATAATGATGAGAAAGGCGGTCGAGCAGGCCATTGGTCTTCTCATGAGTGCGTCCACACAGAGGCTGCTTAGCACGGGGCTCCACAATACGGTGGAAGAGCTGATAGAAGGCCATCTTTCTAACCAGAAGGTCCGACTCAGAACTGCGGTGGGTAACCGCATGCTTCAACAGATTGGCTGGGCAGCCCAGAATGTCACTCCGCTTGACGTACTCCCAGACTCTTGGTGACTAAAACTGAATATGCTTCCTTTGCTTAAAAATATGAACCCCTCACATGACGAGGGTCACCGAAAAGCACGGGCTCAAGCGCTAAACACCACCCTCAGTGGGGATCATGCAGTTATCTACACAGACGCCTCCAAACCTCGAGGGCAGCAATACGCCATCATTGTGGCTACCTCCAGAACCAACCTCCTTGCGTGTACCTCGCTTAGGACCCAAGAAATGACGGCAGCAGAAGAAGCATCCATCTCATTTAACCAGGGGTTCGGAGGGTAGTCACCGATTCCCAGCAAGCCTACTGGAATTACCAGTCGGGTTGGGTGTCCTGACCTGCACTGCGCGTGCTAAAAAACCACTCCCCAAACGGTTCCATGCAGCTCATCTGGACACCACTTCAAGCTTCAATGGAGGGCAACAAATACGCCCACCCAACAAGCCGGCGCTTTTACCTCCCGTGCTATGGAGCTGCACGAGGACAGTCACCCGTTTGTCACGTTCATGGAAATAACCCAGCATTATCGCCTTCTGAGACAGACCGTACCTTCGCCTTACCCTGACCTTTCCAGAGAACAAGCAACTACCCTGCGGCTCATACAATCCGGGCTCCTTCCCACAGCCTACGCGTCTTCACTTACTGTATCCGAATCGCTATGACGCTGAATGTAAATTTTGCTCAGAAGTAGGAACACTCCGCCCCGTAATCGGGGTGTGTGACTTTAGCCCTGAGCATCCTCCTCTCTTTCCGTCAACTACCCAACAAGAGCAATTGGAGATGCGGCTGTCCAGGCCCTCTCTACATACCCAGCTTCAGCGGGTGGACAGAACACAGGCCGCGCGGACTGCATATGGGCCCCACAGAAGGAATCACTCCCCAGGGCTGCACTCTGGGCAGTTTAGAAATCTGAACAGAAGTATTTCTTCCTCCTCTTCCTCCTTCTCTGCCGCAAATCTAGTCGCCTCCGTCCGCGGCGCAGAGACGGAGAAGTCAGATCGTCTAACACCGGGTTGAAGCTTACTTTAATTGTATAATGTATAATGTGTTGTACTGTTAATAACATACCATGTACTTCTGCCGTAAAAATGCTGCTATTTCTGTGCAATGTCTTGGTACTGGCAAAGTTGGGGCAATGTGCAGCACATGCGACGGCCGAAGAAGACTTTGAAGCATCGGTGTAGAAGGCGGTGTGCGGGTATTTGTGTTGTAACTGTAGGAAGTGCTGTATTATCAATTCTCTGCGCGGATTTCGTTTATCGATATGTTTAAAAGAAATATCACACGAAATTGCTGACCTCTCCCAAGGCGAAACGAGGTCAGCAACAGAAGACTTCATGCTCTCCTCAAATGAAATCCCTAGTTCTTCAGCGAGGGCTTTCACTCGGATAGAGAAAGGAGCGGGTATCGACGGCCGTGCTACGAACAACGGATCGGATGAGATGTTGCTTATGATCAAGCTACATGGGTGATTTTTTAGAGAAGTCGCCTTAATAGCATACAGCAAGGAAGTGTAAGAACGCTGGTGTTCAAGGCTCCATCTATCACACTCGGCATATAGGCTTTGAATGGGACTCGTCCGAAACGCACCAGATGCAAGAAGGAGCCCCAAGTGCAGCACTGGGTCCAATATTTTCAGGGCAGTTTTACAGGCGGACCCATACATGACACTCTCATAGTCCAACCGTGAACCAACAAGGCTGGTAAAAACGCGGAGGAGTATTTGTTTGTCCACTCCGTAAGAGCAATGCGAGAGGTCCTTCAGGATATTCATGGTTTTCAGGCATTTCGGTTTCAGGTGTTTTATATGGGGAATGAATGTCATTTTTTCATCAAGTACCACGCCTAAAAATTTGTGTTCCTTTTTAAGAGGGATTGAGAAACCTTTAAGCTTAATATCAGGATCAGCATAGATTCCGCGCCTCCTTGAAAATACAACACAAGTGCACTTTTCTGGATTAAGCTTAAATCCATTCCTGTCTGCCCAGTCAGCGAGTTTGTTGACACCAAGCTGGACTTGCCTCTCGCAAACAGACAGATTACAGGATTTGAAGGAGATTTGAACGTCGTCTACATATAGAGAGTAAGAAATGGTTGGTGGCAATCCTTTCCCAAGAGAGTTCATTTTTATAATAAACAGCGTGCAGCTCAAAACACCCCCTTGAGGCACACCATTTTCCTGGACGTGAACTCGGGAATGTGCATTGCCCACTCTCACACGAAAAGTTCTTTCCGACAGGTAGCTTGCAAGCGTATTTAACATGTTGCCTGACAAACCAAAAGACTTTAGGCCACAAAGAATTCCATACCGCCATGCAGTATCATACGCTTTTTCAATATCGAAAAATACTGTCATACAATACTGTTTATGAATAAATGCATCTTTGATGTAGCATTCTAAGGCAACGAGTTGATCATTTGTAGATCGCCCCGCCCTGAAGCCTGCCTGGCAGCTCTCGAGAAGTCCGTTGTACTCCAGAAAGTACACAAGTCTTCTGTTGATCATCTTCTCGAGAAGCTTGCACAGACAGCTTGTCAGGACGATAGGGCGATAACTGGCGGGAGAGGATGGGTCCTTCCCCTCCTTCAGAAAAGCAATCACTATAGCCTCCCTACAAGACCTCGGAATGTGCCCCGAGAGCCATATTTTATTGTAAAGGTGAAGGAGTGTTGCAAGAGTGTCTGTGTGCAGGTGTTGTATCATTGTATATGTTATGTTGTCTGGGCCCGGAGCTGAAGGCTTACAGCCGCTCAGAGCAGCCCTCAGTTCATTGAGCGATAACTCCGAGTTATAAGAAGTGGCTGACCTGCTGTTATCAATAATAACTTCTTTTCGGCAGCGGTTTTATGTTTCAGGAAAGCTTTTGTTTAATGTGCGGAACTGGACACGTGTTGGAAATGTTGTGCGAGTGTGTTAGCCTGATCTTCGAGTGTGTCCCCTGTTGGGCTAACCAGGGGCAGGCTGTGTGTCTGTTGCTCTTTAAGTTTACGTATTCGTGTCCAGACTTTGTGTGTGTCAGTGTACGAGTTTATGGATGTGAGGAAGGCGCGCCAACTTTCCCTCTTTGCCTCACGGCGCACGCGCTTCTCCCGGGCCTGCGCTATTTTGAAAGATATCAGGTTATCTGAAGTATGGTATCGACGAAGGATACCCCACGCCTTGTTCTGGGCCTCTCGTGCCTGCCTACAGTCCTGGTTCCACCAGGGCCTCCTTTGGTTGCGCGGGGCACCGGAGACCTGGGGAATGGACTTTTCAGCTGCGTCAAGAATGTGCGCCGTGACCAGTGGCGTTGCCTCCTCTACGTGTAGGTGTGTTATGGATGTGTGGTGTAGTTTAGATGTTTCTGTGAACGTGTTCCAATTAGCTCTCGCTTCATTGAACTTTTTGTGGGAAGGGGAACTGTTTCGGCCTATATACGATAGTGAGGTAGGGAAGTGGTCACTACCGTACGGGTTGGTGTCCACCTCCCATTCCAGGGATGGGAAGAGAACTGCTGAGCCAATAGCTAAGTCTAGGTGTGAGTAAGTGTTGTGTGCTATGTTATGGTATGTAGGCTGTTTCTCCTTAAATAGGCATGCTCCTGATAGATGTTAAGAACCTTTTAATGAGGCGACCCCTGCGCATCTGTTCGAGAAGATCCCCAGAGTGAGTTGTGTGCATTCAGGTCACCTAATAGTATATAAGGTTCAGGTAACTGATCTATCAGAGTTTCGAAATCAGAACTTGTTAGCCGATAATCAGGAGGGATGTATATGGAGCATATTGTTACTAGTCCTGTGAAAGATTATCGTTCGGATTGCAACAGCCTCAAGGATAGTCCTCAGAGTGACTGGATGACACGCTAAGGATTTTTGCTGCGATTATGGCCACACCACCAGAAGAAGTTGGGCACCCATCTCTGTCCTTTCTGAAAACCAGATGATTGTTGAGGAAGTTGGTATGTTTTCTGTTTAAATGTGTTTCTTGTAAGCACATGACACTTGTTTGGATGGCATGCAGTAACTCGTACACATCATCAAGCTTTTTAAGAAGGCCTCTACAGTTCCATTGGATGATATTTTGTCTTCCCATTATGGACATTCAGGAGCAACTGGAATTTATGTATGAGTGTGTATTCATGTTTTAGCTCTCGGGGCTTCTACTCTTGGAAGGGGCTTTTTGGGCCTGTCTGTTGGCTTGGACGTCGGAGGCCGTTCCTTGCGCTGCGATGCAGGCAGATACGGCCCGACGTCCATCTCATCTCCAGATGTCCTGGGTGTGCCCGACAGACTGGGCTCCCTGGACCTGGATGTAGCACCCGTTAGGGCGCTTTTCTCTTCAGCCACCACTGCCGAGGGCGTCGTGGGCACCGCGGGCAGGACAGGTGGTGGGGCGAGGTTTGAAGAGGACGCGGTTCCCTCCGTGTCCATTTCCTCAGGGCTCTAGGGTGAGCTCGATACTTGTAAGGAAGGGACAGGAGGGACTACGCTCCCGTCAGCATGAGTGGCCACCTCAACCGCTGCCGGTCCAGCAAGTGGCGTGGTGACCGGGGCGGTTGCCACAGGCAGCCGCGTGGGGGGCGAGGGCGGGAGCAAGTCAGCTGGGCTGTATTGCGTCGCCACCGAAACCAGGCGCCACTCCGCCCCCCGGCGAGCAGTGTCGGCGTACCTTCCAGAGCTGAAGAGTGCAAACCTCTTCCGGAAAGCTGACCTCTTCCGGGCCTCCGGAAAGCTGATGTTTTCATTGACCTTCAATGTGATGATCTGATTTTCTTCTTTGAACGTTTCGCACGATCGTGAATATGCTGCGAGAGGTCCATGGCAGTTAGGGCAGGTGAAGTTGCTTGCGTCGCAGTTGTCTGTAAGATGATCAGGTTGACCACACTTCGCACATTTTGTTTCGCCCCCGGCAAAAGTTAGTACCGTGCCCATACCGCTGGCATTTATAGCAGCGGCGTGGGTTTGACACGTACGGGCGCGTGGGACATCGCAGGTAACCTGCGGCCACGGATTCTGGTAGGGGGGTTCTGTCAAAGGTCAAAATTACGTGCTTTGTTTTGATCTCTTTGCCATCTCGTCTTATTGTGATGCGCCGGACTGCTGTGACCCCTTGATCACGCAGTCCTTCAAGGATGTCGGTTTCGGTTTCATTGATTAGATCGAGTTCGGAGATAAGGCCTTAAGAAGAGTTTAGGGTTCTGGGAGGTGTGATTGTAATTTCTAGACCATCGATGTTAGTTTGTTGAAAGAGCTTATTGGCCTGCTCTTCGTGGCTGACTTCAATCAGCACATCTCCAGAAGAAAGTTTTTTCGCCTTGTAGTTTTTCCCAGCAACACTTTCAAGAAACTCAGGAACAAGAAAGACTGATTTTCCACTTACGGGGGTTTCTTTGTCAAAAGATTGCATAATGAGGAAGCGAGGAAAGATGTCATTGCTTCGGAGGTCAATGTTCAGAAGAGGTTTCGACGTTACTACGGTGCGGGCCCTTTTCAGGGCCCGATCATTTGGTTTGGGGGGTTTAGAGAATACCATAAGCTATAGTATAAGAGCAGGGGACGGGGTTTTTTTCTTCTCAAACCTTGCCCTGGTAGCTTGAGAGGTCCCGGAGCTCCCTGCCTGGTAAACAGACAGGGAGCCCATCCGCCGGAGCTTGACCTAGGCTCCGACGGCCACCGTTTGAGGTTTCTACCCTTCACCTTACAACACATCGCCACGGTTGGATTCAGCTTATGTATGGGGGCTCAGGGTCCGCGGTGTCGCCAACACCGTCACCAAGATTACTCAAGGTGCCCCGTGCGGGGTATCGACAGTGTTGCTGAGTTCCTTTTAGAAGTTCGGCGTGGCTTTCCTCGCATAATTCTCCCGTCATATGTCGACGCCCGTCACAACGATAGGCTTAGAAGCTCACAGCGAGAAATTGAACGGAAAGTTGGAATGTTTAATCTGCACGATGTGTACAACCTGCCAGGTGGCAAACTAAAACCCGATGTTAACCACGAAATGAGTGAAAGGAGAAAAAGAACAAACAGGAAATTGGTGCAGCTCCGCACTTACGGCGCGAATACTGGGAAAACAGCGAAGCTGTCGTCCCCACCTAGCTTATTCTTGGTTTGGCTAAGGTGATGCGTAGTTACACTTGGGGTCTCGGGCAAGTTTTCTTCGTGGTTATGCTTCGACACTCGGTCAAGTTTTCTGCGTGGTTTCGTAGTTAGCCTCCAAAAGAGCAATGAACACTCGGCCATTAAGTACGTACAATGTACGGGTGCCCACTGCTCCAAGTCGGGTGCCTCGATGCCAGCACTGCCGCACGGCGGAGACGGGCGTGAATCGAGGCACTCTACTACTACGTTTATAGAACCACGTTGCCTTACTCCATTAGCGTTCCAAGTGGAACGCGAAAGTTTATCTGGTGGAACATTTCGTTGCTGTTGCCATTTGATTTTTTTTTAAATTCCGCTGGGTAGCGCGGGCAACAGCAGGCGAGGGTTTTTGCAGTTGATATAGTATTCTAGTTGCTATCCCAAAAAGCAAGCATCCGTAATTTTTTAATAAAAAAACAGTGCAAATATCACTCATGTATTGATTTTCTGCCTTATGTTTGCGTAATGTCTTGTTCTTGTTCAACATTGTTGACAAGTATGAACATTAACATCGGACTTAGACGTTTAAATTTGGCTTTGAATATACAGGGTGATCAAACTTAAGTCGACAGTTTTTTTAGAATTAGGCGTTTAGATTTACGTGAACACCACCTCTACAGTGAGGTTGTGCGCCCAGGGGGACAAATAAGTAGGTGGTAAATATTGATGCTGGTGGCTTAATTAACTAAAATTGAATAATTACTTTTTTAGTGGCTGCAGCGAGCAGACATGTTTGTATTGAAAAGTTAGACGCAATAGTGTTTCTAAGCATTTTCATTTGGCAGAATTCTAGCGCATCTGTACTTCGAGATATTGAACTGCGAAGTTTAATTGCCGTTCGCATGATTACGCATGCTAGACAGCGAAGGCCGGCGCAAGGCTCTTTATAGTCTTGAAAGTCTATAAAACTATATATATATATATATATATAGTCTTTAAAAGCAGCAAACCCCACAAGAACTGCCTTGGTGTAAAACGCCAAAAATTACACCAAGGCTAGGACGACACGGACAAGCACAACTTCCAAGTAGCATTTATTCGTAGCCCAGGGACGCGGGTTCGTTTCCCGGCCGCGGCAGCCGCGCAGGCGAAAAGCGCAAACGCCCGCGTGTTCGAGATTTCGGCGCATGTTAAAGATCCCCTATGGTCAAAATTAATCAGCTCTCCACTACGGCGCACCTCATCGCGTATGTAGCGTCGGCGCGTCCAACACCGTTATCAAACCATCAGCATTCGTAAAAACGCTCATAAATTGCACGAAAAATGCGCACATCAGCAAAATATTAGAGAAGATTAAACTCCCCAGCATATACAACCATCTTTCAGGTGACCACATGACAATATCTTTTGACACAGCTCGTGCTCTTACAGATAACAACTAGGCAATAACGGGCAATTTGCGGCACCTGGCACCACACAGAAAAAAACATACGGATGAAAACAAAAGGAAGAAAAAAAGAACAAGGCACAAGGTGAGGCCATCGGGAATTATTCAGGGGCAAGTTGCGCAATTCACTTGGCCGATAAATCCAAAGACGGCATTGTTATGCAAGAGTGACCAAGGCGAGCCATTTAAAACGTCGCAGTGATTTCTCTTGCGAGCTGGTTTTCATTGTGGAATAAGAGGACCAAGGGCCGAGACATCCCGGTGATGCGATGACTGTGTTCTATTTTACAACATGGCGATGAGAGAAAGACGAAGCAGCTCGAGCCTGAACTGCTCCTGTGAGATGGAAGGCACCGATAAGATCATCATCACCGGTCCATAAAGTTTCTACATTCATGCTTTGCTATGACTACAGCTTCGGTAAAGAGAAGCGTGCATTTGCATTCCCGGCAATGTGCACTGAGCTGGCTAGTGTGCCCCGTCTTCCACATCCCGCCGATGCTCGCGCAAGCGCACGTTCAAGCATCGCGACGTCTGCCCCATGTATTTGTAACCACATGGTAGAGGGATTACACGCCTACAATGAAATACAAACTTCCCCAGAAGTCCGCCCTAATATTCACAATACAGTCCATCAGGCTATTAGGTATGAAACAAGGACACGGGATGGATTTCCGGACGCAGCGGCCGCTTCTCTGATGGAGGCGAAAAGCAAGAACGCTCGTGTGTTTCGGGATTGCCGCGCACGTTAAAGACCCCCCCGGCGGTCAAAATTAACCCGGAGCCTTCCACTACGGCGCACCTCATCACCGGTGAAGCGTCGGTGCGTTAAACCCCAGAATCAATCAATCAATCAATCAATCAATCAATCAATCAATCAATCAATCAATCAATCAATCAATCAATCAATCAATCAATCAATCAATCAATCAATCAATCAATCAATCAATCAATCAACTATGAAGCGCGCGTCCTTAAAAATTAAACACAGTAGAAAAAATACAAAGCCAGTTTGCTGCAACTAAGATGTTCCCATCTGTCGTGCACAGATTAAAAAAAATATTCTCCTTGTGAGCTGTGTTCGCACGCCGCTGTGCGAGTTTTCCCGGTTGATTTCTTCGAGAAATTGGTGAGGCCTGATTTTTATATCATCATCAGCAGCAGCAGCCTATCTACTCCCACTGCAGGGAAAAGGTCTCTCCCATTATTCTCCAATTACCCCGGTCCTGTGCCAACTGTGACCAATTTATCCCCGCAAACTTCATTATCTCATCTGACCATATAACTTTCTGGCGCCCCCTGCAACGTTTGCCTTCTCTAGGGACACACTCTGTTACCCTTAATGACCAACGGTTATCTTGCCTTCGCATTACATGCCTTGCCCACGGCCATTTCGTCTTCTTAATTTCTACTAATATGTCCTTAACACGCGTTTGTTCCCTGACCCACTCCGCTCTCTTCTTGCCCCTCAACGTTACACCTATCATTTTCCCCTCCATTGCCCGCTGAGTCGTTCTGAATTTAAGTTGAACCCTCTTAAAGAGCCTCCAAGTTTCTGCCCCGTAGGTGAGTACCGGTAAGATGCAGCTGTCATACACTTTCTTCTTAGGGGACAATGGTAGCCTGCTATTCATTATCAGAGAATGTCTGCCATATGCACCCCACCCCATTCTGATCCTTCTAATTATCTGTCTCATGGTGGGGATTGGGTCACAAGTTGGCCTAAGTTGATATATTCGCTTACCACTTCCACTACCTCGCCCCCTATCCTAAACTGATGTGCTGTCCCGAGGTTATTGATCATTACTTTGGTTAATTGCATATTAATTTTCAGACCCACGGTTCTACTCTGTTCATCCAGTGCGGAAAGCATGCTTTGCAATTCGTCCCCCGAGTTGCTTAGCAAGGCAGCGTCATCAGAAAATATCAGGTTACTGAGGGATTCTCGATCACCCCTTACTCCCACCTGTTCCCAATCCAACGTTCTGAATACTTCTTATAAACATGCTGTGAATAACTATAGAGAGATGCTGTTCTCCTTGTCTGACGCCCTTCCTTATAGGCATTTTACTGCTCTCCTTATGGAGGATGATGACAGCTGTGGACCCATTGTAGATATTCTCTAGTATTTTTACATAATGCTCATCTACCCCCCGGTTCCGTAATGCCTGAATGACTGCTAGGGTTTCGACCGAGTCATATGCTTTCTCATAATCTATGAAGGCTATATATAGGGGTTCAGAATGCTCAGCGCACTTCTCTATCACCTGATTGATCGTGTGAATATGGTCATTGTTGAATAACCTTTACGGAATCCCTGCTTGTTCTTTAGGTTGACTGAAGTCTAAGGTTGCAGAAATTCTGTTAGCGATTACCTTCGTAAGTACCTTGTAGGCGCCTTGTCGACGACTGACAGTAAGCTGATCGGTCTGTAATTTTTAAAGTCCTTCATGTCGCCTTTCTTATGGATTAGGATGATGTTCGCGCTCTTCCAAGATTCCGGTACACTTGCGGTCATTAGGCATTGCGTATACAGGTTTGCCAGTTTTTCAAGTACAATTTCGCCGCCATCCTTCAAGAGGTCTGCTGTTATCTGATCCTCATCAGGTGCTTTGCCCCCTTGCATTTCTTTCAAAGCCTTCTTACTTCTGCGGTCGCTACTGGTGGGATGTCTATCTCCTTTGAACTACTTTCTCATTCGGCATTATCCTGGATATCCCGGCTACTCTACAGATCCCTATAGAACTCCTCGGCCACTGATGACTATTTTATCCCTATTGTGATGACATTGCCTTGCTTATCCTTAAGTGCATACATCTGATTTTTCCCCACGCCAAGACGCCTCTTCACTGCTTTTCAGGCTACCTCCGTTCTTTACAGCGTATTCGTTCCTCTCTTTCTTATACTCCGTATGTCAGCTGTCTTACGCTTATTGATTAATTTCGAAAGCTCCGCTTGTTCTATTCTGTCATCTGGGGTGGAGATTGTCATGGTTTGCCGTTTCCTAATTAGATCTTTCGTCTCCTGGGAAAGTTTACCAGTATCCTGTCTAGCCATCGTGCCTCCGACTTCTACTGCACACTCCATGATAATGCGTTTAATGTTGTCGCTGGGTTCCTATGTCGTAAGCTCGGCTTCCTCGGTAAGAGCTGAATATCGATTCTGCAGCGCGATCCTGAATTCATTACTGCGTATGTTATTCCGTTCTGCAAACTCAACTAGTAGGTCTCCCCTGCTATTTCTACAGCCCAGACCAATAAGCAAATAAAGCCAAAATTTCGGTACCAACTGAAAAAAATAATAAAACATGCAATTTTATTCTGATCTTTATACATATAGCATAGTTAAAATAGCACAAAATATAAAAGAAAATGGTATATGAATTATGTAATTACCTTTATTAAAGGCGGAGAAAAATGTACCTCAAAATGGCCAAGAATGAATCGGAAGTATGGGGCTTACCCTGTGTCCTTGAGTAAACACTCACCGTGTTTAGAGTGGAAGGAGGGCGACGCGAGGGGAAGAGTGTGAGAGCAGTGGGCGGGTGAGAGAAGAGGGACATTTACGCGGCAGAGGCGGCAGAAAAGTACCAGGGTGGCGAGTTGGGCGAGTTGGTGCACTTGCATCTTGGGGAACAGCGTGAACCAACAGGGACACAATAAGAAAGAAGTGAACAAGACAAGCGCTGACTTTCAACTCGATTTAATGGAAAAGACGTCCGTAACTACTTATACATGCACAGAATCCTCCTCCCCCCCACGCCACGTGCCCACACCAGTCAATGACATACCTAACACGACCAAAACACTCCACTGGTGACAACGTACCCTTCTTGACACTGGAACACCTTATCTCAGCGACCGCTCCAAATAAACAAACTCTTTTTCGTGCAGCACAACTGATGAATAACTGATACAATCACTCCCCCATTTTCTGATGTCGTATGATTCCAGCAACTCTCTAGTGCTCCTGTCCTTTGTGCTTGTACAGGATATCAGTATCAGTCTGTGTATGTATAAGTAGTTACGACGTCTTTTCCATTAAATCAAGTTGAAAGTCAGCACTTGTCCAGTTCACTTCTTTCTTATTTATGTCCCTGTTAGTTCGCGCTGTTCTCCAATATGCAAGAAAAGTGCCGCCTTTCTACGACATTTTCAGCGAAGTGAGCATATACAGCGGTCAATGTCAATTAAGACAGTTTTCAAAAGGACGGCTCGGTGCCGCAGTTCGTTACAGGAATACAGGAAGAGCCGGGGAGAAATATTGAAAAAGTGTATACAAATCTCATTAGGTATTACGTATGAAGGGCAGGAAATTGTAATGGTAGAATAACATAAACATTTTGTGTGTACACTTTCGTCCAATCTCAGCTGGGGCTCTCACATTTCCGCCATGTGTGAAACACGTTCTCTACAACCGGAGCGTCATTCAGACTTCAATAGTTTCTTCCGACTGAAATAAAACTTAACATATATTAACCTCCGTTTGCTTAATATTGTAACATAGTTTGGACAACATCTTTTCAGGCAAATTTGACAAAAATCACCAGGTTGTCGCAAAACACTATCCGTCCACATTGCTAACGTTCCGTATTTCTCCCCAGCTTCAAATTTATTTCGAGCGATTAATCCTTTCTGCCCTGATTTTTTTCATCTCATGCTAAAAAAAGTTTTTTGCGTGTTGTCATAATATTACGTGGCCCAATAAGCCCAGAAACAAACGAAAAAAACAGACCTGGTACCGCAAGTAATAACTGATTTATTAATCAGGACATCCCGCAATTAAAAATTTATGTTGAGTAGCAATAGCGTTTTGCATGTTTTTTTTAAATTATATGAATCTCATGAGCCTATAAACAAAAAATGAGCTTCGGTAGCGTACATAGGTTTACAGTTATAAGCTTCTGAATCAAACTAGGGACCTACAGTTTTATAAAAAAAGCCCCAATGCCATAAACCTGTATTTACCGGAGCTTCTTTGTAGCGTCCATCTCGCGCTAAAACGCATGGCTTCGTTCTCTGTGCGCTATGGGAACTTGGAAGTGGTGGCGTCAATTGAAACCACCAGGATCGAACAGGTTCATGTTATTCCATTTGATAAAAGATGCTATTTCTGCCTAGGAAGCTATTTCCAATCTGGAATATCGCGCAATTTTTTAACAACAGTAACATCCTTAAAACAACACAGTCCTTCCTGTACACACACAGAAGTGATTCCTGGATCATACTCCGCTTTCGAACAAATTATATATTCAGTACGAATCAGTACAACCTTTCCATTCATTTTAAATACATTCAGGCGCCCTGATGATCTCACGTTCAGGCGTACGCGCGAATAGTTTGTGAACTTCGAAGACTCCATCGATTGATGGAGAAGACCCGTGCCACAATGTTTGTGAAAATGTGTGGTGCACAGTAGACACTTCGGTAAGCGGAACTCAAGGGGCCGAAAAAGTTAGTTCCATTAACAGGAGTTCTGTTTACTGAGAGAGATCTGCAAAAGTGCAAATGTATGTGCGTACACACGCTTATTGCCATTTCATGCACCTCTGAGCACTACAAGAGGTTTAGGCACAGCATGTACACAGTTTATTTGGCAACAATTAGTCACGGTGCACTAAAAACTGCATCAATTTTTTTTAGTCTTTTCATCTGCATCTTCTGGATCGCTTTTACATGGCACTTAAGATTTGGACTACGTTTCAGATCCTCGTTCCTTTTAAAAAAATCTCTTAGACACTCTTCACATCTCTTCACATTCATCTTCCGCCTCATCCTCCTCGTCCACCTCTTCATCAGAGACGCTTCTTTTGGGGCCCGAATCGCGAAGTTTCGAAGACATCCCGTAGCTTCTCCTTGCCGTGCGGGATCCTCATTAGGCTGCTTTTTGGGACACCGTGCTTCGTCGCGAGCGCCGTCTCAGCGTAAGAGCCGCTTTCGGAGTCAAAAATGATGTCCATCTTCTTTTATAACGTAAGCGCATGGTGTGCACGCTTCTGTGCCGCCATTGAGACAATCGAGGCTAGAGGCCTGAACTTCGCAAGTTATTACGGCCCACCGAATTTAAGAGACGGAAACGTGGTAATGGAGCACGAATAGCACCAGGATGGCACGAGCCAGGCGGCATGAGCTAAGCCCTGTAACCACGGCGACTTAATTCGAGACCGAACGACGAGAACAAGAACTGCGATATTGCATTCGTCGCGCTAACACGGCTGACTACTAATGAGACGAGGTTTACTAGGTCAACAAGGCTAAAAAACAAACATACGAAACAGCCGGAACCGAAAAAAGCTGATGCTCGGGGCAACGGGCCTGAGAAGAAGTTCCATTTTCGGTTGCGTTCACACGAATACGCAGAAATTTTAATTCCGATTAGCGGAAGGTTTCTTGCGTTATCTGAACACAACACCAACCAACTTGCAGGCTACTGTTATGTTTTTGCGACAATTCCGTTTAAGCGATTTCGTTTATCCAGATTCTACTGTATATGTTCACTCATGTAAAACTATTACTCAACGTGCGTGTTTCCTGTTATGAGTGTTTGGTTCAAGTGCAGTGTCAGTATTAATTGTTGTGTGCCATTACATTTGATTGTCAATCGCCACCTGCACTCCTCGTAGTGGCCTCCGGGGCCCCGTCTAGTTGTGTAAAACATATCCTGGAAGCTTCCCCAGCTGGTTTCTGGAAAAAAGGTTTTGCATCCACTGATTGAATACCATTTTTGTCCCGAATTTTGCGAAGGCCCCTCGCGCATTTGTCTTAGCAGCTGAAACTGTGCACCTGGCAAAAGAACTGGGCTAGTTCAGCAGAAAAGGCGGTGTCGAGAGTGCTCTTGTACGCTCCCAAAATCCACTAGCATGCGCAATGCTTAGGCAGCGTATTTACAGGGAACTTGCACAGAGGGCTTTGATGGTGTCCGTATTAAAGCCTGATTTATGAATGCGGAGTCCAAGAACCCGAATACACAGAACGAGCGGGATGACGTTATCGTGTAGTGTAAGCTGAATGTCTGTAGTGGGAGAACCTGGGCAAGTGTCGTTTGCTGGGAGGAATGCAGATAAGTTCGGATTTCTGCGGATAACACATCAGACGCGTCCTGAGACGTACGCCTACACTATTTGTGTCCACTTACTCTGATTGGAGCATGGCCGTTTCCCAAGTTCTCATTGTTCTGTTACACAACCTACGCACCCGCAACTTTCAGTCTACGCACGCTACGCACCCTTTCAACCTACGCAGCCGAACCTACACACCCTACGAACCCGCACCTGTACAAGAGGATTGTCCGCAAGGGAATTGGCCACATACATTGAAAACAAACTCCTCAGCAAAACACTAAAACATTACACGCAACGCAAAAAAAACTCAACACCCCTGAGCGGCGGTCGATGGGCCATAATGCGTTTGCATTCATAACTAATTAGAAATGCTTTGGGGGAGCGGGATGCATATCCCTTAGGTTTGCTGATAGAATTTCCTGCGAATCTGCCATCAAGCGATCAGGAACGCCCTAGTCATCACATGGTCAGAGATGATCTAGCGCCATTTTTAGAATTGGTATTTACTGCATTGACGGCTGTGCCGTACCAGAAAAAAAGTGATACATGTACGCTTGTAGAGGAAGACGATTTATTTTTCTCAGTTGTGACGTATTTATGGAACCGACGGGAGCAATAGTACGGAAGTAAGGGGGCTCGTATTAAGACCAGTAAACACGAATCACGGTTGTGAACACAAATCGATCGTATTAGAACTAATGGTTGCAGCAGAAATCCGGGGTAGCTGACTACAATATTTTACTACTCCTATGGACTACCTATTTGAGCGTTTCATGTACGGCCAACCGGTGTTCGAAGTGTTCTTTGTCATCAAATCGAATCTACTCAGCAAATACCTTACCCTCTCGAGAAGATATTAGGCCAGAGAAAAAGAAAAAAAAAGAATTATATTTAGTCTTTGCATTCATCTGCGAGTAAGACTGAATGCGTTTATTACATACGTCCACGAATAGGTTACTGCACCTCACCTCTAAACACCGCACCTTTTCCTCACGAAGAAACCAACTTAGGCTAAAAGCCTCGAATAAATATAATAACCGAGGTCATTGAGTGAGGATCCTTTATGGCATAACCCTGTAAGAACTTCCTTTGTTCCGACAGCTCAAATGCGTTTGACCCGAAGCCATGCCCTACAAGCACTCACGGCCGCCAACCTCTATGACCGCCCAAACGCCATCACGCATATAGAACGAGGAGCGCTCTGCATTAGCGAGCCCACATGGAAGCGGGGGGCTCAAAACTAGAGCGCACCTCCATAGCACGCATGTTTCAATTATCGTCACCCGCGTCACCGCCGCGGTAATTGGGTTTACCCCAGTTACACACGCAGAGAAATCAAACGGTAAGCCACGTATAAAAAGGCACTGGGTGTGGGCTCTTCTTGCACAGCATTCTTCTCCTGCTCCTACATCGGTGCCTGGCTCTGCGATGGAGCTATCCCGCCCTTCTGCAGGTGAGTCGGCCTTAGTACCAACTGTAATGCATTCAAAAGATTTGAATAGAATGACGGCGAAAGTACTTTAATTTGGAGAACGAGTATAGGTGTTCTGTGCCATCGGTACTGTCGACAATCGTTCCGTACGCTTCAAAAGATTCCTTACAGGGACCCTGTAACACTTTTGTTCAACCTTTTTCTAAATATTAAATGCTTTCAGAGCGTAGTGGACAAACACATCTAGTACTTAGATTAGGGGTCCACAAAGTACCTCAGCCAAAAATTACATGCACTATGCCCATCGGATAACTTAGACATTTTCTCAAAAGATTTTCCTCTCTTTCCCGAGCCTCGGCTTTCTTTGAGCGCTCGAATTACGTCATTACAGCGATGTAGCGGCTATTGGCCACTTTATTTTACCCGTAGCAATAAACGCACTCGATAGCCGCCTTAAAAAATCGCCTACAAAAACAAAACAAACGGAAGGCGAATCTCCTCCGACATGAAAATCCCGCAACGTCGCTTCGTGCTGGCGATAACTATAGCCTTCGCAGTCCTTCCAGGCACGAAGGAAAGAGTGAAAGCGCTTGTCGGGTGTGTTTCAGAGCCCCTTTAAGTACGAAAATGAAAACTGCGAAGTGTCGTACTCGTCGATGTTCTTGTTTAATAGTTATTCGGATTTTCACAGGTTTTGTTGATTACTGCAAGCTCGATTGCCCGTAAAAACAAGTAACACAGCTGGAAAAATTTTATCCAAAGTAGTCGTTTTACAGATTTGTAGCTTTAACTACTTTATCAGATTTCAAATTTTGAGGGTGGAATGCTCCTTGGTTTAACCTCTGCTATCGGGCGCGCTGTAGTGGAGGGCTATGGACTAATTTTGACCACATCTGGGCCTTTACTGCGTGCCGAAATCTCGACACAATGGCGTTTTCGCTTTTTGCCTCCATCTGAAAAACAGCCGCTGCGGCCGAGATCGAACCCCCGTCCATAGCTGAGTCGCACAACGCCTTGACCACTGGACCACGGCGGGGTTAACTACTTTATCGTGCCGCTACTGTTTCACAAAAACGTTATGCAATCATTGTTCGCAAGTGAAACATATTTGTAAGTTACTAAAGCAATGCTTGCTGACATTCTACGCGTCCACTTCAGTGGGTATTTTAAGAGATGTGTGCATCTTTTTTCAGCATCTCAAAACTTATCGCATATTTGTTAAGGAAGCTGTGCAGTGATGTTTTAGTGTGTAAGCCTTTTTAGCCAACGTCAGCCGATTCCGCGTGATCTCAGTCGCCCGGTGAAGTCCCATTCTAGTAGGGCTATTTGCGAGCGACAATTTTTCTGCGAAGGTTGCCAGGTATACCACCGCAGGATTCATGGCACCCATGCAATTAAGCTTGTGTGAAACCCTTAGAAGAGAATACACAATCGAAGACAAAAAGGACATGAAGTGACTGAGCGAAAGAAGTTGGCAGCCTTTCAGTACTTATACGTTGTTCCCCGGGAACTGAAAAATATTGTAGCTCGAGTCCGAGTCACCGTTGTGTTGAGAACACGTAATGAACAAAATGATTCGTGCTGCAGTGCGAATACAAAAAAAAATTAACGCAAAATCCTGCGTGAAGAAAGATGCATACCGATTCCTTGATCGCCAATCGCGATAGTGTTTGACATATAGCTTTCTTGCGGCTAGTTGTACACTGGCCACATATACAGGTCGCTGGCGAAATGAGTAGCGCCGAGTGCAGCATGCACATTGAAAACTGGGACAGGCAGCAATCTTGCCATTGACTATGTGAAATGCCGATGCATGCTAAACCTTCGTTATGCGCGGGTGCTAAGATTCGAGGAACAATGCCCCAAAGATTTCTTCGAAGCCTGCTTAGGCCATAGACGGAATGACTTGTTCGTCACCGCGATGTCCCTTGACTTGCTGAAAAAACGAGCATGAATATATTTTTTATTGTGTTCACGCGAAATGCCTTGTCCCCTGCGATTGCGCGCTTTCATTCACGCAGAACATTTTCTCAAGGGTATATGTTTTGCTACGGCGAAATAAACCTGCTGTAGTTAGCACCCAGCCTCTTATCATTTCTACAGAAGGCCCTCCTTGCAACAGTTGGAATACTTTGACGGCAACCGCAAGACCTAGTCTCATAGCCTCTACTCCAGAAAACAAGCAAGCGATCGCTTGGCATGTGCTGGCAGGTGTGCCGAAGACGCCGTTCCTGTACCAATAATTATACTGCAACGACACAAACCAAAGAAACTCGGTCAGATGCAGTACTTCGGTACTTACAGAGCAAGTAATTTGTGCTTCTCTCATTAAGGGACTCTTAACTGAGCAAATGCTGCCTTCTCTGTGACTACTCACGTGTACACAGTATTCCAAATGGTTTTATCTACCGATCGCACGCTGCGTTAAGTGGAGAAGGGTGAGCGAGAGAGAGAGAGAGAGAGAACTTACCGTTATTTGTTTTCAAGGAAGAATCGGCCTCCTCCCTAAACGGCGACCAGCAGTCCTTTGGCCCTGGTGGCGGTTACAGCCAGCTGGACGGCCCAGAGTTGGTCATCTGCGTCGGAGCTCATTTGTCATTTTAGGACCTTGTTACGTCGCCTGGGGACAAGCCGATAGCTCATTGACAGTTCGTCCTGGTCCTGAGGGCGCTGCGGTCGCCGAGGAGTGCGAACATGCTCACATCGGCTCCGTAATTAATCTCCAATTACCCAGTGCTGGTTGCTTTAATCACGACGATTTTATTACCAGTGTGTGCGAGAACGTAACGGTCATCGACCGATACCGGATTTTCAGCAAAAGGTGCGTTTTTCGCCAATTTACTGAGCTCGCACTTTCTCGCCGCTGGTATGGTGAAGCTAAGCCTAACGCACTGAGCGTTTGCTAAGCCTAACCACCGGCGTGCTGCCGAACACGAGGGAAGAAGACGCAGCTACTACGTCACCAAGGGAGGGGTCAACGACCCGGATGTGCGTACAAGTAGAAGGAGAGGAAATGACGCCTGAAGAGTTCACACGATCGACCGGTTGGCTTCACATCGGTGGGCACGGCAAGAAGAATCAGCAGCCGGACCAACGAGACGCCCAAGGTGAGGCGACCTCCATTACCGTCCAACAATATTTCAGAGCTTAACGGCAAGGCTACGCGAGGCAAGAGCTTGAGGAAGGAGGTCATTCGGGCCTCCCGGATGCCGAACATGCCTGCAGAAGAGATCAAGATCGTGCTTAGGCCCCGCGGCGGGCTAGACATCGCGAGAAGGGGCGCAGCGTGCGTCGCGGCGGCCGTCATGGCGGCAGCAGGCATCGAGAAGACGGAGCGGGCCGAAGACATGGCATGCCCCAACTACCAATAGAACATCATGGTGATCAGTACACCGAACGCAGAACGAGCCGAAAAGTACGTCCGAGTTCGAGAGATCAAGGTCCAGGGAACCAAGTACGAGGTCAACGCGTATGGGACGGCCGCACACGGCACGGTCAAAGGAGTCATCAAGGGAATACCGGCGCAAGACAGCGACGCAGATATCTTAGAGCAAATATTGAGAAAGCACAACCCAACGGCGGTGGGGGCCAAACGCATCGGCACGTCGATGACGGTGATCGTCGCCTTCGAAAGCGAAAAGGTACCAAGGTACGTGAGGTAAGGGTCAACGCTCTACCAGTGTAGCCTGTACAGGAAACAAATCGAGGTGTGCAAATGCTGCGGTAAGGTCGGCCGTCGTAGTGATGTATGTCCCACACCGAACGCAAAAGTCTGCCTGGGGTGCGGCGCAAGCAACCCAAGAGACGACCACAAATGCGTCCCCAAGCGCAAGCTATGCGGCGAGGGCCACCCCACTGGAGACAAGGCCTGTAGCAGCGAGATTCAAGATCCCGTTCGTGGTTCGAAGACGAAGATGGGAGCGAAGAAACACCGAGGAAGAGCGGAGGTAGCGCGTGCTCTCGCCAGCCTCCTTCCCCCAGCTGGGCGACGTGACGTCACGTGGCGCGGGACAGATCACGCCACGCATCGCGGAGTGCGTCACGACGCCCGACGTCACCAGCCACGTCACTCCTCCCTCAGCACCTCGCACGGCGTTCAACAACCGCGAGAAGGAGTGAGCTAGGCTAACGCCACGAAGGGAGAGAACAAGATGGCGACGAACGGGCACAAGTACGGCGGCAACCAATGCTGCGAGCAACTGAGAATGGCCAACGAGTCAATGACGAAAAAGCTTGCAGAAATGGAAAAGAGACTCTGGAACCTACAAATGCAGTTACACCACCAGCAACAGCAACAGCAAAGAATCGAACGGGGTCAACGACCGTGACATCGGGAACCACTTCGGCAGGGAAGCAGCTACCGACGCAGCAGCAGCAACCAAGTCAGCAGAAGGAGCAACAGCAGCAGGAACAAGTAGATGAGCAACCAAAGAAAGAAGCAGCGGCAATGGAAATCGCAAGGGAGGAAGACGAAGAAGCACCAAAGAAGCGAGCAAGACCATCAACGAAGAAAAACTACGACGCCCAGATCGAGGAGCTGACAGCCACGGTCAACAACCTCTCAGGCCACGGTCAGCAACCTGACGGTCACGGTCAACAACCTAGCGACAGCGACAGAGCAACGGTTCGCAAGACTAGAACAGATGAACTCCACGTTCGGTGGTGTCCCATAGGAACCTGAGCGAGCATTTCGAGCTCGCAGAGCAAACGCAGAAAATGATGGTACGCAGCCCGATATTCGCGGCGCAGTTCGCCAACCACCCGTATCCTCCAAAAACAAGCGCAGCAACCCGCAGTACAATAACCATGCCAGGGCAGTCTCATCGCGCAATAAGGTCGGGAGCGGAATCCCTCACGATCTGGCAATGGAACTGCCAATGCCTCGGAAACAAGAATACGGTACTACAGCAACACATTCGAAACTCGTCAAGGAAACCAGACATCATCATGCTGCAAGAAACGGTGGTGCAGAACCCGACACTGCCGGGGTACAGAGCCTACGCCGACTCGTCTGGTCGGCGTGGGATTTGTACCTTCGTGCGAAAGGGACTGACCGCGATAGAGCGACAACTGAACAACGGAAAAAAGACTAAATACGAACACGTCTGCGTCGAGGTCGCACCGGGCAAGAACTGCAGGCAGGGGCTGTACGTGGTGAACGTCTACAGCAACCCGAAAGACTACAGCCAGAAATTCAAGACCTTGCTGAGGGCAGCGAGTAACCTCGCCAAGAGAACCACGCTGGTGGTGGAGGGGTGACTTCAATGCACCACACCACTCGTGGGGGTACAACAGAGAAAACTGCCAAGGGTAAAGACCTGATGTATGAAGCGACGGAACAAGGGTAACCCTGATCCCGAACCCCAAGCGACCTACGCGCACGGGCCTCACGTCGACTCAACGGGACACCACGCCGGACCCAACCTTCATCAAGAACGGAGGAGAGGTTACGTGGCGCAACACCGGAGTAGATCTGGGGAGCGATCATTACATACTAGAGATCGAACTGGCAGGCACAAGCGGATGCAAGATCGAACACAAATGGACTGACTGGGACGCCTTCCGCAAGCAGAGAAGAGACGACCCGGGAAGGCTCGAAATCGAAGACATTGAAGCATGGACGACGAAGCTGAAGAAGGAAGTCCAGGAAGCGATCAAGAAGATCGAGACCAGCGACGACATTACATGCGTAGACAGCCGAATGGCGAACCTCATCGAAACGAAGAGGTCCATGAAGGAGCGCTGGAAGAAGCAGCGATGGAACAGGAAGCCTTCGAAAGAAGGTGGCGGAGCTAAATCGAGCGATTGAAAAACACAGCGCGTTCCTCTGCAGACAGCAGTGGGACGAGGTGTGCAACCGCATCGACGGCAGCCTCCACCAGGTCAAGGCCTGGTCTCTGATCAGACACTTGCTCGACGAGACCAAAACTAAATCATTCCAGCAGAAACCGCATGGCGCAAGTCATGCGCGAAGCCGAGAAGACCCTTGATCAAGGAGCTGAGCGCCAGTATCTACCACAGACGACGGCCGAACAACACCCAGGTTACGCGGGGATCGCCAATGCCAGGCTGGATCGGGACATCTCGACGGCCGAGGTTGCAAAGGCCTTGCGGGAGCTGAACACCAGATCGGCAGCCGGACCAGACGGAGTCTCGAACAAGGCTTTGAGAAACCTCGACGACTCGTCGATCAAAGCGCTGACAAAATATTACAACAGATACTGGCGAAGCGGCCGACTACCGAAACAGTGCAAGACAGCTAAAACGGTACTCATTCCAAAACCGGGAAAACCACCGAGCATTGAGAACCTGCGGCCCATCTCGCTAACATCGTGTGTGGGGAAGGTCCTAGAGCACGTGCTGGCGAACAGGTGGCAGGACTTCCTCGAAGAAGAGGGCCTGTATCCGGACTCGATGATCGGGTTCAGGAGAGGCTTGAGCACCCAAGACGCGATCTGCAACTGAAGAAAAAAATCATCGAGGACGATACAAGGGACAGCATGGTGGTAGTGGGCCTAGACCTGCAGAGCGCCTTCGACCGAGTGAGGCACTCGGCCATCCTGGCGCAAGTGTCAAGGCTCAACTTGGGAGAGTGGAGTTACAAATACATTGTAGTGGCGGCAGCTTCACCCGCTAACAGCGCCACTATCATCATCACCCCTGCATCCCACAATCATCATCAGCAGCGGTGCTTGCCGGGCTGCGTCAGCAGTGCCACGCGCCGCGAGAGAACAGATGGAACACGACCGAGCGCCTGGGCGGTCGCTTGCCATCACCACTACCACTCCATTTCCGGCCGGGCCTTGCGCACCCCAAAAATGTAGGAGAGCCACATCGCCTCGCCGAGTCCACGGCTCCGCTTTCCTACAAGTGGTGACCCGGAGGTTCCGCTCCTGATACCCGGCCAGCGGCACACCGACATGGCGACTTGGGGGGACCCGCCGATACCGGTGTTCGACGCACGCCACCTCAGAGGATGGTTTTTCAAGCTTGAGGCCACCTTCTCGCTGAACTACGTCCCTATTCAGCCGCTCAAGCACTCCATCCTCTGGGAGACACTTCCCCTCGAGCTCCGCTGCGTCCTCGCCCTACCACCGCCCAGCGAAACACCCTACGATGACCTTCGCGCTGCCGTGCTCGTACACTACGGCTTGGGGGACGACTGCTTTCGGTCTGCAGCAGATAAGGTACTCGCGCGGTCCGTGCACGCTTCGCCGCCGCACATCGTACCTCCTGCACCATCGGCGTCGTTTCCTGCAACGAGTGTCGCCATCGCTGACTCCACCGCCAGCGCGGCAGCCACACATACGATGACAATACCCACAGCCGATCACGTCACGGACGCCAACCAGCCGCAGCCCTCCTCCTCCCCTCATAGCACCCCATGCAAGGGCTCCGGTGAGTGCTCCATGAGCGTTCCATCCTTCCCAACCTGTTCGCCCGCTACACAACCGTTGCACGTCAAGTCCACCACGACAGCAACACAGAGCCCCGCTCCACTCCTGCCGCAACCATACTCGGGTGAAGCGACAGCCGCGGCACCCTCCGCGGACACCAACACAGCAGCGACCCTTGGTCTACGTGAAACGCAAACCCCCAGCACCCCGTCAACCGCCACATGCACGATAACCAGGAGAAGCCCGACCCACTGACGACAGACGTCCAACCTCAAACCGCTGATGTCGCCACCAGAGGAGCGCATTCCCGAAACTCGACGCCGACGTCACCATCGACGCCGTAAGCACCAGTCAAGAAGGCGAGTTTCGCCACTGGCACTTCTTCGGCGCACATCGACGAGGCGTCAGTGCCGTTTTGCCCGACAAACGTCTTTGCATGCCCGGCTACGACCAGCGTTGCGGCTCATATTCGTCGGCGTTCCGGGATGTGGGTGACTCGCTGTAGCCGCTGTCACCTAGGCGTCGTACTGCGGTTGCACTTAGAGCATGCGCAACGATGTCCCACCAGACACCGTGCTCAAACCGTCACATCCGAGAGTACAAGCCTCGTCGTACCGGCACACGAACGCCAGTGTACACCTGTAGCAAGAGGCTGGTCGTGGAACGCCCGTTCTACCGGCCCCGCCAAGTTTGCACTGTGGCCGCGGTTCGTGCCTCTTTCATTTCGGGACTACTACAACCGTACACCAGTTCGTCCCACTTTTCACTCCCAGCCAAGGCCACCTGAGGCCAATCAACGCTTTGGAGGCCCACAACGGACTGACCAGGACTGCTTTTATAAGTTACGCACAATTTGACCTGGACTGTCTAAGGACCTACCATGGACATGCTTAGTTAATTATCTGCACATAGCTTGTACTTCTCTTTCTGTCTTAACGCGCCCTGCGCTAGGGGAGGGGGGGGAGCCCTGTAGTGGCGGCAGCTTCACCCGCTAACAACGCCACTAGCATCATCACCCCTGCATCCCACAATCATCATCAGCAGCGGTGCTTGCCGGGCTGAGTCAGAAGTGCCACGCGCCGCGAGAGAACAGATGGAACACGACCGAGCGCCTGGGCGGTCGCTTGCCATCGCCACTCCCACTCCAGTTCCGGCCGGGCCTTGCGCACCCCAATAAATGTAGGAGAGCCACATCGCCTCGCCGAGTCCACGGCTCCGCTTTCCTACAACATCAAGGACTTCCTGACGGGCCGCAAGATCGAGCTGCACGCGGGAGAGATAGATTTACCAGAACGAGACGTAGGCAGCCTGGGCACACCTCAAGGGTCGGTGATCTCACTGCTGCGCTTTAATATTGTCATGATCCGAGTCCCGAAGTGGTGTCGAGCGTCGAAGGGGTTCGACACACCATTTATGCAGACATCACCCTATGGACGGCCGGTGGCACAGACGCAGGTATCGAGAGAAGGCTGCAAAAGGCGATCTCGGCCATCGAAGACCGGTTCGACGGAACGGGTCTGGAGTGTTCGCCGTCCAAGCCAGAGCTCCTGGTATACTCGCCTCGCAAAGTGGGTCGGCAGCCGCTGCCCCCAAGGGAGTGGGATCGCCTGGAGCTGATCACAAAGACAGGCCAGCGAATCCCCGAAGTGCCGGAAATCAGGATGCTGGGCATGCTTATCAACGGGAACGGTAACAAGAAGAACCTGATGAAGAAACTGGCGACCAAAACGGCAAGTACCCTGCGGCTGCTCCAGCGCGTATCGACCAAAAAGACGGGCATGCGTGAAGAGGGGCTCGCGAGACTGGTGCAGTCTTTCGCGATCAGCCACGTGGCATACACGGCGGCGTACCACAAGTGGACGCAGACCGACAAGGCCAAGATAGACATTATGATCCGAAGAATGTATAAACGGACACTAGGTTTAAACGAATCGACGGACACCGAACGACTGCTGCAACTGGGCGTCCACAACATGGTGGATGAGCTCATCGAGGCACATTTAGAAGCACAACGAGAACGACTGGCAGCGACCAAGACGGGTAGAGCCATCCTCGATACCCTGGGCTACGGCTGCCAGATTACGGGGAGGCAACTCCAAGACGTAGAGGAAAAGGTGTGGGAGAACGTGCGGGTGAATCTCATTTCAAAGAACATGCACCCAGAACGCAATCAAGAACGACGACGCGCAAGGGCAAAATACATAATCGAGCAGTACAGTAACGACCCGCGAACACGGTACGTCGATGCGGCAGACTATGGCCAAGGCAGGTATGCGATGGTAACCATAAACGCAAGAACGGGAAGGGTGGCAAAGTCAGCGAGCGCAAAATGCGAGAACGCCACCGAGGCAGAAGAGATCGCCATAGCCCTGGTGATGTCCGAAGCCACTTGCGACACGATCCTGAGCCGACTCGCAAGAGGCCGTCCGCAACCTGGCGAATGGCCGAGTGAGCGGCAAGGCAGCCAAGATAATCGAGAAAATGGGTGTCCAAGAAGAAAGAAGAGTAGAAATCAGATGGATTTCCGGCGCACGCGGGCGAATGCTCACCGTACACAGCGAACCACGACGAGACGGCCCACAGGGAGGCGGGCGCTATAACACACCGCGCCCTCAGTGTGGGGAGGCGTCCCGAGTGGCCGTGGTGGGTGAAGACTAAAGACAGACCCAGGGGTTACGGCGAAGCACTAAAGAACATGCGGCTGATGAGAAGAGCGTATCCGCCGCCCCACCGGGCGCTGGGTCGTGAAGAGGCAACGTATCTCAGAAGGCTACAGACGGCGTCGGTCACGTCACCGGCAGCGCTACACCACATGTATCCCGACTGTTAGAGATGAGGGGCCCTTGGGTTGTCTGACTCGTTCAGGCCCGCAGGTCCCGGCTCGCCATGGTGTCGGACTAAAGACTCGAGATGACTGCTTAGGAGGAAACTGTACAGGAGGTTTATTCTACATGATGACAGTCGAGACAGGAGAACAAGAATAACACGAATACAGCCGTTTAAATAGAGTTCGTATTCCCCAGATCCCTGGCTAGGGAATTTAACTTCACACAGGTTGTCCAATCAGGCGGGCAGTGGACGACACTTGATGTACCGCCCACGACATGAGGCGTGGCTGATGCACACGGACCACTCGTTCGATGGAAAGGGTGAATATCCACGTCATGGATCGTGTCTTGTGCCGGAGTTGCACCACTTTGCGCAAGTCTTCATTTTGGAGGCCCCGTGAGAACGGAATTTCAACACGGCTCCCAGCACGTGAAGACAAGCGACTTCCTGCTCTCGCCGATGGTTGGAAACCGAAGAGCTTGGGCACTTGAAACTGCAGCTTCCTTTCGGTGGACCCTTCTTTCATACGTGTATGAAGAAAAGAAGTGGCCCGCAGCGTCCCATGAACCCAGGATATAGAAGCCGCCACTTGAAACCGCCGCCGCCGCTGGCGCCAGGGTTTCTTGCCTCCTCGTGCCTCTGGGTGATTCATCCACGCACACTTTGCTCTAGGGCTTGCGAGGAATTCCTGTGTTGGCCGATCCTAACAGCTCCTCCGCGGCCCGAAAAATCTCGAATGGCCAGCGTTGACGACCGCTGGGCAGGAAGAGATGAGCCTGGAACTGGGTGTAGGGGCCGTCTTCCACCAAGGGACATACGATCTTGAACAATTAACAAAGGGAAGCACCAGTGGGCTATCCCATGCAACACTGCACCGCCCCACACGCAAGCGTCCAGAATTCGCCAGAGAATCACCAGGCTTCTTGCACCGACAACGAAACACTTTACTACAGAAGCTATAATTTAGGCTGAATTTTGGTGCCGCCAAAGCAAGGGTATAGGTCCTGTAGAAAACGCCATTGGCCGACTGCCCTAAACAAGGTTAAAATAAAAAGAAACCCCGGAGGCGATCCAACTGAGTTGCCTCATAACAGTCGGCTCAAGCCATCCGCATTCGCATGCAGTTTTCCCTTCTTGTAGCGTACAGAGAAATTATACTCCTGGAGAGCTAGACTCCATCTGAGCAAGCGACCATTTTTGGGGGACATTTGCCTCAACCACGTGAGAGGGCAATGGTCGGTCTCAAAGATGAACTTTGCTCCATACAAGTAACACGACAACTTCTGCGACGCCCATACTAAACAGGCGCACTCTTTTTCCGAAGCGCTGTACGTTTCCTCTCTACAGGTCAGCTTACGGCTGACGTACAGAATCGGGTGTTCTTCGCGGTCGTCGCCCACTTGACTTAAGACAACACCCATTCCTCTATCACTGGCGTCACACTGGACTATAAACTCTTTAGAATAGTCAGGGGTTCGGAGCAGAGGTCGGCACATAAGCACTGCCTTGAGACTCTTGAATGCGTTTTCTTTTTCGGCATCCCAGGGTACTTTAGTGGGTGCTCCCTTTCGTAACGCGTCAGTTAAGGGGCTTGCCAGCTGTGAATAGTTCGGGATATACCGCTGGTAATATCCGACCAGTCCCAAAAAGGATCGAATGTCCGTCTTAGTTCGAGGCTGGGGAAAGGCCACGATCGGAGCAATTTTTAGCTCTGATGGACTCCTAGTTCCCTGGCCGACAACATGGCCCAAGTAAGCCACGTGAGCGCAACCAAACCTACACTTTTCCGCCTTCATAGTTAGTCCGGCCTCTCGCAACCTAGAAAACACGCTCTTAAGGTGTTCTAGATGCTCTTCCCACGTTTCTGAAAATATAGCGACGTCGTCCAAATAAGGGAGAGCAAAGCCCTGCATATCCCTGAGTACGATGTCCATAAGTTTCGAGAAACTGAAGGGGGCATTCTTCAGCCCAAAACTAAGCATTAAGGGTCGAAAGGTGCCAACCGGCGAGATAAAAGCGGCATACCTGCTCGCACTTTCTGAGAGCGGTACTTGCCAATATCCGCGCACGAGATCGAGGGTGGAAATGAATTTTGCGCCGCTCACCCTTTCTAGTCTTTCTTCTATGTTGGGAATCGGGTATAGTTGGTCCCTGGTAATAGCATTCAGCTTTCGGTAGTCTACACAGGGACGAGGCTCTTTGCCTGGTGCCTCAACTAAAATCAGCGGTGAGGTGTAGTCACTCTCAGCTGGCTCTATTACCCCCAAGTTAAGCATGCGCTGTATTTCAGCTTCCATTATCTCCTTCTGCCGAGGTGATACCCTGTATGGTTTTGACCGTATCGGCTCGTCAGACGTGAGCTCTATTTCGTGCGTCAGGAGGTGTGTCTTTCCTGGACGGCTGCTGAATCGATCAGCGAATTCGCTTAACAGCCGCTTTAGAGCGTTAATCTGGCCCGAACTCAGAGATTCTGTATTTACAGAAAGAGCCACGATTTTCTCCACGCTGACGCTATCTCCTGCGTTCTCCTTCCAATCTAAAATCTCGCTATCGAGCTCCTCGGGTTCGTTTAGCATTAGATTTACGATCCCGCTGCGTTCCATGTACGGCTTCATGAGATTGCAGTGATAAATTCTCACCTGCTTCCCTCTTCCTGGAATCTTTAGCGCATAATTCGTCTCAGAAAGTTTCTGCATAACTTCTACAGGACCGTCCCAGTGAACTTCCAGCTTATTTTTCCTCGATGGCCGAAGAATCATGACGCGATCGCCCACGCGGAAAGTTCGAAGGCGGGCGTTTTTGTCATAGTAGACTTTGGAAGCCTCCTGGGAAGCTTTCATATTGCGGTTTACTATCTCCCTCGTACTGTTAAGGCGGTCCAGTAGTTGAAGCACGTACTCTACCACTGTCTGGTTCTCTCCTGTGCCCTCCCACATTTCTCTCAGCATTCGGAGGGGGGAGCGCAGGGCTCTTCCGTACACAAGTTCCGCTGGGGTGAAACCCGTAGCTTCGTGGGGAACCGTACGCAAAGCGAATAAGGTGGCCGGCAGACAGTCCTCCCAGTCCTCTTTGTGCTCATAGCACAGAGCACGTAGCACCCGCTTTAGAACCGAATGCCATTTCTCCACACTGTTAGACTGCGGATGATACACTGAGCTGTGTAACAGCTTTACTCCGCACCTCTCTAGGAACGTGGTAGTCAAAGCGCTCGTAAAAACTGTTGCCTGATCCGTCTGGATTTCGGCCGGAAATCCTATACGCGCGAACACCGATAGAAGAGCGTCAACTATCTCTGAGGAGCTCAGTTCTTTCAACGGAATGGCTTCGGGAAATTTTGTGGCTGGACACAGCATGGTAAGCAGGTACTTGTAGCCTGACTTAGTCCTGGGCAAAGGGCCCTACTGTGTCTATTACAAGCCGACGGAAAGGTTCCGAAGATTAGTGGCACAATTTTCAGTGGAGCCTTCCATGTCTCCCCCGATTTGCCCACACGCTGGCACGCATCGCATGATTTCACATAGCGCTCCGCGTCTTTGAAACATCCTGGCCAATAATATTCCATTAGCAGCCGCTCTTTTGTTTTATTTATCCCAAGATGTCCTGACCAGCAATTCCCGTGGCACAGACTCAAAATGTCCGCTCTGTACCTTTCAGGCACGACTAACTGATCGAGTGTTTTGCCTTTTTTGTCCTGGTAGTGGCGATACAGTAAGCCTCCTTTCTCATGCCACAGTTATATTGCGTCGAGCAATGCCTTCTTTGGCCGTAACGTGCAATCTCTCCAAAGTGGGGTCCTCTCTCTGTTCTTTTATTAGTGGACTCCCGGTTAACCTTAAGAAGGCGATCAAGTTGCGTGAAGCTGGAGATAACACTGCCCCTTCAGAGCTCTCTGCTTCATTTGCTGCCTCAGTGATCGTCCCTGTTCGGTCATAGCCTTGTGCATCTGTCTGCCTTTGACAACCCGTCACTTCTTCCTCCTCAGTGGTTCCAATGGTAGGTTGGCACGTGCCTCTCTGGCTACCTTAGGTTCGGAATCTGACTTAACTGAGAGGCGAGCTGGCGAGTCTTAGACCTTGTCAGAGCTTGCACCCACTCCCTCTCCGAGTTTCTGGCCTCCCTCGTTAAGCAATCGATCCGATCGATTTGAGAAGAGGTAAGGGTATTGAAGTGGCAGGGCCTTCGAGACTGCGGCTTCAGTGATCAGCTCCCCAAACGGCCCGCAAATCCTCACCCGAGCCATTGGCAGGCATACACTGTGTTCCTCCACCGCCTGTTTTATCCATGCGACTTCCCCCGTGAAATCGTCTGCTGCAACGTAGGACGGATGGACAACAGTCCATCGTTGCGGCGCTATCCCGAAGCACGTTGCAAGGTTTTCCATTGACTTGCAGTTTGTGCAAGTATGGCCTAAGGAGCTCTAGATTTTCGTCGCTTTCATCGACGCACTTGAACACTACCCTAGGTTTGGTGCATTTGGCTGCAAAGTGCCCGACACCATTGCAGTTGTAGCAGCGAAGTGGCCTACTAGCCTCAAACTCTTTTTTTCCTGCTTTGTCTGCACCCTCTCTCTTCGACTGATCTTCCCGCTTTTCCGCCATTCTTTTTGGCGCCTCCGCCTGCACGGAACTTTTCGAAGAAAGGTTCTTTTTGCTGGGAACATGACTCCGCGTCACGTTTCTAGCGTGTGATGCACTCTCATCTGTGCTCAACCTTCTGCGAGTAGCGTACTCTTCCGCTAGCTCTGCGGCTCTTTCAACTGTGCCGACATTTTCCCTGTCTTGAACCCACAGCTTCACCGCTTGGGGGATGCTTCGATAAAATTGCTCAAGGCAAATGCATTCGACAACTCCATCGCGGCTTTCATAGGCCCCCTGCTCCCTTAAGCCACTCCAAAAGGTTAGTCTTAAGGCCATACGCGAAATCCGGATAGCCCTCGCTGTCGCCTTTGCTTGAGCTTCTAAAACGTTGGCGGAAAGCTTCAGCTGAAAGCCTGTATCTCTTCAGCAGGCTAGCTTTCACTTTCTCGTAATCCGCCGCATCCTCCGTACTAAGTCTCGCTATCACTTCAGCTACTTCACATGGCAAGAGTGTCAGAAGCCGTTGTGTCCAAGTACCCGCGAGCAAAGTTCTCCCGTTCACAAGTTCTCTCAAAATTTCCTAGGTACAATCCTATGTCCCGTCCAGTTTCATATGGATGCATGTACTTATCCATCCGATACGATACTGCCTCGCATGTTCTTTCAGGAGTCTCGGCTCTCGCGCTACCGCCATCTTTTCGTCTTTCCTTTTCAAGCTCCAGTCGCTTTAGCTCTCTTTCCGCTTTTTCAGCTTCCCACTTTTGCCGTTCCTTCTCTTTCTCCCACTCTCGTTCAGATTCCTCCTGAAGTCGTTTTCTGTTCCTGTTCCGCTTTCTCTTTAGCTTCTCGAACTAAGTTCCATGCATGTACAAGCTCGTCGTTATTCTCGACGCTTTTAGGAATGATCTTGCACAGCTCTTTTTTCGTTATTTTGCTTGGCACTTCTACTGACAGTTCCTCGCATAACAAGAGCAAGTCCGACTTTGGCAATTTCATTAGGTCCATGACCCCCGCTTTCTCTGCTTTGCTTTGGCTCTGCTTCCAAGCAATGTCGTGAGATTAAACCCTTCTCAATTGACAAGCGCTTGATTCCCAGTGCAAGATTATTCTCTCAAAATCTGAAGCCTGGCGAATCCCATAGCAAAAGCCAAACGCTCACCCGCAGAGACAGCACGATGAGGCACGGTCCATCCCACCGCTGCCACCAGTGTTAGAGATGAGGGGCCCTTGGGTTGTCTGACTCGTTCAGGCCCGCAGGTCCCGGCTCGCCATGGTGTCGGACTAAAGACTCGAGATGACTGCTTAGGAGGAAACTGTACAGGAGGTTATTCTACATGATGACAGTCGAGACAGGAGAACAAGAATAACACGAATACAGTCGTTTAAATAGAGTTCGTATTCCCCAGATCCCTGGCTAGGGAATTTAACTTCACACAGGTTGTCCAATCAGGCGGGCAGTGGACGACACTTGATGTACCGCCCACGACATGAGGCGTGGCTGATGCACACGGACCACTCGTTCGATGGAAAGGGTGAATATCCACGTCATGGATCGTGTCTTGTGCCGGAGTTGCACCACTTTGCGCAAGTCTTCATTTTGGAGGCCCCGTGAGAACGGAATTTCAACACGGCTCCCAGCACGTGAAGACAAGCGACTTCCTGCTCTCGCCGATGGTTGGAAACCGAAGAGCTTGGGCACTTGAAACTGCAGCTTCCTTTCGGTGGACCCTTCTTTCATACGTGTATGAAGAAAAGAAGTGGCCCGCAGCGTCCGATGAACCCAGGATATAGAAGCCGCCACTTGAAACCGCCGCCGCCGCTGGCGCCAGGGTTTCTTGCCTCCTCGTGCCTCTGGGTGATTCATCCGCACACTTTGCTCTAGGGCTTGCGAGGAATTCCTGTGTTGGCCGATCCTAACACGAAGAATATCCCATGCCAACGCAAGCGTATGTAAGAAAGGGGCCGGCCAAACCGGTGGCACGTCATGGTGGGATTGTGCCTCCGACCCAGACGGCGCAAGTTTTGAGAATACCCGGCGGACCATCCAAAGAAGGCATTGAGTCAAAAGCCACCAAGAACGGATCAAGCATGGGCCATTCAGCAGTTCTTCAATTGCGCTCTGACAAGGGAACGGGCTCCGCAAAGAGGGGCTAAGCGCTTAGTAGGGCCGCAAAGAAGATGCGATGGTGGGCCACGTCCGGGGCGGGGGTCGTAACAGACCCAAGCCCACTGCAGGTTTTATTGAAAATAGAGTCATTTCCAGTCCAGTCCAGTCGTCCTGGTCCTTATGCAGCGTGCACAGACATCCTTGAAAATATCGACAGGGCGTTGGACGACGGCAATGTCAACCAGGGCTTGGATACGTATTCGTTTGGAGGAGCCGCCAGACCACTGATTGCGTTTTGCTAAGGGCCATAAAATTTGTACGGTTGTCAGGTCCAGGCCATTTAAAGAATGCGTCATGCCTGTGACAATATTAGCCCTTCAGTAAAATTTCGAACGGCCGTTCTGGAGTAACTGATTATTAAGTGCGAATGCACTTCTCCTGAAGCGTCCGCCGCCGTCCGCATTCCGCCGCCGTCCGCATAGCAACAGCTGCGGGTGCGCGCGCTCCTCGTCTTCCTTGGCAACGGGGGGAGATGGGCGCTTGCTGCCTGGCCGCTGACATGGCACATACCCACGTGGGGGATTGGCCAGGAATCTCCTCGTCTTCCTTGGCAACGGGGGGAGATGGGCGCGCGCTGCCTGGCCGCTGACATGGCACATACCCACGTGGGGGTTTGGCCAGGAATCGGGCCTGAGGAGGGCTAATGCACCCGCTTAAAGGAGTACTGACACGAAATTTCAAAGCTGAGATCCGCTCTAGCAATCAAGTACAACGACAACACAAATAGGTGTCTGTGCATGGCACATACCCACGTGGGGGAGTGGCCAGGAATCGGGCGTGAGAAGGGCTAATGCACCCGCTTAAAGGAGTACTGACACGAAATTTCAAAGCTGAGATCCGCTCTAGCAATCAAGTACAACGACAACACAAATAGGTGTCTGTAAATAAATGCATCTTTCTTTGTAGTTGTGTGTGTGTGTGTGATCTCTCTTTCGCGAACATTACAGTTGTGTGCGTGTGTGTAATCTCTCGACTACTCATTAAGATCACGATATCCACCGTAATCGCGCAATCAACAACCGTGCATTCGCACTTACACACTCTCCCCCTCGGGGAAGTGCGAGGGAATTTTTTTACCTTAGCTGACGTGGAAATTTGAAACTGCGATGGCCGACTCCTGGGCTTTCTCGGACTTTGTGGTTTCTACCGTTTCACATACGATTGATTTACTCTCGGTTTGGCGATTGACGTCGCATCACGCATGACATACTCTGCTGCATCTTTGTAGATCCCGTACGGAAAATTTCGAAGCATTGCCCTGATGACTTTGGCTCGCCTTTGCCGCCTTCCCTGGTTGGGGTCCGGGTGCATATTTCTGCAGGTAACGGAAGTATTGTGACCCATTCCCGTATTTCCTGAAAAACGCGGAACTTGGTTGCCTGTAGCGAAGCGTAGTTCATTCCCACTGATTCGAGTGGTAGCAGTAGGGTAAGGAACTGTGCTAGCTGGTTTTGCATTATTGTTGACTGCGCTTCGAATTACAAGACACACATATTAGAGGAGACAAATGAACAAAGTGGACAGCAGAAGCGCAAACTAACAATTGATTTTTTATGAGTACAATATTTGCGTGGGGTGCCAAACACGTCGAAAGGGTTAGAAAATAAAAATGGAAAAGGTAAGAAAGTGAAAAAAGTTTTCCGCTGATACACACAGGCGCGAAACGTCATAATCTTGTGAAGGGCTCTTTATCTTGTTTCTTTTTTTGAGTTGCGGTGTAATATTTGCATGACTCTTTTTTCCTATCACGCCTTTCGGCCCTGTTGCTATGAGCTGCTTTTTATGAAGTATGTTACAGGCGAGGTCGGCACTACTGTGCAGAAGCTCACGCATTCGCTCTGTGGGGCTGATATGTTAAAGGATTCCCAGATGTCAAGCGTGGTCGTATTGTGGAACTTTGCCAAAACTGTGATGGCGCACAGTGAGTGATAGCGCGTATTATTCGCCTTCATTCTTCATACCGACATATGGAACTGCATCCTCCCCAAAGAACTCTTTCCGACAGCACCATGTCCTGCACTCCACCCTTCCCCCAGCCTCCAAAATGCACGGCGCCAGCGGAGGCCAATATAGAATACGGGTCCCAAGCAAATGATGTCAAAGTTCACCGCGCCACAGGCAGCCCACACAAATGCCATGAGTATTGAGCATAGCTGCATAAATGATCGTTCAATACGGCTTTCGGAAGAGCGAGCCGACGGATTCGATTATTCGGATGCCGGGGCATGATTTTTTTTTTCTTTCGGGTCGTTTGTATGAGTACGGATGGTACGGCTTAGACAAAAATTCCCTCGCACTTCCCCGAGGGGGAGAGTGTGTAAGTGCGAATGCACGGTTGTTGATTGCGCGATTACGGTGGATATCGTGATCTTAATGAGTAGTCGAGAGATTACACACACGCACACAACTGTAATGTTCGCGAAAGAGAGATCACACACACACACACAACTACAAAGAAAGAAAGATGCATTTATTCACAGACACCTATTTGTGTTGTCGTTGTACTTGATTGCTAGAGCGGATCTAAGCTTTGAGATTTCGTGTCAGTACTCCTTTAAGCGGGTGCATTAGCCCTTCTCACGCCCGATTCCTGGCCAATCCCCCACGTGGGTATGTGCCATGTCAGCGGCCAGGCAGCGCGCGCCCATCTCCCCCCGTTGCCAAGGAAGACGAGGAGTTCCTGGCCAATCCCCCACGTGGGTATGTGCCATGTCAGCGGCCAGGGACGCGCGCCCATCTCCCCGTCCAAGGAAGACGAGGAGGCGCGACCCGCAGCTGTGCTATGCGGACGGCGGCGGAATGCGGACGGCGGCGGACGCTTCAGGCTCGCTTAAGAAGTGCATTCGCACTTAAAACACCGGGACACTCGCTTACGCCTTGCGCTAGAGCGCTTCGTGCTTCAAAGACACGAGATTTTTACAGCAAAGTAAACCTCTGGCCCCCAATGGTTACCGGCGCCAAAAATACACTTACCGAATTCATGCTTCGTCCCTCCCCAGGTTTCACGTTAGTGGAGATGACTCGGGAATTTTTCATCTCGAACAGGCTGGTAACCCAAGGATACCTGCCCTGCAAGGCCAAGGAACCTTTTTGCAGCGAAGCTGTCCGTGGATACGATCCAGCAGATCTCGTCTCCGCGTACAAACGGTGCTTGAACAAAACTCTTGAACACGTGGGCAAACTTTATAAGAAAATGAAAAAAAAAGTGGTCCTGAGGTTTCCATCTTTTATATAGTTGGCTTATGTTCCCCATAAAAAAAAACGAGCGCTCTTCCATTTTGTGAAGAGGGTGGTCAAACCAAGCCATTGCTCCGCTGTGAGAGGGAGAGAAAGGGAGGGAGAGAGCGAAAGAGAGTAAAAGTTTATTGAAAGGAGAACATTTCGGCCCGACAGTTTGATCTTAGGCCTGCTACTTCCCTCCTGGGCAAGGGTACAGTGGAGAAAGAGCGAGGGACTTGCCATGTTGGGGCGGCGAGCTAGTCTTCGTCAACGAGCAGGTGGAACTCGAACAGGTGGAACCGGAGGTAGTTGTGGCTGTACGTTCGGGGGCAGCGGCTTCGCGCCGTTTGCGCGGCCATTCGAGCTCCTGTGCGCGTTGACGCTCCCATGTTCTCATTAAGATACCCAACAAATGTTTTTACCACCACCACCTTCTATTCGCGCGCTACTTCCTCGGAACGAACAACACACGTTAGTCTAATGGTGAGTCCAAAGGTTAGCTGATAAATGCAGTGTGGAGATTGTGCACAGCAAAGGTGGCCTGTCGCTGAACAGCGCGCGCCGCAATTGCGCACGGCTGGGAGCTAGATGGCGTGTGGGGCGAGAAGGATAAAAAAAATCCCGGGCCATCTCCACTAACGTGAAACCTGGGGAGAGGCGCAGCATGCAGTGTGTAAGTGTATTCTTGGCTCCTTGGCGTTTTTGCCCACGGAGTGAAAACAGGGGGGGGGGGGGGAGGGGGGGAGAGGAATACAGCTTTGCCGTAAAAGTCTGGTGTCTTCGAAGCACGAAGTGTTCTAGCGCGAGTCGTAAATGAGTGTCGCGCACTAAAAAGTGCGCGTTACGAAGCCTTACAGCGCAAGGCGTAAACGAGTGTCCCGGTGTTTTAGTACTGTTACTACATAAGACGATGGTTACGAGGACGATGACATGAGACGCTGACAGCCCGAACCTGAGGGGCTTCTCCCCTAACAATTGGGAAAAGAGGCGTAGGCGTTGGCGAGCAGGATTATTGTTCTATGCACCGTTTGTACGCACTCACGAGATGCACCAGAAGTTGTCGCCATATGAAGCTTCGTTTTAAAATGTCTTCACTGCGGTGACCTAGTGTTTGTAGGTGAAGCCAACTTAAAAAAAATTGATGTAAGGTTGGTTCTTGTAAGCTGGTTTTCCCGCATTGCGGTTGCACAGTGAAGCATGGCCACCTACGAAGGGAGTATAGTTAAAGCACCACCTTATAGCTCTCTCCACCACTTCCGCTTATTTCGCAAGTCGTGTATACTGCTAGCCACGCGCGGCGTCTCCTCCCCCCCCCCCCCCCCCCCCCCAACCCCCTGACAGTACGCAATGCCATGCGCTCTTCGGCGGCCAACTAGCAGCGCACTGGAGCCTGCGCCGTGAATGGCGTAGCCGCGATGTAATAAGACGTCGTTGTAACTACCCAGCAATCGTGTTTGTATAGTTAACCTGTGACGCAGAGATCGCGCAACTTTGAATACAGATCAAAATAAAAATACCCAATATAGCTAAATTCGTACATAGTGTTGCGACCGAGCGGGGGCATCCGATCCGAGCTCTATGGCCCCCGACATACGAGTGGTAGCGTGTATGATGCGAGCGGCCAGCCGCTGTTGCAGCCGAGAAGAAGTCCAAAAGCCGTAGGCTAACGTAACTGCTTACTTCATAGCGAGAGGTGAGCCGGAGCCAAAAAAAAAAAAAAACAATGCCCCGACGGGCGAGGTTACAAGACAGGACTCGAGCAGAGCGACAACATGTATTCGCTGCTCAAACAGGAATGGGTTATAGCGCTTGCGGGGCTTCTATTTATACCCAAAAGCGTCAACGGACAAAACGCCAACAAGCGGTAACACGCCACGAACGTCACAGACACAGACAACGCTCTTTCCAGAGTTCGTGACAGTCGGTAGCCTCGGCGCACGTTGAGTCCGAGAGAGGGGAGAGAGGAGGACTCCGCTGAGATCGCGGGGCCTCTGTGTCCTTGAACAAGTCTCGACGTGCCGCTGGCAACCGCCGGAGTTTGAAGTGCGTTGAAACGTGCCCCGCCGGGCCGGCAACCGTCGAAGTTTGAAGCGCATTGAAAGCGAGATGTCTGGCCCGGCTTGTCGAAACTTGAATGAACATGCTGGCGCCTGACGGCTGAAAGGCGGGGTGTAGCCCGAAAGAACCCATTCCCGTTTGACCCCTTCCCGTTTGAACCCATTCCCGAAACGCCCTTCCCGCTTGACCCGTCCCGTGTGCGCCCGTTCCCGAAACGACCTTCCCGTTTGGGCGCTTCCTGTTTCACCCCGTTCCCAAAACGCCCTTCCCGTTACAACCCGCTCCCAAAGCGCCCTTCTCATTTGAACCCGCATTGTTGCAAACCATTTGAATTTCTGAAAATATGCGTTACCGTCTTCGAAACTGTTCCCGAAAATGTGCTTACAAGCAACGGGTCATGCACTAAAAACTTGTATGCACCAAATTTTTAGGAATCGACCGGTATTTCCGGCTAATAAAAGTTTCCGAATGCCTTAAGTCGATACTGCCCTCTTAACACAAAATTTGTAGCGGCGAAAGTGTACTATAAAGATACCCAATATCTTGAGGAATGCACGCATTGGATTTTTCTGCAGTTTGTGTTCGTACGTGCGGCTGAAATTTATTTATCAGCCGCTCTTATGCTCATTGTTTGGAGCGTAGCTTTGTCTTCGGCTTCGAGAGATGTATAGATCAAAGATGTCCGTAGGAGAGACTTTAAAAAAAAGGCAAAAACATGTGCAGAAATCTGATAATTGGCTACAAATGCCTTTCCTACGTGAGTAATGGGCAGATATTTTTATTTATTTACTGATACTTTACGGCCTGGTGCGGCTCATGCAGGAGTGAACATAAAAGCACATCAGTATTGGTTGGCGTAGTTTAAAAACGCCCCACACAAATAAGTAAAAGACATAAATATGTAAAAGACGCAAAGGGGTCCGAACAAGGATATGTATTGGTAATGTATTCCAATTTTAAAATAGGACGATTCAACCAGAACACATATTTACAATACGTGGGGAAAATTCTTCTAGCGATACCGAGTTCACTGTTCGTTCAATTAACGTATTCCAGTAAGAAATTGCACGAGGAAACAAAGAGAACTTTCGAATAGTAATTCAGCTGATTGGCTGCCTAATAGTCTTACTATGATGTCTTCTGGCTGAACGTCTGAAAGGCCCTTGGAGGTAGTATTCCCGCGACAATTTTAAGTTTCTGTAGTAAAGAAAATTTAGGCTAGAGACGACCCTGCGCTGCTTAAGTTTTTGAAGGTTTGCCATATTATGCAAATTGAGTACGCTAGAGTGACGGGAATAAAGAGAATCAATAAAACGCAAGGCTAAGTTCATAATTCTCGCCGCTTCTCATGACTGTGATTTTTTTAGCCAGATGTGGCATATGTATCCAGATACATAGGGTTACTTTATTTTTATACTTTTTTTATCTTTTATTATAGTTTTCATCTGTTTCTTTCCGACATTGATGTACACTTGCGCTAATATAACGATTAAATGTGTTAGTCCGCCAAATACGATTTCTTTCAAAGTGAGGGTGTTTTTGCGATTTTTTATTTGTGCTTCTGCGGCGCTTTTCTGGGCTTTTTGGTTTTATCATTTTTTGGTTTGTTAATTTAAGAGACTTGTTTATTAATTTAAAAGATTTGTTTATTATTTGTTAATTGTTAATTTGTTTGTTAGGCTTTGTTAATTTAAAAATTTTTTAATTGGTATGACTTGAATTGTAACCAAATTTTGTCGTCTGCAGATTCAAAAAGTGAAGCCCAGGTTTGAAAAGCAGTCAAGGACTGTCGATGTACTGAGCATTCTATTGCAGCGACAAACGGAAATAAATGAAAACTAATATGAAAAAAATTTTTATAACGTTTCATAAACTGGGTACGTTATTCCGGGAACGGGCTAAATAAATAGGAAAATACGAAACGGCAAGGTTCTTTCGCCCCGGGTTGAAATGGGAAGGAACAAACGGGAAGGTTGAAGTGGGAACGGGTTCAAACGGGAACGGGCCAAGTGGGAAAGGGCGAAACGGGAAGGTCGTTTTGCGCCGGGTTGAAACGGGAGGGAACAAGCGGGAAGGGTGAAATGGGAATGGGTTCAAACGGGAACCTCCCGAAAGAGGCGCACGCAGTGGCTTCGCCGAACAGCAGAGGAGTGATGCGGGAAAGTACGGTGGCGCTGGCCGATTCGTAACAGTAGCAAATCTCACGACAGCGCCAGATTCGCTCTACATCCTTCTTCACGGTTGGGAACGGCTTTGAGTTTATGTTGTTTGCGATCATGCATGCAACCCTTCCTCAGTGATTCCGAAAGCTTCTATGTCGTAAGAGTCATATTTAAAAGTCGTATTAAACGTAATAAACAAGTTCGAAAGGCCAGTTTGATTACATAGAGGTGAAAAGAAAACGCAATAAAATATCAGTGGTAATAATCATCCGATACTGGGGCATCGAAATGGTCATGGAGGGATAGAGGAATATTTTCATTATCAGGTGATACCACTCGTCAAAGGATAGTGGATCCATTTGCACAGCGATTTAAGCTCATGCGAAAAACAAATTAGCGCAGCTTGCACTAGTGGTGCAAGCCTGGAGAAACAGCAGGGCTGCGGGTCCACATAGCTTCTCCCCACACTGAGATCGGATTCCAGGAGAGAGGGAACAAAAAAAAGCAAGCATGTGCACATTCATCGTACGGAGAGCGGCAACCCAACACTGCCACCCTTGACATTAACAGCGGCCAAGACTTCGTCACAGCCGACCGAGTCAAGCTCGCTTACGTCGCCTCGGGCTCCGACCCATCCAAGGCTTCTTCCCCACCTCAACGACCCCGCCCCAGAATCCCCAAGCTCAACCGTCCAAAAGCGTCACGTGGACGACACAACGACCTCCGGCGCTCCGAGGGGAGAGAGAGAGAGAGAGAGAGAGAGAGGGCGACCGGCGCGCTCCGTGTCCGCTGCGCCGAAGACGACGACGACGAAGGCGGGAGCTCCTCCCGTGACGCAAGCCCTAAGGCATACCTGGACGACACCGGAAGCTGCTCACGAGGCGAGCGTTCACGTGCGCTCAGTATTTTTTTTTTTTTGCAAAAGCCACTGCTCTCGGCTCGTGCCGGGCGTCTCTCGCCGTGAATGTTTTTTGGTATTTTTTTTTTGCTAACGCCAACGAACCAAGCTCAAACTTAAAGGAGCCATGAAGAGAAAACAAGTTTGTTTTATTCGAAAGATTAGGTGTTTCATAGTACCCCAAGCGCTTTCCCGGAAGCAAATGATGCTTTATTCACTGAGAAATAAGGCAATTTAAGCCAAAATTTTAAATCTCCCGCTAAAATTGCACATTCCGTGACGTCAACCATGGCGTCATACGAGCCGGTCCATGAAACAGACACTTAGTATGTCGACTCCATATAGCACCCACACGCGGGAGTCGACCGAGACGGCGGCCATTTTAAAAATACTAGTAAAACCTAGTGCACCCGCAGCCCTAGTCATGGAATCGCCTGATCCGGAAAACAAAACTCTCGCCGAGGAGCTCGAGCTTGCATTTAACAACCTCACACAACTTCAACGCTCAATGCTTCCAAGTGCTCGAGCGGCAAGAGTTGTGGGATACGCGGTGGACGGGAAAGCGACCGTTCCGCGATAGCCACAACAGACGAACGCCCTGCCGTCGGCACCGCTGCCTCGTTAGCCCCGTTGCGACGGACGAATACAGACTGGTACGTATGTGCCGTATTTTTATTACGGTTAATAATAGTTCAATTTCAGTAGCAATATCGCTTATGCCAGTTGGCCGGTGTCGTGTATGGAAAGCCGTTCGCGCGAGCTCTCTGCTTCGACCAGAAAGATACGAGCGTCAATGCGCGGTGTTTACGGCATTTTTTTCCCCCAAGGTCAGAGCGCTTTTACGGCGATTTGACGAAGTCGGCGACGAGCGCCAGCATGTCCCAGGAGTGAGCTAACGTAAGGGTCCCTGCCGTAATCACTTCCTCGGAAATGAAGCGAGCACACTCGTACTTCCTTTAGCTCTCTTTCTCCTCCGTTTGCAAAGTTCACAAAACGTAGCCACTTGCTTCGCCGAGGTTCGTCGTTGGGCAGCACATGAATGGAGATCTCCTCACCGGGGATGTCGCACTCCCTCGACGATTTGCCCGTACTACATGGGCATTTCAAAACGTAGCAACGATATTTCATTGCAAAGTACTCGAACAAACTGAAGTTTTCAGTGGTTGTAAACTGGAAACGAGCTCCTGACAATAGCAGCAACCCAACACCATTCCGAAACTGCGATGACTGTCACTATCTCGTCGCTGCTTGCTGTTCCTTACCCCCCTCATTTCTATTTTTACCTTTGCTGGTTGGCGATATGACGGCCAACCTCCTGTGAAGGGATTACGATACCAAGCAAGGTCGCGGCTGTGCGTGCTGGGACGGTTCGTTGGCCCCTAAGAGCCTCGAACCCGAAAATTCGTCTGCGCGACGGCGAGATGTCGAGCTCGGCCGGCGGTAGTTTCGTACGCATTGGCACACACGCTTGCGTGTTCGTTCGGAACTTCAACCATTTACTCCACCGTTCTTTGTCATAAAAAGAATGTGCAGTATGTTTCACGGGCATTTAGCTGGCTTGCACACTGTAAGCCCTGCCTAACATGCGTTTGCTTTTGCCGGCCTCCGCCCATCACAGAGCATTCTCGAGGGACATCATAGGTTCTGTTGCGGAAAATGAGCTGGTGGGTCGCATGGTCATTTCCTTTTTTCCTAATTATGTAGCTTATTTGAGCGAAGTTTGTGTTGGTGTCGTTATTGTTCTTTGTGTTTTCTCTTCATGGCTCCTTTAAACAGCTCTGCTGGTAAGACACATATTTTTTTTCTAGTCTAATGCCCAGCAGTGAGTGAAGAGGCAATCTCTATAATTTTGCCAAGATAACATAGTTACCGTGTGTTTTCTCGCTTATACAGACGTTTCGTCGTGTTGCTCATTTTACTGGAGATTTTTGTAAATGAAGCATTTGTTTCAGCATTTGTTACTAAAAGGACTCTGCTAAGGCGAAAGCCTTGTATATATAATCGGAGGGTGACGTTGAATGACCCCGGAGTTGGCCCGAACGGTACAAAAACCCAAAGATGGCCAGAAGCAAACCGACGCACATCAGCGCTGTACAAGTGATAATTATGATTGACAAAGTTAATTATGATTGAATAAGCGCTGACAACAATGGTCAATAAGCCGGATCAAGGTGGGTTCAATGTAGATTAAAATAAATTAAGATTAATAAGATGAATAACATGGTTTAACTGATCAGTCATGATACTAATGACCAGTAAGGTGGGTTTAAAGTGGATTATAATGAACTGAAGTGGAATGAGACATATTAGATTTTATGAAGGAATAAATATAGTAATTTAAGTGGCATTGAGAAGCGCAGAATGGCGTGTTTACGTGCCGACGTATGCATAAAATGAACTGCTCCTGCTACCACTTGAAGCTTTCGCCTTCAAAACAGGCAAGCCGACTTATGAGCCCCGAGTATTTGTTAGATGAGAAAGAGGTAGTTACAATAAGGGTAGGCTTTTTAAAGACTTCATTCAGTAACCCAAACTGTTTTACTGCAATAAAAGGGGAATTATAATAGTTCAGAGATGATGTCGAGATTTTCTTAACGTTTACCCCACTGTGCTTGGTTATGGCAGGCAATATTTGCCGTTTGAAGCGGGAGAACGCCACTAAACGCTTGTTCGTTGCTTGTAGTAAATTGTGGTCCCTAAAGCCTGCAAAAAGAAATGCGGGATATAGCAAGTCGGGTGCAGTTATTAGGATTAGATGTAAGACCTCAATTTCGCTGGTTAACGGCCTGAATTAAGTTGAAATCAAGAGTTGAGTTTTTAAATTGTTCGTAAGCAGGACAAGACAACGAGAAGAAAACCCAGATAATTACCGTAAGAGTCAATTCGCAGGACAAATTAACGCTGCGTCTGCGGAAAAATTGGTTTGTTTCAATCACGTGTTTCTGTAGTTCGGTAGCAATGGAACTTATTGAGCCAAGTAGAGTGTACAAAAAAATGACACTGGCCCTCACGCGCAAGACTTGAATGGAGAAGCTGTTGTAGGTGTGCATTGCCGGACAATAATGCAAATAAACAGTACCACTATTTATTTGGATAGTTGCAGTGCAAGTAATATACTTCCACCAGCTCTTCGTCATCGACTCGAGGTAGTGGTGGCGGGATCGGCAAGTATACTCTCGGGAAGGACTGGCACACTCGTAGCCATGCCTCCAATTATCCATAATGGCTTCTACAGAATGCGGCGTTCGGTGACCTCTCCAAAGCAGGGCGTCTTTTCAACTTTAGCATTACCACTGGAGTTTTTTTGTTGCATGCACGGTAGCGCTTGACGACAGCGCTGAAGATTTTTTTTTCTGTTTTGATAAAGCCACTGCTCGAGCCAGCGACTCGGCGGTCGCCGCGAGGCACGCGCTGACGAGCACTCGGCATTTATTGGTATTTTTTCCTGCAAAGTCGAAATTACGGGTTGTACAAGAGCTGCGCTGTGAAAAGCTTCTGCGATTACTTGCACGTACCACTATGATCACCACAAGCAATTTCCAAAGAAGATTTTAGTTGCCGAATACGAAGTGAACTTGCCGTTATACCGAGAAAGATGCCACGACTTATTCTGTCAAAACGATTCATACGGTATATGTTATAGGAATTTTCCTCAGGGACATGTTTATTGTCTTTTTATCTGGAAGTAACCAAGCCTCAGTAAAGGCGGGAAACAAAGCCATTGTCACCTGTAAAGGAACCAACAAGGTCACGTTGAGGCATTAGACTTCGTATGTCAGTAAATGGTAAATAGCGAGTAAACAGATGACCAGGAGGAACAAGAAGGAAAAACTTCCTCCTTGTTTTCCGTTCACTCGCTATTGGTAGCTTTGGTTGCTGACGTACACTTCTCGTGTATGCGGCGTCGGGGAAGAGATGTATAAAGGGATCCAGAGAGCCGATCGCCCGTTGGCTGCGCTGATCAAGGCCCCAGTGCCAAAGCGTGAGGACCGAACAATGCGCGTGACCCCTTTCTTGTTCAGCCTGCTTCGTGGGTCAGGTTAAAGAAATAAAAAAAACGCTTCTCGTGGCCGGATTCGAACCTGGGTCCCTCGCGTAATGAAGCCGGCGTCTATCCGATTGCTCCATTTGACTTTTTTTTAATGCATGAAAATTTTAGAAAAAGACCCAGACAAGACAATTAACACACAATATAGACACTAACAGACAGCAAAGGGTAAGCCCGTCAGTCTAGCAAAGGTCGGCACCATTTCAAAACTCATGCAAGCAAACGCACGCATCCAAAAGATGCAGCCACTCCGGTGGATCACTCAGCGAAGAATAAGCGCTCCGTACTAACCCCGCCTGTTCCCAAAAAATGCACTTGGCCGGCCTAGGGGGTTCAGCATGCCGATCAGTCATGCGGCACTTCCACAAGCTAAACAATCCTAGGAGAACAAAAACGTCATATAGGCACCCGATTAACGTCCTCAAATGGCAAGGAGCTTATGGTGTGGGGGGTGATGTCGATGTCCTTTTTTCGTGACCGTTGCAAAACGTCCCATAAAAACACCGCGTCACGGCACAGCACAAAACAATGGTCATTATTCTCTGGTTGGTTGCACAAGCGGCAATTGTCTGACCAAGGGGTCGACATTCCTTTTCGCGCAGCCGTGTTTTAACTGGAAGTGTTATGCGAATGGTGCTTTAAAAAAACGTTTTGAATTTGGCGGCACGCGCATACGCTTAACGCGGTCTAAAACATTATTCTTATGGTCCCGCAAGTATGGCTAGCGATAAAGAGGCACGGGAAACAGATTATGAATTAAAGTTTTGTGATAGCCTCCCTTGAAAGACTAAACAGGTGCTCCAGAGAAAACCGCGCAGTAAGGAAATGAAAAGTATCCACAACTTGTTTTAGAAAACCCCATGGCGGCTTCTTGTTCACGTCACCGTAGAAACAAGGAGAAACGGTAAATGGTAACTTATGCGCTCTTGAAGTACAGTACGTAAAAGTGGATGCTCCGCCAACTTGTAGAAGAAAAACCGAGACACACGTTGGTGCACAAACAAATGCATTAACCCAACACCACCAGACCCTAAAGGAAGAAACAAATTATCCCTGCGCATTAGCTCCCATTCAGATCCCCTCACGAAGGTAGCAGATACTCTGTGTAGAGCCTGGACTTTCGCCCGCGCAAAGTGCAGTACCTGAAGCACATAAACCAGCTTTGCTACCAAGAAGAAATTGCAGACTTGCGCACGGGCAAATACAGAAAGTTCTCGCTCCATTCATGCCTGCGGGGCGCGCTTGACATGAGTAAGTGCTGAAGACCAGTGTGGCCATGAGTTGTTTATTTGGTGCAAAGGCACGCCAAGCTACTCAAGCGGCGTGTTGTCCCAATTAATACCTGCAAATGTGGAAGGTTTGGTTCTCCACTGGCCAAACCAAAACCCCTTAGTTTTCTCGATATTCATGGCCGCTCGAGACACGTCACAAAACTCCTTAGTCAATATAAGGGCTTCGTGAACACTGCACTCGTCAGCACAAACATAGGCAATGTCGTCAGCATACGCAAGAACTTTAGCTTCACATGAAGCTAACGAAAAACCACGTACCCTTTGGTACTGTTGTATGCTAAGGCAAAGAAGTCTGAGCAACGCCAAGCAGCAGGTGCCGATTCGCACCGCACACTCCAAACCCAAACGTTCCGTAGTTGCGCGAGTACGCCGGTTTTTGGCGTGAATGTGGTTGGGCCTTGAGTCCCAAGGAGTACACACCCTAGAGTTGCCCTGGGTATTCCAGGAAAGTGGTGCAGTGCCTCCAGAGAAGCACATAAGCGCAGTGTGGTATTGGCCAACCAAAGAATCCATCACGAGAAAGCTTCGCGTTCAACCATCATCGTCATTAGACGGAGGGGCGCATGATTTTTCATTTTCATCCTCAACATGCAGGCTTGCTTTCGGCTGTCTTCTAAAGTGACCATGCAACACATTTTTCAACTATTTGATAAATTCGAAATCCTCGCAGAACGTAGTCAACAAACACATCCAGTATACTTGTAGGGGGTCACGAGTAGGTCAGCCAAAAATTACGACTCTGTGTCCATCAGATAACGGAAAACTTCCTCAAGAAAATTTCACCTTTTTCGTGGTCTTCGCGTTCTTCGAACGCTATAATTACGTCATAACAGCGGTGTAGCGGCTATTGGCCGGCTTTCCTTCGGTTGCAGTAATGAAAGTCATTCGATAGCTACTTTAACAAGGAAGCCACAATAGCAAAGCAAAAACTGGAGGCGTATCTGCTGCGACGAGCAAATAACGCTGCTCCGCTCCGTGGTGGCGATAACTATCCCTTTTGCAGTGCTTCCAGATGCGAAGGAAAAAGTGAAAGCGTTTATGAGAAAGTCTTCAAGGGTTCTTTTAAGTGACGCAGCTTCCGCTCGTACCAACGCACGAATGCCAAAGATCTCATTGCGGAGTGTTCATAGAGGGCAGTCGGCTTTAGTAACTACCTCTTTGCCGGTTGTTTCATCGGTGCGGAAGGAACCGTCTGAAATCCGTATATTTCGTGATTATCAAGTAAAATGACTTATTGGCTACTACACTTTTATTTCGTATTTTTTTCTTGACTACCCACTGTTAGCGACATACTGATCACTCTAAATTAACATGTCATAATGCCTGCAATAACCCCATGCATATATAGGTAAATGTTCGTCTGCAGCCAGCGATCGAAAATACACAGACAATGTATGATGCAGGCCTATCCAAGTTGCTTTTAAGCATATCTACTATCGCCGTTATAACTACAAAAGCTTCGTTGCGCAAGACCGCATCGCATTAAAAAAATGGCAGCATCTCCACTCCGTGGATGATGGCGAGGGTGCGGAGTACGGGGACTCGAAATGACATCCAAATTGCGCCCCGAGTGACATCCGGTTGCGCCCCGACCGTCATTCGATTTGAGCCGTGAGTTGCACCTTGATTATTCCGTAAATGGAACTGCAACTCACGGCTCAAATCGAATTTCGCTTCAGTTTCGCTTGATGGTGGTGTGCGCACGGATGGACGCGGACGGACATTGGGAGATCCTAAGGTACTCCGCACCGTTACAGACGAGGGAGTAAGCCGTTTGACTCTCGGCTACTAACTCACGATCGTAGCCCAATGGTTAAGACGACTGACACTAACTCTGTCTGGTTTACCAGACACAGGCTTGAATCCTGCCGGTGGCTGTGCAATGTTTTGCGGTTGTAAATGCTATGCGCACGGTCGCGGACGGACATTGTGCGGTCCTAGGGTACTCCGCACCTGAAAGCCGTTTGCGTCTGTCATATGTTGTAGCATTTTCAAAAATGTGTCGGGAATGTGCACTGCTTGGTGAAACCGGGCCCTCGCCTGTGGACCTGCTTTCGCCAGCCTGCAACCGGGTTGGTGCTTTTAATGCAAAATTGTTTTCCTTGAAGTTGCCTTGGAGCTGAGACGAACCCATTTACCTATAAGTGTATTTTTATGTTTTTTTTTGTACAAAGCCTGGCATGTGTCTTTTTTTTTTGCTACTGCAGACCTATTGTTCTAATTTAGCATATGGCTTAAACATAGCCTGGTGACCGCTGAATACTTCTTCTGTTTTTACACCAATTGATGATCCAGTTAGAGTGACTGATTTGATTGATTGCGGGGTTTAACGCGCCGAGGATGCACGTAGGCACACTTTAGTGTAGGACTCCGGAGGAATTTCTATCTTTTGGGGATTTTTAATCTGCACCGAAATCTCGACGCAGGTTGTTTTCGCGTTTCACCTTCATTCTGGAAAGCAGTCACCATGGTCGGGATTGAACCCGCGTCCTTGGGCTCAGCACCACAACGCCTTAGCCACTGAGCCACTGAATCGCGTATGATCTACTTGGAGGTATTTAGTTTTTGGAGATCCATGTGCAGCCTTACCGCGATCTCTTTTAAAAGAAAAAAAAATGACATTACGTAGACGAGCCGCCTGTGCGATAACAAACTAAGCTCTCTTCAATGGTTTCCTTTATACATCACGACTTCTCTGTTGTTAAACTCAACCCCCTTCATCCTGATACTCAACACCGGTTTACACTTGGCTCAGCCCTTGAAAAGCTGAAGGCAGACAGGTAATAAAAACATAGAAAACCTAGTATGTGTGGTGAAAAAAAAATGCTTGGGTGTCGATACATATTGCGATGTGCCCGATACAAGTTTGCTATACTTACATACTTAAGAATAAATGTTTGTTTACCTTGATAACCCATGGTGATTAAAGCCGGTTTCGGGACATTGAATCTTACTAAATGAAGATAATGCCCATTCTTTTCTGTTTCTTTTTTATCGCAGAGCGGGCGGTCCTTGAAGGTTTGCTGGCGCTTTGCTGCTGTTTTGCCCTGTTGGAAACATCACGTGGACAGTTCTTCTCCAAGACGACGAACACCATTCCTCGGATGGGAAGAAGGGACGCAGGGTACCCGGATGTACGTTTTTCCACACTTGCTCGAAATTGTATTAGCTCTCTAAAAAAGGAACAATGCAGCCTGTATGATTGAGATCGATGGTTATGAGCACCGAATTTGTTGGTATCATTTCCTTGCCAGCCTAACTTTAATAATGGCGAACAAGAGTTTCCTATAAGCCGTAATCGTGGCTCACCTATCTCGGGCTCACGGCAGCTTTTAATAATGAAGTGGTGTGTAAACGTTTCTTACGGGTGCAATTATTCGGTACTTACATTTTCTAGAACACCAGCTTAACAAAAAAAAGACTGATTTCATGTCTGGAAAAAAAGCTCGAAGGGTTTTTTTTATTTTGTATAATTAGAATTATTTTTCCAAGCAACCATTGTTTCAGACTGATCAATTTACGTATAAGTCAGACCAAACTTTCAAATCTTTGTTCGTTTGTTCAATTTATGTCGCTCATTATCGTTTCTCTATATATGGCGTGTATATACGGTGCTTGCTTTCTGCTGTAGGTTTTCGATTTACACTATTTCACCTCTTATGAAATTGGGGGTGTCGGCTAGTTCGGGAAGCCCAATGCTTACCGCGAAAAAAAAAAAAAAAAAAACGAGCCGCGGACTGAGGAAAGGACAACGCAGAAGCGTTTGCGTAGTGCTTTCCTTTATCGGTCGGTCCGGTTGCGTCTTTTGTTGGAGTGTGGCTATTATCTTTCAACTCACTTTGCTGCCCTATATTTGATGTAGGCAAGCGCTGTCATTATTGTGACTGGCCTCTCAGATTTTCGTTGCAAGATCACTTGCCCTCACGTGAAGAAGGGGTATTCGGCAGACCACATATAGCCTGTTTCTGTCCACTGCAGTACAAAGGCATCTCGCCTATTTGCTAATTATTTGCCCCTGAGTTTCCTTAATTTACCCCTCCGTCGAATTATTTCTTTTAGGACCCTGGTGGCTCACCCATTGTCATTTAACTACATTGCCTGCCATAATGATGGTGTTAAGTTGGCGTGCAGTCCTTCGAAACTTCAAACAGGCTCAGACTTCCTGGATCAGGTAGAGGAGACATGGGAGGAACATGTGTAACGGAAATCGAGGCTTTGACGGACGCCCGTCTGGTCGGGAATGACACTGAAGTACATAATAAAGAATACGCCGACCACCAGAGAAAATAAAACATGACGTTTCGGCACCCCCAACGGGAGCCTTGTTCAACACTAAAAACTGCCGAACAAGGCTCCCGTTCGGGGTGTCCGAAACGTCATTGTTTTATTTTCTCTGGTGGTCGGCGTATTCTTTATTATGTATTTCAACATGTGTAACTGTGGCAAGTGTCTCCTGGAAGGCGCCGTGCCGATTCACGATGATAAACTGGGCGCTTCGTTTGATTTCGTCGCACATACATATTGCAAACAAATGCGTACATGTGAGAAGGCAAAAATATAAGCCTTTCCCTTGGTCCAGATAAATATCAGCCGCAGGGATCAAGCCCACGCAAGCTGAGCGGGACATAATACATTACATGCTATGTGGGTGAAGGTCATGTGGGCAGATGGACTGTCAATTAGGCTAGTTGGTACTTGTTCATGATGAAAAAAAAAACAAAAACAGCGCAAAGACGACGAACTAGAAAAAGAAGGGAGACAGGACACTCGCTGTCCTGTCTCCCATTTTTTTTTTTCTAGTTCGGCGTCTTTTGCGCCGTTTTTCCATCATGAAGGTCCTGAGTGCCCCATGCTTTAGCTATATATGAGTTCATCTGTTTACAGCCATTAAAATGAATCACACAACACCGTGAGCCGGCCTAGTTGTAATCTATCCATGGCACCGATTGTGCAAAAAAAAAAAACAACAAGAACGAAGAAGGAACGACAAGGACCGTGAATTGTGTGATTCACGGCACCGATGCCATGAATCACACAATCAGGGCTATAGGATCTTTGTCAGCTTGTTCCTTTTGTAATAATAACATTTCTTCCAAGACGAATGCTTTAACTGTGACTTTGTAAATCGGGCATAAGAATCACTTAGAGTGCAACAACTCTGTGTTGCTCAACAATAACGAGTTTTGCTTCGGTTGTTAGCTGATTTGCTAAAAGAATAAGCGCGCCCCTATGACAGCATGCTCTTACCTTCATTCTAAGGGGAAATGCGTTTTAGTTTGTTTTTACCCCAAATTTTACATACAATTGAGCAAACGTTTAAAATGCACGAGATCAGAAATTTCAGAGAACTTACCTTCTGGATGAAAGTGCCTTCAGCTAGCTGGCGTTTTTTAGAGCTGAAAAACACCCTGCACGCTAGCAGCAGTCATCGGCTGGCACAGAGAAGACAAATTACGTGAAATCAGCGCTCTCATGACCCATCAACTGTAATGTGGGGTGTACGGTCAAATCTCTATTATTTGGGAAGCTTTTAGTTTTAGGGCAAATTTAAATACTGTAAAATACAGCCGATCTTGAGAACTCATGCCTTTTAAGAGAAGGAGAAAAGAACATATGGGTCGAAGCACCGGTTAGTAGAATCGCTAATCGCAGCTCTGAAGTTACACTTGGATGACAAAAGTGCAGTGCTTGTTAAATTTTTCCCGTGGGCTAATGGCGTCCCGAATCATGGCGTCTCCGAATCAATGCAACTTCAATGTGTCAGATGTTTATTCCAAGAAATGTCGTTTTCTCCAACGTCGTGAGAATTATAAAGCTAAAACAGTTGAATACGTGTCGGAACCGCTAGTATGCGAGTAGGTTTGGAGCTGCTTTCCTGGCTCATTAAATACTTTTTTTTGCAGGTGGAACATACAAGCTTGGGGCGGAACCAATTGCTGGGCTTCCTTCGTCATGAACAAGCACGAAAGCCCATGCTTTCTCTTCCAGAAATGAGACTTTTATTCGGGGAAGATGAAGAGCGGTACTTGGTCCAGAACAGAGCCACAAACGGTGAGCTTGTCTGCTAGGAGACAAAACATTTTCCCACGAGTTAACCGCGGGTAGATTAAGTTTGTCGAGATAAATCTCAGTTTTCGTGCCGAGAGCACGGAGTGAACATGCACATAATTGCACTGCGAGACAAAACACAGATGCTGCTTGGCGCAGTTGGCGCTGGAGGCGAGAACGCTCTGTGAACATGCATACAGCGAGCGTCTCCTTCTATCATTTTCTGGCGCCACGCGCATTTACTCGTTGCCCCTTTTTCCTTCTCCGCCCAACTCCGCTGGGAAGTATTGAGAAATTAGACGCTTTCACTCCAAGGCCTCTCGACACACTGCTTGACCTTGGCTGAGCCTGAAGATCGAATTGACGCTGCGAGAAAAAAACTGTTATCCGGGTTTGTACCTGGAGTAATTGAACTTTCGCTCTACAATTATGCGGTAGTTCTGATTGTAGACACATATTTTCTGTTTTAACAGGCCCGTTGCTCCCGCTTGTTATAACTTTCATAAGATACGCCGTGCTACAATGGGACCAGATTGAAAAATTAAGCTTGCATAGCTATGCCAGCTAGAAGTACAAGTTTGCGGTTTTGCAGAATTATTGACGGCCAACGTTTTCTCCACAAGTTGTTGACAAATGTGCGCCTAAAAAATCTTTTCGAGGGTTCGTGCATCGCGCAGTGGATCTGGGCAACTTTTGTAGCATGAGCTGAGAGGTCGGGAACGCACGAGAATATATTCAAAGCCAACGGGAACAAAACGCATCCACCCAGATAAAAATGTTGAAGGGTAGCCTAAACTAAACAGGCAGCGGAAAATTAAAAGCCAAAAAACTTAGGTTCAATGCAAAGCTTTGTTTATAAAGAAATAAAGAGATTTCTGCAGGATAGCGCTTGATATATCAACATGTGTAATCACTTAAAAAGGTTGTGCCCTCTGCAAGGCGACACTAGGCAGCGGTCACTCATAGAGAGCACAAAACTTCAGAGGCAAGAGCTACTGTCACTGAATGTGAATTTACAAATTAAATTCGCACTGTTTTGCGTAATATATATTGCGTTAATATTTATTATGACGTGATATGTATTGCTCCAAGTTCTGCTCATTCGGCGACCGTCCAGCGGCTTTAAAACAGGGAGGGCTCTATTTATTGCTCTGTATAATAAAAATATATTTACTGGTCAAACACTGCCGAGGTGTCACAGGTGCCAGAAAGTATATCGTTAACAAATTTTCCTTCGTGCATAATTATTCCCTTTGAAAGAAACCGCCAAAAATCACGATGCTGCCAACAGAGGACGCTGTTCCTCTCTTAATAGCGTGTGGAAACTGTGGAACGCGGCGCCACGCCTCTTTTTCTTTCTTTTTTGTTTGTTTTCGTCAGCTGTGTCGCGTTTGGGGAGCGATAACCCGTTTCGAAGGGCAGAGAGACCATCAGCACCTCCATCAGCATCCTGTTGGGCCGAAGCGTAGACGTTTCGCTAAGAGCAACATGATTCCCTCCAAATCATCATTTGTCACCAGCTACGTAGCGACATGAGCCTGCATTATTTTTGGCTGCCGCCGCAGGTAATGGCACGGCCCTCGATACGCGCTTATCCAGAGCAGTGCCTCTTTTTTCATTTTGTAGGGAAAAGTAATGGAGAAAGGTGCACGCCTATCGGTTGTTTCATTATCGTTGGTCATGAATCAACGCAGTCCCGAGAAAGCTGTGGCCGGGATTCCTATGATAAAGCAAACATGCCTGTATGACACTGATACGACCCATCAAAGGATGAGCGATGAGTCGCCCGACGTAGAGAACGGCAGTCGTGGCACTAGGCTGTCCGGCTGCGCGTATTTCCAAACGCTTCGCTGTACAGAGCACCCACGTGACACGTGTGTTGGCGCGATGGAGAACGGTAATTAAACGTCGTCATTGGCTGCGCCCCAAACCTAAAGCGACCTAAAACATACCAAATCACTACTATTATCAAAACCAACACGTACATTTGAGTTTAGAAAAAAAAATATAGGAAAAAAGGTAAGCATTCAGAAAAAGAAAACAAAAAACTTACGAGTTAAACATGCTGCGGCTCGAACCCAAGCCGTCAGCACCAGTACTCAGTTCTCTACATCGAGGCCACAGAGCTCTATTTTTTTTTCTGTTTAGTGCATGGAAATTTTAGAAAAACAAAAAACTCAGACAAGACAATTAACACACAATATAAACACTAACAGACAGCAAAGGGTAAGCACGTCAGTCCAACAAAGGTCGGCACCATTTTAAAACTCAGGCAAGAAAACGCACGCATCCAAAAGATGCAACCACTCCGGTGGATCACTCTGCGCTGCATAAACGCTCTGTACCAACACCGCCTGTTCCCGAAAAATGCACTTGGTCGGCCTAGGGGGTTCAGCATGCCGATCAGTCATGCGGCACTTCTACAAGCTAAACAATCCTAGGAGAACAACTACGTCAAATGGCACCCGATTCTATTTTCCGTGCCTCTTTATCGCCAGCCATACTTGCGGGACCATAAGAATAATGTTTTAGACCGTGTCAAGCGTATTAGCGTGGCGCCAAATTTTGAAACGTTTTTCTTTGCGCTCCATTCGCAAACGCTTCCAGTTAAAACATGGCTGCGCGAAAAAAGGAATCTCGATCCCTTGTTCAGACAATTTCCGCTTGTGCAACCAACCCCAGACTATTGACCATTGTTTTGTGCTGGGCCGTGACGCGGTGTTGTTCTGGGACGTTTTGCAACGATTGATTGATTGATTGTAGGGTTTAACGTGGCGACGCAGCCGTAGTGGGGGGTTCCGGATTAATTTTGACCACCTGGGGATCTTTAACGTGCGCCGAAATCTCGTACACACGGGCGTTTTTGCTTTTCGCCTCCATCAGAAAAGCGGCCGCCACGGCCGGGAATCGAACCCGCGACCTCGTGCTCAGCAGCGCAACGCCTTAGCCACTGAGCCACCGCGGCGGGTCGTTTTGCAACGGACAATAAAGAAGGACATTGACATCACCCCCTACACCATTCGCTTCTTGCCATTTGAGAACGTTATTCGAGGCCACAGAGCTCGAACGGTGGGCTCCTTTTAGCAGGCGCTCAAAAGAATAGCGCGCGCAGTGACATCATACATGTCACGTGGGTGGTGCTCTGCAGCGAAGCGTTTGGAAACACGCGACCCGGCTTGGGGTTTACAGCACGTTTGGCAACATGACTGTAGCGTAGGCTCAACTACTCGTGATGGCCCATTGTTTACCGTGATTTGCAGCATCTCATAATAGAATGAACCGTTCTTTACTTCTTATGCATCCCATCCTCCCCCCATTCACTTTTACAATCTCGTTTATGTGTCACATGCTTCCGGAGCAAGCGCTCGCTTGTTCCAGTTTATTGCAGAATGCCAATCAAATTTCGGCCGTGGTAGATGATAGAAGGGAAGACGCTCATCCTTGTCCAAAATAGAAATGCTAACGTACTCAGTATCAATGAGGGGCTCCACCGGCACTAGGACAAGTCGAGGCGGGGGTGGGATTAGTACTATACTAATGAAAGAAATGCATTTATTTGTAAGGCAAGTGTCAACCTGAGAATATTGTCACGAAGACAAGGACGATGCAGTTGTCTTGAATGAGAAACACGTTTATTGGAGCGAACTTGTGCTCCCCTAACAACTCAAAAGAATACAGAGGCGGCGAAGCAGCGGTCAACAAAGTGACTTGCACAGGCGAGTGTCGTCGAATCGAATGCCCCGGCGTCCGCACTGCAGGCTTTTTATCTTTCGGCGCGCGTGGTTCTCGAAAACGTCGATTCACATCGAGAACATAGTAGATCCAAGAAGATTATTCTGGGCTGTTCAGGCTAGTTTGGAATGCTCTCCCTATCACAACAGATAACACATGCGGCACAGAAAGGAAGAATGGAACACGCGCTTCCCTTGGCGCAGAGATAACACAGACCGGCGCAGCCGGGCGGTAACAGCAAAACACAAATAAACAAACCCAATGTATGGTTCGCGGCAATATTTATGTCATTTACAATACGATGAAGGGGTTTAGCTACCCATGATTTTGGTTTCAGTAGTATCCCCGGGAAAGTATTCGCGTACCTCACCGCCGGATTGCTTGTTTTTTTGTATTCCTTGCAGGATGCCGAGAGGGCCCGTGTCGGATGCGTGGCGGTGGTTTCATTGCCGGCTTGCCACCTGTAGAAGGCGTTTGATGATTGCTCACAGAGCAGCCGCGAGCCTGGACACTTTTACGACTCTGAGCGGATAATTGTTGCACAAGAAATAAAAGAAATCAAACCTACAGTTATAACTGATTCCAAATTACTGACAAACGAAGTGGCCGAAAAAGAATCTGCATGGCAATACCCACGGGTTGCAAAATGAATTCTAGGAAAGGCCGCAGACTCGGGAGACAGGTGTGGCCTCCTGCATTTATTGCATGAGCGCGAGCCAGGCAGGAACTGCATGCGGATATCTACGTCTAGGGACAACACAAGAAGGTTCTATCACATGCTTGGATGACTGTGCCCATCTAGCTCACACTTGCGTATTCGCGATTTTGTGAGGCCCGCTTGTGTAAGGTTACATTAACAAGCCTTAGATGTAGAATACCCCAGCTTAAATCTTATTTTCATCGCGGCGGTCTCTGCGGTGCTTCAGAAAGATACTCCCGTCTTTGTGATGTCCGGCTAAAGTGAAACAACTCATAATTTTTTCTTGAATTGCACGCTGTTTTCTTTCATTAGGACACATTATCTTGCCGCACGAATTCAATGCCTTGGCTCTACTTTTTCAATGCCTGTCCTCCTTTAGTTCGGGGCGACATTCCTGAAATTTTGCCACAGAAGGGTGGTTGCGGCCATTCAGTGGTTGCGTACATTTTTGATACCAGACGCCTGTCCTGTTAACCTGTTCAAAAATTCGTCGTTTTTACTCTCTCATCGATGACATCAACCTATAATTATTCTCCAATTCTATTATTTAATGCCATGGCTATATCCCCACTTCGAATTCTACTGGCTGATTTTATAGGGCTATAAGGTGGGCGTGCTAGCCCAAAAAGCTATCCCGTTTCTTGGCCAATCTCCCACGTGGTTATGTGCCATCAGTGAAGGAGCAGCAACAACAACGACCACTGGGTGCGGTGACGGGAACACCCATAGGAAACGCCCAATGGTGGTGTTCCATCTTGAAGTCGCGTGGCACAGCTCCCGTTCCACGCCAGGCACCGCTGATGATGATAGGGTGCTATATGCAGATGGTGATGCCCCCACTACAGAATAAAACAACGGCTACCCAGGTGCCTAGCGCACACAAGAGGAGCTAGGGAAGAGCTAGGGAATTCAAATAAGAGTGATCTCATACTCATGTATCAAACTGCATGCACAGTCAGTGCAGCGATTTCACTCTCAGGAGACATTGTTCCACTTATTTCTGTAACCCTAACACCGAATGGAAAGTGTTTTTTTAGAAAAACTAACAAGAAATCAAACCCGTATAGCTTAGCATTGAAAACTCATTGGCTACGGAGGCACGACTTCAGTGTGCTTGTGATACGTGTTGAACATGCGACTGCTGTAGGCGATGTTATTGTTCAATTGGTTGCGGTGGCTGCTGAGTTGTGCAGTCCGGGACGCTTTGTTTGATAATTGTTCCCTGATGTCTCTCCGATGTGACAACAGCGTTAATTGGTTGAGCCAACCATATGGTTTTTATGCCGCTTTGTTATGATGGCGACTGCACTTCCTCTATGTGACTGTAGCTACTTTATCGCATAAAACTGCAAACGAACGCACTTACGTGTTTAAGCCGCAGCCCCACAACCTTCCCTGCTCGCTGCTCTGCTAGTGGCGCGTGCTGGCAAGGGACACAAATTTCCTGATGGTTACGTCCCGATTATGAAAGTTTTGACATTAATTTCAACGGTAAGGCCAACCAATGTTCCCAATACGACGTCCCACGGCACGCGAGAGTTCCTGATGCAGCGACCGCATCCTAACCAGCACTTTGGTTTCACCCTTTTATTTCTGAATGGCGAGGTGGCGCGTCCGGTTCGGCCACCACCTCAAAACCTTTGAGCCCGTTGGTGGAGAAAAACTCCGAAAATTAAAATAGGTGATTGCCCAACACACTCAGACAGCTAAGAGGCGCCGCTTGTAGATAGGATACAATCTCTGTCATGTGGTCTCTTCCTGCGGGGGTCGGCGACGGCTGCTCTAAAGCACGAGCATCGATTAAATACATTGAAACTTCTGAAACCAGTTACGCTTCGCATTTAGTCGTCATTTACAACCAGCAAAGGGTCAGTGAAATATTCTTCTTTGGAGGTAGCCTGGTTCATTTCAGCCGACCACACCGTCCGCCAAAGCAAATCCCACCAATGATGGTACCCCTGGGTACAACTTTGGCTATTGCGTTTTAATTAAAATGTGGCGGAAGGCAAACAACCTATTTGCATCAGATAAACTAGCTGAAGCTCATATTCACGCCGAAAGTTTTCTGCGCTTACGCAAACTAACCAAATGCAGTGACATCTTACTGACCCCTCTATATACCTGAGAAAGATGCGCCGGGAACCACGAACTTGGTTTTCGTACAAATAAAAAGCTTCTTTGGTGTTCGAGTCATTCCATAGGGAGTGATTTGATTAGGATGTTACCTTCTGTTCTATCTTGCAAACATCATCTGGATTTAGATTTAAATGTACTTCTGTTGAGAGTTCAAACGTTGTAGTTGTGTCTAAGAAAAACATTTTTTAGCCGAAGCAGTAAAACTGGCTAAACTTATCCCATAAAGAGTACAGCAACAAAATAAAACGATGGTTCCTTAATGTTGGGGTATAACCTTCTAAAATACCATTGCTGGTTTGGCAGTCTCGCTCACAGGAGGAAATGTCAGAGAGTAATAGCTGCTGTTAACTGGGCGGCATAACGACAATCAGTGATAAACAACTAGCAATACGTTTGAGTAAGTTACTTGGCCAACTGTCGCGGGCCATGTGAATTGCATGATATCAGTGAAATTTGAAGCATTACTGGCGCAGCGTGAAATTGTTTGGAGGGGAGGAGGCAAGCATTGGGTAGAACATTGTGAACCTCATGCACAGGTGTCAATTGACGTCATGCTCACGACGCTCGTCGTCTTTCATGGCAGGCACGCTCCTTTGTCTTGGCTCACGCTTGAAGCCAGCGTACATGAGAGGTCGGCGCCACATTTCGCACCACAGCCAAAACGCTTCTGTTCCGTGCAAAGCAATTCTTTCTCCCCTCCCTGGCAACTAGACGTGAAATTGGACAGATATGCCTCTTCCACAAACTTTATTATCACTTCCATCACCTCCGCACTTCTCTCCTGCTTGCACAATCGCGTTTCTCACGCCGTCTGTTCAATTCCATGAGCGTCCAACGATTGCATGGTTCATCTAACGCATTCCATGTGTCATTCCTACCTAACCCCTGGACTCTTCTCACCCATGTGAATAAAACTCAACATACCTGGTGTCAACTCAAAGCAAACTCTCCCTCAATTCTGCCTCCTTCAACTCGCACTTGCCCACATCAGTGGCCGTTATTCACATATGGCCCACGTTTTTACGGACGGTTCATCTACACCTCACAGTAGGGCATCGGGGCGTCTACGTTTCGTCAACCGGTCAAGCTCGGTCCTACTGCCTTGAACATGCAACGTCATCCACGTCAGCGGAGCTTCATGCAATTAAGGAAGCCCTCCGCAACGTTTTGTCAGCCGTCAGCAGAATGGGCTATATTCACGTATTCGACGACAGCGCTGCAAACCCTACGGTACGCCAGTTGCTTCAGCCTTCACGACCATGTATCCCGCGACGTCACCTACCTGCACCATCTAGCCTACGTCGCTGGGCATCGTGTGACCTTGCAATGGATACCCGCACATTGTGGCATTCTCGGCAACGAGATAGCAGATGAGGCGGGCCGCAGAGGGCTGCAACTGCGCAATGTAAGGAAAATTTTCTTTTCAAAGCACGAGGCTGCAGTGTAGCGAAGCAGTTCGCCTTAGTGGAACGAAACCGCCTCTGGTCTTTCCCCGAAACTCATCACTCCTTTCTGTATCATATAGACTCTGACCTGAGAGTGAGGATCCCAGAGCGAATACCATGTCGACTTAAGACACTGTACCATCGGTTGCGCCTCAACGCAGCAATTACAAACTCGTACCGACATCGCCTAGGTCAAACCACAAACCCTTACTGTGGTTTGACAGAAACTGTTGAGCACATTTATTAGAGTGTCCGGCGTAGAACCAGGAAAGGAACCACCTCGCCAAGAAGATCGAGTGCCTCAACAACGGACTTTTATTATTGAAAGGTCTTCTTGGACCATGGTCATCTCCATCATCCCAGCGAGAAGCGTTAGATGCACTGTTTGATTATTTACACGACATCGGCGTCGCAGAGATAATGTAGAACTATGCGTCGTCATCCTGTGAGACCAACGGGACTTTTACGTGACCCACGTGATCCAAATTGGGCTCGCTCTCCGTGCTGTCGCTTTGCGCTCGGTTGGCGTCTGATGCTTGTCCGCACGATATTTTGCGTGTGCGTAACTTTTTATCGTAATAATCGGCTTAAAATCACATATACTAGCTCAAGGCGTGAGTTAAAGTATAGTTTTGGATGTTGCCACGGAAGATACATTGCCGGCGTCGCCCCATTCCTTGCGAAGCCGGCCCTGTGCGGAGCGCGAAGTGTCGGAGCTAGGCGGCAGCTTCAGTATTAAGCAATCTTTCGAACAAAGGGAACAGCTAGCTGCTAGTAACCGACAGCAGTGAAAATGCAAGACCAAACCTAATTCAAGGCCTTCGGGGCTGTCGGCTTTGGGAGAAGACATTACGATTCCCGGTAATCATATGTAAGGTAAAACAGTTTTTACAACCTTGCCGAAGGATAGAAAGTATTGTATCACATCACTTTACGTTGTCATGGCATGACAGTATGCCGAGATGCACTATGGGCCGCAAAAACTGTAGGTTGAGTCCCAAGTAACCCACTGCTTGTACAGGCGCGTGCTGGTTTTATACCGGGCTTCTAACCAGTATAGAGGTTTATTGAAAAAAAAAAAAAAAACGAGTGACGTCTGCGATAAAATTTAGTAACATGTTTGTTCAGACGTGGAGGGATACTTCGGTACATTTCCCACAGCCATATCTCCGCAATATTTAGATATGCGTTATAGGAAAACTGCACTCAAGAGGACGAGGGGAAGGAGGAGGAAAAAACTTTATTTAACAGTAAAATCGATTTGATTAGTGGGCCGGGTCCTCAGTCCAGGACCAGAGAGCAAGAGTAATTTTTCTCATTTCATAGAACGCCGTCCCGAGTTGACCAGGATTTGTTCTTTACGCCTGGAAGGGTTGGAAAACAATGAAGAGCTGCTGGGAAATATTCATCGCTTTCGAATTGTTATACTGGAACCCGGCACGTATTCTATTTATTGTATTTGTTAGCGAGTATAGGAAGCCTTCGACACCGTAATCATGTCATAACTGTTTGTGTTGAGACTCAATTTTTTATGATAATGATGGTTACGCCATTCCAGTACTTTTTTCGGCGGGCTTCACCAATCACGGAGTGGTCGCCCAGTCTCTCAACAGCATCTCCTTCGCGAAGCCACAGCTCCTTGGCGTGCAGAGGCCTGTGGCTGCGTAAAAAATTGTGAATAAATCCAAAGTCTACAAACACAAAACGTAAGGCGACTGAAAATTTCCAATTCCACGACCACTACATGTGTAAGATTGATTTTATTTTTCTGTTCGCGCAAAGTGCTTTTAGTCGCTACCCTTTAGACAATATTTACTGAGTTACTGAGAAACAGGGTGGCGGTACGCTACTCCAACCCAGATGCCAGGCCCGTCCGACAGTACATCAAAGAGTCAATAGGTTTTTTTGTGCAGATACAGAAACTTCTGGTACTTGGACCATGGCCGCCTCCCTCCGCTTAGCGCGAAATCTTGTCCGCGCAATTCGAATTCTTCCAGGACATTGGTGGGCCACGAAATTGTAGTCGTCCTTTCATCTCAAGAACCTTTGAACTCAATGTCCTGAAGAAGGACGCAATTTTATTTTTTTTCTCTACTAATACTCTACTCTCCTTCACTACACCTACTACCTTTTTCCCTTTCCTCCTTTCCCTGCAAAGTAGCATGCCGGCGAACTGATGTCGGCAAACTTCTCTGCATTTTCCTCTTGAATAAAGAATTTCTCTCTCTCTCTCTCTCTCTCTCTCTCTCTCTCTCTCTCTCTCTCTTCAGCCATCTAAGCGTGAGGGGCTACCCACAATTGAAGCATTTTTGGTACTGAAAAAATACTGAAATCACCCCACTGCCCCAAGAAGGGCTGCAGTTTTAGTGGTTGTTATTGAGTGTACACATCATCATTTACGTGTGTTTTGTTTGTCATCCTGTCAAAGAAGGCAATAAAGAAAAAAAATGAGCCAGTTTGCCCTAGTGTTAAATGTAAAAAATAAGGCTGGTTTTCGGGCACGGAAAAGCACTCATTTGATTTGACGGTAAGTATCTTTAACGTTTTCACCTCCTTTTACCAAGTAGTGAATTTAGTCGCAGTATTTTCTGCTATCTTTCCAGCATACAATTGCTACTACACTGTACATTTTTTGTACGTTGCTTGGTGTTTTGAACTGAAAGACTTTGACGAATATAGGACGAACGGTGGTTTGGAGTCGAAATTATTATATACGTATTTGTAGCTTTGTTTGTACTAAAATAGTAGTTAACTTTTCCGGATATTGCTAGGTGCTTTGTTGGCAAAATGTAGAAGTTAATCTCCACAACCGTTCAATAACGCCAGAGCGTTATTGGGCATATGGAAAAGTGAACCTTCCGACTCAGGAAGACAATAAACCAGCGATCGGACGAGAGTCTGGTTGAGTGACCACTCACCATAAGTACAACCAGACCTCAATACCCATAAAAACAATATCAAGACAGGCTTTTCATCAAGCGCTGGTCCAGAAATGGGTCATTACGCCACTAAAGCGATGTAGAAAAGCACAAAAGTTCTTCCCTTGGCGGTCCGAATCTGGCTAGTTACACCTGCATGAATTCAACTGATTACTATGTTAGGTTCACTGGATGAAAAGGCCCACATGAAGGAGCTGAGTATTGTCACAAAAACGGTGACGATAAAGAGGAAATTGCTGCTGCTGCCCCCTGGCCGCATCCAGACAGTGACGCTCACCAGCACGCATGCTGCTGGCCACAAAACAACGAGGCGGTACCGCTGTCTTGTTTCCGCTTCCTACGCTACCACACTAATGCCTCCTGTTGCAACAGGCCAAGTACTATGACGGCGCAGCGGTCGTGTGGAGGTAATATGCGCCGGCTGATAGTATAACAGCATGCCTATCGCTATACTTATTAGAGATCCGGTAGGATGCTTCCTGTTCATAGCCACGGGGTGGCTTTGAAAATACTCCCGATAACACGCGAAAACACGAAAATTTAGGTGCTATGTCAAAGAAGGTTTCCCTGCCAAACAGAAATCTTCGCTTTCTTCAAGACGAGTTTGTGAGCATGTCAAATGCTGAAGCTTGTTCAAGCTTCCTATTGTATTTTCTGTTGTGCGGACTAGAATTAACTATTTCACGCGACCTGAATTCCATACAGGAAGGTAATCGAACAACGAAGGTAGGCAGCGCTGAATGTGAACTCAGATAGAGCGAAAAATGTTTGCAAGTCGGTTATAGGGCATCATTACATTCCAATAATGCGCACGAAAAACACATAAGCGGAATGAGGGCAAGTTTGTGTGATTTTTAACGCGAAACGTTCTTCAACTATTCCTGGTGGCAGTGACCGGCGGTGGCAGTGAAGCCTCATCAGCCGACCCACTCAAACCGCCAGCACAACGGACGCCTGAACTGAGAGAGAACGAAGGGAAAATACGCAAGTGGTTCCAAGTCTCACATTATGAAAAATCGCAAGTCCCAGTGATCGCTCCTGATCGCCTAATCCCACAAGGAAGGTAGAGTCAGAAGTCATAATCACTGCCTTTGTGGTTTTCTCGCAGGAAAGGTTATGGAATCCAGGAAAACTGTTTATTAAAGAGGTCGCCATCGTACACTACGCTGTGGGCACTACCAAAGAGGAAATTTTCCGCAGAACACGACCTTTCAATAAGCTGTAATGGACATGGAAGAAGGCAGGAAAGGTTACATCAAGGGTCAGTGAGTCTGCTAGCAATGCCGAAACACAAGACAATGAGGCAAGGGTATGTGGATCAGGTAGCCGCTCTCAAACACACCCTGTCTGGCGCGCAATTGAAAATTATGAGTTTCATGAGTGCCTGGTGGAAATCGTTGATTTGTACCTCTCACATTCGGGACTCGCAACTGCCCGGCAGTGTACCAGAATATTTAAAGCGAAAGCTTTCTTAGTGGAACCTATGGCGTCCTGTGAAAAAAAAAACTAATGTATTTATGCATAGACCGGTTGGTTGACCGAAACAATCAAGTAAGATAGCGGGACACACTGCGCGTGCGGGAAACTGGGCATCCATTGTACCAAAACGGTTGCATGAAAATCGCGAGAAAAGGGACGGTTCTACAATAAGACAATACACACATCGACCATAAACTAGGAGTACAATAGTATGCCTTCATCGCATAAACCATGTATCAGTATACACTTAGATTGTTCGTAGATGCGTGTACCTAGCCCTCGAAAACCGCCGCATGGGTTTGTTCCTCGATTGTGATTTGGGCATTTGAAGGTTTGACGATCGACTGGACGCACTTTCAGCAAAGGTGTAACGCACTTTTAGAGAAAGCTTTGACAAATTTTGACGCAGGTTTGATGATGGGAAGATTTCGCGCTCCTCTCAAGTTTGTTTAGGAAGGAATGGTAGGAATTTTTTTCTGCCTGCCCTTGTGTCTCGATTTCTGTGCGTGCTGTTGAAACGCAATGATTCATGCCACGTAGCTTTCTAATTAGAAGTCTCTAGTACTAAAACAGGCATTCGGACTTTCTTTCTTCATAGTGTGTTGTCCTCCATAACTGCGAAGCAGTGCGCTGTTTTTGTGTCCCTGTAGAAAGACCATAATGTGTTTTATTACTCGTAATGGCCAGCTTGTAACCAGTATTTGCGAATTCCCATTTGTCACAGTTATCACACAAAAAGCAAGAGTTTCTGAGAGGGTATGCTTTCAAAGATGACAATGGCGACGCAATGAAAAGCATGCAGCGGATAATAAAAGTTACATGGAGTTAACCCCATGCCAAGTGTTATTCAAGATATGCCAACGTGGAAGCTGAAATTCTAGGGGCAACAGAGCTCAGTACACCTCCACCGTATGGGACCCTTCCCAAACCTAACTCGCCATCACCGTCTAAGCATCGCGAAAGCGAGCAGCTAGCGTCGTTCTGTCGAATTATTGCCGACACGTCAGCGTAACAACGATGAAAACATTTCTCCACCTTCCTGCTCTTTCACTGCGGCGAAAATCTTATCGCCTCAGCTTATTTCATAGAATTTTCTACCACAACCCCATTCCGAAACAAAGACTTTTCACTCTCCCTTCGTACATATCTTCTCGATCTGACCACATGCATAAAGTAGGCGCGCCGACAAGCCGTACTACATTCGGGTACAAGTTAAAAACGGCAACAGAAGTTGCCGCTGAGCCTCATAACCGCAGTAGGATGTTATGTCGCGCGGCGCAAGTAGCGCGTTACTGGGAATATTTTGAACATGGCCCGAGTCCTTTCCGTGATTTTGTTCGATTTAATATGCTTATAAACGACTGAAGCAACGACAAACAAATAACGTGAAAAAAGGCATACGATATCAGGCATTCATAGCAATCTTCTTTCAAAACGTGCGCGCCCGTTGTCATCCGGGTCCGTCGCTTAGGGGGAGTGATACCGTGCATAATCTATTGCTGTTCTTAACTTGTTCTCGAGTATAACACGTATCACGATAGCTTCATTCGTACTGCCAACAATGACTGGAACCAGCTTGCTGCCTCCATCGGTGATATACCCAATCCTGCTAGTTGCCAGATTGCTGTACGAAATGCCCTTAATTGACAATGCGCCCATTTTTCTGTATCTATTGGTACCTTTGTACCACTCGTTTCTGTAAAGCCTCCGGGACTTGAAAGTACTGTAATTAAATGAAAAATAAATACGACGCGCAAAACGACACTGAAGGGGAAGAGAGATACAACTAACCGGACGACGTAATAAATTCCGACTTCCCAAAGGAGGGAGGTGATATTGGGGGAGAAAACTTACGAAATATTCTCAGAATGGCAGAGCTCTTTTAATATGTCACTAGTTTTGGTACAACCTGGCTAGCCAAGTCACCGTCGTACTCCTTGCTAATTCAGTTCTCGTATGTCATGTCTGATTTCTGACGCGAAGTTCCTGCAGTTTTTTTGACGCCCTGTATCTCAGAAAAGCATATTTGATTTTACAAAATGCCGTATCCTATGAGCATACCTTTTAGTCGAGAGCTAGTCTAGTAAATATTAGAAGCACAAAACATTCGCTCTTTGACTATCAAGTGGGGAAAAGCACGACAAAACTTAGTCGCAAGCCTTTTGGCATACCTGTACAGCGCTCTTCTGGCCGGGAACTGGACGAAGGCGTAGAAGTAGTCCACGTCGAGCGAGACGAGGTTCGCCGTGGCGTCTGTTCGCCGCGCCTGCATGAGCTCGTAGACGACACGGCAGACGCCCGACGAGAGCGTGCATACGACCAGGTCGCATTCTGCCAGCAGGAGCAGGTCCTTGGCCAGCGACAGCAGCGACGACACCGAATAGCGCCGGCGTTCGTTCCTGGCGACTTTGGACGCCGCTTCGTCGCCCAAGAAAGAGTAGTTGTGAAACCTGCAGGTAGAGACCAAGTCAATGCAAAGCTAAACCAAAAGTCCGCTGAAATTTCACTTCATGCACGTGGTGCCGATGTTCCAAAAACAGATTTTAGTGGCGAAGCCTCTTAGGAGCTGGGGCTGTTGGCGTCTCCTGTCGTTGTCGTAACCGTCGTCTCATGTAGTCACGATGCTAAAACAACGGGAAACTCGTTCACGCCTCATGATAGAACGTAACGCTTACAAAAAAAAAAAACACCGGGACACTCGTTTACGCCTCGCGCTAGAGAGCTTCGTGCTTCAAAGACAAACGACTTTTACAGCAAAGCTGTATGCCTCTACCCCCCGACGGTTTCATCTCAGCTGGCAAAAACGCCGAGGCGCCAAGAATACACTTATACACTACATGCTTCGCCCCTAACCAGGTTGCACGTTAGTGGAGATGGCCCGAGATTTTTTTCTGTTACCTGCTTGCTTCTATGGAAATGTCACTAGCCAAAAGGCAATAATACTAATAACGGTAATGTTCAATAATATTAACCTTTCAATCATTTAGGTGCAAAACTCAATAAAGGCACCGACACAAAATGAACGGCAACGAGCGGGAGAATAACTGAGATTTTGTGTGATTATCTAGTTTGGTTATATTGAGTTTTCTGGTCTAGTCATCTCACACATCGCGTTTCGATTTGACAGCGAAAAAAACAAAATATTTGAATGTATTTTTTAACCTGTCATACCTTGGTGGTACGTACGGCAAGGGTCTTTATTGTATGAGCCCGTCAAAGAAAGTAGAAGTCGTCTGCCACCCCGGCCATGTAAGTATTTCTTAGTTCTCCGCCCCCACCCCTTACGCTATTTTCCTCTCTTCTCGCTCCATTTATAATGAGTTCCAAATTGTTTCTTAAAAGCAATTATTTTCCCGCCTTCACACTGCTGACACGCCCTTTGTTGGAACACCGCGAATCTTTTTACATAGGTTTTGTTTCTTGTCCTCCTGAGAACAGCACGAGCTCCAGCTCTGTTCTTTTTGTGTTTGCTTTTATCTCGCCTTTCTGCGACATTTTTAAGACGCTTTTTTTTCATTGCTTTGTTAAGAACCAGCCAACGCAAATTGTGATTAAAAGCATGCCGGTATTCTAGGTTATGCGCTTACATTATGAGCAAAATGTGCCTGGCGGGTTTTTTGTGGTCAATATTGCTTGCACGTATCACTAATGCCAGCTGTTTTAAGATCGGAACGGTTCAGTGGTCAGCTATTCATTCACGTTGTTCTGGCGGCTAAATCCCGTTGCAGACAGATAAACAGACAGACTAATATGTTGCATTAAGGTAGCCTAGGAAAGGCGATCGCCTTCCAAATTTGGTTCAGCGGGGCTTGAAAAGCAGGTTCACAATGAGTAACCAACGATGAGCTTATTCAGCCGCACAACAAGGGACGGCGACGGCGTTCGTTAGGGTTAACGGCGTCTGCTCACCTATGTTCGCGTACGCAATATGCAGTGCGATTAAGTGGCCAAAATGCATAGTAGTGCCCTTGTGGGTACAAGCACGGCACTTCTTGTATCTACCAAACGCCATCTACCGCTTTGCTTGGAACGCTCCATCTACTCTTTGTTCGAGCTGGTAAAACCACTCCGATGTTCTGTTCCAACAGGTGAGGGGTAGAATGGGGGGTTTCGACGCGAGCGGCTGGGTTCGAACCCCAGATGTGGTAATATTTTTACATCGTAGCTGTTTAGCAAATCGCAATTTTTCGTGTCCGCAGTTACAAATACTAAGAAATTGCCAAGCGCACGCACGTGAGCGCCTGCAGGTGAGCCGCGGCATCGCGGCGACCGCCCCGTAGTTAACAAAATAAAAAAGGCCTAGAGCACATGTGTGCGTGTCTCGCGATGGCCGCCCAGCGTCCCCTGCGGACATTTGTCAAGCCAAGCATACCAACTTAGGCACATTGGCCAAGACTGCGGCGACCGGCCGGCAGTTAAAGAAGCCAAGAAAATGCCGAGCGCCCATATGTGCGTGCCTTGCGGCAACCACCCAGCGTCCCCTGCGCACGTTTGTCAAGCCAAGCATACCCACTTACACTTATAGCAACTATGATGGAGTAAAGGTATTTGAGGCAGCCAAGAAGAGGCAAATCGGCTGCAATAGTGAACTTAAACCTTCGTGATGGTCGGGAAGGTTGCCTACAGCTTCGCTACCTTCATGTCTTGCGTATTAGTGTGAGCTTCCTTCATTTGTGACCCACAAGCACTATTTTTCAATGGGAAATGCGTTACTTTTACGCGTTCTTTTCGCTATAAGGGTGCTTTTGTATCTTTTGGCTGGTTTAGGGGTGGTGCGCGGCATAGCAAGATGTTGAATTTGTGATTCTGCATCGCACCAGAAGTGCCGGTTCTGTACCTATTTCGGAAGGGAATCCCGTTCATACGATAATTCTATCTAGAGCTGCAGCGAAAAAGAAAAAGAAACGAGAGAAAAAACCAAATGAGACACAACTAGCGCTGGCCCTACCCATTTATTGAAAGGAAAACATGAGATCGCGTGTGGACTGTTACTTTGGCAATTAATAGAAAGACGTTGCAATTTACAACAATAAGATAAATAACATTCATACCGGCTGACATGGGTAATCTAACCATACAGTTTTCGGAAATATATTGGGATAATTATTATCAATCAGAAAAAAAAAACCATCAGCGGTTACCAATTCGACCAAGCCTAAATCTTTCAGTTCAAGTTTTTATGACATTACATCATTTCAAAATAAACTGGTCTAAAAGTCTAGAGAGTTCTGTGACACTCAATTGATATTGCCGCAAAACATACCATCCGGTTTGTTTATTTGTGTGTTTTGTTTTCTATTGGCTGCGAGACAATATAACCGAACGCGAAAAATTCCTCTGTGCTGAAGTATCAAGTTCAGAAAAAAGGTGCCTGTGGGTTACGCGCAGTTGAAAGCCGCCATTCAGAGGACAGAGACCTCTTATAACTAATTATTCAAAAAGGGAACGCACTCTTTCAATGTAATTGATCAGATAAGAATCAAAATAGGGGTTGTAGGGGATGAATATTGCTGTTGCAGAACAATTAACCCGGTTTTCTGGAATAACACCAAAGCAAGGAAACGCTGAGTGGAGTAAAAAAATGGTGCCAATGTGTTTTAGAGAATACCTTCAATAAGAGAAAATTGAAGGCTTCTGATACGATCAAAACTTCTGACTGGGCGCACTTCCTTCAAAACGTATGGCAGCGTGTGTATGGCACAACACGGCGATATCCAGGGAGAGAGGTTATTGGCCTAGGCGAAAATAGGATGATCGTTTCACAAAGTCGGAGTTTGACTTCGGGGCACTTGCGTTAGGTCACTGGAATATTTTCCGCACTAATGAAAAATTTACAGAAACAATTTAATTTGGTTTCATTTCAAGTCCTAAGTAATTTTATTTGAACGCTTTCGGGGGAATGCTCTAGTATAAAAGAATAGCAACTTTAGATGTACTGAACTGGGCTACTGAGCTCTTGGTCGATTCACAGCCACGTCTGCTGTTTTTGTGTAGAGTACAGAACATGCCAACCAAAGGACAGGTGTCGCCTCAGTGCGTAAAATCTCGGTAGGACGGTTTACAGACATCTTTATAATCGATTCCAGGCCGCGGCGGCCGCTTTTCTCATGGAGGCGAAAAGCAAAAAGGATTTGGGCGCAGGTGTACGAGATTTGGGCGCACGTTAAAGATCTCCAGGTGGTCAAAATTAATCCGGAGCCCTCTACTACGGCGCGCCTCACCGCCTGCGTTGCGTCGGCGCGTTAAACCACACAATCAATCAATCAATCAATCAATCAATCAATCAATCAATCAATCAATCAATCAATCAATCAATCAATCAATCAATCAATCAATCAATCAATCAATCAATCAATCAATCAATCAATCAATCAATCAATCAATCAATGTAATCCCTGAGCTATCCAAGCTACAAAGGCAGTGTGAGGTGGTTTGCAACAGCCTCAGTGATTAATCTATAATTTTTCACGGCTATTTCGTACATTTTTATTTTATTCTTCTGCTCAAGCTACCTGATACACGCCGCGTGCCACTATCAGAGCGTTAAAATTAACGACAGATAAATGATCGGGTGCCAAAAAAACACATGCGTTAGGGATGCACAGTAGCAAAGCAGGATGGAATTACAATGAACGAAAAATTCTAAATTAACTAGAAGTCAGGGTGAAATCACTTACGCATTTCATTTGCGCAGTTTACGGGATATTAAAAAAACAAGCAAAGAATAAACACATTTTTTATAACTGTGAGGCTTGCGTAAGTTTCCACGAGACTAATTTTTTGCAGTCCCTTCGGGAACCGTGCAGGTACTGCTTTGCAGTAATTTTAAAACACAGCTTGGTGCCACTACATAGCCGTTGCAGAACGTGATCATGCGTGGTGTTTTGTACCAGCTTGAAAACAAAATGCGGATAGCCCTATGCGAACTATAAAAAGAAAGTCAATCATAACACTGCATTGCCTGTGCTCTATGTACATCATAAAGCCAAAGTTCAAAATCGATAAGAAATGAGACCTCGTTCGATTTTCAAAAAAAGAACCGAGATAAACAGAACAAATTACGTCGCTGGAATAACAATTTGACTGAGATAAAACAAGCAACCCAATGAGATAATAGGTTTCCACAGTCGTAGTTACATGAAGGAGTGTGGAAGAGGCAGAAGGAGCCAGAGTAAGGTACATTCGTGGGGAAGAGGCGGATTAAAATCACAGGTTCACGGCTGAATTGGCCATTCGCTCGAGGTGCAGTTCCCATAAATATCAGCTGGTAATTATTATGATGAGCAAGAACAAAGTCGATGATATCCTTGCTCTATGAGGACATGAAGATAACGTGAAACCGTGAGTGTGCTGTCTAGTAGCGTTTGAAACACTGTGGGGCAATCGCAATAGTTCCTAAGGTGGTCGTCAAGTACACCTGTAGTTTGTATTTATTAGATCTACAGAAAAATGCAATAGAACGTGATTTAAGGTAAATGACAAGTGATGACAAGGTAAATGACCTGTCGCCGCATGATGGACCAAAAAGAATATTTCACTACTAATTACGTTCATAGTGTGACATCCATTGCTCTAAAATTCTGCTCTCTTGTTCCCCTGTGAAATCCTCTTTTTCGACAACCATTCCGTTGCTCGGATTGTTCACGTTGATCCAGCCCACCAGAAGCTTCCCAAACTCCAAACTATATTTTAATCTGCGGACGCAGATTTTACAGTACTCCAGGAAAATAATTTTATTTGCGCATTATACATGTCTACTATTCTTCTTTTTACGGGTGTTTATGACCTGACGCAATCGTTTCATGAGTTTGTAGAACTAAGCGGTTTTCCACCATAAATTAGTGCCAGGAGTACGTAGGGATGGTCGTAAACGCAGCCCACTGCTAAATTTTAATGTCCTTATCTGAATGCACACCATCGCGTAATATTTTTACGTGTGATTTCTTTCCCGTGAATTACATCAGCAGTACACCTTGTATGAATTTTCCGTTGAAACGGAAAGCAAGTACTAAAGATCATCTCTAGTTCTAGATGGCGTTTGCTGAAAAACTTCTTATATGGGTGTTAGGGCTATTGCTCCTCCAAATGTTTTGTCAACGCCATCTAGGGGACCTGTGACCGTATGCTCAACACGCTATTTTCGCATTTATTCTAGAGGAGTGGGGCTGTTTCTTGAATAAAAAATTACACCATCTTCCCGTAGGGGAACCCCGAGTTGTATGCAAAGCAGCCATGGGGTCGATTCAAGTGCCCATTAGTTTTTAGTTCGTCGTTTCCGTTAGGTTGACGTACGTAGCTTCCGTTATATTTACCGTTTTGTTTCCATAGTAACTACCACACTTTTCACTTACCGGAACTACGAAACGGGAAATGGCGTTGACCTCATGGCTGTTTCGCATACTACTCAGGGTTCCCCTCCAGGAAGATGGTGTAATGTTATTGGGGGGGGGGGGTGTTAGAGTGGAGAGGCATTAAAAAGAGAGAGAGATAGAGCGAGAGATAGAGAGAGAGACGTTGTACGTCGTATGAGTTTGTCTTTATTTAGGCATTATCATCATCATGTTCAACGTAGGTGACGTCGAGGTTGGCGTTCCGCTTTGATTATGACCGCCTTACGGTCTGTGAAATGTAAAGTCAAGGGCTGTTGTAGTAGATGAACCCTAAAGTTGCTGAAGATGAGATCGATGCACGTTCCCCGGATGGTTGTGGGCCGCCGAGACTCGCCGACGCACGCAGCCGCCGACGACAATGAAACGTCGAAGGCGCGTGAAGCGTGCTCGTCTCGGGCCGGCCCAGGAAGACACCGGCACCACAGTCGCTCCAGGAGCCATTAAAGGGTAAGACACCACCGCGCCTTCAGCAAGCCGAGCATGCGCAGTGGGGGTGTGGACGGCGCAACAACAAGGGAGGGACAGAGCCCCGACCATGAGATGCTTCGCATCTAAAAGTGTTTGATAACGTGCAAAGCAGATGCACTCGATTGATTGCTGAAATGTAATGCATTGGCACGTACTCGTTTGTAAGTGAGCCTTATTTTACAAAATATACGAACATATGGTGTAACTTACGTGCTTGCTTATTTTACTTCTGCGATTAACTTGCGCGTATTCAAGCGAGAGTAGGTAGGGGTGTCTGCAGCCACTAAGTGGTTCGCATCACCGTTCTTAGGGTTTTGAGTAACGTTGACCTTGCTTGAGCCCATATTGCTTTGAGCCATCATGAGTGTACATCTGGACAAGTCTTACCTGAGCTGATTTATCTGGAACAATTCAAGCTTCCTTCTTTTCTTTTCCTTCTTTCCCTTCTCTCCCCCTCCTGTCACTTGTGCAACCCCAAAAACCTAATATCGCAGCATTTGCATTCGCTGAATTACGCGCAGCCGTCACCAATTGCAAACGGCACACAAAACCAGCACCGATATGATTAAAGACTTTCATTTAAGGAACCTTCCGGACTCCGCTTTTAAGATTCTTCTAAATTTAATCAACGAAGCATGGCGCACAAGCTGTATTCTCCAGAGTGGGTGACTTCCAGGAGCCCCATCCCCAAACCCGGCTAATCATTTGAACTGAACAGTCTTCATCCAATTTCCCTTACGTCCTGTGTTGGAAAGATGGAGCGTGTGGTCCTGCATTAACTGGGAGTATGGCATGTGTACAATTTCTTTACTGGTTGTGATTGGGTTCCCCGCTCACAGGGCAACACAGTATGCAGTGCTGCGCATATCCAACAAGAGGTGCACGCGTATCCGAGTGCAGGCCAACTTAGAGCAATCGGCATTGTAGACTTCCAAAAATAATTGCATGCGGTTTCCCACTCTGCGATTTGTGAGCAAATCAAGTACTTACACTTGGCTCCCGACTTTATCACACCATTCATAATTTTCTGACCACACGACTTCACTCTCTGGTGTTAGAAGACTACCGTCTATCCCCCTATACTCCTATACTCCTATACTCCCTACAAGACGCGTTACTTGGGGGTCCGTCATTTCCCCTAAATGTAGTTCACGGTTGTGATGGGAGACTTTAAAGCAAAGGCTGGTAAGAAGTAAATGGGACAAGGGTTAGTGGGGAACTTCGGTATAGACAATCGAACAGTCGAGGATATACACTGCTGGGATTTGCAGAGAAATAACCTAAGCTGAATGAACCCCTTCTTCTACAAACGAAATAATAGGAAATGGAGAAGGAAAAGTTCTGATGGTACAACCGAAAACGAAATGGACTTTATTTAAGTGACAACCCGGGTATCGTGCAAGACGCAGAGGTTCCAAGTAAGATTCGGAACAGCGATCACAGGATGGTCAGATGCAAGCTGAGGCTATATCTCAAAAGAGGAAGAACGAAACTCGTGAAGACTAAGAAACTCCGCATGGAATTAGTCAGAGCCAGATCGCAGAAGTTTAAAATAACTCCTCAAAACAAATTCTCCTTTCGAACGAGCAGAACGAGCAGAACATACGCGTTACCGCTTACCGCCTTACCAGGGGAAACCACTCAGAATACAATCTAAACTTCGATATCTCACTAGTAACTGAAGAGGAAGTTGGAAAGGCTCTCAAAGGCATGAAAATTGGAAAAGATGCAGGTGATGACGGCATAACCGTAGATTTTTTGAAGGAGGGGGGAGATATTGCACTGGAAAAGCTTGCTGTACTATTTTCCGAATGCTTCAAGAATAAAAAAGTGCCCATAGCCTGAATAAAAACCAACATTATTCTTATACATAAGTAGGGAGATCCCAAAGACCTCAAGAGTTACAGACTCAGCCTACTGTCACCCTACTCATAGACTCATCAGCCTGCCACAAATGCCTAATCGGGATTTGTCACCGATGTATCCAGTGACCATTGACGCCGTCGGAGTGCAACATTTAATTCACAATCCTGAATTATCCTCTTGTTGTGGTGGGGAAGGAATGAACCCAAACTTCCTAAAAATTCCTGAAGTGTTTTCATCAATTTTAATGTTTTCACAATCTATTCAGTGTTCTACTTTGCCGCTTGACTGGTAAGTGGGTAAGGTTGTCCCTTCGCACAAGTCGGGTAACACAGAGTCTCCTCTCAATTACGGGCCGATTTCCCTAATCAGTGTTTCTTGTAAGCTTTTAGAACATATAATTTACTCAAATCATGTCTCATTCCTGGAATCTAACCTTTTTTTCACTCCCTTCCAGCACGGATTCCGAAAACGTTACTCATGCGAAACCAAGATTCTTTATTTCACCAATGGCATAGCATAAGCTCCGGATCGTGGCTCACTCGTAGACTGCATTTTTCTTGACTTTCAAAAAGCTTTCGACACAGTGCCTCACCAATTACTTTTTCTAAAAATTAGTACGGTAAGCATCGATCTAAACATAGTTAATGGATTGAATGCCTTTGACTAATCGCACTCAGTTTGTAACAACTAAGGACTGTGACTCACCTCTTTCTGAAGTAACATCTGGCGTCCCGCAAGATTCCGTTCTAGGCTCTTTACTTTTCCTGATATATATTAACGACCTCCCCGACAGTATCAAGTCCTCTATAAGGCTATTTGCCAATGATTGCGTCCTTTACCACGAAATAACGAACGAATGAGATAACACACTCCTACAGCCCGACCACCAGTCTGTCTCAACCTGGTGCAATAAATGGCTTATGACTCTCAACTGTTACAAATCTAAATGCATAACAATAACCCGGATATCTTTTTCTACCGCCTGTACTTATACAATTAACGCAGTTCCCCTTCAGCATGTCTCTTCATATAAGTACCTCTGCGTTTACATTACCAATAACCTATCTTGGCACATACACGTTGCCTACATTTGTAATATATTGCTAATCGAACGCTGGGCTACTTGCGGCGCAACTGTTCTCCTGCTCCGGTGTCCGCAAAATTCTACTATACCGGCTACTAATTCACCCAAAACGCTTCCGCAGTATGGGATTCCCTGCTGCACACACTAATCACCTCGATAGAATCCGTTCAGAACCGTTCAGCTTGTTTTATTTGTTCTAATTACTCCGGTACTGCAAGCGTCCCCCAAATGAAATCTAACCTTGAACTGCCAGATGGAACTGTCTGGAGGAAATTGGCGCGACCCCATCTTTTTCATAAGATATACTTTCACAACTCATCAATGAGGCGAGGCCTTATTTCAGAGCCACCATACCACTCATCACGCATTGATCACGAGCATAAGGTTGCCATTCCTTTGTGCCCTACGAAATTATTTTCAGCGCCTTTTTACCCAGAACCGCCTTTTTACCCAGAACCAGAACCCTCTTCCATCGTAAACATTCAAGACCCTTCATTGTTTAAAAATGCCATTACTCCGCACTTTTTGTAACCATCTGCAGTGTTCGTTTTCTGTCGTGTTTTGCTGGCGTGTTTTCTTTTTACATATCAGTTCGTTTTGTAGTTCATTTCTGTTTTTGTTCTTTTTGCTTCTTCCTTTTTTTCTTTTTCCTCATCTTTTATTCTCTTTTTTTCTTTGTTTGCTGTAAAATACTGTTACCCATTAACTGCTTAACGCCCTTTGGGTTTTGAGGGTATTCCAATAAAAATAAATAAGTTGTTTATAAGCTATTTACCAAAGTTATAGTTAGCCGCATAGGTGACAGCCTGGATTCCCATCAACCAGTAGGGCAGGCTGGGTGTGAGAAAGTGTACTCAACAGGCTGGGTTTAGGAAAGGGTACTCAACGATGAATAACATCTGTGTCGTCAACTAAGTGATATAAAAATCCACAGAGCACACTAAACCCCTTTACATGGCATTTATAGATTACGAGAAAGCGTTTGATTCACTGCTCACCACAGCCGTTTTAAAATCACTAAAAACCACAGAATAAAGAACACCTACAGAACACTTCTAAATGACATATATAAGGAACGGACGACCAGGATAACCCCCAACAAGCAAAAGATGTATTTTCGTTACAAAAGGGAGCAAGACAGGTCGATACCGTCTCTCCAAAACTATTCACAGCGTGTCTGGAGGGGTATTTATAAAGCTTGACATGGAAAACATAGGATTCAGGATAAACGGGGAATACTAGAGCCATTTCAGGTTTGCGGACGGCATAGTCTTGCTAAGTGAGACTGCAGAACACATGGAAACAATGCTTGAGGAACTACATTCAGAAAGAATGCAATGGTGCTAAAAATAAATATGAATAAATCAAAAGTGATGAGGAATAAGCATGCCAAGAACGTCTTCTTCAGCTTCAAAAATGAAACGCTGAAAAGTAACAGAATATAACTATGTCCGACCGGTCCGACAGGTGGCTATTGCTGGTTCCAACCACGAAAGAGGCATATGGCGCAGAATAGGTATCGGCAGGGGAACACTCGGCAAGCATTCCGAAATAACGAAAAGTCAGCTACCTGTGTCACTAAAAATAAAAATCTAGAACCAGTGCATTCTGCCGGTGACGACATACGGAGATGAAACTTGGCGCCCTACTAAACAACTAGAAAGCAAACGTAGGTAGGCTCAATGGGCGTTGGAACGAATAATGCAAAGAGAGGAAATGAGCTCTCTGGATCAGAGAACAAATTAGTGTACACGATATCATAGTTCAAATAAAGAAAAAAAAAACCTGGGCTGGTAGTGAGACGAATTGACAACAGGCGGACAATTATGGTAACAATGGATACCAAGTGATGGGTATAGAGGAAGGAGAAAGCCAATAACACGGTACAAGAATGAAATAGTGAACTTCGGAGGTAAACTGTGGACTCGTGTAGCGCAGGACAGGAGCGGTTGGGGGTCAGTGTGGTAGGCCTTTGTCCTGCAGTGGACCTGAACAGGCGGATGATGCTGCTGATGATGATGATGACGACTTGGCTCCCTGCCTCGTCTGCTTCATTCTATTCCCAATCTCTCCTTTGAACTCTACAGCGGCGATATAATACTTAGAAGGTTTAGGGAAGCCCAGCATGGACTTGAGCAGTCTGATGATGGTAATGATGACGACTTGGCTCCCTGCCTCGTCTGCTTTATTCTCCTTCGAATCTCTCCTTTGGACTCCACACAGACATTATCATACTTAGATGTTTTATGGAAGCGCAGCTGTAATCTCCGACACCCTTCATGCGGGCATTGATGCTGTCGTGCGTAACGTTGGGTCAAACGTTGGTCTTACGTCACCTCCACATGATTCTGAGTGTCTCATGGTGTCTGACGAACGTGTCCGGGCTAAAGCTAACGACCAGCATTCTCAAGTAGAACTCATGATTGATGCCACCTCTCTTCTCGGTAAGTCCTGGCTGCGCGTCCTCGGCCTCTATTGGAGGATGATTAGAACGTCATCGCACAGGTCTTAACTTAAGTGCCTCCTCCAGCCAGCCATCTGTCTGGCTCTAGGAGTCCTTAGTTTCCCCCCTTTGGCTATGTTAGAGAAGGCTTAGCCATTCGCATCCCTGTCAGATAAAAGTGATCCTCATGATGGTGGCACAAAACACTCCTCGCCAGCTGATTTGGCGGGGCCTTTCTCTTTCTCCTTACTTAATTAGGGTGTATCTTTCTTCCATTACAGCCAATACATTACGGGGAAATCCCCTTGGTATCCTCTCCCTCGCATAGCAGTTTCCACCATTCCAATCAACTTATCCGCAACCTCACACCAAGGACGAGGTCAAGCTCGAGTATGCACTCCTCGCTACGGCAATGCTGATCTAGAAACAGTGACGTACACCAATTCCTCCTCCGCCCAGGGCGCCGCGGGGCCACAGTAGCCGCTCCTCCTGCCCAGTCACCCTTGCAGAAAGGGTACTCGGGGGTTCCTCTACCCTGTTTCTCGAGGCGCAGGCAATCGCCGACGCAGTCTTATCCTTAATCACTCCTGGTAACCACGTGATCCTTAGAGGCAGTCAGGATGCTCGCTGCTTGTCCAAGCAGCCCTTGCTTCCCCTTGATACGCCTGCGTGCACTCCACACTCATCTGGCCAAATACGCTGGTACTAGCTACGTGCTGGACGGGGTTCCTGGCCGCGCAGGTGTTCCGAGCAACGAGCTTTATTTAACGGGCTCATGCACAGAGACCGTTCCTGTACCACCAAAGTATAGCGGGTAAATTAAATAGGTTGAAATTGGATATACGGATTTCAAATCGAAAACAAATGTAAAAAAGGTAAGTACACAAGATAATTACACAGAAGGAAGCTGGCCCATCAGCTCTCCCGGGCTTCGTCCGAAACTGAAGAGTCGGAGACGCCCTGGCAAATGTCTATCCACACGCCCACGCAGGAATGGCATGACCGTCTATTTCGCCATCAGGCTTTGCGAGAGTTAATCAGAGATAAGCAGACTCTTCCTTCTAACCGTTACCCCGACGCAGATGGTTGTCTCATCAGGCAAGTGCAACCGCACAATCTTCCTACCCCACACATACAATGTCGTCTAAAAGGCCGTCGCAGCCGTGCGTGGTGCTCCCAGTTATACACCTTTCCCAACACAGCGCATGTTCTTTGGGACTGTTATGGTTCGCACCCATCACGTCTAACTCATCCCAAATCCCTTTCTCCCCCTCTGAGTTCTCTTTCAAGACATGCTGGCGCCACCGTAGGGAGCCTACCGGCGGAACGGAGGCGAGCTTTTGTGGCCAACATTCTTCAGGTGCTCCCATCTGCATAGCTAGCTTTTTTCAGGTTTTTTTATCTGATCTGATCCCAGAACCCCGGACATTCGGCATTCTTTGTCTAAGTAAAGTTTATCAACAACAACAGCACATTGGCAATTCCGCGTGAAGTGTTCGTCAGTGTCTGAGGTAGCGCTTATGATCTAACCCCTGGCATTCGTTCAACCATTAGACCACACTGGAGAGAATTGGTCACGACACGCTGCTGCTAGTGCCAGGAATCGGTTTTCGGCCTTCAATGCACCCGCAGTTGTGGCACCGTGTCAGAACAGCAGAGATGATGCAGTTTCTGCTGGCTGTTGTAGATAAACGGAACAATATGTGTCATACCTGTCTCTCAGTTCCCTAAAGACAGCTGGTTCATCGGTTGCCACGAAAACCCTCCTTGGGACCTGGGGGCCTGTTGACGCAAAGAATTCCTCAGCGTGCTCCATGTACTCTTCCGTCTCGTGGAAGGATGCTTCGCTTTCTTTGTCCGTGCGACGAATGTGGAGGCTGCGTGTTCAAAAAATGTGGGCCAACGTAATTAGCAGAGGAATGTCAATGCTTTAAAAAATTGCAAGGCAAGACTATATATGCCGACGGAGCGCGAGCTGAAATATAAGTAGTGGTGCAGTTGTATAGTACTAACCATTTAGGCCTGGCCATTCGTCTTAGGCTGTTGAACTTAGTAAGCTGCCCCACGTTATCGTTTGATCGTATTCTAAAACGGAACGGCATGACATTAAAGAATCCACAAAATAACCACGCGGTATCATGAGGACACAGAAAGAGGCACATATAATACAAGACGCGGTGCAGGTAGGAATACAGTGAACTGGGCGAGTTGGTATTGATCCACAATACAACTGCGTGATAACACGAGGACACAGAAAGCGGGTCATATAATGCAGGACGCGGCGCAGTTGGACTGGGTCAGTTGGTATTTACCCATAATATGACTGCACGATAACACGAGGACACTGATATAATACAGGACGCGGCGCAGTTATACTGGGCGAGTTGGTATTGATCCATAATATATCTGCGCGGTAACACGAGGAGACAGAAAGAGGTGCATATAATACAGGACGCCCAGTTTACTCTGCTCCTTAGGTTAAAGAATCATCGAGAATTTACCTTTTCTCCCCTTTTGTTGACATTGTGGCCAAACACTAAAATGGGTAACACTGCGCATATATAACACTGGGTTTGGGATGGCGTCAAAGTTAGTGGCACAGTTCCGGCTGACGATTTATTAGCTTCCTTGTTTTAGAACCTAATGTGTAGGATTATAGAATTTAGGGAGCATGAGCACTAACAGTCCATGCGAACTATCGATAGTGCCGAGACACATCGGTAGTTTCCCAATTGCCGATAATTCATGCTACCCTGAATTCTTTTGGAGTATTTGAATAGTTGTTACCCTTGTATGGTTGCACCCGCGTTCTCGCGCTCATGTTCGGCAGCCTAAAGATATGCTCCCGGGTGGTTGCGTTTATGTGCAGTCAACTAGCTCAGTTGACGCTGTTACCACCATTTTATGTGCTCTCGTTCGAGTTTTCACTGCAGATTGTACACATGCTTAAAAGCTACCATGTGATGTTTCCATGAATAGTTTTGTATATGACGGTACGCGGATAAACATGCAAAATAGAAATAGTGACTAAAATGTGTTCGTGCCATTCAAATGTAGGAATTAATTCTTAGGCAAGATGCTCTTTCTTTTTCATACATTCATTTAGACGTAAGCATTAACCACAGCTAGTTTTACATTTTAATGCACAGTTTTAAGGCTGAAAAACTCCTATGCAGCGTTATATGATACCCACGAGCCTTAAATTCAGGTTCAAATGCAATGTATAGAGAAAGATTCTTCTTCAGTAAGATGACATTCCGTTCGACCTGCAATCGGTTTTGGTCACGTGATGTCAAGTTTAGATAGACAATTATTTGTTCACAAAGGAACGTTCACTATTATAACCAATAAGACATCGATTTGGATTAAAGTACTGATAGTATTATAGAAAGAATTTCCGTCACTAGCCCCAGCGCTTACGAGACGGGGAATGCAACACCAGTGTGCCAACAAAATAGGTTTGTTGTCATGTAGTTTAGCGCTCATGGACTACAAATAAGTGAAGCATGCCCCGCACGCTTATGCTACTGGATATCTAAAACTTAAGTTTCATGGCTGCTGCAGTGGTCACCTAGATGCCTTTGGCCAACAGCCTTCTTCCAGCGTGAGAGCGACAGTTAGAGTAGTACTTTTTCACGCTTCAGACAAACTTGAGAAAATAAGCGCACCTTTCACAGAACACCATTCGCCCCGAGCAGTAGGGTTTTAAACGCTACATTATGGATAATTAATATGTTATTGTTGATATTCCTGTCCCAGCATTCCTGTTGAGTCGTGTTTAAGAGACAGCGCTTATGAAGCGACCAAAAAAGTCCTGGAGCTTTCCCTGCCTTCTAGTGGCAGCCTAAGAGTCAACTGCAGGTCGGCCGTCTCCTAATGAAGAGGCTGCAGCATGGCGGCCCGGATTACGGCTCTCAAAACAATAATTTAGCCAGCCGTATAGATAAAAGAAGGGAAATCATACCCGTCTAGATAAAATGAAAGTTTAAAAGGTTTAAAGTGTAAAACTGCTTTCAGCTTAACGCAAGAGTAGGTTCCGACATTGAGAAGAAAACAAATGTAGGAAAAGAACTTCGGCGTTTAAAGCTCACACTTACAATCTTGACACTCAGATCGGAGAATCAATTTTCGGTCGTATTAAATTCTCTGGCGCGGGACAGCAGACTCAGGTAATTACCATCCTTTCAGTACAAACACAAGAGATCGGCTTGGAAGTGGCAACTGCGGCGAGAGCCTAATCCAAGCATAGCTGGGGTGGAGTCTGGGGTCAATTTAATGAGATGCGTATACGGCAAGCAGGTATCGGGGGCGAGAGAAAGACGCTGGGTGCATACAAAACTTAGCCGTGTCATCCCCCGGTCTTCCCACCCATAGGATTTAAATTTTACCGAAAGCAAACAGCTCTAATAAGACACTAAAAGCAATGATTAAGTTTTATTCAGGTATAAGTAGCATCTTTTTTCAGAATACATTTTCAAAAATGGCGAAAAAATTAGTAAAATAAAAGTCAGATTAAAATGCAGTGTTGCAATGTTTTTTGCAGCGTTACATCACTGCAAGTATGCAAGTATGCACCACTTCTGCTTTCGCGACAAAGAGTTGGGTGGCAGTAGTTAATTATAAGTAATTAAAGTTAGCAAAGTACCTAAATAAATAAATAAATAAATAAATAAATAAATAATAAATTAATACGGGAATAAAGTTGACTAACCCTACTATTGGAGACCGAAAGGATAGCTTCCTCTTTGTCTCGGCGACGAGCTCCGTGAGCTCTTCGGAGGGGCGCATGATGTAGGCCATGAGCTGGCCGAACCACCACCCGTACGGGTCGCTGTGCAGGTCCACCAGCGCTTCGCCCACGTCTCGAGGGATCTCAAGTAGAGCTGCTCGGTTCGGTGACACTGCGCTTGCAGCAACACATTGCATTTGACGATGAAGTATTGGTATGCCTGGAATGGTGTATTTTGTCACTTTCAGCTCCTGGGCTAGCAAGCATGAGCACGAGACCCACTACCCCCCTCCAGTGGTCGAGTGTGCATGCGCATCTCTAAATACCCAAAGCCCATCAATAAGCTCCTGCCCTTCAACAGCGTTCTCTGCTTATTAGTAATTGAAGCTCCAGCCACTGTGGCTGCCGTAAGACCTGCCATACAAAATGGTGGTGTCACACACCCGTTCGTTCTTTAAACTTGCCCTAAAGCATTACCTTTTACAGGAAAGAGGCTGCGTTTTACTTAATGTCATGCGTGAACATGGAGTTTGGTGGACTCACGAACGCTTGCCTGACCCGAAGCGGTGGGCAGACAAGCAATTCCGTCAGTATATACTCTATACTCATCGTACCTCGGGGTTGACAGAATCAGGAGTTCGTGGGTTTATTGCTCAGTGCGACTCAGTTACACAGGAGGATCGTGGAGAAGTACACGAACACGCCGACTCACAGTTTTCTCCGGGCCATGTCGAGTGTGATGCCGACCTGCCCGTGGCTTCAGGGCAGGCGAAGCTGAGCGGCAGAAATGCCCGCTGCCAGCCGGACGGCGCGTAGTGCCAGGGCTCCGAGTCGACCAGCACGGGTCGGCCCAAGGCTAGTCCGCGTGCCAGGCACCAGAGGACATCGTGAATGGCGGAAGAGAAGCCGTACGGGTTGTGCAGTCGGCAAATCAAGGCCTGAGAACAGTTGCCCTCGTTCTGGTTGCGCTCGATGGAGCGCCGAACCTGCGCACGTGACTTTCTCTCCTTACATTTTTTATACTCTTGCCCCGTTTAAATTACTGCACCTGTTAGAGAAAAAGAATGGCTGACGATTGCTATACTCCCTAATACGGAATTTGTGCGCAGCGCGAACTGCAGTGTTCTCGGTCACGGCGCATATCTGCTGCGTCTCCGGAAGCGAGCGTGCACTGCCAGCAACAACCCGTCGTGGATAACGTGGTGTCACAAGAGAGGCGCATAAGGAACAGGTTTAGGTGGTTATCTCTAGCAATTCTGCCGTCTCAAAACAGTCAGCGCTGGGAACAGGAGGCTCGTTGATTAGCACTGGCATTTTACCACTGAATAGGACACGTGCGCGAACGCACTGCGGCACGCGCTTCTGTGCCGTTATCTCTCAGCGCGGCACCGCCGCCGAGCATGTTGTTGCAAATTGTGTTTGAACTTCTCGCGCAAATGTCACGTGGTTTGGATGAGCCACAAAACTAGGAGGAGAGATAGGAGCTACTTTACTAAGAAAGAAGGTAGCAACAGGGAAGACGCCGAAGGTACTGTGTACATGCATCACGCAGCGCGTGCTGGGCTTCTGTGGCGCGGCCTCGGCATACTGCGCTTCCCTCTCACACTTTTCGCCACACTTTCTTCCTGCGTTTTCTTTCGGTCTTCGGTGTTTCCTTCGCTCGGTTACGATGCCGACAAAGCCGCCAAACCGCAGTGGCGGACGCTTAAGGGCTGCGCACTAAACCACTGAACAAATTACGGGGCACATTACCAGTCCTTAGGATGCAGTAATCGTGCGTCGCATGCCTGGAGGGGATGAAAGCATCGAGAAAAAAAGAAATTGCTGGAGGTAGGCGGAGGTAGTAGATACGAATATATCGCGCTAATTTCAGTAATTTTTCCGCTTTGTTTGGGGTTGCTGAGGCTTGCTGACGGCACACACATTGCAAAAGTCTGAGCCAGTTTCTATCATGGAGCTGTGAGAGTAGGAACGGCGCCCAGCCTCGGAGGCTTCGCCCATGACGACAAACACATTCCATCAGTTTGAATCTCTTGTGCTGAAGTGTAAAACTACGCCAACCAGAAAAAAAGCAACTCAGGCCTTTACGCATCACGTGCAGCCACAACGAAAAAAAAAAAAACAAGTAGGACAAATAGAAAGTGATTGCAGTGATTTTATTACTACTCTTATTCCGGAACGGCTATACGCTCTTCAGTTATAACTTGAACGCCAGGAGTACTGTTCCCAATGTTTCTGAGCTGAGGGGTTCCTCCTAAAGCAATATCTTAATGAAACATGCCTTCCGTTTTATTTGAAATAACAATGTATTTGTTGTCGGTTATGCTACCTTCCGCCAAGAGAGAAATTCTCTTCGGGGATTCGTTGGAGTTCCTAATGCGTGCTACGTCCCTACCATATGTCTACGACGCTGAAGCAGTGTTGTGTACGCTCAACCATAAAAATTCCTTTTTATGGAAATACAATGTGTGGCCCCCAAATACTGGCGAAACACACTAGAAATAACGACTAATTGTAAGCAGTATCACAGTTTGTATACTCCAAAACGTTTACTTTAACCACGATGTCTATCCTATCGTAATATCAAGCCATACTCTTCACATGGAAACTTCAGATTACGTCAGGTGCAGTGGCGTTACTCGGTAGTCTCTTGTTTATTTAAAAAAGATTATTTCCCTACCATACGCACCCTCAAGAAATTAACAATAAATCTAATTTATCTGTTGTTAATAATACGATCTCCGACGACGCAGTCAGTTCGGAGGTGATGCATGGCATACCAGATCACAAACCAATACAGTAATGGATGTTACTACCCACAGATGCCCACATAAAAAAGAGAGAATGTCGATACAGGGAGGAATACTCTCCGATGGCTTGTACATTTTTAGAGTACTCGCTACCACTGTGTTCTTCCCATTTCATCAAGTCATACAGAAGAAAGCTGTTCAGCTTTAAGAAGGTTTTTGAACAATGTACACCAACCTATGTTCTCGTGAAAACCAAAACAACGCGAAAGAAGAACCTTTGTAGGTCACGCCGTGTTACAAATTCAGCTCAAAATTGCCGCATTGAGGAAACCTGCAAATAGGCTTTGCGCGGATATTAGCTACGCGAATATTATCTACCATTCGGATTGCCCAAAACAGGCAATCCAGAAAGCAAAACGAAAACCGCCATACGGCAGAGTTAAATAGTTTTTTCAAGATCAGTAGTGAGTCATGCAAAGCGAGAGGAAACGGATTAACTGCCCCGTAGTATCACAGGGACGCACGAAACGCGTGACATTCATCGCGAAAGCACAATGCTTCATACAAACCATGTTTTTCAGCTTGAACAGAGCCTCACGCTTCCGTTTCAGCAAGCCAGTCTCGTGGGCCATGGTTGCAACTTCCGTTGCCAGATGGCGCAAGCGTTCCCGAATGGCCACTGATATGGCGGCCACGCTTCGGGTAACTATCTTCGGCTCCTCGGTGGCCCACGGCCGCGCGAAGATGGAAGGTCAAGAAGCGGCCCAGTTCCCGTGTGGCCAGCTGGATGTGGTTGTAGAGAGCCACGGTGCTGTTGAAGCCCTGAAGCGGCCTCCCAGCGCGAACTTCGCACTGCTGATCAGGCCCTCCGGGGTGGGCGTTGGCTCGGCCAGGCGGCGTAAGCGAGCCCTGGATGCGATAATACATAGCCCTTCTAATCTCAAACCGGGTATGCGTAATCTTGTTAGTCATCGCACACGTTGAGAGTGAGAGGGAGATAGAGAGAAAGAGAAGGAGAGATAAGGCGGTCTTAATTGCAACTGGTGATGTCTGTCGAGCAAGAATGCCCAACATGCTATGCAAGGTGAATGCGGAAAGGGTTTTCCTATTAATGGTGGTGGTGGTGGTGATGATGATGATGATGGAAATGATGATGATAATTTTGATAATAATGTGCACGCATGCTTGTAGTTTTCTTTAGAGTATCTAACCAATATTTGCGCGACATAGGTAAGCCATAAGATGTTCTGGCGCGTGAGAAGCGTGTGAAAACTGGGGTGCGTTTTACCCACGGAACAAGAATATATATCGGAGGAGAATGGACCGATTACGACGGCTGCGGGTGAGGAACCCAACAATGTCACAAGGAAAGCCAACGCGGGCAAAGAAGATTTGTCAAGCTCTGCAACCTAGGCCAAGCGCTTGCGACGTTATCTGGCCGTCCTAGGAAGCCTCGTTTCCTCTCATATCTTGTTCTTACTCCGTGGTTTTACTCCAATCTAGGCTTGTGTGCGCGAAACGAAACATGCTTGTTTTTAATTTGCGATTGATGAATACTTCCTGATTAATTACCTGAATAAAACTTGGAAGGAATAGAGTTTTATTTTAGCGGACAAACATCGGGCGGTCCGTTTCCCTCCCATAGACAGCAGATGAGAATTCTAATATTTACTACTTCACCGGGAACTACGTATTAATAGAAAATAGATGAAACTCGGCGTAATGTTAGAGCAGTTCTAGCGAGTGATTTTGTTCAATTCGTTTCTGAATAGTTTCGGTAAAGCAAGAGTCACACCCTTTTCGTGTAACCATACTCCCCTGCGTAGACGGCCATGTCTTGAACGGAGGAGGTAACACCACAGCGTTTGCAACTTCACTGTGAAATAATTATGACAAGCACTTGACGCTCGGTGTAAAAGTAAAGTAATACTAGCGGCCAATTGTAGTGTAATATTTCCCAACATATGTACAGTCTTTGTCAAAATTTTGTGGGCCACGGCGACCATGGCCGGAGCAGGCGCGAGGCCGAGCAGGGGCGCTGTGCTTGCCGTAGTCGCCTGGTTGCGCGGCTAAAGAGAGCGAGGGGAACTTTTGCTCTTGCTTTTGTGGTGTGTCCGGCGCGACAAGTGCTGCGCAAAGTTCCTGCGCTGAAGCGAAGTGCGCCTACTCTGAGAAACGGGCCCTGCTGCACTTATCGCGGCAGCCATACAACGAAAGGAAGCGCGAAAGTTCCCCTCACTCTCTTTAGCCGCGTAACCAGCCGACAGCGGCAAGAGAAGCGCCCCTGCTCGGCCGCGCGCCTGCTCCGGCCACGGTCGCCGTGGCCCACTAAATTTTGACAAAGACTGTACATTAACTAGAGTGCCGCAGAGCATTTGCGTGAAATTAGAGACGAAATATTTTCGCGTCGATACAACGCGTAGACGGACGGACAAGAACCACCGTCGGCGGATAGCCCTTGTTGGTGGCTCGGTGCTCGGGTGTCTGTGCATTCATGTGCACGGCCGACAGATCAGCAACGGGGAGTGAGAGAATGGGCGCCGCACTGATGTGAGAAAAAGACGATACACGCAGAGGGCAACCAATACAGAGGGAGACAAAGCAAGCCTGTGGAGTCCGAAAGAGATGAGGAGAGCATTGAAGTCGCTCTTCGATACGGCGCAAAGAAGAAAAATTTTTCGAAGCCGTCTACTCAATGTGAAAGCTGTCGGAAGTGCAGAGCAGTGATTCGCCATAACGGGCTGCACCACCGTTATCCGCTCACTGCTGCTACCCAATGCATTTCAAATTTCCCTCCTTTGCAGTGCTCGCGCGTCCCCTGCCTGAGCAGCGTCAGCGGGAGTTTTGTACTTTTGGCGCTTGCTTTAATTTCGTATGCTGGAGCTGTTCTGCGGCATTTTTAACGCGCCATTTTGTTCTTGCGCGGCTGGAGCCTTTCTGCGGCATTTCGAACGCGCCATTTCTATCTTGCGTGACCAACACCAATCAAACGAGCGTTCCTAACTAAATGAACGCGGGGGCTGCCGGTTATATACACAGATTTTGCGTGAAATGTAGCTGAAGGTTTTCTTTGCGCTAAATAACAGGGGAATGTATGACGAGCGCCAGCGGTTCACGAGGTTCGAACGGTTATGACTATTTAAACCGCGTGGTTTTCTAAGCCTCAGCGTGACTCCCTGACGCCGGTGCAGAAAGCTCTACTTGGGGCCCGCTATCTCGCTGCGCCGCCTGATTCCGGCAGTCGCATCGACCGTTAGCGAGCTAAGACGACAAGGCGAGCCCATAAAGTGCTCTGAACTTAATATTACCGCACGGATGAATTGACAATGAGCAAGACAAGCAAGATGCAGGTGAAGTTTCTCTGTGATGCAAATGAACGAAATTGGGCGTGCACGCACGCATTTAGGAGTCAACATCAGATAATCCTACTTTTTTTCTCTGTTTTGTTACGTTGTCTATGACGGTGATTCTTGTCGATTAAAAGTATTGTTCTGACTTTTATTCGAACTTTGCGCGCGATTTTCTTCATTTTGTTTTGTGACATTTACAAGAATGCTTGTCTTAATTAGGAAAAGAGTTATACTACTGCATTTCTCATTGGTTTAGCGTTATAGACTGTTTGCTTTCCCAGATAGGCATGTATGGATGCATGCGTATGTCATTGTCGACCGCCACCCAACGCAGCATGCCGTAACATCAGAGAGGTGACCTGTTTGGTGGCGTCAAGACTGTGTATGATTAATGATCCGTTTAGACGGGGATGGAACGAACACATGCGCCACTCACGGATACACACGCATACACAAATATCTTTATCTGCTCAAATCTTTCTGGCGCGGACTTATAAACTATAGGCAGACGAAAAGGTGTGTATACGCCCAGGGAGGCGCTCCATTGCTGTCGCTGGCACATGAAAGCCAGAAAGCGTTAATGACGGTTTAGAAGTCCTCAGTTGTCAAGCCAAAATATTCCACCATTTGTTACCCGGACTGGCACTGCCAACGCCGGCTCAAAGGTCGACAAAAATAATCGACGGCGCAACAATCGTATAGCTGTAGTTAACGCTGAGTGAAAATGCTCCAACGCAGACGGCGCATATGCGATGTCATCGAACATATCCCACTCTGAACACATACGAGATTATGCCGGCCGACTTAAAGGAGCCATGAAGACAAAATACAAGTTGGGTTTATTAGAAACACTGCTTAGTCCCCATAACAATGATACCAATATCATCGCAATCTTCGAACAAATAACGGGCATATTAAAGAAAACGTGTGAAGCAGTCGTGAACCCCTAGCCAATTTCTCGCAACTTTTTTATGACGTCAGGGAACCTTGTCTGTGCGATTGGCGGCCGCCTAACTGACCTGTCGCGACGACACATGACTGGCCGTCGGTAATGGGGCCTCTATTTCCATTTGACCGCATCACTTGAATGCTAACGTGAAGTTAACGCACTGAAAATCGTTTTATTGTTGGCCCGTATCATTCTTGCTCATAACACGTCACTGTGGCGCAAAATTTGAAAGTTATTAAATACTTCTTGCTTTTTTTTTGTTAAAAATACATCTTTTGTGGCTGTAATGGAGCTGAGTGAGATAGTGAATCCTAGTTCTTTCAACTTAAACGAAGTTGTACATTCTCCTCATGGCTCCTTTAAGTGCAGGAATAAGCGCTGGTATTTGGTTACCGCCGGAGAGGCCATTTTATCTGGTAATTTTGTCTGAAGTGTTACGGAAGTTTAGACAACAGGCAATGATGTGTGGCAGCGTATGCTCGGATGCTGGGTGGTGACCATGCCTCCGGCGAGATATCGCTTTGAGGTACAGTTTTAGTAAAACATGACGTGCTTTTCATACTAGGAACACTCTCTAAAAAGACACAGATGAAAGATTATACATACGCAAAACTACGCGCCTTAATTACGGCACTATTGCCACATGGCAAGGTGCATGCGGGATATCCAGAGTGGGTTTAAAAACATATTTGTTGTTGCGAGTAAAAATTGCTCCGGAAGCCGATATCTCTCATCCTTACATTGACGTCACCGCTAGATAAATATACTCAAACTACGTTTGAGAAAACGTTTGTTCGTGCAGGATCCTGACTTACCAGACCGAAGGCTCCTGCTCCAAGGGTAAGATTCCGTACATTTCCAGTGGTATCCTGTTGAGCCGCCTCTCCAGGAGGGGCTTGAGACCAGCGCTGTTGTTCCAGATCCAAAGTGTCGACGCGAACACGAGAGGTCAGCAACAGCCCAAGTAGCAGCAGGAGTGTTGGAACCGGGAGCGGTGCCTTCCGCCATCGCTGCGTTCTCCGCATCGTTGCCCACTGGACAGCGCATCCGGCGCCAAAACGAGCCCCTGCCTACTCGCCGTTTTGTCGCTAGCATCCTGCCTCCTGCTTTGGGCGGCTGGCCGGAAAGAGGAGCACCCGTCCACTCGGTGACCATTTTTGTGTCGCTTGTCGCCGCTTTTGTGACTTTGCGCACCTCCTGCATTGTGCCATCTCTTCCTGGACTCTTTTTGCCCGCTATTAAGGCACTCTTGTCACTCGCCCAGGCAGTCGGTTTCCTGCTCTAAATAGGTAGCCGACCGCTTTGGGAATGGTAGTCTTTATCTAACCTATCGTTACGGTGGTGTGAAAACATAATTTTGTTTAGGTATTTATTTATTTATTAAAACATTCTCATCTGTTTCTTTTAGATGAAAAGCGCTGAAACAGGTCTGGGTTACTTCATGGCAGGATTGAGAAACGGGGTATCAGACGGCATAGTCGAAGAGACAAGCACGTGCGCTTACTAGCAACCAAACAACCTTATTGGTTAAGGGCGCCATCTTTACAAGCGGGGTGAACCCAACGGAACAAGAAAGAAGGTGAAAAGGGAGGGTACAGCAGGAATCCAGGTCTAACACTACACAGAGGCAGATAAAAAAAGGCACGTGTGGTTTTTGAAAAATTTATATTCTCTTTGTCGTGGAGCAAGACCTTCAGAACAAAAACACATTCATCGCCACACTGTATACGGAAAAAACCCGCATAGATCTCACGTGACCTTTGATCTCTCCAGCGACCTAAGATAGTTTTTTTTTTTAAAACAACGATGAGCAGCTGCATTTATGACGTGAGCAGGAAGGCGAGCAGCAAGAAGCTAGCTCGACCCTCCGCTCTGCTGTTTCTCCAGCCTTGCACCAATAGTGCCTGCGACGCCAATTTTTTATCTGGATAACGTAATTTGTTTGCGGCAGGTGTTGGCATTTGTGGACGCCTTTTGCGTTCGCCAGCCTGGTGCACGTTTCCGCGGACCTAGCCAGGCAACTCTTAACTCCGGTGAAATGGCATTGTTCACAGCGCCGTGTCCAGTCGAGCAGGCTAGGTCGTTAGGATGCTCAGGGGACATCCGAGGAGGCCGCACGCGGTGGCTGATGTTCCAGGAGTAGGTCTGCTTTTGGGAGGTTTGTCGTCACTATTGGATTGATTGAATAATTGAAAATATCAATATTTTTAAAAAGAAGGAGGAAATAAGGTGGTTCCAACGGCGATGCGGCTCTCTCTGCTAGTTATCGCTGGCATAGATAGTCATCGCTCCGCAAGAAGGCCTCCCACTACTCCCCTGACTTGTTTGTGATGTGTGTGTAGTTGGTGTGTACTGGCATGCCAATACCCTGTTGTAAATGTCCACCCTCTCCTGGAAGATGCAGCTATCGCAGTGAGAGTTCGCGAGTACCGCAAGAAAACCACGACTACTACATACTTCCTTGCTGAATTAGCTGTGCTGATATCATGCGTCTGTATCCGCGTTCCTGACGTGTTTTCCCTTCAGGAGTGTGCTTCGCAATAAACACAAATATTTAATGAGCGGCTAAAAAAGGTTTAGGTTATCTGACATCTCATCTGACCGAATTATTTCTAGCTATACACTCTAAAAAAAAGGTAGAAAAAGGGAGAAGCTTTCACGATTCGTCCCTCGAGACTCCCAGTTTCTCCCTCCGACCAACTAGTTAGTCCCTCAGCCGCGCGAGTACCGGGCGAGGGGCAACGTTGCTCGTCCACCAACCGTTCCCTCTCATCCTCCACGGCAAGAAACATGGGTGCTCAGCGGTCCCGAAGAAGCGCCAGACAGCGGCATCAACCACTCCAAACCACTCAGCACCATGTATTGATTTACAGAAAATAAGAGCCACGTGCATGAAATAAACGAATTTTGTGCATAAATATTTCATCGCAGATTGGCGCATGCGTGCCTAAATGAGGCGCTCATCGCATATCGCCCGCTGTACTAAACCTAGTCGGCCCACGGAGATGCCTTGGTCGCTCTCAGTGATTGAAAACAATCATACGACCGTACCTCCGGTAGAAACGCGTCAATCACCCAAGGCAGCCACCGCGCATCGCGCGTGCCGATCCTCGCCCACTTTCTTGTTGCTAGTTCCAGTTTTCCGTACTGTCGGATACAGGTTTGTGACAAGCAAGTAAAAAAGGACGTATGTGCACTCTTAACATCGTAATGTTTACCGGTGTAGCATTTTCGAAATAATAATGTACAGAATAGGCAGAATCTCAGCTATTTGGATCATAATTGATCAACTACTGGTCAGCCTAAATTTAGCTGACGACGCAGACAAAGACGAAAGATGAAGCACAAGTGCTGACACTACCAACTGAATTATTATTACGCCTCGCCATGTACATTTATACCCTCCCCTAGCCATGGGTTCCAGGAGAAACAGTGCGCAGAAATAGGTTTTTCTTTATCGGTTAGCGCAACCGACGCAGTACTGACACAATCGCCGGCGCCTTTTTCAATTTCCATAGCTTCGATCACTTCGCGCGCAAGCCTGCCGTTGTTTTTATACATGGTAATGACGCCATGGAAGTACACTTCACACTTGGGCAATCTCGGAGGTGCATGGCCAAATGTCCTGACGGAACGTTCTTTGTTGAGGCCTTGTGCTCTCGAACTATGTCGTTGACACAATGGCCGGTCTGGCCAATGTAGCTTTGCCCGCACAATAACGGTAGCTTGTACACATTCCCCTGCACACATGCTGCGTACTTGATACGGTGGTTAGTTGTGCAATGGCTCGCTATCATTGGCTGGTTGACGCGGCGGCACATGGGAGCGGCACCTTGACAATGACCGAGTTTCGAGCGGTTCGCTAAGCACACAACTGTCACCCCTCTCTGGCCGCCTATCTTCTTAATGCTGTGTGTTATTCCACGCAGATAGCCACAATTGTATCGTTCCAAGATAACCACTACACACACGCAACGCAGCGGCATCTGAATTGGCTCACGATTTGCGCCGTATTTGTGCGACATTTTTCTGGCCATCTTCGGAAGGCAGGTCACCGGTATTCTAGGTGAAGAGAGAGCGCTCGTGATCTACCGGTATGTGGACGACGTTTTAATTTTGTCCACGCAGAGCCCAGCAGCGGACCAAGTAGAGTGCGTCGAAAAGGTTTTGGACGCATTCTAAGGCGCATGCCCAGCACTCACTTTCACTCACGAGATGGCAGTCGAACAAAGAATAAGGTTTGTAGACCTAGTACTGCACTTCAGGACCGATCTCACGTGCTGGCGATACGCACCGCGGGAAGGGAAGGGTTTTCTGCCCTTTGATTCTGAGCATTCGAAGAATGTGAAGTGCGGTTTGGCGAACAGTGCCCTGAACTCGGCTTTAAGCCGGCCATGCTGCCACGAAATGGAGAGGAGCTTCACAGACCAAATCTCGAAGCTGAGCAATGCAGGCTATCCAAATGCGGTCCTGGTGTCGATCTGCGAGTCATTGCTTCAAAACATAAAAGGAAACGTTCCCGAGGTCCGAGAGAAGCCATCTGCATGGGATAATACACAACATTAAGAAGATAGGGGCCAGAGAGGGGGTGACAGTTGTGTGCTCAGCCCGAAACACAGGGTGTTCCACGTGCCGCCGCGTCAACCAGCCAATGATAGCGAGCCATTGCACAACCAACCACCGTATCAAGTACGCAGCATGTGTGCAGGGGAATGTGTACAAGCTACCGTTATACGGGAGAAGAATCTACATTGGCCAGGACCGGCCGTTGTATCAACGACCCGAGTTCGAGAGCACAAGGCCTCAACAAAGAACGTTCCGTCAGGACACTTGGCCATGCACCTGCGAGATTGCCCCAAGTGTGTAGGTGACTTCCACGGTGTCATTACCATGCATAAAAACAACGACAGGGTTGCGCGCGAAGTCATCGAAGCTATGGAAATTGAAGAGGGCGCCGACGATTGTGTCAGTACTGCGTCGGTTGCGCTACCCGATAAAGAAAAACTATTTCTGCGCACTGTTTTCTCCTGGAACCCATGGTTAGGGGTGGTATAAATGTACAAGGCGAGGCGTAATAAAAATTCAATTGGTAGTGTCAGAGCTTGTGCTTCGTCTTTCGTATTTGTCTGCGTCCTCAGTTAAATTTAGCCTGACCAGTATTGTAATTAATAATGTACAGTTTCGTAAACATGCAATTAGCGGCACGCCTCACTCATGCGTCCGCATCTGGCAAACGCCGGCTATATATACATAAGTCCATCAAAGGCGAATCTCTAATTCCAATGCCGCGTTTGTTTGCGTTTGTGTCATTCCTGCTGTGGTGTGTTGCTGGCATGGTGGTTAGGGTGTTTCATTGCACAAAGTTTTGCGTGTCAATGTATGCCTCTGTGAATCACGCATATCTCCAAAAAGCCAGTTTGGGCTGTTTCGTACATTTTTGTGTCACTAAAAGATAATTTCGAGCAAGAATATTTTACCATCAATTAAGCCCTCGTGATGAACAATCCATTGTGAGTGCGGTCCACCAACGATTTTTTCAATAAACAAATGCTTTCACCGCAATGAACCATGCCTTCAGCGATCCTCGTAGTGCTCAAAAATTCTCCTGAAAGTATCCAAACAGGCTCACAGCAGCCTTTTCCAACTTGTTAGGCGGTTATTACTAAACGCGAGCCTGCTCGATATGAGATATACCTAATCAGAAGCAAAAACGAGTCCCACACTCAGCGCGCTTGTTTACCGGCGTCCATGTTGGTTGAAGGGAGCGACGTTGCTCCCTCTGCTAAAGGAGCATCTTTGCTCCTATTCGAGACAAACATACGACACATAGCAGTTAGTACTTTTGGAGAGGAACTACCATACTTTTTTTTTCTTAGAGTGTAGGGCCTACTACTGCCCACGCCACATTTGTGGTACTGAGGCCGAACTGACAACTTGGCGGTTGGGTCGTTGTAATTGCTAGAGTCCACCATGAGCAAAAAAGCACTCCGCTCTGAAGCCAAGTGAGAGAAATAATGCCTGGCCGATGAGTATCAGTTGCATGGAAACGCTGAGCGAAAGCATGCCGAAGCAGAAAGAAAGAGGCGGCTCCGTCTCATTGCATGTCTTCTTACGCCTCTATCGTCATCGGCAGGGGTGTTTATCGCGCGACAACATTTGGGGTCTCAATAACGTTTCTCATGGTTCATGGGCACTGCGAATGAAAGCAGAATGGCGCACAGTCAGTGCATCCAGCCTTGTGGGAGGTCTCCTTGTACTCCAAGGGAAAGTGCCAGCCATCTTGGCCACTACCAGTGTCTTTTTCCTGGACTTACAGGGAGCCGTGGCAAAATCGTGTTATAAAATCAAGGGCAGCGTAGAAACGCCAGCACTGCACATACATTCCGCATTTCAGAAGGCGCCTTCCCCTCTTTCGTCCCCTGCACCACCAGCCGTTTGCCCCAAGCAGACCAGTCCTGCAATGGTGCGGAATAGGCATGCGAAAGAACAGCACTGCAGTGGAGTGTTTCGACGGAGAGCTCGTAAAAGTGATGCGTGCCGGCGGAAGCAGCCAATTCTGAAGAATGTGTACCCGTGGTATGGTGCGCTTTCGGTTAGTACCAAACAAGCGGTTGTTATAGTTAAAGCCACTACAAAGGAGATAATTCGCATTTTATTCTTTTTGTTGCGACATGCTATCCTGTGCCACTAATTTTCCTTTCAAGGTTACGGCAATTATGTGCGCCATTCTTTTCAGCGTTCGCTACGCAGCAGTGACTTGCTATAGCGCCCTTGAAAGAGACGTGCTTTGCAGGATATGCCTTTTTATGTTCCTCAATAAAGTGTCCGTCGGAACCTCTAACAATGGTTTATATTTCGTCGCTTTCACCTGCGGTCACGTTCTGGCCGCAGTATAGATGTGCGTGTATCAGGGCAGCACAACTATTAAATGAAATGGCATGCTTCAGGAAGACCCACTCATCTGGTCACTGCGGAGTGACGGGAGAAAGTGCACATTGCACCAGAACAAGCTAGTTCGTGTACCTGCATCCAATCAGGCAACGCTACTTTAATTTAAAATCGCCAACATCATTCCAAACCGCAGAAGAGCTTGCTATAAAGTTTGGCCAATTAAAGAATGCCGAGAAGGATGCCGGACGCTAAGAAGCATTGCGTATCAAGCAATCCACGCCGAGCTTCCTGAGGGATTAAAATGAGAAAAGAAGTTGAGAAGTGGAAACATTTACATATTTAGCACAAGACCACCACCTACGAAAAGAGAAGTATAAGTGCCAAGGCGAAACACAGGTGCTCCAGTTGGCAATAAGGTCAAAATTATCACATCCTCGACGCATCTTCGACATGCCTGTACACGCCCTCAATCTGCTCTACAGAAGCCGACACTGCCAGTCAGTCCCTCTTGGCACTGCTGGTGTGAATGGATCGGCGTGTAAGAGATTGACTTTCAGACAAAAAAGATCGTGTGTATTCCACACCATGCGGCAACAGGAGCTTAAATGAATCTCGCTCTGATCTTCACGTTGGCGCAATTTTCGATGCCCAATTTTAAGACTCATTCAGTGGTTAACCTTGTCCGGCAGTAGAGTGAACACTATCGCCACACGCTGTGAAGTGATCAGAGCTCGTTCTGAACTAAGTGTTCAAAAAGATACTTGTGTGGGCCAGCAATTGCCACAGTAAGGTTTCGTTGCTGTCTAACCCCCGACATGTGCCAACGCTAGCTGATATCTGAATACGAGCCAGTGTCACGTGGTGGATGGAGAGGTGTCTTGACCAGCTTAGAGAGATGGGCGCCCTAACGCCGTTGACAGGGTTAACAAAACAAACACTTGGAAAAATCTACTGCAAAACACTCAAGAAATTAATTGCACGAATAATAAACAATCATGCCCCTAACTAAATATTCCAAAATACAATTCAAACCACAACCGAAAAGTCTCTACATTAAAGTTTCTACACAATTAGTACAAATCCTAAGCCAAGTCTCCACAACTACTCTCTAGTTGTGTCCTATGCCATGTGTCCTTAATGGACTAGCCTACCCCGGTATTCGGCGCTGACGTGTCGCATCCTTGCGTGGCCGCGACGCGGTGGTAGCCGTGTCTCTCGTTGTGATGCCGGCGTCGCTGCGCTCGGTCGTCGTGTGGACGGCGTTCGCACCGCACGTTCCAGAAACTGCTTGTATAAATCTAAGAATTGACAGAGAAAGTCTTGAACCGAAGGTTGTTTTATTTATCATTCCACGAGACTAAAAGTAAAGTGGTTTTTTCGGCTAGGCGAGGCTTGAGTGCTTTAGGGGTGTTTTGTTGACAATACTGCTGACCAAGTTAATTTATTTGTTTGCTGAGAAGGCACAAAACGCATCACACAAAGGAGAGGTCATGATATTTGTAAGCTAATATACGCATTGGCGTTTTTTTTTCTTGCCTTCCTTGCCACATTGGTCGATTAGAAAACGTTTAAAAGATTGGCGCAGCTTGCATTGTTGGTGCAAGGCTGGAGAAAACAGCAGAGCTGGCCGCCTTTCTCCCGTCGTCGGAGACCCGGCTGTCAAAGGTCGCCTCCGCATGCTCGTTGACCTGGAGCTTAAGGAAGTACGCATGACGTTCTTTGGCTTTTCGAATTGTTTCGAAATTGTCTTGCCAAAACTTTGTGGGGTCGTTTTTTAATAGTGAATGTAAATTCTCCGAAAAGTATTTTTGTTGGGCATTGTGTCATGCAGAGTTTAAAGTTCTCAGACATTCCTTATCTTTGGCCCATGAAGACACACTGGAAGTAGCTTTAGCACTCCTATACAAGCGTTTCCTTTGTGTTCGCATATTTTTGAGTTGACTGTTGAACCACGCATTAGACTTATCGTTGTTAATATAGTGATTAACGGCACGTGTTTGTCGACCAGTTCGGCTATTTTGTTCTTGAAGATCACACATAGCGCTGACTACCAACATAAGGTTTAGTTGCCTCTCAGCAATTTAAGCAAAAAGGCTACACAAAGATGAAGGGGAAAGAATTCAGATACATAAACATTCCAAAAAACATAAAAAGTGTAGGCATTTTTCTTCATTATATTACCAGTTCGACCATTTCGCTCCTATACGATAATGGTTAGTTTCAATAAACGTTATCTCCTTTGTAGACAAGACAACAAGACAACAGAAGGGGTGCTTACTCAATCAGTGCTTCTCTTACAAATAGTGTGAGCTTCCAGCAGCACACGCGTGCGCTGATTCCCATAGTGCTCTATCACTTGACATCGCTCAAATTCCGGGGTGACCTTGCATGATGACACGTGCGAGGCCAGCCAGCCACCGGACTTGGCTCTGACGCTGGACGCGTGCTCCAGAAGCTCCATTTCTTTGTGTCCCGTCTTGAGCGCCGCTTTAAAGTAAAGATTTCTACCTGTAACCGCCAACGGTTCTTTCGCAGCGTTCGGGAAAATAAACTCCCGACACGGCGGAGGCGGTGGCGGGGGGAGGGGAGAGGGTTTCACTCACGGAGCACATTCTACATGGCGCGACGAATTTGCCAAGCATTCTCCGCGCGAAGTTGCCTGCTCGCCGGCGGGCGCGTCGGCGCTAAGGCTTTGTCGTCTGCTTCAGCGACGGTTGTTTAGGCCTGTTTAGGCGCGGCTTCGCGTCCACTGCACGCTTCCTTCGAACGGCTTGATTAAATTGTTCGATGGCAACTCCTTGGTAACCCGGACGCGATGGAATTAAATGTTCGTACGGCAATGATACGTTGAGGATTGGTTCGCAGGGCGGGAAAACAAAATATAGAGACCACATAAAGACATCTGTCTGCTAAAAAAAACGCTACCTTTTGCGCACTGCATGCCACGATAGGGACTCCGTTTTCAAAATTGGTGGATACCACTTCGGTTGTGTTTGAAGAGGTATTACAAATGCGAAAGGAGCAACTGGTGTGATAAATAGCGATTATAAAAGTTCCAACAGCTTTCTCGCAATTCTCAAACATACTAAACTAACTAGTTTGAATCGGCATAAATGGGAATCACTAAAATCACACGCCCAGTTGTTTCGGTGTCTGCGCTTGTGTCGCGCGGTGGTGTAGCCCCGAGCTAGCACATCAGGATGGCTGGGTTCCGCTGTCTCACCCTTCGAAAGAAGCTGCTCTCCGTTTTCTTTCTGCCGACGCACGGCCAGGGTACAGCGGCAACGTCCGCCACTCTAGCCCGGCCGTGGCCGGCGCTGCTGCGGTGTTCGGGACGCCGCCCCCGCGAATTCCAGGTAACGGCTGATAGAATCTCTGGTTTCACTCTTTGCAGAGCCACGTGAGTGAGTTCAAGTAACGTCGCATGGGCAATTGTTGTGGGTGTCATTAAAGCTTTACTTTCCAATCACCTTCGCAGTGTGGATTGGAGCCAATTTTTTTGTATAAAGTATGAACCAACGAGCCCAAACACTTCCATTGCGCTCCCTCAGACCTTTTAGTTCACTTAAAATAGCACTCTGTCCTGCTTCAAGCTTGCCCGTACTTTCAAGGAGAGAAGCAAGTATTTTAGCTGTCTTACCCCCGTATTCAGAAAGCAAACTTATCTTATGCGTTAAGGACACCTTTCGTAAGTTCCCAAAAGGGCCAGAATGAGGAAAGGCCGCCGCACGTTTCAGAAACCTTCCTTGAGGCGCCCTTATGAAAGTAGCCGTTTCTGGAGCACGCTAGGCTCCTGTGAACGAGGCTTGCATGTGACGCGCCAATCCGCGTTCGTAGTGTGGGCCAGACTTGACTCTTGCACCAACAAGAAAGGACGCTCCCGTTGCCCCAGCTTCAATGCGTTCGGATCAGCTAGCTCCATCGGTGGTTGGTACGCCTACAGAACTTTAGGCTTAACCTCGGAGCCGATATTTGATCGCCGCTTGCACTACGGTCGCGCATGGCTATCCTTTGCGGAAATATTCACCACAGTATGATCAACTTCCTCGTATGTGTAACTTGGTTTGCTCGGTTGGTTCCATGGAAAGCGGCGACAAACTGTAGCCGCACCCGAGCCGCACCTGCCGGCGTCGTTCTATGCGCGGAGGCAGCGCCATGGTGCCGACGCTGGCCGCATCGCTCGCCGGCCGGGCCGGTGTGCGGGTGTAAACACGGCCGTCTACGGGCGGCAGAGGTATTCGCCGGATCATTTTTACACGCAGAAAGCGCTTGAGTCTTTACTGCCATAACAATTTCTCTCGAAATACGCGCGAAATCTGAAACCTCAGCTAAGCTATCGTCGTAGTCCGCGATGTTGGTCTCGAAGAGGCGCACTTGAGGTAGCTCCCCAGCTACCTTAAGTAGTGCTTACTTTTCGGGCCGATAAGTTCGCGAAAAGGCGCCCTTGCAGCATAAGTTCAAATCTCAAAACACGTCAAGGCGCCCGAAAACCATCGTGATGCCAAAGCGATACTTAAGTTAGGTTTGTGAATACGGGGGTTAGTTCATCACCGGGACCGAGGTTTAATTAGACGTCAGCAAAGAGCAAAAAGCAGCATTGTGATATACCGGCACCAACCCCGGATAGCAGGCACAGCACTTGTATTGCATCATCCTGTAGCACTCGAGGGCACGACACTCGCTATTAGACAATAATTGTTGCTTCTAATACACATCAACAGGGTATACGGTAACTAACCTAAAAGTATAACAGAGGTAAGTACCCCATCTTCGTAGCGGTTGCATGCCCAAGGCTGGTTGGTGGGAACATCTGCTTATATCTGGCGACCGGCACTGCGCAGACTGACGTGGTAGAACCTTGTTGCCGGTCGTATTCTCGGGAGATGTCCACATTTGGCGATTCTTGATTTGGCAGTGACGAGAAGGTAGGCGGATCGCTCCGTCCTAAAAGCACTATCTCGGGAAAGCGGGAACGGAAGCCAAAGATGATCGCTGCCTGAAAGTACAGCAGAGGTAAGTGCACCATCTTTGTAGCGGCGTCGTGCCCTTGAATCACTTTGGCTGTTCTTGATGTGAAGAGCTTTCAGGAAGCATGAGCGTAGGTAAAGCAATTGAAAAGGTAATAGTAATAGTTTTTAATTCTTATTCGCATGAATGAATTGAAACTAAGGCGTCGAAGCGTACGACGACCGTGCATGGACTATCAGCAAGCTGCAAGCGACGTCTTTTTCGCCGCAAAAAGTTAAGGAAAGTGTCGGTGAACGCAAGTCACCCTCGAGGCACTTGGAGGCCCTATCATCCTCTACGTCAAAACCGAATTGTTGACCATGGTGACGGCGCACTATCTTTGTTTTGTCTGTTCTTATTTATCGTAGAAAGTGCAAACGTTGCTGATACTACACCCGTTCTTTTAAAGGCGAAAGCCTCAATTACCCCTTTCTGTGAAAAATCGCCATTGTTTTTGGTGTCCAGTCAAGAAAAATGCTGCTGCAAGTGTAAATAGTAAATAAAAGACACGAATGATGCGATAGAACTTGAACCATGATTGCACAGTAGAAGCCCAGGGCTGTAGCAAGTGCGCTATCTCGGCACCTTGGCAGCATGGAATAAAATTGTTGTTATTGTTGTTGTTGTGTTCCTTTCGTCGTAGCACATGCCCACTTTGGGTATCGGCCAGGAATAGAACGCTTTTACGGCCATGTGTCCGACTCACAAAATTATCAAACCTATAACTTGGGAACGGGAAAGTTCAAGAGTAGTGTGAGCCGCGTGAGAACTGAACGTGATGACACGTCAATAAAACAGGTGAACACCAGCTGAGCGAAAACCGGTTGCGAGGGAATCTGTTGTGTGTGCCAGTCTACGTTTTGGCGTAATTCGCTCCGGGAGAAGAAGAAACAAAAGCTATGAAATAGACGCATACTCGGTATAGCAGAAAGCCAGACGCAGGAGTAAAGAAGCTTTATTGCCTCTCGCCCTGCCTTTGTCTTCAAACACGCAAGAAGACCTGAGTGACCCGAGGAATTATTTTTTTTACTGATGATTTATTGAAGTAAGGGTTAACACGAAACAAAAATAATCTGAGTGGTGCACCATTTCGTACATTCCTTTTTTTATTGCGTAGCAATTTGGCAGCTGCTACTGTTGTTTGAAATTGGCGTTGGCGTCGTAATCGAAGGAACAAAGACATAAAGAAAGCGGCGGAGGAAAGTGTCGCCGATATGTGAGGGGGAGGTGGTTTGTTGCGCCCGCACGGCGACGCATGGCGAAAGTGTGAGGGGGAGGCAGGGACACATGCTGGGTGGTGGCGAAGCGCCGCGAGATGACGCCGATAGCAGAGCGTGCCATTGTGCGCTCGACGATGATGTGCGTTCCCTTCCTGAGACACACTTCGAGACGCTGACGCAGAGGCTTACTATCGCTGACGTAGAGACACCCGAGAAGTGATGTGCTCCCTCAATGCACAGCAGCACTCAGGATGGTGTGCTGAACAACGAGTGAGGCGGAGGTAAGATGGATGTGCTTCGCGTCGTCCTCTTTGTGTGTCAGATCCGAGCCATGTGACGTTTTGGCGGGAGGTTCAAACACGATTTACAACATGCTCGGCGGCGGCGACACGCTAGGAGATAATGGTAGAGTAGCGCACGACGCGGTGATACCGGAGACGTAGAAACTATGCGCTGTGGCCGTTAGTGCTGTGCCCAAATTTTGCATTAGTAATTATAATAATCGTCAGACATTTTTTGAAGACCGATCATGCATTTCAGTTTTAACAAGGGGAATGGAAGTGTGCCTCAGCACGGACATTATATTAATTTACGCTTTCATCATAACGTGCCCCGATTCCGGAAGGGGGTTGTTTAGAATTCTTGATGAAAAAAAAACGACAACAAACAACAACAAAAAACAGAAGAAACGGAGGAACGCCGCTCGGCGTGATGCATCACGATCTAAAGGAGGCGCAAGCCAAACTAAAATGTTGGCCTAAATGGTTTTAGGCGATTCCCTGGCTTTCCCCGTGCTTGAACCATTCGGCTTTTTAATGGCGCTGTGGCACTGCCTTACCAGAGTACCTGTGTAATCCCCAGTGCTACAGTCGTATTGGGGGCTGAAATACGCAAAGGCGCACCCACTATATATCGCTGCTCGCGAAAACTAACACAAACTGTAATGCGGGTTTATTGCCTTGAAAGCGGAGAGTAGGAGGGGCACTCAGAAGTGGCAAGCGGATAAGTGTTCCAGCCGGCAGTATATCTCGAGCACTTCACGAGCTTCACGCCGATGGCGATGCCGCTGCGGTGGCTCACCGTGCTGCCTCGTCGTCATCTGCACAATTCAAGTGGTCAATCCCCTTGAGTGGCGTACGCCAATCACAATGACACTGCTGACGGTTGTTGTGGCCGCGTAGCTTATCAGTTGCTCGGTAGTGCTCGCATGGTGGCTGCGCGCCACTTGCTCGTCTTTCGCACTACAAAACATTTAAAATCCCGTTGCTCCATTCAATTCCAGGATGTCTAAATAGCGGAGTCCATATTTTAACAGTGTTAATTTTCTGCACTTGAACCAAACGGCTATATCCAATATTGGCGAAAGCATTGGCGAATACGACACATATGACGCAATTGACGTAAAACGAGGCTTTAAATGATGTTAGCATCGCCAATGTCAATGTTCTAAATTGATTAATGGAGTTCAAGTAGCGCCATTTGAAAAATTGCGAGGCTGTCGTGGCATAGCTGCACTGAGACCAAAGTGCATGTGGCAGTTTTGTTCTTGTCGCTTCGAGGCGTCGTTCTCACGACGTTCGTCGTCTGTCTTCGATACGAAAGGATGCCTTGACTAGCTTATTCGAGGCCGTATAACCAGCCTGCATTCGAGGTGTGACACCACATTTTGCTGCGGAACTGCCACGTTCCTGCTCTTTGTGAAGATTCTTTGCAGCCTGGATCTGATGGACACCGAAAGAACGCTTTTGAGCCATTTTTCTGGCCCGTGCCTACGTGCGTTTGCTGCGTACCTGGCCAGCATACTCACCGGCCGCCAGCTTTAAGCGCACAGCGACACACAAGGTGCCGGAGGAGGTGACAGCGACGGAAATGAGCGTCATCTGGTGCTTTTGTAAAACATTCCTGTGTGGTGCTCGGATGCTCTACATGCCCATATCCGGAGGCGAGGAGGAGGAACCGGGAACTCAGTGGTGCATTCGGCCAGGGAACAGCAACAGTAGCAGCCCCTTTCGAAAGGTGAGAGAAGACATGTAGGTTTGCTTTAAAATTGGTCCATCGATGCGCGGAGAAAGGAATTTGCGGGTTAAATGTAAGGAATCCAAGCATTGCTGTAATGTATGATGTCTTTGTATGACCCTTTTGTTGGATATGTGGGTGCGTATGTTCACTTACCTCCATCTGAACATAGCGACTCCTATAGTTTTGGCGACAGTAAGCGGTAACGCGCACGGCACCTTCCCACAGCTGCACAGTAGGATCACGCTCCTAGGTTTGTCTCTTTGGAACTGTATAGTTTTCACAACGTCAGACATTTGCTTGCCTCGCGGGGACCACAGCAAAGCACAAAAGCACTGAGCTAAGAGCGGCGGCGTCAAGAGACGAGCACCTCTTTGAGCATTGAAATACAGGAAATTACCATGGGTTTCTGCACGGCTGCTTGTTATGACATGGCTGGCATTCCTGAACAAGCAAGATCGACAAAACAAAACAAAGCAGCTGCACGAGCTGGTTTTTGAGGCCGCGTCTTCGGTGTTTCAAAATAGGAGATGCCGGCTCCTGTCTGGTCCCTGTAGGAACTACAAAACGATAGGGTCTGCCTGAAACTATCTTACCTTGAGTTTAGTTTTCTTGCCTTTGTGGTTGCGATGTAATGCAGAAGGTGGGACATCATTTCTGGAGTTTCCTACGTTGTCTGACGCTACTTACGTAAGGAATCACCCCAATGGTCATGGTTGTTAGTTCGGAGACGCGCCTTCCCTTCGAAGCTCAGTGGTTAGTATATCCGGTATCCGGCTGGGAATCACTTGGCGTCGCGTTCGCTTCGTCAGGGCAGACTTTGCAATTGCCCCTATTACACCCTTCTTCAAGTTTGTGTTTCTTGAGAATAACATTCTGATATGTCAATTTTCCCATGAAAAAACATATCAACAGAATCTTTGGCAAAACGAGATGATGTCGACCGCCAATTGAACTGAAACAGTGGTTGTACGGTTACAAACAGGTATGCCGGTATCCTTTATTGCCACGGTTCAAGCACAGGATGACCGCAAGCTACACCAGTGCAAAAACCCCCGTCACTCAGTTCTTATCCGCGACGTGAAGTGAATGGCGTTTCTCAAACCTATTGGTATGACAGCACAGGAAGGAGGGACATTCTCTGTGAAACAGCACCTCTAATATTAAGACTAGCGAGCACAGAGTTACGCAAGCAAAATACAACAAATACAGGCTTTCTACGGCCAAACTCTCCTCGGTGAATGGGTGAACGCGCTCGTTTGATTCGCAGATGCTTGTTGTCGCCTCTTCATCCGGCCATCCTGTCTCATCAAGCCTCATAACAAGCTTCCGGTAAGCCGTCTTGAGCGGGAAGTCTTTCCGCACAGGTGTCGAAGCGAACAGCTGCCCGAACACCTCTCCCGGTTTGATGCCCGAACCGACCTTCCTGTAAGAATGTACAGAGAAAAAAAAACCATAGTGTCGTAAGATGTCATCAGAACTGCTCTCCGCCCGTGCGCACTCAATAGACACCCAAACAGCCGATGAAATCTACGGCGCCGAGTTCTTTTCTGACACCCTGAATTTCTCCGCTTTTTTGTGTTTCGCAACTTAGATGATTGACCTCAGACTGCAGATATTGATAAAAGACACAAAAAAGCAAATCTCAGCCAGTCGCTAGCGAACGCTTAGGCTCTGTTTCCTCAATATTGCTTCCATTCAACCCTTAGCCACCAAAATCACAGATATAGCACGAAAACAGAAACAAAAAATGCCGCAGGAAAGAAAAAAAATTGGCGGATCTTACGCGTCGGCCGGAACCGACGTAAAGCGAAGCTTTTATCTCGGTATACCTGAATTGCAATAAAAGGTGGCCTTTCAAAATATTCTATTGCTTAGGCGTAGTTCCTGATCTTGCAGAACGGCGAGCAGTGGCGAGTGCATCGAAATGCAAGAGGTAGCGAGAGGCTTTCAACGTCTGAATCTTTTTGCTACTATTCAGCCAATGCAGCGGTTGCGGTACAGCCAGGCCACCCTTACCAAGTGCAATTTCCTAGGGCGACCATACGTGAGTCGCTTCAGTGGTACCGAGGAGCGAGAGTGCGGTGTCCAGCGTTATCTGTTGTAAGGCAAAAGGGTGCAGCACAGTCCGCAAGGTTGCAACGCACAAAGTATGAAAGGCTGGCGGCAGCGGAGTGCGTTGTCTTGGGCAGCGTACTGTTACGATCGGGAAGGCATCGCAGCACAGGGCTCGGTCGCCTCCGCCATGTGAGGTGGCGTGGTGAAGAGCGGCCAGCAAACGTTGCTGCCTTGGTGACGACGACAAGAAGCCCAAGGCATACTTAAGTGGTTTACTGCATTGCGAGGGATGATTCGAAGCAATACAAGAACAATACCCTACCGGGCGAGGTTACAGTACAGGACTCGACCGGAGTGACAGCATTGAATCGCTGCTCCAAAACGAATGTGGTTCTGCGCTAGGGCCTCGTATTTATGCCCATTTATGCCCAAAGCACTAACGGTCAAAACAACGCTCCTACTGCTTTTGCAAACGGCCCGAACATACCCTTTACAGACTTCGTGAGGGGTCAGTAGTGGCGGCGCACGCTCAGTCTGAGAGAGGGGGCAAGGGAGATCTCCGCTGTGGCTTCTGCGTCCTTCGGACAGGTTGCTGCACGCGGCGGCGAAGTTTGATCACCGACAGCAACGCGGCCTTCTATTCTACGGCATGTTGTGATCTGTCCGGCATGTTGTGATCTACGGCATGTTGTGATCTGTCCGAGGCAGTCTTGCACTCCGAAAACTTTGCAAGACGCGCAAACATGTTTGCGGCGCGCGGAATCGTAACAGTACCGATCGGTCTACCCGGCTAGAAAGCAGCAGCAGCAGCAGCCCCCGGAAAACAGAGTGGAAGAGTCAAGGACCGCTTCGTTTTAAAGAAATGAAATGTTTCCATAGCTAGCAGTATGGAAACCATGCCTTAGTGGTATTAATAGCCCGAATTTCGCACCGATTGTTTCTGTCAAAAAATCTCAATTGCAAACTCAAGTGCAACGATCGCTGCAGACAATATTGATTACACTGGAGCCGAGGCACCTGTGAAAAGTCTCTGTCTATTTTTGACGGCGACAAGGAGTTGGAGTATTGAAGGTTATCGCGAACTGAAGCGCAGCCTTGCACAGTCGGCATGAAATCCACCTTACGTGTGGGTGTAAAATATTCCTGTTGTGTCACTTTTTGCAGCAAGTGTGGTGTCGCTGTTAAGCTTAACAAATAACTCGCGGTGATTGCACAGCGCACCATAGTAGGCGAGAGAAAACGCCGAATAAATCGGTAGAACCAAGCAGTCACCCGAATGGGTCTGTGCACTGAAATATAGGCGTATCCTACTTTGCTCCGAACTCCCATTTATAAGAACTAAATGGACGTTGCACACCCCTTATGTGCCTTGGTGCGACTCCACAAAGCATCGTTCGGCAGCGATCATTTTTTTATTTCATATTGAAGAGGTGTCTGCGACAGCACGCAATTGGAAGCGTTTCGCCGGAGGTATGTTGTACCATGGGTGAACCACATGCGTGCCGTGAGTTCAATTTAGATAGAATGGGGGATGTACGGGGGGTTGTTCGTTGAGAGTTTCAGATATGTAGACCCTTTGGCCTTTTATTGAAAATTTATGAACTTGGGTTCTAACCTCTTTTGAGTCGTTAAACAAAAACGTCCTCAAAGGTTTAATTGTTACAGACAGCTAAAAGTTCGCATGAAATATCGACCCCATTATACGGAGAATTTAAGGTAGGGTGCGACTGCATTGTTTTTAACCCTATGTTAGAGTTTTGCGTTTATTTGGACGATTTGGAAAAACTAACAAATACACGTGCTCGCACTACGTACCGAGTTTTAGGAACGCCTACAAATTTTGCGCCTGCCTTAAACAAGTGAAGGTGAAGTTAAGGCACACCGTTGAAATTTACATGAAATGTGCTGCCCAAGGTCGCTTATGTGCGCTCAAACTTTAACATGCCTGTCTTCAAAATTTTGAAAAAAACTTCGAAGATTCCTCCGAGGATCGCCCTAGAGTTGCCTGAAGTGCACTCAAACATGGTACTTTGCAGTGAACAAGCAAGTTTGCGCGCACGTGCAGGGCGTGACTTATGTTGGCAACACGAGCAGGCGGAAGCTGCTATTCAGTTTTGTGTCAGCGATATAAACTGCCATAAGGCGGGGTTCCCAGGAATGCGGTGTTTAAACCACCCTGCCGGGTAACTACTGGCACCGTTTGTTCCAACAAGAGAAGAACGAGACTTTCTCAATATTTTTGTTCTGCTTTTACAGCGTTTTCAGCGCCGTTTTATCCCGGTTTTATGGGATTGCCTTTTGTAATAACTGAACAAATATCACGTGTAATAAATGAACGCGACCTTTCTCGGTCACATACTTTTTCTCCGAATACTTGACGTTTCTTTGTGTTTACCCACCGTAGACATGCATACAAGCCACGTCTCCATTGTAATGAAGTTTTTAAAGGAGCCATGAAGAGAAAACACAAGTTTGGTTCATTCGAAAGATTGCCTCGTTAGAACCATAACGACACCACTTATAACGCAAACTTCGCTCTAATAAGCTACATAATTAGGAAAAAAGGAAATGACCATGCGACCCACCAGCTCATTTCCGCAACAGAACCTGTGATGTCACTTGGGAATGCTCTGCGATTGGCGGAGGCCGGCAAAAGCAAACGCATGTTAGGCAGGGCTTACAGTTTGCATAGCGAGCTAAATGCCCGTGAAACATACTGCACATTCTTTTTATTACAAAGAACGGTGGAGTACACGGTTGAAGGTCCGAACGAACTCGCAAGCGTGTGCGCCAATGCGTACGAAACTACCGCCTGGCCGAGCTCGACATCTCGCCGTCGCGCAGACGAATTTTCGGGTTCGAGGCTCTTCGGGGCCAACGAACCGTTCCAGCACGCACAGCCGCGACCTTGCTTCGTATCGTAATCCCTTCACAGGAGGTTGGCCGTCATATCGCCAACCAGCAAAGGTAAAAATAGAAACGAGGGGAGTAAGGAACAAACAGCAAGAAGCGACGAGGTAGTGCCAGTCGTCGCGTCAGTTTCGAATGGTGTTGGCTTGCTGCTGTCGTTACGAGCTCGTTTCCAGTTTACAACCACTGAAAACTTCAGTTTGTTCGAGTACTTTAAAATGAAATTTCGTTGCTGCGTTTTGAAATGCCCATGTAGTACGGGCAAATCGTCGAGGGAGTGCGACATCCCCGCCGGTGAGGAGATCTCCTTTCATGTGCTGCCCAACGACGAACCTAGGCGAAGCAAGTGGCTACGTTTTGTGAACTTTGCAAACGGAGGAGAAAGAGAGCTAAAGGAAGTACGAGTGTACCTCGCTTGATTTCCGAGGAAGTGATTACGGCAGGGACCCTTACGTTAGCTCACTCCTGGGACATGCTGGCGCTCGTCGCCGACTTCGTCAAATCGCTCTGACCTTGGGGAAAAAAATGCCGTAAACACCGCGCATTGACGCTCGTATCTTTCTGGTCGAAGCAGAGAGCTCGCGCGAACGGCTTTCGATACACGACACCGGCCAACTGGCATAAGTGATACTGCTACTGAAACTGAACTATTATCAACCGTAATCAAAATACGGCACATACGTACCAGTCTATATTCGTCCGTCGCGACGGGGCTGACGAGGCAGCGGTGCCGACGGCTGGGCGTTCGTCTGTTGTGGCTATCGCGGAATGGTCGCTTTCCCGTCCACCGCGTATCCCACAACTCTTGCCGCTCGTGCACTTAGAAGCATTGAGCGTTTTAGTGGTGTGAGGTTGTTAAATGCAAGCCCGAGCTCCTCGGCGAGAGTTTTGTTCTCCGGATCAGGCGATTCCATGACTAGGGCTGCGGGTGCACTAGGTTTTACTAGTATTTTTAAAATGGCCGCCGTCTCGATCGACTCCCGCGTGTGGGTGCTATATGGAGTCGACATACTAAGTATCTGTTTCATGGACCGGCGCTATGACGCCATTGTACACGTCACGGAATGTTCAATTTTAGCGGGAGATTTAAAATTTTGGCTTAAATTGCCTTATTTCTCAGTGAATAAAGCATCATTTGCTTCCGGGAATGCGCTTGGGGTACTATGAAACACCTAATCTTTCGAATAAAACAAACTTTTGTTTTCTCTTCATGGCTCCTTTAAAGGTGTTGTCTGAATATATTAACAGCAGAGCTGTTCTAGCATTTATTTTCGCCATGGAGCGTTAGAATGTGGCGAGGAGGCAAGGAGCCCACGAGCAGGTGTTGGGAGTGCGCGCCTCACGAAATAATGTGGTTAAGGAGGCCCGGGAATCTACCCCGGCCCTTTACGCCGCGAAACCGGTTACTTAACCCCTTGGCCACCCGAAAGGCCCGATGGGTACGGGCTTCGCAGCGGCGGGAAAGCAAAACATCTGCAGCCAATTAGACCAAAAAAAAAAATTCCCGCCTATCTGCTCCTTTTGTTGCAAATGTCGTCAAAAGACGATAGTTTTTGTAGACATTTGCCAAAGAATATGCCCCCCTTTGCTTTCTCGCTCACCTCTGATGCTGTTCCTGTTCCGTCGCGGTCATCTCAAGGTAGACACATAAAGGTTTGCTCAAGGCGATTTGAATTTACCGCGTTCCACTGCTACAGGTCGGGTGCCTCGATGCCAGGCGCTACAGTACGGCGGAGACACGCGTGAATCGAGGCGGCCGACTTCAAGGTTTATGGAACCGCGTTGCCGTGCTCCACGTGCGTTCCAAGCAGAACGTGGAACATAGCTAGTGGAACCTTTCGTTGCTGTTGACGCGTGATTTCTCATATGCCCCCAGAAGGTGGAGCAGGCAACAGCAGGCGGCGGTTTTCTGCAGTAGATGTAGTATATCATTTGATGTCGAAAAACGATGCATACATTATTTTTTAAATAAAGGAACACTGTATATATCCTTTGTGTATTAATTTTCGGCCTTATATTGGCGTAATGTCTTGTTCATGTTCAACAGAGTTGACAAGTATGAACATATAAACCGGGCTTAGACGCTCAAATTTGGCTATGAGTATATAAGACTATTGCGCAGTATACACGGTATACATTGCCGGGTGGCTGAATCGAGTCACAGATAGACAGACGGACAGACAGACAGACATACAGACAGACCAAAATTTCTGAGTTTAAGTAGCCCAAGAAAGACTATAGTCTTTAAAAAAAGTTGTGTTGGCACGCAGTGCGCAACACCTACCAGGAAAAAAGGCAAGACAGAAATTTTCACAAGTGTTATAGCTAAATGTGTTAATTTAAGTACGGAAGAAATAAATAAACATAACAACGAATTTAGGCGCCCATAGCACGAAGAAACAGTTCCATCTCGCCTTCCCAAGCCGCCTCATTATGACACGGGTTTGGGAGGACGGATATAAGTAACAAAAAACAAATAGAAAAAAAGAGATAATCTATCCCCCAAATTAAGCATAACAGAAAGCATTTAAAAGACCGCCGCCGCATGTGAACAGAAAGAGACGGACTAGGGCACGAAACTCTTCGTGTGGTCGGAATCTAACATGTGTCCCTCGCGTTATGAAACCGTCTTCTATGCGAGTGTGTTCGCAGCGTGATCTCTCGCGTGCTGTTCTCATCGCCAGTTCACTTGCGTTCGGGCGCGAAGTGGGGAGCACACACGCCGCGTTCTTGAAGCCGGTTGCTGCGTGTTGTAGCGGTGCTAACGCGGTCCACTTTGGGAGAGCTGTGAACGACTGCGGACAAAACCATCCCGACCTGCCTGTTATGGAGAACTTTCAGCGGCAAGTTCGAAATTCATAAGAGGTGCAACAGCCGGGTATCCGACGAAGCGAGAGCGGGCGCCAGCTGTGCTGTTTCGCCAGCCTTGCACCACGGGTGCAAGCTGCGCCATATTTGTGCGTTCATTCATATTTTAATGGTAGAAAGGTTTTTCCATGGTATGGGGTCCCCCAGGAACTAAGAGCAGCATGACAGACGGAACGCCCAAAAAGTTACGTCGAAAAATTGATGCGAAGAATGCTGCTGGGTTTGTTCAGAGTATGCTTTGGATACAAATGTGACACAGTGTTCTCGGGGCGCACTCTCGCGGCAAAGGCAGCAGTGAAACACTGTGTGCCATGTGTAGCCCCCAACTACGTTTTACAATAATTCAGCGTGTAACAAATCACCTCAATTCCATCTACCTGGCAATAGAAGATGTGCTGGCAATGCCGGCCCTCTTCGCGACCCGTACTCTTAGCGCCCACAGAGAATTATGAAAGGCCATTACTAGCGCCTAGCTAGTAAGGCCTTTTAGTAGTAGTAGTACTAAATAGTGCCACTTAATAGTAGTAGTAAGTAGTATTAGTATTAGAGTAGTAGTAGTAGTAGTAGGACACAAACAGCATTTGCTCACCAGACAAGGATTTAGCAACCCTGGTTGGGAAAATTTGCTAAAGCCCTCCAATGATTATACAATCACACTATCGTCCTTCAAGCACTGAATAGGCCTGGCTGCCGATTTTTGGGAGAGGCCTTCGTCCTGCAGTGCATATCACCATACTTAAGATAAAGATAAAGCTCCTAGGTAGGAACCATTCAAAGTACTTTAATATAAGCTTTCCAAACCGCTGCAACAACATTTCATGAATGACGATCGCCTTGTAAGCCCATCCCATACACTATTCAGCTCCACGATTTGTGTTGTCGCCAATTCGGAATGATGAAAAAGGGTTGATGCAGCTTGTTCAGGCTTTTTTGAAACAAACATCAAAGTAGGCGCATGTAAAAGCAAAATAAATGCATGTGGCAATCTTGCTGAGTCAATATTTTCCACAGGCACAAAATTTACTTGTTCGACGTTACTATGCCGATCACTGGTGATGAAGTCGTTTTAATTTCAAATTTCGTCCTGTGCATCGCATAGTTCTAAGAAATGCTATAACACGCATGCAAGCCAGCAATTTAGGCAGTCGCTTTTTAACTTCCCGGACTCACTTACATACAAAAAAGCACCCCAAGATTTACAAAATTGCTTGCATAATCCGTCTGACTATGTGTCTGTCAGTCAGCCACCGCGTTTAGAAATCGCCCGAGTTGCTTCTACTACATTTACTAGGTGACGTGCCACCTTCCTTGCTGAAAGTTGCTTGAATGACTTGGTTTCTGTTCAGGATGTGTGACTTGATCTTTTGCGTGACGACAAAATGGTAAAGCAACATGAAGGACAAATACGAGATCTACCTGTTAGTTTAATTCAAACCAGCATATCATCGGTGCCTGCTCAACAAACAAAAACAGATATTTTAAGTGTGGGAAGCTTTTAGTTAAAGTAAAAACTCATTTAGGGTTTATTGTTCTTGACAGCGGGCCTTACCAGTCACACACCGCCAACCTTCGCCTGAGCTGGTAAGGCCGCAGAAATTACTTTGTGTGCATACGGAGTTCTGTAAGGTTTATGAGCCAACACTCGCACCAACGTTACTAGAATGAACTCAGTTTCAAATCTCCGTGGGAGAGGCGACCGGGTGGCGGTTGCGAGAACTAGTGGCGCTGCAGTCAAAGTCTTGCGCTACCCTCGGCGCGTCGTCTGCTTCGGCAACGGGCCGCCGCTCAGACGTCCCGCGGCAGCTCTCTAGTAGTGCTGTTGCTAAACTTAAACATCAATAATCTTTCCAGTCGACTAGCTTAAACGTCTTCATCCTTCTAGTCGACGTTACCGCATCCCATTTGTGCACTGTTTGAGTGGAAATGCGTTAGGTCGGCTGTATGCACTGACCTGCACGCGTTGCTCACTGGCTGGCTAAGAATCGAGGGTCGGCCTATATATGAGCTGTCTACATTGCGTTTAACTTCCACGTACGGTAGTTTCGAAGCGAACTACCATTTTCAGCGTAATTTTTATAACTACTGCGCCGTCTTACCTCGACCAAAAACGACCCAATACGTTTGTGAAAGCAGTGATTAAGTGCTTTTATGTCCGCGCGGCATGCAATACGACCGTTTTTCTGAATGTCGTCGGTGCGAGGTCCCGTTAACCAGCTTCCGAGGTGCAGTTCCTATGCTCAACTTTTATATGCCCCGGGCTGGTCTCACCTCATCTTGCCTTTGTGCACTCTGTGGTGCATACGAACATTAGATCACCAAAGATGAAATTTCGCCTTACAGTTCTGGCGCTCAGCTCACCTGCGACAAACTCACTCGACTTTTGCGAGTTCACAAAAAAGCTTCAATCCGGAATTTAATAGTGCTCATGGTACGCCTGAATTCATAAGGATCTTTGACCTCTATTTTGATGTCTCGAGCTCAAGAAATCCGTTCAGCTGGTCATCTCCGGCACCTCTCCGAAAGGCGAATCAGGCTTCAATGAGGACTTTTTTTTAAAAGGCTCAATTGTACATAACATGACGCAAGGATGCACAAGGAACACCCGTGCTTGAAGGCCTCAAGAACACCGTATTTTCAGGACTCCCTATATGTATGCATGGTGTAATAGCACCTTTTGATAGGTTTGTGGCGATAGGGAAGCTGCCGAATTTGCTCACGCACAATTAGGAATATCTCAATACCACATTGAAACATTTTCTCGTTGCGTAAAATGGAAAGGGCGGTAAAACAACAACACTATTGCCTGTGAATTTAAAGCTGCCTACAAACGTCTTTTTATCAGAAGAGAAGTTGCATCATCAGATACTGGAAACTTCTCTCGCGATATTGTGACTGATCTCTGTCCCTCAGGTGACGTAAGCCTCGTTGAGTCACCAGCGGCTTTCGCCGCGTTAAGAAGATCATCACTGTTGCAGGAACTTAATGATGATCACTATAACACCCAGCCGGTCGACTTCCCCAAAAGCCTTTCGCCTGTTTCTCAGTGTAGTACTGCCATATATAGGAGTATTCGAGGCACGCAAAGTACATGGAGGCACATCCCGCAATGAATACCGCACTACACTGATGTCCACTGAGCTGCCAGAAGTCGTTGGTGCGAAAACAAACGGTGGTCTCGTGGCACCAGCGATATACTTCTCGGAATTGTGTCACGTCGAGGAAAACAGGTTTCGTGTTCTGCAGGATTAATGCAAGATTTAATATTCTACACGTTTAATGCAGTCGTTATATGCCAATAGTGAGCGGCTATATGGTGGAGGTGTTGACAGTATTGTTTGACAAATATTACTTGCTGAAGTTGGAGCCTCGTCTGTTTAACTGCGATCCATTCAAACAGTCACATTTAAGTTTTGTCAGAGGAAGATTGCCAACCTGCATTCAAGAATCAGGTTCAGCCTATTCCGACTGCAATCAACCGGAAAAACTCGCACTGAATGAACCGCAGACAACGACGAAAATTTCGTAAAATCTGCAAACGACAGATTAGAGCCAGCATTGAAGGAAGCTGGCTAGCTAGTATGCCCACGTATTTTTTGTGGTTTTTAAGTGCGTGCGTTTTGTATAGGTTGCCTCATAGCCTGCGTTTTGACACAGCAGGCAGTTTTTTTTATTTGGTTGCTCTTTTATCCTGTGTGACTTTTTTATATTTTTACATTGTATAAACCCTGGGGTGAATACAAAATCGTGTACATTTTGTTGCTTCCTTCGTGTGCCTCTCTTCTGGAACGTTTCAAGCGAATATGCCTTACAGCCGTGAACGGCTGAATGCGTATTCACTGATATGTAATCGCGTGCGGCTCATATGTAATACCGTAAACCACGGCATTGTGCAGCTCCTGTGGGAGGCAATAGGATAGTTGTTTTAGCCGCCCTTTCCTTTTTACGCAACGAGAAAATTCCTAAATGTTGTATTTGAGACATCTTAATTGTGCCTGAGCAAATTCGGCAGCTTCCCTGTCGCCACAAACCTATCAAAAGGCGCTATGACACCGTGCATACATATCAGGAGTCCTGCAAATACGGTGTTCTTGAGGCCCTCAAACACGGGTTTTCCTTTTTTTTTTCATTTTCCATTTTTATCACCCTAAAGGCCCTTGCAGGCATTACATAGGGGGGGAACAACAGATTTGCACAATGCACTCTAAGCAGCAGAAAGTACATTAAAAGAAGTGTTAAAAAAGTTCACACAAGATTACAATAAACAGGTAAAACCGTAGACAAAAACAAGCGGAAGTATTACACTCTCATTACCAGAACAAATGTCAAACTAAATACACGGGGTAGGTCCGATCAAAAGTAGGACCTAGGCAACAAACGAGAATAGACTATATTTTATTGCACACACTGAAACAGTTGAACAATTTCCTCGGTGAATTTTTCGTGGTTAGTAATAGTGGCAATACGCTCTGGGAGGGCATTCCATTCACTAATGACTAAGGGAAGGAAAGAAAGGCGGTGCAGGTCGGTACGCGAAAATTCAGGCTGCACTTTGTTAGGGTGGTCTACACGTGCGTAAATATGTTCGGCTGGTTTTATTTTTGAGCCAGTGAAGTTGTTAGGGTAATGGTACAGCTGATGAAAAAATGTAAGCCTGGAAATTTTGCGTCTTGTTTCGAGCGATTGAAGAGCGAGATTTCTTTTTATCAACGTAATGCTAGAATGGGGCGTGTATTGTCCTGATATGAAGCGGGCGCTCTTGTTTTGCAACGATTCTATTTTCGTAGCCAAGTGTGATTGGTAAGGATTCCAGATTAGTCCAGGTATTCAACTTTTGATCTTATAAAGGAGGTAAATGCGAGCGGTTTGGTATCTTTATTGGCTTGACGTAAAGAACGACGAATCAAACCAAGTTTCTTGTAAGTGTCATCTAAAATTGATACTATATGAACTTCCAAGACAGGTTGCTTGTGAGGTGAACTCCTAAGTATTTAAATGAATTGACAGGTTCAACAATCACGCTATTCAGTGTATAAGCAAATGAAATAACTTCTTTGCATGTGGTGAAGCGCATTAGTTTAGTTTTTTTAACATTAATGTTCATTTGCCAGTCGGAACACCACTTTTCCAATCTACACAAGTCGGTTTGAAGTTTAACACAACTAGAATGGTTCGATACACGCTGATAAATTACACAATCATCTGCGAATAACCTAACAAAAGAATTTATGCCAGCACAGATGTCATTTATGTAAATTAAGAAGAGAGTGGGACCAAGCACAGACCCCTGCGGAACCCCTGATTTGACTAGCTGAAACGAAGAGTGTACATCATCTATAGTAAATGCCTGTTTCCTATTTCGAAGATATTCCTTAACCCACCTAATAACATTGCGTTCTATTTTAATATTTTCCATTTATGAATGAGGAGATTATGGGGGACACGATCGAATGCCTTTTCAAAATCGATGAATATGGCATCCGTCTGCTCAAGTTGATGAAGGGAGTCATGAATATCAGTTGTAAGTTCAAACAGCTGGGTTTCACAAGAGCGACCGCGCTGAAATCCGTGCTGATTCGGGTATAGAATGTTGTAATTTGTCACGTATTTCATTATTTGGGACGATAGGATATGCTCAAGAAGCTTGCATACTACGGAAGTTAAAGATATTGGCCTGTAATTACAGAATTCATTTTTATCCCCCGCTTTGAAGATCGGTACCACATACGCTAGTTTCCAATCGTCAGGTATTACACCAGTATCAAGAGACTGCTGGAAGAAAAGTGCTAGGGTTAGTGCGGAGTACTCTTCTGTAACTTTGAGTAGTCGAGTGCTTATGCCATCAGGACAGGGACTTGAATACGTCGGCAATCGCTCGATCCCTTTTATAAGTCCTTCGGAGGTAACTAGAATACAAGGCATGCTGTGCGGAAGACTAGTGAATAGGCTTTCAGACGGTATCGGACTCTCGTCCCCAAAAACACTGCAAAAATAAGAGTTGAAGGTATTTGACACCTCTAGACAATTCGAGTGAGATTCGGAAACAAGCTGAGGCATTTCTTTTGAAAGTGGCGGAGAAAGAACTTTCCAAAATTTTTAGGGTTTGTTTTCATGAAATTTGGTAAGTCGACATTGAAAAATCTGTCTTTGGCCTTTTCGATAAGCTTCTTGCACACTTTTGCATACTCAAGATAATCGCTCCAGTCCTTGTCTTTTTTGCTTCGCCTGGCCTTGACGTACAACGCTTCTTTTTATTCAAACATCGGTTTATCTGTCTTGAAAACCAAGGCCTATCAGTAGTTTCAAGAAGACATTTTTCGGGGTCATATTTTTCCTGCACCGATCTTGTGCATCCTTCCCTGTGCATCCTTGCGTCATGTTATGTACGTTTTAGCCTTTTCAAAAAAAAACAAGTCCACAATTAGGCCTGATTCGCCTTTCAAAGAGGTGTCTAGTATGAGCAGCTGAACGAATTTCTTGAGTTCGAGACATCAAAATAGCGGTCAAAGATCCTGATGAATTCAGGCGTACCATGAGCACCTTTAAATTGCGGGTTGAAGCTTTCATATGAACTCAAAAAAGTCGAGTGCGTTTGTCACAGATGAGCTGAGCGTCAAATCTGTAAGGCGAACTCTCGTCTTTGGTGATCTAATGTTTGTATGCACCACATGAGTGCACAAAGGCGAGATGAGGTGAGACCAGCCCGGTGCATATAAAAGTTGAGCATAGGAACTGCACCTCGGTATCTGGTTAACGGGACCTCGCACCGACGACATTCAGAACAACTGTCGTTTTGCCGCACGGACATAAAAGCACTTAATAAAGGCACTGCTTTCACAAACGTGTTGGGTTATTTTTGGTCGAGTAAGACGGCGCAGTAGTTATAAAAACTACGCTGAAAATGCTAATCCGCTTAGAAACTACCGTACGTGGAAGTTAAACGCAATGTAGACAGCTCAAATATAGGCCGACCGTCGATTCTTAGCCAGTCCAATGAGTAGCGCGTGCAGGTCAGTGCATACAGGCGACCCAACGCATTTCCAATCAAACAGTGCACATATTGGATGCGGTAACGTCGACTAGAAGGATGCAGACATTTAAGCTAGTCGACTCCAAAGATAATTAATGTTTAAGTTTAGCAACAGCACTACTAGAGCCTGCCGCGCTACGTCTGCGCGGCGCGGCGGCCGCCGCGGTCGCCTGCAGCGGGGCCCGCCACCGCAGCAAACGACGCGCCAAGGGTAGCGCAAGAATAGGGTGCCTGGATTGGCGCGCCCGCCTGGGCGCGCGCATCCAGGCACCCTACGCAAGACTTGACTGCAGCGCCACTAGTTTTCGCGACCGCCACCAGGTCGCCTCTCCAGCGGAGCATTGAAACTGAGTTCATTCTAGTAACGTTGACTCGCACATCCACGCGTGCTGTTTCCAATTCCTTTTTGCACTAGAAGCAAGTTACGAAATGTATAGTTACGATGAATGATTTTCGTATTCTTGCGGAGCAGACAAAAAGATATTTACAAGTTATACACAAAGGCGCATCTATTTAAAAATTCTTTACAAGGCAGTTGCAGGCAGGTAGATACGTCGTTCGGACAGTGCACGGGCTAGTCCGCCGAAGCATATTCATCTTCAACGGCTGGCTAGTGCTAATACAACCCCTAACAACTATGACAAATACCCGCATCGGAGAGTTGCTATCTTCGCCTGGGGGCTTTCGACACTGAGCAGTAATTTCATTTTCCTGCAAGTGTCCAAGCTGTGGTACTATCAATAATAAATACCATTTTAGGTGGGCACTGCATGCAACCTTTCGTTTGCAATAGGTGCTGCCCAACCTAACCCTGTTTACGGTTACATACCGAAATTTCCGTCGCATTTGCTATGGATAATAATGTATCTATACCGTGGAGAAATCCCCGCGTGAATGAAAGCTCCGTTTTGTGGCATTTTATGTATTCGAAACAAATGTGTAAGAAAAACATACTGGAACGTTTTTTTATTGGTCTCCGTGTTGCGGGAATCTGTAAGGTTGCACAGAAGTGAAACTGGATCAGAAAAAAAGATGAATGACTGCACGCAAATAGTTCAATTACAAATGGTCGCATTCTCAACAGTGAAGGGCTGTACTTCCTTTTAAGATACACTCGGAAAACATCATTAGAGTTGACGTCGACAAAGAATGATTGGGATTTGGCGTGTTTTTGTTCTTGTTTCTGTGTTTTGCGGTTATGTCAAATGCGGTATATGGTCGTTACATGCAGGTACAAATACAGAAAATGAATTACAAGTCACTGACCAAGTCAATAAAAACTGGCATTTCGTGAGCGCTACAGCTCCCATGTTCACAACTGTGAGCAAGGGAGCCGTGAAGGGAGCCGAGATATCGATGACGTTTTGGGAGCCTTAGCGCTCCCGAAGCGTGATTTTTAATTGAATTGGCCAGTGACGTGTACTTCATTTTCCGTATCCGTACGCCACCTGACCAGGCGGTGTGCCGTCCAACCATCGCCTCCATGCTGGTACGAACGCGAACCCTTCCAAAATATTACACCAAAACGAGAGAGCACTCACTCTCGGTGTCACAAATGCGCTTGCGCGACCAATATTCGCACTCACCTTACAAAGCAGGGGTCCACCGTGCCCGTGAGGCACACTGCATCATCTCTGGTTGCACATTGCAGGCACTGGCGGACGCTCCCGCGGAGCATCCGTTCTCGGAGACGGCCATACGACCTGTGCAAGGCCTGCGCCAATGTGTGCTCGCCGGAATTCATGGATAGAAAGTGGTAAACCGAGGTACTGATAACGCAAGGCCACATGAGCCGCTTCTCAAGAGCCTTGGTGAGTTTTTCGAGCGTGTCAATATAATCCGATGGCACCTTCACGCTCAGCCATGACACTAACTCACCGTCAAAGTACATTGTAAGGGAAAACGTACCGATGACCCAGAACAGCACCAATAAATTCCGGCTGTGCTTCCAGCGACTTGCGACAGGCATCCGCGTGGAGTTAGCATAGAAAGAAGCCATGAGAAAAAAGAGCGTTCGTACGGCAGTCTCGTACCCCGGGCGGCTCTCATCCAAACGGTCCATCACAAGCAGCACACCGAAACAAAGCAACAACGAACCGCACAGCAGCAGCAGCACAAACCAAGAGTTAGCCATGACAGTCCCGAAGTGCAAATGTCGCGTGGCATTGGCACGAACATAAAAAGTCAGATGAGTGTAGCGGGTGATTACGGGAAAGTCAAGTTCCTGCAGCCTCCACAAGCTGAGAGCCACGTGGGACGCGTAAATATCTGCCCTCTTTTCCAGCAGACTCGCAGCCATCTGGTTGTGCCCAACCCTCACATATTCCAAAGATACGTTACACAACTGAAGGGCGCCACTCACGCGCATGAAGACGGGACACTTGCCATGTACAGACTCCCCTGTGCTGCCAGAGAGATAACGACACCCTATCGTTATCTTTTTCCCCAAGAGTGGCTCAAATGAATTTTTGATCTTATTTTCGCTTACCTTTGAGTCCGCATTGTCGTATTCCAGTATTTCGCGCGTGGTGCAGTTCCAGAACCGTTCTTTTGCAATACTAGATTTCATAGCTCTAGTGCCTCTTGTCTCGATTACAATCAGGTTACATAAAGTGCGATGTGGAACTTGCACTGTGAAAACGCTTGCGTTGAACGGAGTCTCCAGAAGTAGGACCCATGTCACGAGGTAAGTGTAGCGGGAGTAGTCGTTTAAAATCAGTGAAATATTGCTGAATTGGGAGTCCGCGTTCGAGACAATGGCAGTTGTTTGGATGTTCAGAGACGCTCTTAGCTTGAGCACCTCGAGTAGAGTCGACCAGTTGCCGCACGACGTCAGAACGCTCCACGGTAACCGCTTGATCCAAAACGTGTCTCTGTAGCTCCAAGTGTCATCGTAGCAGGGGACTAGCACTGCGGCCTCGTTGCCAACCCATTGCTTCAACAGATCCTGCACATCGATTCCTTGCCCGGCATGCTGCAACAGTAGAAGTGCCGTGATAACGACGACGACTGTGTGGTGATACATCTTGTTTGCTGGCTTATCTGTGAGTAGCCTAGAGTAGTAGAAAGGCGACGACTACTTTCTACTTAACTTAGACTCCTGACGAAGCGAGTGAAATTCCTACATTGCGTTCAGATGCACCGAAACTGGTGGACGAAGCGCACCCACGAGATGAAGAACTGCCCGCCTTGCTAAAAAATATCTATCCGAAGCCCACACGAGAAATTAAACACCTAAATTTTCGAAGATTCATGACGGGTAAGTTTTTCTGATTGAAAAGCGTAACTGTGTTCGGCGGAAGTGATAGCTTGAAAGGAAATAGGCAGCAGTTGTGCCCGGAAGGATGTCCCTCAGCTGTGAAAACCATCGGAAAATCTACTGTGCTTGCACATAAACGAGAGAAGCTTGTTTTTATTTCGCCATGGCAACGACTTTTCAAACAATGTTGTAGTATTTTCATGCGCGGCGAATTTGTACTTTCGATAAGTTATAGTGGGGAGGCGATAAACGAGGAAACGTCTCCTTTACACGTACCATCTCCGACCAATCACGGCTTGTGTTCTAGCGCGGACACGGTTGTCTTATTTGGACTGTTGTCGTATTTGGCAACCAGGACGTGCTGCCACGCCTTTAGAAGGATAAAAGAAAGTTTCATCAATAATGCAAATTGGTATCTGACTTTTTCGCGAAGCGCTTAGCTTAAAATGGCACGACATGCAGGCGCAAGAGGAGCGCACGCGATTTTATAATCAGAGCGCGAACAGGGAAAAACAAGGGATACATTTATATATGTTTATAATTTTATACATTTTCGGGTTCTGCTTTACTTGGAGTTTTTCTCTGCTCGATCTTTTATTTTGGAAAGGAAACATTGCTGCGTAGATGCGTGCGAAAAAAAATTGTCGACGGGCCTATAACAAAGAATGCATTTTTGCGGGAATTTTATTACAAGTTTTAGTGACTGTATTGTCTTTCATTAAATGGGACATCGTTAGGCTATCTGATTGTTTCTGTGCTCTGGAACAGCCAAAAATGCTGCCACAGCTCGCAGTAGTCAAGCCGTACTAAACCCGAGTCGGTACCCTGAGTTTTCGAGTATTTGAGTACTCAAGTTACACCTTTGAGGAATACATAAACACCTAAATATGTAAATAAGTACCTCGCATCGACCACAATGTCACTAAGTGCAGTGAATATTGGCTGAAGAGAAAGTCAGTCCTGCTTTTTCTTGCTGCGAGGTTGCGCCGAATTTAGGTTTACCAAATGAGTACGTACGCTTTCATTGTGAATTTACGCCTGCTTTGCCGTGTAGGAGTGGCCTTTCTACTCACGGCGGCCAATAGGACGAGTAAAAAATACACTTAGCATTGATAAACCAGGTGGCCCCTCTGCGTGCGTGTTACCGCAAGCAAACGCCAATAGAATGTTTTTAATGCGCACCATTCTTTGCCGAGTACCCCCAAACCAGGAGGGTGTAACGCCCCGCGTTTACACAAAAATGCAGATATCGCACAAGTTCCATCTGAAATCGATAGAATGGCGTAAATGGAGACAACCGTTCACACGAAATTTTCAGACTAAAACATAAGAAAGATATAAAAAAATACGGAAAAAGCGAAACGTTTAATGCCCTGAATTTCCCCAATAATGCAGATTTCGTGAAAGTTACACCTCTAATCGTCATAATAGCGTAACTGAAGATAATTGGTTTAACGAAATTTTGAAAATCTAAAGAAATTCGAAAAATATAAATTCATTGCGAGAATGGGTGATTCGTGTCACACCCTGCATTTCCAAAATAATGCAGATTTCACAAAAGTTCCATTTTAATCGTTATAATAACGTAAGTGGAGATAACTAGTCGACTGGAGTTTGAAAAACAAAAAAAAATGGCAGAAAAAAAAATCTCACACTCAAGACAAGCGGCATTAGTCGATAATTCTCTCAATTTATGTGGAATGTTTGTTGCAGCAAATGTATGTAGCATCAATCATTCCTTACAACATTCGAGCGAACGGTTCTTTGTGCTAGACAGGAGCAGACGCATCGTGGAAGAAGTGTCAAACGAGTCGACATGATGTATCTGTGCGCTTGAAAAGACAGGTCCCCAATCTTTTGCAGATCCTTATTTCGATGATGACCATTGATATGAAAGCATCCAAAAACTCTTTTCAACCCTGGAAATTAAATGTCTTAAGCTAATAAAAGAAATGACAGTAATCGTCTGCCCTAAATATAGGGTCTATATCGTACGTATTGACGAAATCAATTTTTATAAGTAGCCTTCTTTACCCATGTTTTTGTGCTAACAAACAACAATACGGTGCCTGCTAGAGACGCAGCGACACACAGCGATGAGCAGCAGTGATAAGAAGCAGCAGCCTGTGTTATATGGACAACAAAGAATCCGGCTCTACGATACGCTTGTGATTGATTTTGAGCTGGTTTCTGCAACGATTCAATTACGCGAGTGCTTTCTTTGCATGGAATATACCGAAGACACCACCGGAGTAACTGATGGTCTCGAAAAGACCTTGTACAGGCTGTAGAATGCCGTTAGCACTCGTCTCATTGACATACCGTATAGAGGCATTACTCCAATACTGCGCTTCAGGATTATTTAAGGCCTGATACCTTCGCGCCTTTTTGCTAATACATCTGCTTGCTCTGACCTCACTGCCCCGCACTCGTATATAGGTTTCCAGGCACGGCGAAAGCAAGAGTAAGGTTCCCAGGCACCGGGGCAGCGAGCACGCAATCGTGCGAAAGTGGTGCTCTCACGGAGCGGCGCTTCTAAAAGGGAAGCCAGGTCGCGTTAAAGGGACGATAAACAGGCTCCGCATCCACTTGCGCCACCTTGCTCCCCGTGACGCGAGGCGCTCCGATGGGTAGGCCTTCGAGTCTGGCCGCAGGTTGGACAGGCCCCGAAGTGGCGGCGAAGTATGCGGACGGCTTCCAACTCCGCGCTAAAAATAAGAGCACTCCACCGCGCGCAGCCAACCAAGCGCTCTCTAGCCTGTGGACATTCATCACAAACTGTCTTGTACTACGAGCATGCCCGTGACAGTTGCTCACTTTATCTTTCGTCTCCCATCCTTCTCGCCAACGTTGTTTTTTCTCCGAGTTAGCCTCGTCACGCGCATCGTTTGCTAGTTGCCACATTGCCCGTGAGGGAAAGATGGAGGGAAGGGGTAGAAGTTGCACCTTTTTTTTACATTTTGATTATTGTTTTATCTTTGCCGAATTTCGTTTTGGCTGGTGATGCTCGAAACCTTCGAAAAGGAGAACGCTAGCAGCTGAACAGATGATCCACCGCTCCTGTTTTGTTTTCTTTGTTTCTGTCTTGTTTGTTTTTGTTTTTGCCGTGGGATCCAACCGTGGCCGCAGGATGCAAGGCCATTGCGGCTTCCAGAGGATCCGGAGCCCAGGGGAGAGTTTGAAGCCAGCTAGAAGAGGGCCCAGGAGGAGACTGACAACTCGCGCTCTGAGCTTGAACTCTACGTCTGCCTCGATGTCGGGACTGCTGACTTTTCTAGCTTCAATCAGCCGGAAGTTGGTTATAAAGCGCCATTATGTCCATGTAGAAGCTACCGGAATCTGGTCCCACGGACCATACTTTTCCCAGAGATCGGCCAAAGACTGCACAGCAAGAGGGAAACATCACTCCTGTAAGTGTGCACCCGCCATGATTCTTCGACCCATGCAGTAACAAGGGATTGAGAGTTGATGCGCTGATATTCAATCATATTTTACTCGTCTATGCACGTTGGCAAGTTGTAGCTTGTGTTATAGCTTAGGATGTGTCATAGTTTATGACGTCGAAACAGGCCATGGGTGCCCGAAATACTCGTTTGAATATCTAGCAGCGTTCAAATACCTCAGATCGAAAATTTATGCTGTAGGTTTTGCATGTCAATTGTATTCGCCGGGTTATTTACTTTTCGCAGTGTTCTAGTAAATGAAAAAATTCTATCATGACAACTGTTTACTGCAAGACATGCTCTTTCGTGGTTGCATTTTGGTATTACGCTGGAGCAGGCAAAAAAGCCGAACGATGTAGGATTACTGAAAGGCAAAAGAATTCGTCAATGAACAGATTCACAGCTGCGCCTACCATAGCCACTGCCTTGGTCATATCTCAGAAGTTCAATGACTGTACGCAGTACGGGCTGCTGGTTACAAAGACTCAGGTTAGCTGTGCCACCGCCCTGAATTCATGCGTCATCCGAGACAGCACGACACAGAACAGACATTGAAGTCTGTTTTGTCCTCGGAGACAGCACAGATATCTGTTCTGTCATCCGGGACAGAACAAAAATTGTCATAAGGTAGTCACCTTTTACCGTGGCTATATTATGACAATTTCAAACGCTTGAGCAACGCAGTTAGCGTGGCTTATGCAGTTGGACGTCAATCCATCTGCCTATTCCACATGATTATCCCACCCTTGGCACCTAATATTCTTCAATTTCTCCTGCAAAGCCACATTGTCCACACGTAGCACTGCAGATGACTCAACAGCGAAAAGTAACTTCGAGTAGATAAAATGAAAAATAATTAGAACATCTCAGCAGTTTATCACGATATACATAGCTTTCAGGGACGTCACTCTAGCGGCGATGTTGGATCACTGCTTGCATGGTGGAAGGCTGTGAATTTATTTGCCGTTCTTATCTCGAGAAGCACCGTAATAGGTGAGAGCGCTACTTGAAAAAGGGCTGAGCTGACGTCACATGCAAGCTATGTATAGTGATTGCGAAAGCGTTAGTGTATTAGGAAGAAGGTACTGTGCTACTTCTATATTGCTAGACCCGCCACGGTGGCTCAGTGGCTAAGGCGTTGTGCTGCTGAGAACGAGGTCGCAGGTTCGATTCCCGGCCGCGGCGGCCGCTTTTCTGATGGAGCGAAAAACATAGACGCCCGTGTGTACGAGATTTCGGCGCACGTTAAAGATCTCCACGTGGTCAAAACTAAGCCGGAGCGCTCCACTGCGGCGCGCCTCATTTCCTGCGTTGCGACGGTGCCTTAAACCCTACAATCAATGAATCTATATTGCTAGTTCTTCAGTAAAGTTGCTTGAACTACGTAAGCCTCAGAAAATTACCTGCCCCACGTTTCTAAGTCGAGAGCCACAACAGTTTACACGGCCAGGCTCAACGAGCTGTGGTGGTGTTGGTTCAGTCAAAAAGAGGCGTTGGTTGGGCATACGCGCTTGTCTCGCACCCTAAAGGTGCCTGGTTTGGATAACACCTTCACTGATATTTATGTAATTTTTTTGCAACTGAATTAAAATTCTTTATATGTACCCCACTAAAATTTTAGACAATTCGAGCATGTTTCACCGTTTCTTGAAATGATTTAACCTTCGGCGCTTTATGTGCCTGCGATGGGCTAGGGACTCCGGTTTTCTATTTATTTATTTATTTATTTATTATGTATTTATTTTTTGCCTTTTTTATTCATTTTTTTGTTAATTTTTATTTATTTATTTATTTATTTATTTTACAGACTTAGGGAGAGCATTGAGTGGGGGTTACGAAGTTAACATAATAACAGGGCGGTCACCAACATCAACAAAAATGCACAGAAATTAAGACTGCATGCTAACTGAAATGGAAGCCACAAAATAGGTGTAGCAACTTGCCCCGGAAACAAATATAGTAACGGAAAGGCTTGATGATATGCGGAACTCTGGCAAAAAAAAGAACAACTTCAAAGTACATCAGAGGTAACACACAGTACAAAAAATCGAAAGGCCTAGGTGTTAAACACACGCACGCGTACTACAAGAATACATACTGCAAGACGTGCAAAGGCTAACATAAAATGCGACACCAGTGCGAGCACCACAAAAGTAGTGATAAAAAAACCAGCCACATGTAGGCATGTTGGCATAGCTGGCCGAACATAAGCGAAATAAAGCGATATTAGTGCTATAAAAAGTGGTCGCACAAGCGTTCGCGAATTGAAGCCGGATCGGTGATAGAAGCGAAAATTTTGGGAAGATACTTTCACAATGATATGGCCGTAGGAAGCGCTGATGAGTTGAGTGCCTTTGTTTTGCCGTAGGTGCGAGTGTAGCTATGGTAATTGCACTTGCGTCTGGACATGCACAATGGTGTAGCGAAGGAAGCCTGGTGTTGTGAATATATTTATGTCGCAAGTATAACAGCGTAACCGAGCGGCGAAGGTGTAGTGGCAGAATTCAATGTTTGTTTAAATGTTGTTACGCTGTTTTGAGTGCTACAATAAGATACATAAACCGGGCTGCCCTATTTTGTATCGATTCCATCATTGTGATAAGGTAGTCTTGGTAAGGGGACCAAACTGAAGATTAAAATTCCAGCTGAGGCCATACATTAGTGAAATAGGATAGTTTTCGGATGTTTGTTGGACAGCTGCGTCGATTTCGACAGAGATAGTCCTAATGTCCTTCGAGGCTTTCGCTGAAACAGCTCTAATGTGTGTCCAATATGAAAGGCTGGGTGTTAGGTTGATGCCTTAAGTATTTATAAGAAGAGCACTGAACTATTGTATAATTTGTAAGAGTTGGAATAATTTCATCTATTGTGTTTTTACTAAAGCTTATTGCATGACACTTGGAAGCCTTAAAAACATCTGCGACACGTTGCACCGGCTATTAAGTTCTTTCGAAGGCCAAAGTGGCTCGTAATAATTGTTAATAGCTCGTACATTCCGTAATAGTCAGTGAGTAGCGTTATTTTGGATGATAATTACGTTGGCAAATCTTTTCTATAGATAAGAAATAATAGATGACCGAGAACACTACAATAGGGGACACCGGAGTTGACATCAGAGGGAGTAAAGGAGTACTTATAAACAAAAGTGAATTGTTTGCGGAAGGAAGGAAAATTCCTGATCCGTGAAAGGGTTAGGGAATCAAGTCTAAGTGCAGAGAATTTGTATAATAACCGGCAATATGCGACGCGGTCAAAAGCCTTTGAAAAATAAATGGATGAAAAATCAGTTTGTTTGTTTTCATCCATAATAAACTGAAGACCGGTAGTTAACTCAAACAATTGCAAATCACAGGAGAAGCCTTTTCTAAAACCTAGCTGGTAAGGAAAAAAAGAAGTTATTTGACTCGATCTGACGGCGAACATTGAAAGCGATAACATGATCCCGCAATTTGCAGCAGATGGACGTGAGGGAGATGGGTCGATAGTTACCAGGTGAGTGTTTACGGCCTCTTTTAAAGACGGGAACTATTTCACCGATGGGCCAATCATCGAGAAGTTGACCAGACTTCAAGGATTGTTGAAAGATATGAAGTAAGATTTTGCTGGATATGTTTTTTGTGTTCTTTAGTATTTTTCGGCTGATATCTTTCCCCAAGTAGACTGTTTAAGGTGGCGAATGAAGGAAGCAATACCTTCGACGGTGAGAACTATGCGTTCCATAAACACCCAGTCACGGCCTGAGATGAACGGCCCTTTTGGAATGGTCTTCTATTGAGTATACTACAGAAAATAACCAGTTAAATGCGAATGGACAGTCACTATCGGAGAGTGGTTCACATGGTCATTACGAAGTAACGAATATAATACTCAGAAAATAACCAGTTGAAACGAATAGACAGTCGCTATCGGGGAGTGGTTCGTGGTCATTACGAAGTAACGAGATATAATGGCGGTCGGGTTCTGGTGATAACAATTGCCAAAACTTTCGGGGACTAAATTTCCAAGAGAGAGGAGATCATGGAAGAAATATGTGTCTTTCGCTTCTTTAATCGCAGAGCAATAACCAGCCGGGCACTAATCGTACTTTTTCCATGCAGCTTCCTTATGCCCATTGCTGGACGATTTTGTGCAACCGCTTTTTTTGTTTGTTTCTAAGCATGAGAAGTGACTTTTGTGAAGCATGGCTTAATACCTCATCATTCGCTACTGAACTACTGGAACTACGGGAACAAATTTATCAACCAGCTCACGAACCGTGTCCCTGAAGAGGGACCAGTGTTTGTTCACGGTGCGAGTATCAAACAACGGCATCAGCGTTTCAGCAAAAAATAGTTAAAGATCTGAGTTTATCCCTGCGTAACAGGTCATATTATAATCACGTATTATTTTGCTATCATTACCTGTGTCGTTTGTAGCCTTTAGTACCCAGCCTGCCTTCTGAGGAAATAAAATCTTTGAATCTTTGTCTTCTGAAAACTGGAGTTGCTTGCGGTCCCTAATCCGTCCGGTAAATGATCGACTCCACGGTTTCGGGAGCATTACTTAAAATTATATCTAATAAATTAAATCCGCGTGTTGGTGCGTCAACAGTATGGGAGGGGTTAAAATGCAAAGTTACGATTATAAATTTTGCAGACACGCAACTAGGTCAAGAAAGAGACGGGCAATCAACATGAGGAAAATTGAAGTCGCCGAGTAGGTAGACGTTTTCACTATGATAGCTTTGCACTGGTGGTAGCTACCCTCTTTTCTATGCTCATCACTAAAGGAAGGAAACGGAATCGGGCGATCCGTAGCAAGTGCTATCAGTATTTTTGAGGAGCAGGGAAGCAGGCACCCCAGACTATTACAAGGGCTGAGTGCGCATCAACCGAAAAAGATGATAGGGCGTTCTTTATGGCGATCAAAACACTACTCCCCTTTCGTTCACAATGGTCCCGACCGACAAATCGTCAAACTACTTAATCCCGAAAATATTTCTGCATCATGAACATTGCGTGGAGCCATGTCTCATTTAAGACAGCGATGTCCGTAGTTGCAATCACGTCTAAGATCGAACAGATCTCTTCACGTTTCGTAAGCAGGCTACGGATGTTAGTCAAAGTTACCGTTAATGGTCGCACGAGGGAGAAAGAACGTGGCCATTGTTGCTTATTAGTTGTTATTCGTAAGTTGACTAATATTCTTAAGTTAACAAATGTTCTGTCGTTAAATGCAGATCAGATCTTTAGTAGAGCAGTTTGAGCGATTCGGAGCCCCAATTGGGCAATCTAAAAAAGCAGTAGCCTCCCAGAAATCGGTTCGTCGATAAAATTTCACAGCATATCAATGTGTCTGCTGTGGCCAGCTGTAAATCCCTTAAGCCGCTTTGCCTAGTCTCAGTGCTGTCAATAACCCTCGAGAGAAAGCTTCTATTTAGTAGAAAAGAAACCTCCTTTTCAGAATGCGACACAGGCATTCACAGAGTGGTGACCTTAAAAAAATATTTGACGGAGTGTTTCTGTCAGCGCTGTGCCCATGTCTCTTCTTGGTCCAGCGTCAAGTTCCTTGTGCCCTCAATTATGTCAGAATACTAACTAGCCAATTACTCGCCCCCCACCTCTCAGCAAGGTGTCATGCATTGTGGTTAGGCCATCTGCGTTTAAAACGTGATTAATTTGTGTCATTACCAGCAGCTAACCTCTCTTTTGTTGCTGCAACCACGTCTACCGTTCCAGTCCGCGAAAAGAAGGTATTCCCCAGGCTTCGAGCACGCTACTCTTGCTTCCTCTCACCTTTGCGTCGCTTCACGCACATACCCTGCGGCCGTGGAAACTACATACGAAGTCATTTTCGGTTTTATAATTTCGTTGGCGTGTTCGCGACATCGGGGAGTTTGCCGTTCCGTGGAATTACACCAGCTCAGGACCTGGTCATGTAAATGTGTGTTTGGCCACATATCAGCGTCCATGCTTAGCGGTGATCTCAGGTTTCCGCATTTGTCTACGAATCGAAGTACACTTCTTGCATACAGTAAACACTCTTGAAACTACCAAGAAATATCGTGATTATCATCAGGTAAGAATATTCAGCCAGTTACCGTCGTCCCCTTACATAGCTGCATTGGCCGGTACACTTGTCGAATCCAAGCACCACCACTGCTAAATATTCCGGGGAAATCTATTGCGCGTGGCCTCATTACTATGTAGGGAAGTATTCAATGCACTTCTACAAATATCCGGCCACTGCCGACGCTTTACACTATCATCTATTTGCAGGAGTTGGTCCACAGCTTCATAGCAATTAATGACGTTTAGTCTATAAAATAACCGGTCAAAAAAAGCATGAATACATGGCAACCCATATGAGCAAGTGTACTTTTGTATAATTAACACAGAAGATTAAAGCAGCAAATGTGTGTGGAGGGCGCCCGTGCAACAATAAAGGCGAAACAAACGCACAGCGCCTTGTGCGTCTCATCTGAAAAGGTTTAAACGCCCACCATATAATGCTGGAAGACTATCTGCTGATATTTCAGCGGTGAACTTAAGTGACAAGAGTAACGGGTGTTTTATATACAGTGCGAGCTTGTGCCCGCAATCACTGGCCATGCCACAGCTAGACGCAAGCGAGTTTCGACTTCTTTATCTCGCCTTTCCCCTTGGCTCAGGGCGCATCCTGAGGCGTCTTCTTGCGTCTTCTTGCCAAATTCGCTAGTCTCATAATGAGACACAGTAACGCTGTTCGAGTAGAGGAATTTCGCACGCAACATTACAGTCGCAGCAATACCGTGAGCTTATGCAATGCGTTTCTCTCAAACAGGGATGCGAGCAATATTGTACGCCCCCCCCCCCCACCCACCCACAAAAAACAAGCAACAAACAAAAAACTGTCTCGCTTAAAATTCCAATATCGGTAGCAAACCTTCTGGAATACAACCAAACACATCGTCGCGAAAATAGTTCTATCCGGCCTGCCAGTTGAGAGTCGCAGCTCTTCTCAGTATTCTCGGGCAGGAGGCCGTTTGCGCGGAATTCAGGATGTTTAATTAAGCTGTTCCCGGTCCCGCTAACTGGTTGGAAGTTGACTTCGTAAGTTTTCCCAGCCCTTCTGCTTCTATTTTCTTTGAGGTCCATTCACAGACCCAGGAAATGGTGATTGCACCATATTTTGGGGATTCGCTTCTTGATGGTAAGTACATACCATATTCACCACAAACGAAATACTTAGTCCCGGACGCATTGCCAATACAATCGTGATAATACCAGAAGGCAAATTATGTGCGACTGTACTGAATCATTATTGTACAATTCCCTGTGGCAGAGCAGTTTAAAGGATAATAAAGACGACAGGCGACTGTATTTTTTGAAATATTTGGCGGTGCTTGTGAATCAATAACGTTTTCTTCATAAATACACCTGTTTGGCGTTGAACTTGCGCTTGCTGGGTGGCCATAGGAGCCGCATGGGCTACAAAGTTGTTTAACCAAAGTCAGGGTTATGGCTCAAATTAGACAATTTGTTTCCCAAACTAATCTTTTAATGCTAGTTATAAAGTCAGGTATCCAGAGTTCTGATTTTTTTAATCGACAGCGCACGACCTCCGGGTAGAAAACTGTGATTGATTGATTGATTGATTGATTGATTGATTGATTGATTGATTGATTGATTGATTGGTTGATTGATTGATTGATTGATTGATTGATGATTGATTGATTGATTGATTGATTGATTGATCGATCGATCGATCGATCGATCGATCGATCGATCGATTTTGGAGTTTCAAGGCCGATGCTACATCTAGCTGGGCTACGGGGCGCGCCGAAGTGGATGGTTCCTGAAGGATTTTTACCATGGGGCGGTCCTAACATGCGCCAAAATCTCTACACACAGCGTTTTCGCTTTTCGCTTTCATCTGAAAAGCAGCAACCGTGGCTGTGATCGAACCCGCCCCTATGGGGTCACCACGACAACGCCTTAATCAATGAGCCACCGCAGCAGGCGAACTAGAGATTCGGGGCCTCAGTTGCGGGAAGGAGTCTAATAAAAGGCAGAAAATGTTTTGTGATATGTACACTTTTGCCTAAGCGACCCTCCAGCAGGACGTCGCTCGCCAAGCATAAGCACAAGGCCGCCACCTTCCCGCAAATCATGCTCAGCTGCAGATTTCGCCTGCTGAGTTTACTTCCGCGTTTTACCTATTCCTATGACAGAAGAATCGACCACAGTTTTTTGACTCGCGTCACATGCAAAGCTTTTACACTAAACACCCCTAGAATTTATTTCTTATGCTGCAAATGTTTCTTATGCGGTTATCTGATCCTCGCTAACAGTGTTGTCATCGCAGCTCAAAAATGTTTTTCCTTAGGGCACCAGAAACAGCCTTTCTTGCGTGCAGTACATACGATAAATAAGATATGGTGAGGCTGCCCTGCGACCTTGCAGTGCGGAACAAATATTTGTTTACAAGCAAATGTGCTCTGCCTGGAGAGATTGCTGAACCGTACTCTATCACCAAACACCGTGATACGAGATGGGGCTGCCAGTCATGTTGACGCATTGTTGGTTGTTTTTTTGGGAATGACGTATAACCTTCACGCCATGGTTCTACGCCATGTTCGATTGTTTTTCGCCGTGTTATGGTTGATACGGTACCTCCCTCGTTTAGAGAGCGCGTACGCGCCTTCAGAATGTCCCAATATGCAATCAATATGTCACTTGTCACTGTTACTTCTTCGTTGTAGGTACATGTTTGCACGCTTATGAGATGAATGTATGCCAAATGAACAGTTCCACGTCTTTTCACGTGCCGTTGCGGGAAGCACAGCTGCAAAACCAAACTCGGCAGCCGCGCCGTGTTACCGAAGAGTCCCGTTTTCAGTGCTCTAATGCGCATCCCTTCTAAGCTTTTTGACGGCAACAAGTATTGTAGCTGACTACGCAATCCGCGTTTCTGGGACGTATAAACGGTGTCAATATAGGCGATGCATGATGCCGCATGCTTAGCCTCAATATTTACCTACTTGAAAAGTGCCCCGATTTTGTGCATCGAGGTCACCCTCGCTTCTACCTACATATGCTACACAGGCCTTCATTATACGTTGGCTATTTTAAGGCCATCAAGACAAAATGTACCCTTGTATACTTCTAAACCAGAGCTATCCCTTTAGGACACACTCTCATCCATTCCAGCAGCGAATGACCAAATTTTAACCTATTAAAAAGATGAAAATGCTGAAATACTTAAGATGTTTCAGCTACACAACGCCGCAGGAACGTAATAGGAAAGTACTGAGAACACATAAAAACAAACATAATTGTGTTAATTCCACGTCAGCATTCAAGTTGCAGAGTCAAACAAAACCATAGGCAACACTATAATCCCCAGAGCCACGTTTCTTGCCGCTGGCATTACTCTGTGGCTTGCCAATAGCAGGAAAACGTTTTTGAGGCATCTTTGGGCCCCAGTGAGAAAGTGGCTTGTGAGTCTTCACTGCTTGCTCTGCTTTTCTTATAGGAAGATAAGCGGTCCAGGTACGTGTTAAAATTGATACCATGGTCATGTTTGCACTGTATCTTCGTGACCCCTTTAACCCTTTCAGCCCTCAATTTTTTAATTTCAAGCAAAAATTGTTTTCCGGTTGTGTTTTTGTACAGCTTTGGAGCTCAGAAGCACAGAAATAAAAACATACTCGAATATTGCGATCATTTATTATTTTGTGGGCATGCCAAATATTTAGGTCATTAGGCAACAAAAATTTTTGTTCTTGTGGAAAAGATTTTTTTCTTTTTATCGTAAAACCTAGGACAAGCTGATCTTACAGAAAAAATTATAAAGCGGATAATCCAAGTATATACATATTTATAGGACATTTTGACAGACCAGAATTTCTGTTTCCTTGCCCGCCCTGTCGTCATACACCGTGTCCACTGAAGCTTCTTCTGTTTCATATCGTCCAGGCCACGCGAAAACTCAACAATCGTGATGTCTATTGCAAGAGGTACCCTTCAACATATCTCGCCCAGAAAAACTAGCACTCTTCGTTTTGTCCCTTAAGGCGTTAGAGGATATTATGTGTTGTGTCGTCAAAAGACGATGCCAAGGCCGAAAGGGTTAAAGGAGTGAACAACGCTTCTGGAAACTTTTCAGGCAGTTCGTCTGTTCACCGTACCAAACACTGACAGACGCCATAAGAATGATCAATATAATGGAGAAATTAAAAACATTTACTCAATTTTGGCCACGTGGCTGTTTATTCTTGAGCTTAATTCGGTGGCGAGGGCAAAAAAATACGAAGGAAAAAACCTTCGTCGCCTGGAAAGGCTGCACAACAGTGGCCAGCGTATTATAACACTGAATCCGGCGTTCCCGCTGGCTCGAGTATGCGCACAATGGGAATGTGCGTATGCGCACCCCTTACTATACCACTATACTACTTTACTTACTATACTCTACAGGTGATAGCCTTTCTTCGGCTACTAAATTTAAGAAAAATTGGCGCAGGTTGTAATAGTGGTGCAAGGCCTGCGAAACAGTAGACGTGCGGTTCGACCAAGCTTCTTCCCACTTGGGATCCACTGTCAGTGTGGAAGACCGAGAGCCATGCCTTGCGAAACCGGCTGAGCCTGGTCTCACCTTCAACACTTAGCCAAGGCTGGCAAGAATATCGAAAAACCTATCAAACTTAGCAAAGTTAAGCCAAACATAGCCAATACTAAGGAAAATCAGAAAAATTCGGTCGTACCCGAGCTCCGCTGTTTCTCCTGCCTTGCACCACTAGTGCAAGCTGCGCAAATTTTTTTTATGTAAGTATACAAGCAAATGGAGACCCATCTATCCTTGAAAACGGAAGAGCCGCAGGTTGCGTTTTTATTCACCCTGATGACGAGATTTTTCCCTGATGACGGTAACTTCCATTCGTGACGGACGCGTTCGGACAGAGCTGCGCGAATTTTCACATTATCGTAAAAACCTCTGCCACGTGAGTTCTCATTTTTTAGCACTACTTTTTTATAAAGTACTAGAGCACCTTTGTACCAAATTTGAACCTCGTAACAGCAATGGTTTTACAGTTATAACGTTTTCTTTTTCTTCGGCTCCGGGGCGTCCGCGTCCGCTTAGTCCCACACAAGCAAAATAGAGACCAAGCTAACTTCCGCGGCAAGGGGACTCTTTAAAGGTCATACTCGCGTTATCGCGTTGCTGCTTTCCATGGGTTGACGTTGAATTTGTCTCTAGCCGCATTTTCGTTACAATTGCAACCGAATACCTAAATGTAAACAAACAGCCACCGTAACCACGAGAACCGTCCATTCTTCATGACGGACACTTTCGGACAGAGCTGCGCGAATTTTCACATTTTCGTGAGGAAATCTGCCATGTAAGTTCTAATGTTTTCGCACTCCTATTTCAGAAAGTTCTAGGGAACCTTTGTACAAACTTGAACATTGTAGCGTCAATAGTTTTTACGGTTATAAACGTTTTTTTTCTTCGGCAACAGGGTGGCCGGGCGAGCTCTGTGTCGCATGCAAAAAAAACCTATTTAACTTCCGCGACAAGGTGACCATTTAAAGGTCATACTCTCGTTAACGCGTTGCTGTTGCGATAGTTTGACAAGTTTAAATCAGCTCGCTAGGAGCGTTGTGGTAAAGTTGCAGCCAAACGCCATAATCTAAGCAGTCAACATGCGCTGTAGAAGCTTCCATTCATGGGGGACACGCTTAGACGGAGCTGCGCGAGCTGAGCTTAAACTAGCCAGCCGAATGTCAGATGAGAAGCTCAGCTTCTCTTTGCCGGCATCTTTTGTACAGTTGAGCTATCAACAAGTCACTTTTTTTCCTATGCCCTTGAGCATGGCAGTAAGCTTAGCTTGCCCAACGGCCAGACGTCGGTTGCATCTCATTAGTGAGCCAGCGGGTCAGCTTTCGTCTTCAAAACTGAAACAAAAATGCTGGCTCAATATCTTCGCATGTGTGCGCGGCAACATAGTCCGCGGGAAACTTCTTTAGCTTTCTCTCTCTTTTTTGTCTGGCTCTTAGTTGTACCCCTGCCAGTATGGAGTGCTGCCTGCTCCAGAAGCAACCATCATCCCGGACACCTAAGAGGAGTTTTTGAACATTAGCCAGAGAGTCGCGCCTGTCATGATCAAGCTAAACGAGCGATAGAGGCTAAAGATATTGCAGGCCTTTGCACCTACAACCAGCTATGATGATGAAGGCGTAGATAGCTTCTACGAGGAAGTGTAATCAGCAATGAAGAAGGCAACAACGCAATTCCCGATTGTGATGCGAGATATAACGGAAAGGTCGGTAAGACGCAAATGAGAGAATGGTCAGTGGGAAACTTTGGAATGGGAAATCGCAACAGCCGAGGATACACCGGTGGGGATTGGCAGAGAGAAATAACCTAAGGTTAATGAACCCATTTTACACAAACGAAAGATTAGGAGTTGGACATGGAACAATCCCGATGGTACACCCAAAACTGAAATCGACATAATTCTAAGTGTCAACCCAAGTGTCCTTCAAGACGTAGAGGTGTTAAGTAAGATTCGAAGCAGTGATCACAGGATTGTTAGATGCAAGCTAAGGGCTGAACCTTGGAAGAGAAAGAACGAAACTCGGGAAAACTAAGAAACCCCCGCATGTAAGGTCAGAGCTAGATCACTGGATGTTTAAATTATCTCTCCAAAACAAATTCTCGCTATTGAACGAGCCGAACGAGCTTAGTGTAAAAAGGCTATCTAGCAACTGATCATCGGCACTCAATGAAGCAGCAAAAGCTGTGGAAGAAGCAACATGTAGATGAAAAAGTGGGGATAACCTAACATTAATGAACACATTCTTCTACAAATGAAGGAATATGAAATGAACCAGGAAAAGTCCCGACGGTACCTGACATCATTCAAAGTGACAGCCAGGGTATCATCCAAGACGTAGAGTTGCTAAGATTCAGACGATCACAGGATGGTTAGATGCAAACATCTAAGAAAACGAATGAACTAATTGCCAAACGTAGGAACATGAAAGTGTCAAAACTGATAAAAAGAAATAAAACAAAAGTCATTCGTGCATATAACATGGCAGTGATCGAGGAAACGCTGCAAATAGGGTGAAGCATGAAAGCGACTAAGAGAAAGCTCGCCTTCAGTAAAGACAGGATGTACGCACTCGGAGACGATAAACGAAATATTACGCCCAACTTGAAAGAGATATTTATTTATCAGAACAATTTTATACCCCGCTATTGGCCTACGACGTTAGACCAGGGGAAACTATTGAGAGTACAAGATCAACTTGCGCTGTCTTACTAGTAATTAAAGAGGAAGTTGGAAAGGCTCTCAAGGGAATGAAAATAAGAAACGCTGCTGGTGACGGCGGCTTAAACGCAGATGTTTTGAAGGAGCCAGGAGATACTGTACTGCAAAAGCTTGCGGTAGTACTTTTGAAACGCTTGAAGACTCAAAAAGTGCACATAACCTGGAAAAGCACCAACATTATTCTGATTCATAAGAAGGGAGATGCCAAGGACCTCAAGAATTACAGAACTATACGCCCACACTTAGTTGTTTACAAGCTGTTTACCAAAGTTATAGTTTGCCCATAGGTGACAGCCTTGATTCTCTACAACCCACAGAGCAGGCTGGGTTTGGGAAATGGTACTCAGCCATGGATCACATCCATGTTCTCAACCGAGTGATAGAAAAATCCGCCGAGTACACTAAGTCCCTTTACATGACAGTAGTGGATTACGAGAAGGCGTTTGATTCTGTGCTCACCGCAGCCGTTGTAGAAGCACTTAAAAGACAAAGGAATTGAGGAAACCTACATAATACATCTAGAAGATATGTATAAGCGATGCGCGTGCAGGATAACCTTCTACATGCCATTAATGGGACAAATTTCCGATCCTAAACGGACTAAGACAGGGAGATACCATCCCTCCAAAACTATTCACAGCACTTTTGGAGGGGGTATTTAAAAAGCTTGACTGGGAAAACATAGGATTACGGAGGAACTGGAAATACTTAAGCCGTTTGAGGTTTCCGGACGACACAGTCTTGCTGAGTGAGATTGCAGAACACATGCAAACAATGCGTGAATTACTACAATCAGAAACCACGGCGTTGGGGCTAAAAATAAGCATGAATAAACCTTAAGCAACGAGGACTAAGCATGCCGAGAACGTCTTTTTCAGCTTAAGCAACGAAACGCTAGAAGAAGAAGGAACAGAATATAACTACCTCTAACGGTGAAATCCGGCGCAGAATAGTTATGGGCGGGGGGCACTCCGCAAGCCCTCCCAAGTGATGAATACGTTAGCTGCCTCTGTCATTCATCAGCACAATTTATACTGCCGGTGATGACATACGGAGCTGAAACTTGGCGCCTTACTAAACAACTAGAAAGCAAACTCAGATCAGCTCAACTGGCCATGGAACGAATATTGTTAGGAATAACACTCATGGACAAGAAACGAGCTACCTGGATCAGAGAACAGAGTAGAATAGAAGATATCATAGTTCAAATAATGAAGAAGAAATGGACTTGGGCTGGCCATGTACTGGGACGGACCGACAACCAGGGGACAATTAAGGTGACAGAGTGGATACCAAGAAGTGGGTCCAGAAGAAGGGGATGGACAATAACACGATGGAGCGATGAAATACAGAAATTCGGGGGTAAACGGTGGATTCGATTAGCGCAGGAAAGGCGGGGTTGGAGGTCAAGGGGAGAGGCATGCTGCTGCTGCTGCTGCTGCTGATGATGATGATGATAATGATGCCGACAACGACGGGGTACGGTGGGTGCAGTGAGAACCGGGAGAAATGGGACGTTGCCGAAGTTGTAATTCATGGTGGCCTGACGCCCCTTTTCGGGTATTTTGATGGCGGCGTTACAAGTTTAGCGTTACCACCACTCCTGCACATAACGTATAAAGAACGTGCGCTGGCACAGAATACACTTGCAAAAAGGCTTTCTCACGGTAGTGTACCGTGATACGCTGTTTGAAAGGATCAGCAGGTAGCGTACACAAGCGACGCAAGCGGGCAAGCGGTCTGTGTCGTATTCTCGTTTCTGTTTGTTTGTTTTCTTTTCTGAACCTGTAGCAGAATTTTATGCTGACTTCAAGAAATAAAAATAAATTAATATTGATGCCCGTTTGGTTAGTACAATGGCATGTGCAAAATATTGCCCAACGAGCCCATCGTGGGACACTGAGCCGTGTGGTCACACGCGAAGGGGTCGGGTGTGACACATACGTAGCCAGTGCCTCTTCCCTCTTCCGTTTATAGATTTAAAAATGGCGTACCTGTGTTATTTACGCATCCCTCTACATAATTTTTTTCGTGTATGCACCGACGCCAGACACGGTTGTCCAAAAGCGGCGGAAGGGGAAGCGCTGTTGGGTCATTTAAAACCATCTGAATCCACGTCCTAGTTTTCTCCTACGGGTCACGGGATACAATCTGCGTCGAGGGATAAGAGCCTGCTTTTCTTGAGGCTAACATTATCGCCGGCTTTGTGAGTGCATTGAATCTAACTTCGTCCCCCTCCCCCCCTCCCCAGCGCACTGTCTGAGCCGCCGGCCCTCAGCACTATCTCTCGACGTCTGGCAACCTTCGCCCTCCTCTCCAATGCCTCGCTAGAGGGAATACTTTGGCGGGACTTGTATAGCTGGCGCACGGAGAAGTGGCACTAGGAAGGCCAGCAAGATCGATCTGCACCCAGGATTTGTAGGCTCTGACGTAGCGCTCGTAACGTTTGTAGGCTCCTAACTAGACTTTAGTCCACTATGGCCACACAACGGCGCTGCTCTTTATATTTCTGGTGGTGTAGCCGATTGGGTGGACTCCCGACTACATACTTTCGACGACACACATATGGCGTGTGGAAAGGTACCATATTATGTCAGTAAAGTTACCTTACGTACTTTACGACTTCTAGTGTGAGTTGATTGTTATTTTGACGGTGACAGAACACCCATCAATGTTTTATAGCAGCCGAGATTGCCGAGTCACCTTGCGGCTGTGTCGCGATTGCGGTGTGTGATCTATTTTTACACACATATGGCTTGTGTAAAGGCCCCATTTTATGTCAGTGAAGTTACCTTACGTACTTTACGACTTCTAGTGTGAGTTGATTGTTGTTTTGACGGCGACAGAACACCCATCAATGTTTTATAACAGCCGCAGTTCCTGAGTCAACTTGCGGCTGTGTTCTGATTGCGGCGTGTGATCTATTTTTACACGCATACGGCGGTATGTTACACTTGGCGCCATGTTGGCTTTTGCATAATTTTTCTCAACTAAGTAGCGCAAGCCACTTTTGCAGGAATCAAAAGCAAAGAGTGGTGATTATTCTGGCAAATGTTGGCTCGAATCACGGTGGACGGACCTTGTTGCATTGCTTTGAAAGCCTACATTTTTTTCGCGTGTCTAGCTATATATAAAACATTCCGATGGCATTGAAATTGATGTCATGAACGAACTCTTTCGTCGTGTTTCTTACATTTTATTGATTCCATATGAAGTTTAGTACGCCGACGGTGCACCGGCGATGGAGCGCACCGTAGTGGAGGGCTCCGGATTAATTTTGATCACCTGGATTATTTTTTCCAATGTTTGTTTAACCTACTCTGAAATCTTGCACACACGGGCGTTCTCACTTTTCGCCTCCATCAAAAAACGGCTGCCAGGCAAGGAATTGAACCCATTATTTCATCACTATTTGTGTTGTGGTTTTCGCACAGTGCTTCTTATTTAACTATTATAGAGGCTATTGTTTAGAGTTGTATTTACAGAAAATGTTCCTGAAACTGGCAGCTACAATGGGCTGTTTTCTTGCATGCTGTTATGGCACGCCAGACTAAGCAATGTTTACTACGGCTTTTCTTCTATTATTCCATTTTTTCTGGTATTGAACATTTTCGTGTAAAAAAACACGGTCATTGACTTCAAGAACTTCGAGATTTATTTACTACGTATTTATGCAAAGTTGTAGAATTCAGCCAGAAAGATGCCCGGCTGCCTAATGTTAGAAAACATTGAGAGAAGCCTGTCGTAATCAAAACATAACATATACATGAAATCTGCATGTAGGTGCTTATGCACCAATATATCGAATGGCTGATGAAGGAACATTCAGGTAAGCTGCACTTTACAAAAATCTGCTGCGGGACCACTTCGAATGTGCTCCAGTTTGCTCGAGTTCGCTCGAGATATTCATTGAGAACTGGAAGTGGAACTGTTTCCCACATGTTTCTCACTTTATTCTCACATCTCTCAAACAATTTGCTAAGCAGTTTCATGGTGTGAAAGTTGGCTTCCGAATTTTTCAATTTAAGCGCATTCCTATCGAAGTCCTAGTCCTCAATACTCGAAAATACATGTATATGAACGGGGCGTTCCCAACAATTTTTCTTCTGTAATATTGAATTTCAAAGAAAAAATGCGTTGCAACCATCTTATGGCGATATGGATGATGTGCGACGCAGGGAACTTCATGTTTCTTTCTGTTTTTGGTGTCTGTAAACATTTAAATTTAAGTTATAGTATCCGCGATTAAAGTATTAGTTTCATTTGAGTTTTTGGTGACCGCATTTAGGGTGACGTGTCCCAAGAATTGCAAGAGCGATCGAGTGCAAGAAAGTGAACTCCATCACTTTTAGTTTGCGATTTCGGTTTCCCTGAAGGAAATTCAGTTAAGAAAACTTGGTATTAAATTATAATATACTTTTATTCTAGTGGACAACCGGGCAACCTGCTACATTGGTATCATTAGAGAGAGAGAGAGAGAGAGAGAGAGAGAGAGAGAGAGAGAGAGAGAGAGAGAGAGAGAGAGAGAGAGAGAGAGAATATCAACTTTAATTTTGAGCCTAACGATGCAGGATGGTGAGACTACTGGTGGGGTGGCGTCCGCTAGTCCAGTATGTCCTGGTCCTTGCTGGATGCTCGTGCCCTCTTATCAGCTTGTGAGGGTTTTATCAAACTTTGCAATACTGTTCGAACGTACGCGGAGGCATGAGCTAGTTGTTATTTGTATCCAAACTGCCGCTGATAATGTCCATGCTACCGAACAAGATTACGCCCCCCACAGCTACTCAGTAGGGTGAGCAGTTGATAGTCATGTAGCTTGTTTCAGAATGGCTAGAGGAAAACTCGAGTCTTGCTCATTTCTGGAACAAAACTCACTCAGAGGTGCTCCGGTAATGACAGCGGGTAGTATTCCAGGAAGTTCATTTCACCACTGCTAATAACAGGTACTTGGAAGGCAGAGTTACACAGTCGTTTCATCGTCAAATGTGTTATATTGTTTTGTAAGAGAGACGTACGACGCAAGTTACAAATCTTTTCTTTGTAAACTTCGCTTAGCCACAGTGTCTAGAATACAAATATAAAGTTTGAAAAAAAATTGGTAGAAAATTCCGCATGCGAATCTTAACAACCATCGAATATTAGCTAATCTTAGCGAATCTTACCAATCTTCTAAGTAACCATCGGAAGGTGGATTTCGGACGCGTGTTAGCGGGTCGAAGTTTGACGTTGTCACCAGGTCATGTATGAAGTGCTCCATACTATAAACTTTAATGACATGGAGACGACCTTCTGTGGGATGAGAGAGCGGCGACTCAAACGGTGGATCGGACTCCACTAGTAGTGAGGTTGAGACTGAGTATCAGACGAAAGCAGTGGGTTCATGGTCTGTAGAAATGTTTCTGTTGTATGTATGCCAAACGAAACATTCATTCCGCACATCTCCTGAAGATACCACAGCCAAAAAAGTGTGAGTGTGCGTGTGTGTGTGTGGGGGGGGGGGGTGTATTATTAATATTTTTGAATCTAAGCACCCCCTCACTTTGGCCACCGCGATCCTGAAAAAAAATAAAGGAAGCTGACGCAAACGCGCAAGGCTTGAAGGTAGCGAAGCTGTACGCAACACGACCATCACTGAGATTTAAGTCAACTATTGCAGCCGATTTGCCTCTTCGCTGCCGAAATGACCTTCGGAACATCACTGTTGCTATAAGTGTGAGCTTCCTTCACTTTTTTTGGAAGTGGTAATTATATGACATCACCTTGGAGGGGCGCACGCTATGGCGTGTCTTTCTCGTTTTCAGCAAGTGTTGCCACGACTACGGTGAACGCTGCAGACTTTCTCGTTTCGTGCAAGCGGTGGTACGATTAGGGAAAACGCTGGAGCTTTTCTTTTTTTTGGCCAGTCTTGACCAATCTACATAAGTGGGTGTGCTTTGCTTACAAGCGTACGCCGGGGTTGCTGGGCGGTGGCCGCGAGTCACGCACACACGAGCGCTCGGCATTTTCTTGGTTTTTTTAACTGCTGGCCGTCGCCGCAATCTTTGCCAATATCCCCGAGTGGGTATGCTTGGCCTGACGAACATGCGCCGGATACTCTTTGCGGTCGTCACGAGGCACGCACCCACGAGTGCCCATTATTTTTTTGGCTTTGTTAACTTCCCAGCAGTCGCCGCGAGGCCTGCGCACGTGCGCGCGCTCGGCAATTTCTTGGTATTTTTAACTGCGCACACTAAAATTACGATTTGCTGAACAGCTTCGTCGTTGAAAATGGGTGGTGGCGGGAGTAGAAACGAGTAAATACGGTATTATGCTGACGACCAGAGAACGAGAGCTTCCGGGCTACTTACCGTTATCAGCTGTTTTTCGCAAAAGGCAAGAAACCGCCGCTCAAAGCGGTGTGGCATGCGTGAGGTCAGGCCTCTTGTACACGTGCGGATTGACTGCCAGAAAACGTCGTTGGAAGAGGGAAGAAGTTGTTGTTCCAACGGTCGCTTTCTGATTTTCCAGGGCACTTGTAATCTCCCCATGAACGTCACCACGTGCCTAGTTCAGCGATCGGGTCAGGTTCTTGTGTTTCCACGTGGACCCTTAGAAGCCCTTAAAATGGGGCTGAAGAAATCCACTCGTGGCGCACAAAGAGCCGATGGGACTAGTTCTCCCTCGCAACTGTGTTTATTCTGCGGAAGGAGATGGGAATATATTACGAACACCTTGTCATCCCGTTGTTCTCACAACAACGTTCATAAACCATGCTTCATTGACACGCAAACTGGTGTTTTTTGCTTTCATATCTTCCACCTAGCTTTCTGTTGCAGTATGCCACCACGAACATCACCTGCAATCTGGTCTTCGCTTCTGCACACAATGTTCACCCCCCAGACAAATGGATACCATTCGCAGCTTACTACTATTCGGAAATAATTGGGCCAGGTTTCTCTTTTTTGCTCAAAGTCAAGTTTAATTGCGTGCCCAAATGCGCATTGTAGTAGCAGGGGATGCGAATCATTATTAAGGCGGGAGGTGTGTAGTTAGTGAGCATAAGCGGTGAACAGACTGCGGATGAAATCGCAGAGGGATGGTATTGAAAAAGAAAGGGGAAATTTTCTTAGTAACAGATTGCTGGGATAATTCTTGGGTGATAACCGTTTGTGAAAATGTGACGATTGATTTTTCTTTCACGGCTCCACGTTTTCTGTGGAATGATCAGAGTTGGGGGAGAGGTTTAGTCGTGTGTTCGCTTGGTTATCTTTTTGTGTGCAAGTTTAGTAAATTAAACCAACTTGCCCAACAATAAGAGTTGCCCAACAGCAAGATGCACTCAGCTTATGCGCCATAAGTCGATTTTACGTGGAGATGCAACAAATGTGTGCTTGCGGGTTCAGCGTCCCGTAGCTTAGTTTGTGGTGATTATCTGTGTTGAGAGTAGCGTGACCATGGTATTGTGCCTGACGAATGTCAGGCAGTACACTCCTGCTAACACGAACTCGTGGGGACCGCGGAAATTTGTTCGTACTGCCAGAAATTCGTCTTAAATGGCGTTTTTTTGCATTGTGGTCGTTACAAGAGAGCAGAAGTGTTGTTCTTGTAATTATGGAGTTTGCTTAACCGAGTACGTCTCAACCAGTGTCTATGCTGTACAGTAAACCCTCGCCAAGACAATCCTCGAGGCAAGAAACTGGCTTCGTTATAAGGGGTACATTGTTAAAAGCGTTTGTGAGTTGCTCTCAAAGCACATTAGTGGGACCAAGAACCACTTGTAAGACGGCAAGGGATGGATTAAAGCGATTAAAGCGAATTCGTTGTGCCGAGGTTTTGCGATATTTGCGCCCATTCAGCGGAGGCCTGGTGCCGGGGTGGGAACGCGTCAGCTATCTGTGCCTGCACAGATTTGCGTAGGCTTTCTAGATTACACAGCCCTTTCAGGGATTCATTTGTTTGTGTCTTTTCTTTCTTACATGCGATTATACTGCGGCGGCATACCGCCAAATGTGTTTGAATAAGGTGTCACAAACGGCGCATAATTTTGGTACTCATATTGTGAACTTACACGAGTGGCGCGGTCAATTTTTCCCCCGATAATATCGCATGATGCAATTATTTGGCTGTGACACTAGCGTACATTCAATGTTTTCATGTGAAAGCATTAGTTAACTACGTAGGCAGATATTCCAGCTATTTGGCCGAGGGATGGCTTTCAGACGGCATCAGGTAAGACGTGTTGACGCTGAATTTCTTTACAAACGTGTGTGAATACCTTAGTTCAGGAGTAATCGACAAGCGAAAAAGAAAAAAAAAATCACTATCAAGAGAGAGAGAGAGAGAACGCAGTTTAATGGTACTGACGAGGTCCTGTCCAGCAGATAGCCTAACATGCTACGTCAGGTGAATAATGAACACAAATTAAAAAAAAAAGAAGAAAGAAAAAACGACAAGCGGTCTGTAGACAGAGTTCAGTAGTTCAAAGTAAAAGTAAAAGAAGTGTTAAAACACACTAGAGAATTGTCTAACGCACTGGGGAAATGTTCGCTTTCAAATTTAGCAGAGTTCAGGCAACCGCGGAGTGACAACACGGGTCATGAGATCACTAGGTCAGGTTAAAAATAAAAGACGGGGGTAAACACGCAATGGCTGAAGGTTCACTTTGAATTTAAGCACAGTTCAGGAAACTGCGGAGCGACCACGAGCAATCATAACACTTTGACCGCCAACCTAGTAGTCACGGTGATCACAGCCCCGAAATGTTCACTGGGACACCACTAAGAGCTTGAGAGCGCAAAGGTCACGGTCACGGTTCTGTAGCACATGTCGAGTCAATGCTCGGCACTGTTAAAGTCTGTGAACTAGGCCTGAACTGCGAAGGAAGCTTAGGAAGGCCCTCGTCGCACGTGAAGCCATCTTTGCGCATGACCAGGGCCAAGCACATCATTCAACGTAAGACACGATGTGGGTAGCCTGCCCAAAGTCACTGTCAAGGAGCGTCTTGGTTCGTCATATCGTTTACACACGCATACGACATGGTAAATATCTTCGGGACAGTTACAGTCCGGACAGAAGGGTGAGCTGGTCTGCTGAAGCTTGAAACGAAAAAGGCGAGTGTAGGCGACGTTCAGGCGTATGCGATGTATTACGGCTGCGTCGTGTTTGGTGAGATTAGAGGGTAACTTGAAAGTACATTCTGGGTCGACAGAATAAAGCGGGGTATAGCGACGTGAAGGATCCACCCATATTGAAAGCTGTACCTGCCGCGCAACACGACACGCAAGTGCGGCCGCATCCTTCTTAGAGAACGGTATTTCCGCAGTAGGCACTTGGCAGTTGTGAGCTTGGGAAGCTGCAGCGTCTGCTGTTGAATTACCCGATACCCCGCAATGTGCCGGTATCCACTGTAGTTCGACGAAATGGCAAGCATTCACGGCTTGGTGATGTAAAAACCGAATGTCCCCGACTAGCTGGTCAGAAGGGAAAGACTGGAGGCATTGAAGGGCCGCGCGGGAATCCGTAAGATAGCCCATTGGCTGGGTGACTGCGTGGTGAGATATACAATAGCAGCACGGATGGCAGCGAGCTCAGTTACTGTTGATTACGTCCTGTGACTGAGTTTTTTGGTTATCGTAGTGCCCGACGCAGGTATCCAAACACCAATCGTGGAAGATCCTTCTGTCACTGAGCCATCAGTGTATTTATGTTTATGGCCGATGTATTTGCTGTGTAGAAGTTGTAGAGTGTAAAACTTAAGAGCTGGAGCGGGAACATTTGCTCTTCGCGTCACTCCTGGCACGGCTGTGTGAATGCTTATGGGTGGGAGCAACCATAGCGGGTACGAAGGCAGAGATGGGATCTCGTAATGTTGCGGTAAAAGGTCTTGCAGATCTGAAGCAGAAGTCTCAGCCAATGGATGGTGACATTGCCTCGTGACAAAACGCAAACATGCCCGAAGCAGTTCCTGTTTGCGCAGCGCTACCGGCGTCAATCGTCTACATTCAGTGAACGTTCCCAGGGTTGATGTTGTTTTTGGGACGCCGATACACACCCGGAGTATGCGCGCCTGCATGCTTTCCAAAGCCTTGAGATTTCCAGCTGAGAGGGGAAACAACGCAGGAAGGCTGTAGCGTAAAAGCCCTTCGCAGAGAGCGTCGTAGAGACGAAGAAGCGAGTAAACTGTGCAGCCACCACTGTTGCTGGAAAGCATTCGGAAGATGTTGAAAAATGACGAGAACTTTTCTTTCAAACTGCGAATGTAGGGTGTCCATGTCAACAATCTGTCGAATGTGACGCCGAGAAATTTATGATTTGTGACATAAGGTATTGGTATCCCCATTGCCGTGAGCTCGTACCGTGTGACATCACGTTTCGTAAAAGCGATGGCTGCTGATTTTGTTGCCGAGATTTGGAGTCCACGCACTGCGAGGAATTCTGAGATAGCATCTATTCCCCGCTGAAGCCTCGCACGAAGCACACGCCTATTTCGGCCGGAGCACCATATGCAAATATCATCGGCATATAAGGAAATCGCGATATGAGGTGGCAAACATTTTTCAATGCCGACGAGGGAAATATTAAAAAGCGATGGGCTGAGTACTCCTCCTTGTGGAACACCACGAGTTACGGTGTGCTTCGATGTGTCGCCATCAGAGGTGGTCATGAAGATGCTTCTGTCGGTAAGGTAATTCGACAGCCAATCGTACATCCGACCACCAATACCCAATGAGTGCATTTGAAAGCGGATAGCGTCATGCGTGACAGAGTCATACGCAGCCTTGATGTCCAAAAACACCGCTATAACGGTGTTACGGAGTGCTTTTTCGCGCTTGACGCAATTAGAGAGGGCGATTACATTGTCGATACTGCTCCTGCCTTTGCGGAAACCGGACATTTGTGGCGGGTAAATATTTCTAGTACTTAGATCCAATCTAGCCGAAGCAGCACCATTTTCTCCATCAGCTTGCCTACGCAGCTCAAGAGCGCAATGGGTCGATACGATTGAATGTCTGAGGGATCTTTTCCTGGTTTCAGTATAGGCACAATGCGAGCAGTCTTCCAGCTGGGCTGCAGACGACCGGTCCTCCAGGATTGGTTGAAAATGTCCAGGAGAAATCTCTTCCCCTCTTCTCCCAGATGGGTCAGAGCAGTATAAGTTATGCCGTCTGGACCAGGGGAGGCGGACTTGTTAACTGCAGATAAAGCCTTCACGAGTTCCGGTATTGTAAACCGGGCATCCGTAAGGGGCGTGTGATGTGATAGGCGTCCTTTATCCGAAAATGGAAGTGACGGAGGTGACGTTGATGTGGCCGCAATTTTTGCACAGAACATCTCAGCGACGTCTAAGAATGTGGAATTGGTACGTAATGAAACTGCGTTAAATGGGTGGAGACATGTCGGTGGTGTGCGAATACTTCTGACGAGGCTCCATATTCTAGTGAGTGGTTTCCTGGGGTCCAACTTTGAGCAGAAAGATGTCCATTCACGTTTAGCCAATTTGCCCATGTGCCGTTGAATGCGCTTCTGCACTCGTCTGGATTCTCGAATGTCTTCAGGTGCCAGTGTTTTACGTGCTCTTCTTTCTGCTCGCCGGCGTATGGCACGAAGCCTTTCAAACTCTGCGTCGGCGACAGAAAATAACTTGGGTAATATAAAAGCCGTCGTGCTCGTTTTGCGCGCAATAGCCATCGTGCTTACAAGTCGTCGTAGGATAACACTGAACTCAGGCCCTCTTGTACTGCTGTGGTAAATACCTCCCAGTTTGTGAATCGGACCACATGTTTTCTATAACACCCCGAGCACCGTCCAGTGTTATGTAAGTAGGGAGGTGTGGTCGCTGCCGTGGGATTCAATATCCACAGACCAGCTTAATCTGGAAAGCAGCGTAGAGGAAACGAGGGTGACGTCAAGAGCGCTTGAAACGCCTTTACGGAAAAAAGTTGGTTCTCCGGTATTAAGTACAGTCATGTTGTGCTGATAAGCAATATCTAGCAAGTGCTGCGCTTTAATTGTTGTTCTGCGGCTTCCCCATGACGGATGATGCGCATTGAAATCGCCAGTGAGTATATGCGGAGGCGGCGTAGCACGAAGGATACTCTCCAAACGGTCTCTATCTAACGCCTTTCGAGGTGGAATGTAGGCGGCAAGGACGGTGAAAGACAGACCTTCGATTTGCACCGTGGCTGCTACGTATTCGTTTTCTGCACTTGGCGTCAAATCGTGGTGTACAATGGTGAGGTCATTTCTGAGAGCTAAAAGTGCTCTTGTTGAAGGCACATCAGAAGGCACTATCAAGAGCAGCTTGATCGAAGCTAAGCTGGAACGGACATGTCCGCGGTGCGTCGTTTCAAGCGTTGCTCCCACTGCGCTTCAATCCGCCGTTGTCAGTAAATTCTCTAGTTTCACCTGTCGAGTATTCTAGAACAAAGGACACATTTCTCACGTCAAATAAGGACGTCAGTTTGTGAGTAAAGCCGTCGTGCAATCCGTTTTAAAAGCGAAGGCACGTTCACTACGTTGTCTGTCTCCGGTGTGTCACGGCGTGCGCCTCCTACGCCGCAGGATAGTTACAAGCATGCATCTGCTTGCCGATGCGGTAGCTTCATCACACTTGAACACATGTAGCGATGCTATTCTTGTTGCATGAGGGTATAAATGGCCAGAAAAAAATATTTTCTGGTGTTAAATGCTGTGACCCACCAGTGACCCACGACACACTAAATGAAGACGTTTTCATGCTACGTGCGGTGTGACTCACCGGTGACCCACGCTTGAGAACGCTCCGTGATGTGCTGCCACCTATGTTTGAAAATGCAACTGATGAGTATCTATATGTTCATTACATTGGATGTGGGGCGGAGCTATTGTTTGCAAGGAGCCGAGTGGCGGCGATTTCTGAATTCTGTTGCTCGCCAATATTTTGAAGGGGTTCTTGAAATACGTTTCACTCGTATTTCCTCCTGCTCACAAACATTATAGCATTTTCCAAATAAACTCGCCTAAATCCAGCAAGGAAGATTGCAGCACCATCGGTTTGGAACAAATTAGGCATAGACACGTGACCCACAAGTGGGTCATGCCGCACCTGGGAGATATGCCGAATGGTTCACGGGTGGGCCCCTCCGCACGTAAAACGACACCTCAAAAATGCATTGCCCAGCGAACGTGTGAAAGGAACTCTGAAACACCCCAGAGAGACGATTTCACTCTTTCCTCCAGGACCTCAAGCACCGTGAAAGGTTTGGTTATCGTCAGCCCAAAGCGGCACTGCGTGATTTGCTTGGGGTGGTTTTTAAAGTAGGTGCCGAATGCATTTACTAATGCTTCAACTGAAAGAAGTGGCCAATAGGCCTCGTACGCTATTATGGTGGCGCCACTGAATTTGAACCAGTGGCGCCCCCTGTTGATCGGAGCCGTATCTTTTGCTCGTACCGCTCTTCGCCGGTCTGCGTATCCCGTGCGCAGGGCCAGCATGACTGCGCGAAGCGGCCGTGCGTGAACTGTTCTGGAGTTTCCAATAAATAGGAAGCCCTGAGAAATACTAAAAAATAAAGGCAACTTCACCCACGGAAAAAAAAAACTAGACGCCAGCAACCACGTCTTTAGCATCAACGTTGAAATTCAGACCGAAACAGGACCGTCTATATAGCCCTGGAACATGGTGTGATTGAAATGAATAGTTTAAAATACAAGTGCGGATGGGAGTAAGCAGAAAATATGAAATATAAATTTCAATCCGTCAGCATTTTTCGCTGATACCCCAGAGCACTATCTGTACAGTTATTGACTCTCATTCGCACAAATACGCACAATGGGAGATCGAAGTTAACGCGTCGTAATAGAATATTGATTGATTGACTGTAGGATTTAACGCGCCGACGCAACGCAGGCGGTGAGGCGCGCCGTAGCGGGGGCTCCGGATAAATTTTGACCACCTGGCGATCTTTAACGTGCGCCAAAATCTCGTACACACGGGCGTTTTTGCTTTTTGCCTCCCTCAGAAAAGCGGCCGCCGCGACCGGGAATCGAACTCGCGTCCTCGCGCGTCATAATAGAGTAACTGTAGACCATTTGTCGAGTGAAATTAAGAAGACATAAAGTAAAAAGGAATAAAAATGAACTTACTATATCTAAAAGTCTACCTTATGCACCACAATCACACGATAATTTAAAAAAAGTTATAGAAAAACCCGGAAATACAGCCCGAACAAGACAAAAATTACTAAACGCACCAAACGCCAAACGCCTTGCATTTGCACAAAAGGGCATATATATTAGAGAAGTTAACACATTTTTCGTACATAGCGTAAATGTATGTTATTTGTATAAGAAAAACTAAAAATATCAATAGAGCTAGAAATGAACTAGTGGAACAAAAGAAAACCAATTCGCCGCACTCACCTATTTATTGATTCCAAAATAACACAAACGAGAAAAAGCAAACAAAAACACGAAAGAAATCCGAAAAGCACCAATCTGGCTGCAATTAAAAGTCTCAAGATGAACAGAAGCGGCGTATGAATCCATGTACAAGAGACGTACAGCTCTCTAAATTTCTCGAATTTTGTCGGTATTTCACGTACATAATCCATTGTTTCGTTTCTGTAGTTGTCGGCAAACCCAAAGCGCTTTTTTTTTTGTTCGTGGAAGCTTATGGAAGGCTGTCTGCCGCGGCTGGGGGTAGCACACGGTGACGGTGGCTGTTTACAAGAGTTGCCACGAGAGCCGAGCAGAAATTGTCCGCGGAGTTTCCACGTGCATGGGATAAGCCATCTATGCGTCCAACGCCGGACACATAGCAGTAGATAAAACGCTTATTTTTATGTTAGCACGACGAGCGCTATTGAAACTGCCGAACATCATTAGTTCACACGCCAACCGAAAAAGTTACCCGCACAAATTCGCGATGTGAAAATCGGTTATGTTCCTGTGTGCGAGGGCAGCCACAAAATTGTAGAGCCAACATATGCTCCAACAGACGCTGTTGACGAAGAAATGCTGGAACCAAGCGTTGAGGGATCAGATGGCTTCTCGGAGCACATCCCGAGCTCTCCCTGATAGCATTAGCATAAAAACGGACATAATTTATTTTTCGCCGGTATTGCAGCCTTGTTTTTGCAACTGTTGAGCCATCTGAAACATAAAAGTAGGCAGAATTGCTTATTTTGTGCCCGTAAAAGCGCCGTTCTGTGACACCACGGCCGCTGCCGGCGGCTGACCTTGCCGGCCCCGTAGGAGAAAAATATGCCGCCGTGGCTACCTGGACACGCTGCCTGTGCCGCGCAAGTAGCAGCGCAAAAGCCCTATAGCCAATACATCGCTCTAATGACGTTAATTAAGCGCTCCTGGAAAGGGTAAACAGATATTGCAAGGAAAACCTCGCAGTCAGAAAGTGAAAGGTTCGACCACCTTCTTTAAAAAGCCCCATGGCGACTTCGTTCTAACTTCACCCCTGGAGACCAGCAAAACGGTAAATTAAAGCTTATTTGCTTTTGAATAACGCTTAGAAGAAGCGTATGATGCGTCACTTTATAATCGAAAGACTAAGACATAAGCTGGTACGCAAATAAATGTGTCACCCCAGCACTCCCAGACACTAATGGAAGAAACAAATTGTCCATACGCATAGGTTCCCATTAAGACTCCCACACAAAAGTCGGAAAAACTCAATCTTGTACTTCAGAACGCGTAAAATTCAGTACTTGCAGCACATAAACAAGCTCTGCGACAAGGAAGACATTACAAACCTGCGCCTGCGGAAACACAGAAAGTTCTCGCCCCATCCATGCCTGCGAGGCTAGCTTGACTTTTTGGAGCGCTAATGACCAATGAGTCCCGGTGTTTCGTATTTGGTGCAAAGCCCCACCTAGGTATTGAAGTGCGTCCTTTTTCCAAGTAATGCCTGAAAATAAGGAGGGTTTCGTACTCCATTCACCAAACCGAAATCCCTTTGTTTTTTCCATATTCACAGCCACTCTAGACGCGTCACAAAACTGTCTGGTCAAATGAAGGGCTTCTTGAGCGCTTGTATAAGCTACACGAAAAGTGGCAATGTCATCCGCTTAAGCAAGGACCTTAACTTGGCAGGATAAGGAAGAAAATCCCCGTACCCTCTGACTCTGCTGAATACTAAGGCACAGAGGCTCGAGGTATAAGGCGAACAACAAGGGTGACTTAGCAGGTCTCTGGTGCGAGCTAGTTGGTCAATGTTCATAAAAAAACCAGAACAGCGCGCACGAAACAGGACGGAGCAATAGCGGCCGTTTGGGTTCTACGTATTTTTACTCCTCAGTCCTGTTTCGTTCGCGCTGTTCCGGTTTTTTCATAAACAAGGGTGAAAGGGGGCAGCCCTGCCTAACACATGACTAAGTCGAAACTGGATTAGACACAACGCGGTTGACGGCCAGTTGTGTGGTGCACTGTTTGTGACAAAGCTGAATGCCTTTTAAAAACATATCACCTACATTTACCGCTGCAGATAGTGCGAATAGAAAATCATGGGAAACTTTGAAAGGTCGATTTGGATAAGGGCTAACTGCTCAGCCGAATCAGACACACACTCCTGTATTGAACGAGCAATAAGTATATTTGTTTGAATGCTCCTACCTCGAATACCGCAATTTTGGTGAGGCCCTACTAAATTAGTGATGACAAGTTGAAGGCACCTAGATAAATTTTTTTCCAGAATTTATGATCTACATTGCAGAGAGATATTGGCCGATAGCCGTCTACAGATTTCAGCTTTTGTTGATCTTGTGTTTTCGGAGTTAAAACTATGGGTCCTAAATAAAAGTTTGGCGGCAGAACGTCATGCTCGTCAGCTACTGTTAATATTTCTAACAGAACGGGAACAAGGATAGCGGAGAACGTTTGATAAAACTCTCCACTCAGATTGTCTAGCCCAGGGGTCTTGTTAGTCTTAAGTTGAGAGATGGCAGCCTTAACTTCTTCAAGTGTAACAGGCCCAGAAATCAGAGCGCATTCATCGTCTGTCAGCTGAGGCAGTAAATCAATGAGACAACTAAATTTGTCCCCCGGTGGCAATGGACTTGACCCCGCAAATACTGTGCTGGAATGGTCATTGAAAGCACTAGCAATTTCAGCTGCTTCGCTATACCTAATACCTTTATGTTGAATTTCAACTACTTCCTTTGCAAGTGCTGACTCCCGGTCATCACTAAGTGAACAACGAGTAGGGTAGCTATCAATTTTTTTTTAGTTTTTGGGGCTCTCAGCATTTCATTGGTTCTCATAGCGGGGGCCTTGACTTTGGAATTTGGATGAGTTGAAGTTGCGTTTGGCTTCAAACTTTAGTAGTTTAGATTTTGGTCTTTAGGAGGGTGAATTTTGGTCTTTGATTTACCTTAGTTTGCATTGACAAAGCTTCGCTATTTAGCCACTTTTGTCTTAAGAAAAGGGCAGAACTAAGAAAAGCCAAGTTAGAGCTAGTGAATACTGCCAGATCCGCTGTTTCTTCAGTATTCGCATTCCAATTGCGAAGGTGGACTAATTTTTTGGAGCATTTGGTCCCTGGTGTAGAGATTCACCGGTATTTGTTCCTCTGGGAGACATCACCTATCGTGTAATGGTATACAAAATGACAATTCCTTTTCTTTTGCACAGTGATAATCCGTGGAAGTTGAGGTCAGCTAACTTTGGCCATAAGTTGAGCGGGCAAATCAGGCCGTGACAACTCTATTTGGCGTTTTCGATGACGTGGCAGTCTACACTGCTGCTCCTCTCAGTTTTATGGCAAAATGTTGTTGGCAAATTTTATTGGAATGTTGGAAATTTTGCGTGGATTGCGTGCTGTGTAAGAAAGCAACCGACAAAATGCAGCGAACGAATATAGAGAGAACGAGAGAGAGAAATAGTAGAGAGTGCTGCCTTCGGGACTGGAAAGGAGGACTCTCCCAGGGAGACCTTAGTCGGAGCGAGGCTTGGTACCTGTATCAGCCGATGCAACGGTTCGGTAGCGCGGCGTTTCCCGGTCCCGGCAACGCTTGTACACGTTTTCCAATCGGGCCAGAAGCCAGTGGAGGGCTTAAGATGAGGAATCAATGGGAATTACGGCGACGATATGCCCATACTGGCGGACAGCAAAAGCATCGACACTCATCCAATGCTGCTGATAACGCGAGCAAACGATATCGCAGCGATGGTTAGAGCGCTAGGACCGGTTGGCGTGGTGCACAGGGCACGTGTGAGCAATATTGCAAGTCCGAGCAATGCAGCGCGTCGTGGCGATCCTGAAATTTGCGAAGGAGAAGGACGACATGCTCACGCATTCTTATTTATCCATTCATAGGTGTTCAAATACATCTTTAGAAGTTAATAGCTATGCATGGAACAGGCAATTCCCAAGCAAATAACTGCAACACAATCGTCAGCTGAATCGTATGCAAATGATCGTGTTGACAAGAAGATGGTTATCCTGGAATAATAGACTCGCAGTGGACTACATATTTTCCTCAAGGGTTTTGTGTTTTGTCGTAAAACGGGAAGCGTACAGCTTCATCTGAAAACTCTGGGCGCTGATCGTCTCTCAACATTGGGAGGGTGTTTTTTCTCTCCCACTAATTGAAATAGAACCGCCGGGCTGCTCAGTGCGCACAATTCGGAGCTGCTTTCACTCGTTCTTCTCCACTGAATTCCCAAGACCGTACTCCCGAGCTTCTTCAGTTTCGTGCCATCAGGAGAATGTACCGCATGGCCACCGACTGGCACACATCGGCTATCTTTGTCGCCGGCGATAGCAACGAACCGAGGCGCGGAATGGCGTCTGACAGGAGAAAGGGGCGCAGTGCTAGCCGCGGCCGCGTTGTCGCCGTTGGCACGCATTCAAGGAGCAAGAAGGGTGACAAGACGGATGCTTGTCGGTGCCGCCGCTGCGACGCGCTTGTCAGCGTTGCGACACAGCGGGCGCTAAGTGCTATGGGCCCCGGAGTCCCCATCAGTCACAATAAACACAGCGCTGAAAGCCATTCTGATGCAAGAAGGAGAGGGCTGGCTTCCAGAGTGAACAACGTGTGCTTGTGGGATAGGGCGCTCGAAAGTTAAAAAAAAGCCGGTGCAAAATTCACGGCATATTTGAAGGTTGTGATGTATGTATGTATGTATGTATGTATGTATGTATGTATGTATGTATGTATGTATGTATGTATGTATGTATTGTATGTATGTATGCATGTGTGTATGTATGTGTGTATGTATGATGTATGTATGTATGTATGTATGTATGTATGTATGTATGTATGTATGTATGTATGTATGTATGTACGTTGTATGTACCTCCATGCGTACGTATGCAGCGCACAATATTGCTGGATTGTTTAACTGGAGTTGAGACTGCTATGTGAAACTATCTACACTCACTATGCCTTAACTTCACTTTAACTAACTATACTACTATAAACTACCGATATCTTAGTAAAGGCTGCTGTAAATATGGAGTTTTATACTAATAAGGACTGGATGGAAACCTGAATCTAGTCGATAGCAGGGGACAGCTTTCCTTTCTTACATTTCTTGGCTTCAAACCATTCTTTTTTGGCCCTGACGACAATGGCAACAGAAAGAGAGGCAACAGAGAGAGGGTTGGGTTCGCCTCAGTCCAGTTACTCTTGGCACTGGCTATAGCCCCGGGACGGGGAACTAGAAAGTTCTGGTAAGGGTGATAAAAAGGAGCACTTTTCAAAAACCATAGTGTTTCTCGGGCTAATTAAATGCGAAAATGTCTGTCTGTCGTCTGTCTGTCTGTCTGTCTGTCTGTCAGTCTGTCTGTCTTGTCTGTCTGTCTGTCTGTTTTCGTCTGTCTGTCTGTGCGTCGTCACTCGATTCAGCCTTCCGGGCAAATGTTAAGAATACTGGCATCACAGGTTTATTGAAGCAAAACTTTTCCACTAAATCTGAACACACACTTTCAAACTTTGTAGAGCAAAAACAAAACATCAGGCATATTTGAGACAAAACATCATTGCACAAGTGGTACTCGCAGTGTTCTTCTAATTAAAAATGAACGCGTGTTTGATATTTTCGACTGCAAATAAAAAATACGCGTTGAAAAAAAAAAAAACTATGTTTACATAAAAATACAAAAAGAGCTCCGGCGATCCCGGACACCTTGGTAATGTTCCAAATTCAGCCGTAACAAACGGTTCCAGCATATGACATGAGCAGCGGAATGTGAGAAAATTACATTGACTCTAGCAAACCTCCTCTTTGTTTATCGTGAGACGATCAAACAGGAGAGGAAGAGCATGAGAGGTGCGCAGAAAAGACAAGAGAGGCATTTTCCTGGCAGGGGTGGAAGAAGACTATCGTCTCTCGACGACATTTGCAGCAAAGTCAGCAGACACGCGGCCAACTTCTTTTGCTCAGGTTGCATGAAGCTTTTGGAAAATTGCTGTTGAAGAAGCTCCCCGAGATGCCTTTCTAAATTGATAAAAGGTTTAAATATTTTTTTCGATCACTATAATTATAATTTTTGAGCCCGCTCGGGAAGCATGCCATAAAAAATAGCATGTTCCTCTATGATCCATGGCGCCACGCCCGTTGATGCTCCCCTCGCCTCGAATCTGGCGCTAGATTTTCCTCTAGTGTTGTGGGTATGAAGCCCCGCAGTGGTGGTGGCGGCGGCTCGTCACTTTGTAGGCCGTTTACAGCGAGTAGTTATGCCCCCCTAATACATATGGCGCCAGCGGTCTAGCCACCACCGGTGCCATGGCGGAAAGAATTCCTCCATGACCGGTGGCCTTCTAGCACGTGACAGTTTAGGTTTCCGCCGTATAAGGGCCATGGTGGGATCCCGAATTTAAACAAAATGCGAAGTTTACCCACGCGTAAGGTGCAGGTGCAGCTTTTTTCGAAGGGAGAGTACCAGGTGCGCAGATACACGTATTTGTGAAATCTGAAAAAGGTGGAAGACGTCTACGCTTGTGCAGCAGCAAATGTGGGCGGGGAAAGCGCACAGGGGCGAGTTGCTTCTGTGAGCGGCATGTTCAGGCAGGCGCTTGGCTGGGTGGCTCCATCTTTTGTTTGGCATACAGACCTTGGGGCCGCGACCGCGCCTCTGTACAGTCAAAAGGTTGCTGATGATGCTTGCAGTTATATCCCAGTCGAAAAGGACGACAAGAAAAATTTCTGTAGTTAGTCGTATTTTCGCGTGTCGTGATTCTGATGTACCATCAGCAGTGGCAGATGGTTTGAATGTTATCGCCCATTGTGAAGAGTAGCGTAAATGGCAGTTCTGTTGTGGACTACAGGAATGTTTGTCGCTCAGAAAATTGACTTTGTCGTTAGGACAGAAATGTGCGTCGTAACAACAGATGCCTTTCTCGTAACAACAAAGTTCTTTCTCGTACGAAAGGAATTCTTGTTAGGTTTGTCGCAGCATTCCTTGTGTGATTTTAGACAGGGATGTTATTTACTGTACATCAGTACACATTTGTTTTTATAACCACTGCTTTTCATAAGTTTTTGAAAGCCAAGCTTAACTTTTGGCTACTTTTTACCTACATTGTGAACTCTTGGAGGCGGCATCATTCCCGGGGGGAGAAGCGATTTGGTGTAACGTCTTCAGATCCAGGCACGGGTGGCGACCGTGTCCGGCGAGCCCCGTACTGGCACGCCCGAGGGGAGAAAGACATTCACTGCGCACCGGGCGCTTGCTGAACCACGCATCTTTCCCCCCCCCCCCCCCCCCCCCCCCCCCCCGCAGTATTGTTGTTGGTGAACCTATGGGCGCGCCTCCTCCTTAGATGCTGAAGTAGTCGCTGCGCCTGATTCCAGATTCTGATTGGCGCTCACTTCTATGCTGCCGGGTCGTCGTTTGCAGTTGGTGGTGATGACCTTCCGCGGCTGTTTTACAGCACGGCTGGCAACCACGGCAGCTGTGGAGGCTAGCACCCACTAAAAATCGCAGTTTATTAGCTCTTAAACATTAAGTACGTTTGCATGTGTCGTGCGCACTGCGGCTCGGATCTTACATTCTCAGTTAGGGACGTCTGCGAAATACACGTATTTTCGGAGAGCTACCTTTGCACACTGTGAAATTTTGCGCGAATCACTTAATCATTTGTTTACCTTAGAGCAAATTCGTTGTTAAATTTTCAGCCTGGGCCAATGTAGCGCCACAGTTGGAGGGTGGCCACAAAAATAAAGGGCGACACCTCGAATGTCTCCAATATCAAAGTCTAAGTAAAGTGCAAATGGGCGACGGATATGGCACGGCTGTTAATTCATTAACGAGAGATGTTTTAGTTTTATTGCAGTAAACCTGGTAAAAAACGCACACCGATCAGTAAAAAGGAGGAAATATAAATTCAGAACCACCAGAAATCGCCATGTAGCACATCCTCCCAAACAAATTTTGGAGTAAGTAGTACAAAAATGTAAAAACTTCTCACTTCAGGCGCTCTAAACGCCAACCTCGCAAAAAACGTACCTTCTACGTAAACATAATAACTATACTAGAGCATTTAGCGACTTACTAACACCCAAAGTAATAAAGCTAAACATTAATGCACCGTGGCGCTAAAAAGTCGGCGACGTCGGCAGCGTTGAACCAGATAATCTTGTCGGGATATTTTCTGCGCTCTCTGAAATCTGAAATCCTGGGATTACGGCACCACTGAGTGTAATCGGTATCCCTGGGATCATAAGCTGTGATCTAAACAGATTGCGTGCGAGCAGGCGGCACGTTCGACGGCAGCTGCGGCGAGATGCGGCACGCTGCATTCCGCAACGGCGACGTCACGCTCGCTGTTTCGTGTTATGGAGAAACAGTTACTTGGTGTTATTTGCACATGCGTCCGGGCAGTGCAGTGCGGTGCACTGTCGAACGTGTTGAAGCATGAAGAGCTCGGTTTTCGTGACAACATCACCTGACGTGGCGAACCTATCTCCGGGAGCAATACGGCGTATTGTGCGCTCACTCCGGATATTCCTGTCATCGATGCAACGCCGCATATCAGTGCCGGGCACACTACATAGGCGTCCTCATCGCGCAGTACGATAATGTTATCCTGGTTGATGCATGCAGGCGAAGCCTAATTCTTTATTTTGCAGTTTGCACGCGAGTGGGATTCGCATGAGGAATAAGTTATTGAGCAACACCCTGACCTTGCGGTTGGCACAGCCGCTGCCAAGCAAGAGAGCAGGGCGAAGCTACGCGCAGCAGTAATTCAGGACTCAAGAACAGTCCCAGGTGGATTTCCCAAGGGGCGCTTAAGTCCTGGTGCACGAGATAAGAGCCAGAGCTGCTCCTTACCAAGACGTGCTCACCAAGGGGCGAGCATACGTTTACCCGCCGCTCAAGACACCCGAGGGAAACCCCCGGGAATCGCACGGAAACCACCGTCGTGGCGACCTGAGGCTGCCAAGTTAGGCTGGCATTAGAAGCACAGTTCTTATGTTCGTCCTCCACTCCATTTGGTTCCTAGACTCGGCTGAGTGGAGGATACCGCAATGCTTTTACATACGAAAAATGCTCTTACGGATCTCCTCGACTGGAGGCATGGATGGTACAGGGATTCAGAATAAGGGAGATAATACCCTAAAGGCACCCCTCGCATTTACAAATTTATTCAACTCCCTGCGTATTATCGTTACACACGAGCACTCTCAAGAAAAACGCGGGAAAGCTGGAAAACCAATACAACGCACTCGCCTACGGGCATGTAAATTTTGCGTCGGTCCTGCCACGGACGGGCAAGCCGAGTCGAAAAAGGTAAGTGTGGGCCACGTGCTGGCCCAGCCTGCAACAGCGTGGCTAAGCCGTCGTCCATAAAAAAAAAAAAACCCGAAGTCAAAACACAAGCTCATCAGAACACAAATATACCAATCGTACGCGTAGTTTTCTTTAAAAACGGTAGAAAATTGTCAAAACGTGAAGGCAGATGCAGACGCCAAGCTATACCGCGGAACTTGCACCGGTATGGTTAAAACGTCTTACGTGTGCAACGTCTTTTCTGGAAGCCGCCAGGTGGCGCTACTCGCCCATACTCGCTGCTGCGCAATGTGCAGTCCACCTGAGCAGTCGTGTCTTTTGTGATTCGACAACTGCGTGTTTGGACAGCGAATGACAGCGAAATGACAGAGACAGCGGAGGACAGGCGAAGCTCAGTATTACCTGCAGGGTTTCTTCTCGTTCTGTCGGGTTTACACCCGAGATGATGAACAACGCGTAAAAAAGCTGGTACAGTGAGATAGCTCTCCGCGGCAAGTAGATGCAGCGAAGCTTCAGCGGGATGGCGGCGAGGCAAACGAAGGGGTAGGTACAGTCGAAAGCTTTATGACGAGTAAACACGAGAGCGCGTGGCCACTCAGTACATGCAGAGCGGTCTAGCGATGAGATGACGAACTTTCGTAGTTCGTACATTCGGCAGATCCACTCCCCGAAAACGGATTGCGCTGTTGTCTGCTGAGGTAGCTGCGTTTCGATATCTGGAAAGTATTCCAGAGAATACTTCTGTCGATGATGTGCCCTTTATCAAGCCGAAACCCAGCGAATGCATTAAAACTTGGTTTTCGCTGCCCGATTGGGTGATAAAAAATGCGTTATCTTCCGTGACGTCACTAATACAGCAGGCAGCCGAGCGATAAAGCGGTTTCAGGGGGTTCGGCCGGCTAAACGCACAAACTGACAGAGCGCGCCAGCCTCTCACCAAAGCGCTGTGCATGTATTGAGCGGCACGCGCTGCCGTGTTTACTGTCTGAATCTTTCTACCGTACTTGGTCGTTTATGCTTGGTAGTGTCACGGCTAGGACGCATAGAGCATAAACTCGGGGTTAAACAAGCCTGTGACAGAATTGGGAGCCAGTGCTAAGTAACGAACACGACGAACGGAAGCCGTTGAGGGGAAGTTAGAAGCAGCTGAAAGCAATCGTGAAGGGATCGCCATTTCGTCAAAAATGACGAGCACATCGCCGCCTCGGCCCTGCAGCGGAGCGGAGACATGCACCGTGGTGACACACCGGGCGGAAGATACAAAGGCAAACAGCAACTCCCACGTGCGGCAAGATAGGCCAGCAAAGCCGTCGATAAGCCGGGTACCAGTAATGAACAGCATGATGCGTCCTGTTATCACTTCCTTCTGTGGGGTCGTCTTTGTGCGCTGTTAACCCTTTATGATGCTACAACCAACTAGCCTACCAAGCCATCCTTGTGTAATCATTTCGGGAGATTAGACATGAGGAGAAGCGCAGCCATAGTGCAAAGGGTAAAGGGGGATAAGCGTGGGAAGGTGGGGATGCTTCTCCTGTCGAACGATGCAGGCGCTGATGACAAAAGTAAACAGGCATCTTGTCTTCGTCCAGTAAACCCAGAACCTCGTGGTGATGCCGCGGGCATAACGATTTTGAGACCAGGGGGGATGGGGGAGAAACATCGTCAGGAGATAGCGCAAGGGGTAACGATCTGCGGGGCGACCGCCCCACTGTGCTCATTGCAGCCTGCACCGTGCCGGAGGTGACAAGCAGGGCCGTGCACACCGAACGTGCAGTACTCGGTGCTAACAGCGAGATCAAGAGCGCGGGAAGGAACTTTGGTTTGTAGTGATAGACGTAAACAGGGTAGCGAGCAGCATTGGGACATAGGCAAGCTTTTCGCTTTTCAGGGAGCTGAAATTCCTTCAGCCCCAGCCTCAAGAAACAAGGTGTGGTGGCGCTAGGGTGGCTCCGGGGAGCTAGGAAGGCGAACTAGGCAGCAAAGGGGAAGCGAGGGAAGTATGCACTCTCAAAGCTGGGAGGGCAGTAGGCATAGAGCTAACTGAAGAACTCTATCGACATAGCTGAGAACATACAGAAATACGGATTTAAGTGGAACAATAGAGCTAACAATTTTGTAAGAGACAAAATAGACCCCGTCAGCGGAAAGCGAAAGGGAAAACCAAATGCAATAGATTTTTAATCTGCTTCATAAATATGCAGGAAAGCAGGAAAGCTAGAAATTCAAAAATCAACTGAAATGGGAAGGAATAACGCGTACACTTGAGCCGAGACTCACCTCCGAGACCTACGAGCCCCACATGTCATAGACAATTATGTCTGGGAAGGATTGCGCACGACCGCAGGAATGAAGAGAGGGGGGTGGGGTGGGGGGGGGGCGTTGGCATGCTTATTAAACAAGCCACCGACTGGAAGAGAGGGCATGACAGCTATAAAGAGCATCTGTGGGTTAGAGGCACCATATCGGGGAAAATACATGGTTAGGAGTTGTGCATCTGTGGACTGGAAACAAAGCTAGAGAAGAAAATGAGAAAATGGTAAACTGTTGAGGAGAGATATAAACGAGTTCAAAGATTCGGGTGAAATAATCTTAGTTAGGATATGAATGCCAACATAGAGGATTTGTATGGATGCGCAGATCAGAGCGGTTCTCTAGTGATACATCTATGTCAGGAAAACCGGTTTGTAATAGTAAACACAGAAAACAAGTGTGACGGACAAGTAACGTAGGAAAGTGCTAACAGACTGTCCAGCATATACCACAGTTCAGTCTTCGAAACAGTCTTCGAAGGTTGCAGGGAAATGAGGATAGATGAGAACGGAACAGACAGCTTGGGAAGCGACCACAAGTGGCTTCCCTTTCCCTTTGGAGGCGCAACCCGGATGAATTTAGAAATCGGTACAACCGGAGAAACTAATTTGAACGACGAACAGTTTAAAGATCAAAGCCGATATGATGGACGACGAAATCAATAAGTACGCAGACAAACATTTGGAGTACGATGAAATGATCGCGTTCATAAACCGTAAGATGAATGAACCTAAGCAACGAAACCGGTGCAAAGGGAAGAGAAAGCAGAAAAGCTGGGCGAAAAAGGAAATAAAAGAGGCTATTGACAAGCGAAAAAAGGCGACGAGAGAACATAGAGAGGTAAAAAGAACTGCTATGGAACCGGAGGTAGTGAAGGAAAACTGGATATTACCTGAAAAAAAAACTAGGAGTGCCGAAAATTATGCAAGCAAAGATCAAGCAGAAAAGCGAACAATATATGGCAGAAATACGGAAGAAGGACAAAGCGTATCAAAGAAGTTTTGAAACCATGTAAAATTACTAAGATCAAGATACCATATCCATCAAAAATTCTTGATTGATGAGGAGGGAAAAACATTCAGAAAAAGGGCCCGCGTTGGTGCATATTCATGGAGTGATTAGTGAGAAGTTTAGGGCAATAGAGGTAGGGAAGCCTGCACTTATAACATCAGCGCACAGAAGACTGCGGAAAGGACAGGGGTATACACATCTTTCTACATTCAACAGTATGAAATCTGTGTATGCTGCGCCAGGGATCATGAAACCGTAGAACATATTGTAGTAGACTGCACAGAGATACGACCACCGCGGGGCGATGGGGAAACGACGTTGACAGAGGCTTTGGGATGTGGTGTGAGGCGGAGCCTTCAGGGCCAGAGAGGTGAAGATCAGGCGGCTTAATAGTGGGGAGGGAACGTGTGGACGAGAGAAGGGTGGAAGAGTAATTAAGGGATGAGCATTTGAACAGTGGGAGAGGAAAACACAAGTGTGCAAGAGCAGGAAGGGGGAATTTGGAGCAGGCAGATCTATTAGGTTAGTTAAAGTGGAACAACACAGGCAAGTGGTTGCTGAGAACGAGCGTCCCGATGCGACGGGAGGGCCTCTAATCATTATCCTCATCTATCATCATAGGGCGGCGGCATAGAGTTTCCTACTAATGTATACTAGAGGGAAATTGATCACGATTGATCAGCGTTTGATTAGCTGTTTCTCAGCAATTACGCATCTTTCGGCACCGAATCAACGCTAAAATGACTATGGGAAGGTCAGACTCTTTCGATTGAAACCAGCTTGCTGGTTTCCTTCAGTGTCCATTTGACAGCGCATTGCAGCAGAGAGAAATTGAACTGAAGTAAAAATATCTCTCCTAAAACATAATTCATCAGCACTGTGCGTGCGTTGCGAATGATGGTAACGTACATTGCAGAAAGTTGAGACTGAGGGTAATCGCTTTTGTGGACGTGGTATAAAAAAGGCAATTTGGAATTTGATTAGGGTAAAACGGTTTTGCCCATCGTTCTCGAAAAAGATTCATTGGGATGAAGTTCTCGCGAGACGACACTAACACTTGGACGGAAGTTTATTTACAATATTCTTACATAAGGCATTAACGTATTGTTCATAACGCACTCTCTGGGAGAACGTTATTACTTAGCTTTGGGGCTGATTGCTGCAGCAGTTTGTCCTGTCAGCACATTGAGTAGAAGTAACCTCATGGACTTAAATTCATTAAAAAAACCTCATCTTTGTTTTTGCTGTGCACTTAAGGTTCAAGTGCGTGTTTATAAATACTTGTTTGTTCACCTGATAGGCCTTATACCCGTGCACTTGGGCATCCTCATACTTGGGAAGCATCTTCAGACGGGAGGGGGGGGGATGGGTTGGAGTGTTGCTACTGCAATTGGGGGGACGTAAAATGGAGTGTGGTCCGTCTTATTCGTGGTTCCCCCAAAATCCGCGTTAGCTCTCCAGAGTTAAGTTACCGGGAAACATGGTTCAGGTCACATGGAATACGGTCGTACCTTTTTGGTCGTTGCCGGAAAATAATTCAAGTTGTGCTTCATAACCACAGCGCATTGCAGCCCTACAGACCTAGGCCGGCGGCGGCTGCGTAGACGCATTTTTCAGGCACGGAGAATTCGAAACCGAGCCTTTAAACCTCCTTGTCGTAGAACGTTTTCTGAGCCATGCTTTGGCGGGGCTCAGCGCCGGATTATTCCTAAGTTAGCAAACAATGGTTATATCAAGAACCTGCATGGCATGCTCTTTGAGAGCGGAGAGACACAGAGAGAAGCTCTTTATTAGAGAACAGAGTGTTTAAAACCGGCGTACAAAATCGCGTTCATGCTACTATGTTAGGGGGGGAGGAAAAAGGCCCAAGAGAGAGGAGGGAAGAAAAGAGATACAAGCTTTGAGAGAGCCCAACGAACTTAGGTAAAAAAAAGGGAAGTGCAAAAGTCTCCGAGTGAAGAGATTTAAAGTTTTTGAATTAAGCCAGTGTCACTAAGGTACGGAAACAGAATTTTAGGGCTAGGCGTTGCTGAGAACAAGAAGGCCAGGGCCCTAAAATGGTTTTAAAGTCACTGGTCCTTGCGTATAACCTATGCGTGCAACGTTGTGTAGCGAAGTTGATCTAGAGTCCTTGAAGGCAGGACAGTAGAGTAAAAGATGCTCAATTGTGTCTTCCGATGCACAGTTGTTGCACCTGGAATCGGGAGATAGTCCAATGCGGAAACGGTAGCTGTTGGTGTACGCTGCATTAAGTCGGAGCCGATGAAATAATGTTTCTAGATGACGGGGGAGCTGGTGAGGAAGTCTTGACGACAGCTGAGGGTCAAGGGAGTAGAGAAACTTGTGGTGGTGGGTAGGATCTGACCAGATTCTGTTCCTCTCTGAAAGGGCGTAGCGTGTGGCCAAGGTGGAAGCGTCGTGTTTGGTAAAAATATTCTTCGCATATTTCGGCAGGTGTCGCAGAGATGCGGGCACACAGTTTTTTTTTTTATCTCAGGCGACCAGGAGAGATTACGGTCGAAGGTAGGTTGAAATGGAGAAGAGGGCCTTCCGGAAACGTTGCTGAGTGGTGCGTCGGGAGCGTGCTGCGTCCAGATACAAATGTTGTCTGCGCAAATCGTGATTTTAACGCCCCGCGGTAGGCACCGTTTCAGTTGTATGAGAGTCAAATTAAAGAGCAGTGGACTTAAAACGGCTCCTTGTGGAGTGCCGTTTTCGACGGGCAAACGTTATGTGTCCCCTTCCCAAGTGCGCATGAAAAGCTGACGTCCAGCAATGTAATCCTCGATCCTATCGTAGAGTCTTCCTCGAAAGCAATTTATTGCAAGAGCGGTAAGAATGGCTGTGTTTGTGACAAAGTCGTATGCAGCTTTCATGACTACAAAATTTCGATTGGTATGTGGCTAGAATCCAATACATTCATCTCTTGCGGGTAAAGGCGTCTGCTTTCGAGAAAGCACGACATTCTTTTATGTACCATATTAGCCGAAAAGAGGAATAACACGTGGGCGGCCGGTAGCGTTAGAATAGGATTAATTTGCGTAAGTTTTCCCAAACAAAGGGCAGCTTACCCCTCACCTAGGAGAATGTAGAATTCTAGGAGACGGAGCAGGGCATTGTGAGGCAAATGCGTGAAAGTTGCGTAACTTAAAGCCATCCGGACCTGGACACAACTTGGTTTTTAAATCGGAAATGGCTGCTGTCAGTTCTTGTAATGTAAAAGGCAGGTACAGTGCTGGAACAGCTGATTGGGAGGCTTAAGAGGTGGAAGTGTACTCAGCGTTGATGCGGAGAGGATCTCGCAATATTCCTCTGCGACCACTTTCAAAGGGAGTGCTCGTGCAGTGAGAGGGGCAAAAGGGCGCAGCTGCTTAGGGTTTCGTGACTAACCCTTTGACAACACGCCAGGTGCGTGTCAATGGTGTGTGAGTATTTAACGTTGCACAAAAGTTCCTCTACCGTTGTCGCTGAAGCTTGTATAGGTGACGAATTACATGTCTCTGAGCCCTTCGAGAAGCTCGTAAATCTTCTACAGATTTTGTACGGAGGGATGTACGCTTCTACAGATTTTGTACGGAGGGCACACAATCTTTGGTACTCAGCGTCATTATTGGTTGATTCCAGCGTTTTGTTCTTAAGCATGTGGAATTCCGAAAACAGTGAAGTATCGTTGGGATAATTTCGTCATCTCGAGTCGCAGCCGTAATCCAGGTGCGTATAGCTTCCACAAATGCTCTCCAGTCTGTGCACACGACCTGTTCTTTGTAAGTCTGTGAGGGCGAGTCACGAGTTGATATCAAAATCGGGTAGTGGTCCCTTCCTCTTGTCTCTAAGTCTGTGCACTACCTGAATTTTGCGGAAAAACCAGCAGTGACGAAGGATAGATCGATACAGCTGGTTGTTTTGAGGGCTTTGAGAAGGTAATGCTCCCATCATTTAGGGGCTCAATGCCATGTCTAATTAGGAGGTCTGTGAGTTTTGCACCATGTAGGCTTGTAGGGAATTGCCCCAAAGTTCATTATGAGCATTAAAGTCCCCACAGATAATGTGCGGCTTGGCAGTCGACGTGATGAGGTTGTCCAGCCTGGTCTCATCAAACTTGGCCTTGGGTTGTAAGTACGCTGCGATGAATGGGAAAGTCTGAGAACCAATAATTGTAGTTGCGCAAACGTACTCATTTGTTTCGTGGGGTGAGACTGGAATTTCAACTGCCGGAACGTCAGTACGGAACCCGACAAGAAGCCGTCTTGTACCGCTTACTCTCTGTGAGTGGATGAAATAGTACCCACTCAAGCGGAAATTCTGATCTACTCGTGACTCTGAAATGACAATGAATGGGAATCGGTAAGTTTGAAGAACTGACGTACATCACCGAGCTTAGACCTCAGACCACGAGCGTTCCACTGGAAAATGTTGCATCGTTTTAAGCGGAAGAGTGGTGCATTGTGAGAGCGGAAGAAAATCATCGTCGAGCCTTTTCGCATTGGATCGTTTGCTAACGATGATCATTATTATGCTGTAATTCATGGCTAACGCGTGGGCGGGAGGCTATAGCCGAGATAGCTGCATCAGGTAAGAACCTGCTAGTGGTGCCGTCCCTCTCAGCTAGTAGTTCGCAGCTCACGCCGAATGACCGAGCGTTCGAGTGTTTCGTCGGATGTACCGCTTGGCCACGAAGCAGTCAAATGCTGCTGAACCACGCAAGTCTCTAATAAGCATACCAGCTGCCTCACACAGAACCCCGGAGGTGAGGCTGCTGCCATACAGATGAATGAAATAGGCATAAGTTCTGTGTATACGGAGGACGTCATACAGACTAACAGTTTCACCCGCTCACTTCATCGATGGTGACGCGGAAAATCTCTTGGCGATTTACAGCGCGTACAGGAGGCTAAAGCATTGAGCATCTGCACCACATTCATCTTTACTCAATGCAGCTGAGCCCAATTACGGGGTTTCTATCCCAGCCGCGGTGGCCGCCTTTTTGATGGAGGCGGACATCGAAAACGCCCGTGCGTCAAAATTTAGGCGCACGTGCAAGATCTCCGGGTGGTCAAAATTAACCCAGAGCACTCCCCTACGGCGCGCCTCATAGCCAGTTGTAGCTGCGATGCGTTAACCTCACAATCAATCAATCAATCATCAATCAATCAATCAATCAATCAATCAATCATCAATCAATCAATCAATCAATCAATCATCAATCAATCAATCAATCAATCAATTAACCAAGCAAGCAATTCCTGCCCAAGTCGTTCACTGCTGCGGAACGGGCAACTGACAGCGTCTCATCCTACCACAATGAGAGAGCGAGAGAGAGAGAGGAGGGGCTGGAGGAGGAGCAAGAGGAACGTTATTGTAGCGGGAAATGCTGCTGTGGGTGGCCTTCCTAGTGCGGATAGCCGCGAGTCACAGCAGCCGCTCTTGCCCGAGACACGAGGTTAACCTGCGTCTCCAGCCGGAAGCTTGCCAACTCGCGTCCCAATGCTCCAAGGAGGAGGAGAGACTAGTATTGGGTGTAGGGGGCAAGCCTAGACAAGGTTGTATGGGGTGTTGGGGAGAGGAAGGAGAAATAATTATTTGTTTGGAGAGTTTAGCTCCAACCCAAACAGGAGCTGGCTACTCCAGGCATTGGAGTAAATGCAAAAGGGCACAATACTTGCCCTAAGGAACTACAAGGTTAGATTAAGTACATTGAGACAGCAGCGGCTGAAAGATCGCATGCGCACTCAGTAACTACTCTCTCTGTATGGTACCACACACACACACACACACACACACACCACACACACACACCACACACACACACACATATTATATATATATATTATATTATAATATATATATATAATATATATATATATATATTTTATATATATATATATACTTGAGAAAATGGGGTAGACGCACGATTAAAAACAAGAACAGGGGTTTACTGACGTTTCGACTGGAGGACCAGTCTTCACCAGTCTTCACTGCGAAGACTGGTCCTCCAGTCGAAACGTCAGTAAAACCCCTGTTTTTGTTTTTAATCGTGCAAAAATATTTCTTCTGGCTCCTCGAGAAGTTTCTTCTATCCGTATATATTATATATATTTTATATATATAATATATATAGATATATGTATCATGCTATCTTATTATATTTAAATATATATATATAATATATATATATATATATATATATATATTCTATATATAGATATATATAGGGTTTGGAAATGAGGGGCTCGTTAGGAAATACAGAAAGAAACCGCCGGCAGTCTACACACGCCAAAGAAGGCATAGGGGAGTGGTTAGACTATTTTTTTTAACGTTAGTGATGTTACATTATTATTTTTATTATTAATTACGTAGAAAGAAAGAAAGGAAAGAAAGAAAAACACGCGCCCAGAGTGGGGACCGAACCACGCCTTCGATTAGATCTCGAATGCCTTACCAATTCGGATATCTGGGCGACTGTGTTCTGCTTCACTTTCTGGGCTATTTATATTTACTACAACTGTATCTGACGCTTTGAGGGTGGTAGCCCAGCGCCACTCAGACTTACACGGGGAGAAGGGGAACCTTCTTTTTCAACCCCCAGGGCGTGACGCGAACGTCTACAGCCTGTCATGGGCGGTCAACTGGCGGGTAACCCTCTTATGCTACCTTGGCATCAAGGCTGCCAGAACCGAGGCCCTCGCTAAGCTTTCGCACGATAATAGGGGTTTGGAAATGAGGGGCTTGTTAGGAAATACAGAAAGAAACGCCGGCAGTCTACAACGCCAAAGAAGGCATAGGGGAGTGGTTAGACTATTTTTTTTACCGTTAGTGATGTTACATTATTATTTTTATTATTAATTACGTGAGAAAGAAAGAAAGAAAAACACGCGCCCAGAGTGGGGACCGAACCCACGCCTTTCGATTAGATCTCGAATGCCTTACCATTCGGCTATCTGGGCGACTGTGTTCTGCTTCACTTTCTGGGCTATTTATATTTACTACAACTGTATCTGACGCTTGAGGGTGGTAGCCAGCGCCACTCAGACTACACGGGGAGAAGGGGACCTTCTTTTTCAAACCCCCGGGGCGTGACGCGAACGGCTACAGCCTGTCATGGGCGGGCAACTGGCGGGTAACCCTCTTATGCTACCTTGGCATCAAGGCTGCCAGAACCGAGGCCCTCGCTAAGCTTTCGCACGATAATAGGGTTTGGAAATGAGGGGCTCGTTAGGAAATACAGAAAGAAACGGCCGGCAGTCTACAAACGCCAAAGAAGGCATAGGGGAGTGGTTAGACTATTTTTTATTACCGTTAGTGATGTATACATTATTATTTTTATTATTAATTACGTGAGAAAGAAAGAAATAAAAACACGCGCCCCAGAGTGGGGGCCGAACCCACGCCTTTCGATTAGATCTCGAATGCCTTACCAATTCGGCTATCTTGGGCGACTGTGTTCTGCTTCACTTTCTGGGTCTATTTATATTACTACAACTGTATCTGACGCTTGAGGGGGGTGGCACCCTTTGAGGGTGGCAGCCTTGATCCCAAAGGTACATAAGGGGGTTTTCCCGCCAGTTACCGCCCATGACGGGCTGTAGACGTTCGGTCACGCCCCGGGGGTTGAAAAGAAGGCCCCCTTCTCCCCGGGGTCAGTGGCGCTGGCTACCACCCTCAGCGTCAGATACAGTTGTAGTAAATATATATATATATATAAAAAAAATATATATTATATATATATATTATATATTATATATATATATATCAGGGTGTTGCCGGAACTAAACCGAACAAATAAATACGGTTACCAGTTCACGACAAAACGTTCGGCCACCGCATTGATAATGCGCGGAAAACGCCATTCGGGGCTTTTTCTTTCGGTCACGCACCTTCTCCGCACTTCGCCCCCACTTTTTCCCCCTTTAGAGCAGTCACAACACTATCAAAGCTCTCTTCGTCGTCGCAACATGTTGAAAGGTATCTTCACCAATTTGTAAAGGTATGCCACTGCTGGTAGCGCGAGAAGGCGACAAGGCTGAGCAAATGAAATTTCACACTCTCGGCAGCCTGCAGGCGAAATACAACATCGACTTTGGCCTTCCCCCTCGCTCCGAACCGCCCTGCTTCACTGCGAAACGGCGAAGGACAGCACCCGAAATGTGCATACTAATTCATTTCATACTTTTCTCTAAATGGTAGTACACGTAGAGTGTAAATATACATAAAAATGTGACCACCAAAGACTGCTCGGAGGGTGAGTTGTTGACTGCTGGCCATGATGATGCGGGTTCGATCACCGCACCTTGCGGCCGTTTTTCTGATCTAAATGAAAAAAGTAGAACTCACCCTGTACCACATAGTATGGGTGTGCCAACGCACTCCAGTCTTTCCCCCATTTGCCAGTCCCACCTTCGAGCAGTGCAGGGCTTGCCTGGCCAGCCCAGACACGGATACCCAGCTCAACCTGGCGACCCGAGCAAGGACAGCTAGTCGAAGTCAGCGAACCCGGGACTAGAGATGCCTTTCACGGGGCGAGGACCATAACATAAACATCTGCTCGGCGAATAAAAAATATTTACTCTCTCTCCTTCTCCGTTGCTCCCCGCTCTCTCGCCCAATGTGTGGAGATTTAGACGCATGTAAAGATCCCCAGGTGGTCTAAATTGCTCTGGCGGCGTTCAATATACGACGCTCCTCATAGCACAGGAGTACCTTCGGGGAATCAAACCCGCCAATGTTACTTTAGCAGCGTATTTCCGCGGGCCCAGGGCTTGGTTTTCAATTGTCTCGCGTCGAGGTTCCGCACAAAAAAAATTAAGCTGTTTTTCTCTGCATACAGCCATCGAATAAGCTAAACACCAAAGTAGATTTTGCTCTAGACATCCCTTCCTTTGTCGAATCCTTAACATATCCAAACGTGTCACTCCGGCAAATGGTGCGAGCGCCGTGTTGCCTGGTATAACAGTTTTTCAGGACGTCTAGAGCGGACAACTTTGCGTTCTTAACGGATCCAAATAATGATAACAGATATAGCTGAGAGACCTGTTAGCGTATTCCACGCAATTTCTGCACTTGCAAGGCTCTCTCCCCCCGACCTCGAAAAGAAGTACGTATTTCGTGTCGAATAAAAAAAAACGGCACTAAAGATCGATACATGTGGAAAGGCAGGCCGGTACCTCTATATTCCATTTGCCAAATGCTAATACTTTGCTCTTTTTCTGCTCTTTTGTTGTTTCAGTCATGCATTGTTTTCGGGTATGCGCTTCATTGAATATTCTAACTGGGAGGGAAATTAGCTAGTAGATTATTGCTACTTCATCTGTTTTTTTAACATTTGGCCTAATTGCTCACTTGAAGTCGCGCAACCTTTATTAGAAAAAAAACTTGAATTTTGGAATGCCACAAAATTGTATTTAGTTTTCGTGGTCGCTTTAAACTACCAAACTTTTTTTCCAATTTCGCTAACAATGTACTCACCGAACCGGTTCGCAACCGGTTCGGGTTGTGATTTAGTCGACCCGGAACTGAACCGGTATTTTGCTTTCTTTTCGACACACTCATATATATATATTATATTATATATATATATATATATATATATATATATATATATATATATATATATATATAAGGTAAGTAAAGACAGAGACACACGTGAGAGACATTAAAAATAAAAATAAAAGTTTACTGACGCTTCAGGAAGAGAGAGGACTTCTATTCTTCAGAGTACAGAATAAGTTAGTTTCACGGTTATATATATACAGAAAATATATACACGACAAAATCAGGAAATAACTGAAATACTTGTTCCTTCTCTTATCCCCTTAAGCCCAGTCGCCGGTAGATTCTACCTTCTCCCTAAGATTCATAAAAATAAAAACCCAGGTGGCCCCATTGATTCTGGCATTGGTACTGTCACCGAGAAACCTCTCGCGCTAAGTCGACTCTCTCGTTCGCGACATTCCCCCCAGCTTTCCATCCTTCATTAAGGATACAAATGATTTCCTCTCGGATATCATGAAGATAGAAATTCCTAACAACTGTTTACTTGTTACCGTGGATGTCGTGTCGGTATACACTAACATTCCGCATGCGGATGGAATCACCGCTGTATAATGTGGGTATGAGCGGACGCCGGGTGACAAACCTATCGATTCTCTCACCCTTGAAACTTTCCTTCACCTTATCCTTGAGCTTAACAATTTTGAGTTTTTTGGTGTGAATTACATGCAAGTCATCGGAACGTCGATGGGAACCAAAATGGGGCCCAACTACGTGAATATCTTGATGGGATGTCTAGAGTCAAACTTCCTCGCAACCCAAAATTTGAAGCCATTGTACTACAAAAGGTTTATAGATGAGATATTTATGATATGGCAGCACGGTGAAATGGAACTTCTTGCGTTCATTGAGGCTTTTAACCTTGCGCATCCTACTATCTCCCTCTCTCATTCCTAATATACTCACAGCATAAATTTCATGGATGTTACTGTCACATTTTCTCAGGGCAGGCTTCCGACTAATCTCTATAGGAAACCTACGGACACGCGCCAGTATTTGCACTTCCACAGCAGCCATGTCAGGCACTGCAATACTGCAATACCTTATAGCCAATCTCACCATTTTAGGCGAATTCGCACAAGCTAGGCGGATTTCGATTCTAACTGCAGAGAACTTAAAACCACGCTCTTGAATAAAAAATACTAAGAGCAGGCGATCGATGACGCGATTACAAGAGCTAACCAGTTGAACCGCACCGACATTCTCCGTAAAAAATCTCCGAAACCCAATCCACAAATAAACCCCGTTTTGACCCATTCGGCCTCTTCTACGAAAGCTCCATCCATACTAATGAAACGTCACAATATCCTTGCTCAAAGTGAACGCCTAAAAAGACTATTTCACTAGCAGCCACGTGTTGTTTATAGACACAGCAAAAATTTGGGTGACGTTCTCACCAAATCCAGCATCAGCCGACAACAGACTACTGGTTGCATGCCCTGTAACAAACCACGGTGTAAGGTGTGCCCAAAAATGACCACCACACAGCGCGCCGCCAGCACAGCTTCAAACTATTATGTTAATGTAAAAGGGCACCTTAACTGTGATTCCGCCCACGTCGTATACCTGCTGGAATGCACCCTCTGCGGCAAACAATACTGAACAATACAAGACTGAAACACCCTTTCGTTTGAGGTTTAACAATCACCGCTCTCATGCAAAACCTGCCCTTCTTTGCCTCTATCAAAGCATGTTAACACTCCTGGTCATTCTTTTGAACTTTTGAAAAACGCATCACGATCGCGAAGTTCGTGAGTCCTACCTCATCTATAACTTTAAGTCAGCGACGTTTGACATCAATGAAAGTTTCGTAAAATAGACGTGTCTTTCCTCCGATTAAAATTTCGGCTACATTTTTCAGGCTAGTGTTATGCCTGTTCATTTCTTCCCCTTGATAATATTCTCCCATCAGTTGGCGACCCCCAATAGATCGTTATAGTTTTGTGCTAGCACCTCGTTTTTTAGCACAATGGCTTCACTAAACCAAGTTTGACAAGCAAGTCTGGACATTACGTTCTGGGTAGAAGGCTCCGGTACCATTGTTAGCTTTGACACGCTCACCTTGTAATCAGTTTGTGCACGCGAGGGGGTGTGATTGCTTCCTTCTCTGCTTTCTTTTTTGTATTGCTGTTTTCAAATATTTCGTCCTGACCACCTCGGCGTTCTCTGAACTGGTACCATGTACCGGCCAGATGTGTACCGACCGGCGCCACGTCATACGCGTGCTTTCCGTTTTCTATCTTTTCATGGCTTGTTTGACCGTGTCTTTTTTTTCCTTCCGCTTTTCTCTGGTCTTTGTATACCAATGTACACTCATTTCCTGTTGAAACGGCCAGTCCAACTGCTTTTGGGCGCGAACCTTGCCTCGCACCAACACAAGCCAAGTGTCTCATGTTTCAATCTCCTGACTCTGATTCTTAGAACGGGTGTGTATGGGCAGATGTTCGCCTTTTGTGTGCATGGGCATATCTTCTTTGGACATTCTTCGTCCCGCCTGACTGATTTTTTTGCCGATGTCAAACACGTGCATGGGCATATCTTGTTTTGGCCCCTCTTTCACCCCTGTTGCCAAGGTGGAGGGGGGGAATGACCCTGTTAATTTTTTTCAGGTTGTTTTTTTCTTGTTTGGCTCTTTTTTCTCATCTTCGTACCGCGTGATTGTGGGTTCTTGTTACATTTTTATTGATTGCTTTTTATTTTTATTTTTACTTTTTCCCTCCCTCTTCCACTTCTCATTATTTTGCTGCCCACCAACCACGATCCCACTGTACAAACTCTCCCTTGAAAAGGGTCGAATGTTGGGCAAGTTGGTATTGACGCATCTTAAAAATCCAACTGCGCGCAAATTAACGAGGACGTCAACACACTGAAGACACCACAAGCGCAGACACCACAAGACACCACAGACACCACAGACACCACAGACACGCAGACACCACAGACACCACAAGGGAGACACCACAAGACCTGCGCTTGTGGTGTCTCCCTTGACTTGCCCTGCCCTCGCCCTTGCTACATTTTCTGCATATATATAACCGTGAAACCAACTTATTCTCTACTGTGAAGAAAGGAAGTCATCTTCCTGAAACGTCAGCGAACTTGTATTTTTATTATTAATGTCTTTCACGTGTGCCTCTGCCTCTACTTACCTTATTTTTTGCGCTCTGTGTAAAGTTGTGTTTCCAGCATATATATATATATATATATATATTTATATATATATATTATATATATATATATATCTATATATATACTATATATATATATTATATATATATATATTATATATATAATTATCTATTTTTATATATATTAGTATAAGTAAGAAGTCGGATACACAGCAAGAACAATAACAAACAATGTTTGTTTACTTACGTAGCGGCAACGGGTCTTGCCTTCATCAGAGTAAAGTTACATGATTTTGCTGTCGCAAACATTTCGAACACATTTCTTATATAGGTTTGCATAAAACTGTGAGAAGGAGCGGAAAATGTTTCAGAAATGGAGAGTGTGCATACAGTCTACGCCTATGTTAAAACAAAAAAAAAAAAGAGAGAGAAAAAGGGGTCGTGTTAACAAGGCAGCGTTCAAGGTTGCACCATGACGGGTCAACGTATGCCGCGCGGGCTGCAAGTTCAGACAATGAGGGAAACTGGACAACCGCGGTTTGAAAAGAAAGGGAAGAGTATACAGTAAGGTATTCAGTGGCTGGGGAGACTCGTTGGGGCGGAAGCGAAGATGGGTGTGCCCCCCTCGGATGAAGAGAATAGATAGGGGGCACAAAAGAGCATTTCACAGAAGCTAGCAACTGAACAGGAAATAGGTAGGGTCACAAAAGGTTAAACATGAGTAGATTACAAATAGTTAGAGATTCTTAAGTGTTGGTGGGAACGAGGCCTCCTTCCCCAGGACAAATGGCATTGTTGAGCCGCATTAGGCTAATAAAGCTGCTGTATTAGGAGAGTTTCTGCGAATTCTGATGGGAAATTCGAGGGTAGGAATAATGAACACAGTTATAAAAATTATGAAGCCGCTGAAAAGAAAATGGCAAAAAACGAAGGAGGAAAGGAGCGCGGGCGAGGGCGAAAGGCGGCGAGATCTAAAGATGGCGCTACCTTAGTAATTCCAGGGACCTTAGCTTCCGCGGCTTACGAGCGGCTCCCAGCGTTCTCAACGAACGGTTGGCTGAAGCGTATGCCTCTGGAGAAGCTCGCGGGATGGGCATGCGAGGCGTGGGCCGCAATCCCATCGAACATAGTTGAACGTACGTTCAGAAGTGTGGCATCGCGAACGCGCTTGACGGCACCAATGACGAGATGTTGCGGTCAGCGTAAGGCGACAAGGAGCTCTCGGAGAGCGACGACGAGTGAGATGCGTGAGATTACTTCGGGAAATAAATCGCCCGTTTCTCTCGCATTCGTTTTTCTTGCTGACAAAGTACCTTGCGCGTTACAAACGGAGGTGCAGGTTTTTCGGTTTTTTGCCTGTAAAATCGGGTGCGCGTTAGAATCGGGTAATTACGGTTATATATATATATATATATATATATATATATATATATACGCGTTATGCGGAGGTTGTGGGTTCGATTTCCGCTTCCGGAAAAAACGGCGCATTTTTTCTCGAGTTGAATATTCAATTATTTATTCCTGCATAAAAAAAGGCAATCATACCTTATTCGGCACTATAAAACACTGTCAAAACGCCAACCAGCACTGGCAATAAGGACTGCAACTTTGATATATATATATATATATATATATATATACCCAAAGCGTTCATTCCTGAGGAAGACCTGTCTCAGGTCGAAACGTTGGAAATAAAGTCTCCGAAGAGCGTACTTCTACTTTGTGTGTATATATATATATATATATATATATATATAGGACAGAAATAAGGGTTAGCAGTCAAGAAAACCTCAGAAATAAAGGGGAGGATTTGGTAGGTAATTGAAACAGATTAAGAATTTGGAAAGAAAGAAAGAAAGGAAGTAGAGAATAAATGCCCGCCGGGAGGGATCCGAACCGACGACCTCCAGAATACCGGTCTGGTGCGATAACCACTATGCTACCAGCGGGGCTATTTTTCCCCTCTACTTTCTGGGGTATTTATGTCAATGTAATTTTTTCCTGTGCTTGGGGTGGTAGCCAGCGCCACTCCGACTTCTCGGGGTGACGGGGACCTTCTTTTTAACCCCCGGGCCGTGACTCGAGTGTCTACGACATATCAAAAGTGGTCAACCAGCGTTGAACCCTCTTAAGCTCCCTATGGCACCAAGACTGCCAGAACAGAGGCCCTCGCTATGCATATAGCGAATCAGAATAGGAAATGAGGGGCTCGCTGAAATAAGACAGAAATAAGGGTTGGCAGTCAAGAAAACCTCGGAAACAAAGGGGAGGATGTGGTAGGCCCCACCCGGATCCCACCCGGATCCCACCTCGGATCCCACCCGACGGGCATTTTTTCTCTACTTTCTTTCTTTCTTTCCAAATTCTTAATCTGTTTCAATTACCTACCACATCCTCCCCTTTGTTTCCGAGGTTTTCTTGACTGCCAACCCTTATTTCTGTCTTATATCAACCAGCCCTCATTTCCTATTCTGATTCGCTATGACCTACCGCATCTTTGCTTTCCTAGGTATTCTTGACTGCCAACCCTTATTGTCTTAATTCACATAGCCCCTAATTTCCCATTTCTGATTCGCTACATGCATAGCGAAGGCCTCTGTTCTTACAGTCTTGGTGCCAAAGGTAGCTTAAGAGGGTTCAACTCTGGTCGACCACTCTCGACAAGTCGTAGACACTGGAGTCACGGCCCGGGAGTTAAAAGAAGGTCCCCTTCACCCCAGTAGTCCGAGTGGCGCTGGCTACCACCCCCAAGTGCAGGAAACAAAAATACCTTAACATAAATACCCCAGAAAACGGTGGGGAAACAGCCCCGGCGGTATGGTAGTGGTCATCACACCAGACCGGTATTCTGGAGGTCGTGGGTTCGGATCCCACCCGGCGGGCATTTTTTCACCCCTCTCTTTCTGACTCAAAAATTTATTTTCTTTATCTATGATCTGCTGCCTCCCCACCCCCTTTGCTTTCTGAGGTTTTCTTGACTGCTAACCCCTATTCTTTATATATATATATATATATATATATATATATATATATATATATATATATTGATTGTAGGGGTTAACGCGCCAACGCAACGCAGGCGATGAGGCGCGCCGTAGTGGAGGGCTCTGGATTAATTTTGACCACCTGGGGATCTTTAACATGCGCCGAAATCTCGTACACACGGGCGTTTTTGCTTTTCGCCTCCATCAGAAAAGCGTATATATATATATTGTACCGTGGCAATGAAGGCACTGCTCGTAATAAGATGTATGGATAGGGAAATACAAGCCGGTAGGTAAAGCAGCTCGAATGTACCAGGAACAGTACGCACGTCCGCAAGGCTCTCAGCGTGGTCGTCGTCTCTCAAGGCTGTGTACCAGCTTGGCAGTGGCGCATATCCCTGGAGGAGAGGTTGGCCATAGCTGAACACTTGGATTGCCGATGTGTCAGAGCCCGTGACAATATATATATATATATATATATAATATATATATATATATATTATATATATATATATATGGCCCTGAGGAAAGCAAGTTCTCTTTGCTGAAACGTAGGCCACAATCGTGCTTTTACCTTGTTCGAAGTTTTTCTTCTCTTATATATATATGTATATATTTATATATCTATATATATACATACATATATACGTCTATATGCAACACAATATCCACAATGTGGCACATATACTTCCGCCAATATAGAAGCACCTCTGTGTGTTTGCACATCCATTCAGAGGAATTTACTCGCATTTAATAGTGTTCGCACATCTTCGTCACTTGAAAAAACTCCCTAGAGGCAAGGAAGGCTTTCGTTTTGTTTGGTAGATCGTCCCACGGACCCAACATTTTCAGCAAAGATAGGGGTGTCCGGGATAGCAGGCTAAGCTAGTCACTTAATTTTTTCCGCTCGGTCGCATATAGAGAGCACTCAAGCAGGACATTATGCACATCTTCAGTTTGGTGTCCTTAAGCACAGCAGGTGTCATCAGCAAGTCGAATACGATAAAGGAATTTCTTGGTGTAGGCCACGTTTAGACGAAGGCGTTCTAATAACGCGCCGACCGAACGACCGAAATGAGTTATTATATACCACTTATACCACTTGGTTATACCACTTGGTATAACAGCGATGAACGATATTCATCGGTCGGCCTGGTTTCCAAAGTAATGTGTGTCCTTAGTTTTTTCAAATAATTTTTCCCATCACCTCAATTAAAAGGCATGGCGCTACAAGTGGAATTTGAATGAACGGTTGCTGATAATTGGTCAGCTGGTGAATTTCCGTTTATTCCAATGTGCCCGGGAATCCACTGAAATGTTATTCCCTGAGTTCTTCCTATTTCAGTTGCCATCACATCAAAGATGTGGGTTTCCAACAGAATGTCATTACTGTTAGACGAAATTGGATTTCGGGCTTGAAGAGCTGCTTTCTAATCTGTGGAAGTGCCCATTTAGTCGGTGAAGTCATGGTAGCCATAAATCTGACTGCAAGATATACTGCGTAAAGCTCTGCAGCCGTCGACGATGTGGGGTGCGAGAGCTTGACCTCCTTATCTATGTGGAGGCTCGGTATAGTGAAAGCTGACGACGACGAGGCTGTTGACGACGATCCATCGCTTCATATATGCACATAATCAGTACAACGTTCATGCATGTAATTGAGCGTCATCTGCCTTGCTTCCACTGTAGATATAGAACATTTTTCGGCCTCCCGGGGATATGAGCATTGGTGTCGATGCAGGGAATAGTCCATGGAGGCAACGCAGTGCTGTGTTGTCATTGAGACACAGGGGGAAGTGCCATGACATCACTAAAGATGGCCTGATGAATCTTTGGCGCTGAACGCTGTTGAAGTCGGGAAACCGAAGGGTCCAAGTCATGCTGCGTAGTCAGGCGCAGGTAATGGCGGCGCACCTCCTGCACTCGCAAAGCATTTACTGGTGGCTCTCTTGCTTCCGCGAGAACCATATTTCCCGACGTTGGCCTTGGCACTACGAGGCAGAGACGGAGGCCTCTGCTTACCAGTGCTTGCAGTCGCTGCTTTTTAAAGGGTGGGAGTTCGCCAGGGAACGTGGTTGCTGATATGTTGTGTAGAATTGGGGTGTCTGGGCTTGTAGTCGTCGCCAAAGAGAGAGAAAAAATAAATATTTTTATTCATCGAGGAGAGGCTCATGTTACGGGCCTCGCCCCGTGAAAGGCATCCCTAGTCCGGGAATCCTTCACTTCGACTGGCTTTTCCTTCTGCAGAAGTTCGCCTGTTGCACGAGTAGTGCAAACTACTGTTGTACAAACAAGACATATTTCTCAAGGTTGGCAAACGCGACAAGTTAGACCCGCTTATCCATCTGTCTCTCACTGGATTGAACAAATCTGGTAGTGGAGCATTCACACACTGACAATTGGTGGGTCACTGGTTACTCGCCAATGGGGGCCAGTCAGTGCCCTCCCTTCTTTGGTCCCCCAAGGGTCACGTGACCAGGAAGCGCAGTAAAAGGAGGTAAGCGGAAGACTAATAAGAGAAGGAGAGAAGTTAACAAGGGACGGAAAGGCAGAGTAGTGATGGTAAGACTGTGCGGGGATATGAATGGTGAGTTAGGCGTCAGGGACAACGGGAGAGTTTGAAGGCGGCAGAAAGTAAATGGAGCGAAGATAGGGGTGGTACTTTTGTAAGACTGGAAACGCTTTCTTTTGACGTCCTTTTCAGGCGTAAGTGAATCAAGTACATATGAGGCGAAACCCTGCTTTTGAATTGTCAACCAATAAACCAATTTAAATTACTGACGCTGGAAATCGTCTGTGTTTCTTCCCTACATATTGCAGCTACACATAAAAATTCGTCCGCATACCACTTACTTCCATGTGGTTGCCGCACATAGGGAACCTATTGCGATAGTTTTGCTCCTAGAAAGCCGCAGTTGTCACAAATTCTTTCTAGAAGCTAAAAGTAATTATTTATTCACATTTCACACAACCTAAAAGAAAATTAGGAGCCATCCGGTTTATACAAAATGGACAGCCAACGTTGATGCTTTCGAACATCATTCAGAAAATCTACACAAATGTGCAGATTTCAGTGCGAGACAGCACGCCATATTGTTTGCAACTAGCCCTCTTAGCAAGATAAAAACTTGCTACTTCGAATTTCTTCTCACTTTCTCCACCTTGCTGCATTTGGACGACATAGGAACACCCGATGAACAGGAGGCTAACAGCTCCGCTGTAAGATTCGAACCAAGAACGCGCTAACTCCGCCGTAAAAATTACTACTGACGAACTAACGCGAAGGATTTGTTGTACGTCTGCCTTTATTTTAATCTGCGAAATATCAACTTACTCTTTGAGAGTAGTAGGAATACATATGTTTGTTAGGCCATGCTCAACTAGGAGGAACGGCATCACGCATAACGTGCCTGGTGAGCTGCCCGTAGGGTGTGTCTTCAGTCGGCTTGTGAATTTTCATGTATACAGCCTTGCGGACCCCAAGAGGTGAAAAACCCACCGTTGTGAGCAGTCAATCAAACCAAAATTCTACAATTTAATTGGCCTTCTCCAGTTTTTGAGGGGTCGGCCACATTGCGAGCTGTCCGTCGGCCAGTTTTTGTGCCCGGCACTCGGAAACAAAGTTTAGTGCTTTTAAATTAAACCGTGGCAGTCGCGGCCACTAAATAATGGGGCTCATAGTTACAGGGAAGTGGCATAAAAATTAGTGCACGTCTACGTTTTTTGAGTGCGAAAACAGTAGCTAAATATGTTTGTCGAAAATTTAGTGTCCATGGTACAAAAATGGGCCGTCGGACGGCACATAGACTCCGGGAAACACTTCTTGACGGCTCCTAGAGCGACGTTTTGTCTGGTGTCTTGGACTGCTCGAAGGCTTGGTGTTGCCTTCTTGTTGAAGGACTCCAGTAGTGACGCTTTGGACGGTGTCCTTCCTGATTCGCAAGCAGGCTTTGCGCGCTTAGCGACATTTACGGGCCCGTCAACTTCTGCTGGGTGAAACACACATTGTGCTGTCTGCCACGTGGCGCCACATTTGGCGACCATGCTAATTACACCATTAGCATTCGCCGAGCAGCAATGGATCCCCCATTTAATGTCATATTTTCTTGATGATGTCAATGCGGATCTGTGCTAATTCGTACTCAACGAAAAAAGAAAAATACACAGAGGGAACATGGTGATGGTAATAATAAGAGGACAAGTACGCGTTCTGCAATTGGACAATCATTCTTTCGCAATCACTAAGTCATATGATGTGCTTGGGTGTCCTCGTAATTTTTGAGTTTACCTTATGTAAAAAAAACGCATCGCTGCCAAAATGTGTTTACAAGACTAGGAAGAAACAAAAGGTGTTCAGGAGGTCTCAACGTTGGTGTAGCAGCCTCTTGGACCATTTGGATACGTGTATTCATGTTTAGGGGTTTTTCGCATAATTTGCGCTTCTGAGCCTGAGAAGTGTTTTGGGGAGGTAAGAATTGGGCCCTCAGCCGTCGGGCTAAGTTCAGCATTTCACCATAGGTTGGCGCTGTGTAAGGATGCGTGATGGCCCCGGCGACTGCGTTGTATGTGAAGTCGGACTCACAGCAGAATCGGCCGCCTCGGTTCCCTTCCAGTTTTTATATCACAGTGTCCACGGGATGCTGTAGAAGCTTTCTATTTCATGTAATAGTATAAATCTGAGCTGATTTGTGTATTCATGCCAGCGTTGATTAGTCATGCCGCTTCTTGGGAGTCCGTTACGATATGTTAGGCCTCTTTTCTGTTTTAGCTCTCAGCCGAATGGCGACAGTCCACTTCTGCTTGTTTGACTGTGGCGCTTTTCTGGGAGATGCATGCCTAAAATTTTTCCTTCCTTGTTGGTTGGCCTTGAGGCTGTTGTAGTGCAGTTGTAGCTTGCAGCGTCGGCATACACCGTATCCTTCGTTATTATTCGAATTTCCACCGGATGAAGTCCCTCTTAGCCTTCCTCGTCTCTTTGTAGATCTCTTGGAGCATAATTCTTGGAGAGAGGCAAGATTTTTATGTGTTCGCGTTGCTCTGGGGTAAGATCGGGCTCCTGTTTTAGGATTTCCCTTTTTGCTTGGTCTCATACCACACAAGGTATGGCTCGTTTTGTCTGCGTTTTCACCCGACGCTGTCTCTGTGCTAATAGGGTGGCTGCCCTTATTTCTGCCATAGGGTTGTGCAGGCCTAGTTTATCCATTGTCTAGTTCATACCACGAACAAGTTTAAGTCATCACACGCAGCGCCTACAAGGTCGCAAATGTGTACTTGGCGTGGCAGGCACCACTTCGCGGAAATACTGCGACGCGTATCAACATCAGCATGGCTATTTGAGCGAGATCTCCACTTGTGGAGATCAAGCTAAGTAAACGTAAGACCTAATAAAACACGTAGCTTTGGCAACACGCAAGCAAGCATTGTAAGAAGAATAGAATCAAAGGTTTATAAGTGTTTTTTCAAAGATTCCCCAGAAATACATGGCACTTAGAGTATGCCCCATGCAATAATGCTTTCGAGGTAAGTAAGGAGTGCCTACGTGCTTTGAATTCGAAGGAATTATGGGTTGCCCTGGGCGTTACTTCACTGCTATATAGGGTGTGTCCTGCTGGTTCATTAAGATACCATGATGATGGTTTGTAGCTTCTCCGTACTGAGTCCTGAATGTTCGTTGGACTGGTCATACTTGCCAGTGAAGGTAAAATCTGTGGAACGCGGATTGAACCTTGGGAAGCGCAGTCACAGGCAAGTTACTTAAAGAAGCCATGAAGACAAAATACAAGTTGGGTTTATTAGAAAGACTGCTTAGTCCGATAACAATGATACCAATATCATCGCAATCTTCGAGCAAATAACGGAGATATAAAGAAAACGTGTGATGAAGCAGTCGCGATCTCCTAGCCAATTTCCCGCAACTTTTTCATGACGTCACGGAACCTTGTTTGTGTGATTGGCGGCCGCCTAACTGACCCTGTCGCGACGACACATGACTGGACGTCTGTAATGCGGGCCTCTCTTTCTAGTTCCATTTGACCGCATCGCTTAAATGCTAACGTGCAGCTAACGCACTGGAAATTATATTTTATTGTTGGCCCATATGACGTCGTTCTTGCTTATAACACGTCACTGTAGCGCAAAATTTGAGTTTTGAAATACTTTTTGCTTTTTCTTCGTTAAAAAACATCTTTTGTGGCTGTAATGGAGCTGAGTGAGATACTGAATCCCAGTTCTTTCAAATTGAACAAAGATATATTTTCTCTTCATGGCTCCGTTTAAGCATTATTGTTCGACTACGCCACATGGAACGCGGCTTTTGAGGCACTACCTAAGTCTTCCTTCGTAATTTGAATGCGAAAGAATTGTTGCTTCCCTTGGCCATACTTGGTTATTACGTCTGCTATGTTAGTTCTACGTAAGCTACTGTAATATAGATCCGTAGCTTCTCAGTACGGAGTTCCGAACGGCTTTGGTACTGGTCCCATACCAACTAAAGGCAATCGGCCAGTGACAATGACAGCGGGCATCAAAATATCATGGACGATTCACCAATCACCAATTCCTACTCCTAGTATTGCTTTAGCATGCATGCCACACGCACATAATCTGGCTTATATTCTCCGGTAATTTTTGCGCCCCCCCCCCCCCCAAAAAAAAAAACAACAGACATATACAAACGGTATCAAACAAACGTTTATTGTACTTCAGCTATTGCTTGGCCAATTTTTAGAGCGAAAGCGTTACTACGCTACATCGTCCAAGGTCAACAGCTCTGTTACATCTTTCAACCTTTATCCGACGGAGCGCAAGCTGCGCCTATGTTATCTCTTCGCTGGCTTGGATCCTCACGGCTGTGGTGGTACCTAGGCGACATAGATGACCTAGACGAGACTGAAACGGCTGCTTCGCCGACACGTGGGGCCTCAGTCTCCCCACTGATGACGCGCCGACTCGGCTGCTGTGCATGCCCTTTCACGCAAGCAAAAAAATGAAGGAAGCTCACACTAATGCGGAACACTTGAACTTGACGAAGCTGTACGTAACCTTCACTACCATAACGAAGGTTTAATTCCACGATTGCAGCCGATTTGCTCGTCTTCGCTGCCGCAATGACATTCACTCCATCATTGTTGCTATAAGTGTGCGGTTCTTTCATTTTTGGGAAAACAATAATCATTGGACATCACATTGGAGGGGCGTACGCTATGATGTGCCTCGTTCCGAGCAAGAGTTTCTACGATTACGGTGAACGCTGGAGTTTCTCGTTCCGAGCAAGTGTGGCCACGATTACGGCGAACGCTGGAGTATTTTTGGCCAATCTTCGCCAATCTTCCAAAGTTGGCATGCTTGGCTTGACAAAAGTGCGTTGGTGACACTGATCTGTCCTCGCGAGGCACGCACAAACGAGCGCAAGGCATTTTTTTGGTCTTATTAACAGCCGGGTGGTCCGCGGCTCGGAAGTTTTTTGATACTTTTAACTACGAACACGACAAATTATGATATTCTAAACAGCCTCGCTTGTTAAAAAAATCGATGCAATCATTCGGTAGATATAGCTAGACCGCATTATGCGAAAACCAGAGCAAAGGCATGCTTTCATTAAACAACTGTGCACAGTATTTCTTTCGAGCGCCATAACTAGGTTTGGAAGAGTTACCTGATCCATTCCTTCACAGCATGAAAAAACGGCTTTAAAGGAGCCATGAAGAGAAAACACAAGTTTGCTTCATTCAAAAGATTGCCTCGTTACAATCCCACTGACCCCACTCCTAACGTAGACTTCGCTTCAATAAGCTACATAATTAGGAAAAATGTGAATGGCCATGCGACCCACCAGCTCATTTCCTGCAACAGAACCTATGATGTCATACGAGCCAGCTCTGCGATTGGGGGAGGGCGGCACAAGCAGACGCAAATTAGGTAGAGCTTATAAGCTAGCCGAACGAGCGATTTGCGGTTAAATTTAGGGCACATTCTTTATAAAGCAATAAGAATGGTGGGACGAACAGTGGGAGTTAGGAAAGCGCATGTAAACATATAAGTACTGATGCGTACTGCTGTTGGTACTGCGCGCACTATGCTTGGTTCAGCTGGACAGCACTGTGGGGCTTGGGGGTTGTCTAAGACGACACTGGCCGACTTTTCGCAAGCAACGGTGTCTTACGTGACCCTATTTGTCGAGCGAGCACTGTTTCAGGAAACGATTATTTTCTCCCAGAACAACAAGCCAGGTTTCATCACGGTCAAAAACAAACCAAAATCAGAAAACGGCTTGCCACGGTATGGTGGCGCCATCTAGGCTCAGAACGGGGTTCCTCGAGACAAGCACCACCCTGCAGGGTGGAGACACCTTTTGAACGGTCCCGTGCCGCTGCAATTGGTCAACGTGCTCAACGCGTTGTTCTTTTCGTTTCCCACGATACCTAGCAAAGCGAAACAGATTAGATGATTCAAACTTCGCCAGTAAACCGCGTTGCGGCGATAATTTCGATGCGGTTTTGACACAATGACTTGCTTCGGCGGCGAGCGAGCGACCCAAAATGGCGGCGCCAGCGTATACACATCTCTACCCTGTATGGCGGACGCGCGCGTCAAGGTATTCTAGGCTGCAAAGCGGTCGGTTCCTGTGATGTCATTGCAGACCACGAAAACAAACGGTTTAGCGGGAAAATCGAAATTCGAACCTAATTTGATTAATTTCTCAGTGACTAAAGCATCGCTTGTATCCGGACAATCGCTAGGGGCACTATAAAACACAAAATCCTTCGAATAAAAACAAGCTTGCATTTTCTCTTCATGGCGCCTTTAAGGTATCAGAGAACTGCCACTTTTTTAGAGTGAAGCTTTTGAGCAAATCGTTCGTGTATGGTGTCCGCAGTGAAAAATACCAACAAAATGCCGAGCGCTCGTGCACGCGTGCCTCGAGCGCACGGTTGTCAAGCTAAGCATACACAGTTAGGGAGATTGGTCAATTTCGCCCCCCCTCCCGCCCGCAAAAAAAAAAGAAATTTCCAGCGTTCACCGCCTGCCTCGAGCGCACGTTCGTCAAGCCAAGCATATCCACTAAGGGAGATGGGCCAACATTGGCCATAAAAAAACTCCAGCGGTCGCCGGATTGTTCCAACACTTCGATCTTCCACCAGGGGGCCACTCGGAGTAAGGCGTGCTCGCATGGGCTCCGCACCAAACACTTTCTTAGTTGCGTAGTTTGCTCTTATCGTTGAATTTCGGTGTGTGAAATATCCTAGCACACCCCACCGACGATTTATCAAGCCTCAATTGCCTCATCCCAGAGGTTGCACCGTGGGAACGCCGCCATGTCTACATCGACGCCGCGCCTCGGCTAGGTCTAACGCCTCTTCGATTTCATCGACACCCCCCCTGCGACGCTGTCGCCTTGTCGGAACAAGGTTCCTCCCAATGACTCTGGCTGCCGTCACAGTGCAAGGTTAGGGCATCTCGCCTACCTACATTACTCCCGAAAAGGACTGGTTGGAATGCTACCGCCACCGCGGCAATCCTTTCGTGAAGCTGTCCCTTCTAGCAACCAGGTCAACACGTCTGCTAGCGGCTCTCTATCACGCACACTCCCCTGCCTGCCTCCTCTTCCCCGAGATCACATCAAGGTTACTTTTAGGCCCCACGGTGGCATGAACGTTGCTCGAACGGGCTCCGCCAACCAACGCCATTCTTACCGCTGCTAATATCTCTGTGGCCAACGCATCGGCTGACATCTTCTGCCTCAACTCCGAAAAGAACATTCTCGCGCTTAGTGCGCCCAGTATAACAAGGGCAGGCCAATACAATGCTGTCACGGCAATTCAAATCGACTCGCAGTACTTCCAGCTGTCTCCTTATGTCGTCACCCCCGAAGGTACCTCCAAAGGAGTCATACATGGCATACCCGCCTACGATAGGCCGGAAGCGATCACAGCAAGTATAGTCACACCATCTAACCCCAAAGCCCTCTAGGCGCGCCGCATGGCTCAACCAGCACCGCCATAATCGTCTTCGACGGCTACAAGGTACCTCCATACATTTATTACCGTGGTGCCGAATAAAGATGCTACATCCATCGTCAGAAGATGGAGGCATGCCTCGGCTGTGGTGACAAGGACACCGCGAAGACGTTTGCCCACGTCCCAACCCTACGCGCTGTAGGAGATGTGGGGACCATCTCGTCGAATTCTCCTCCAACACGTGTGAGCCAAAATGCACCCTGTGCGGCGGCGCACATCCTCTGGGAGACTGTTCATACAGGCAACGCTTCAAAATGACACCTCCACGTGGAAAGACCACCATCCTCCGCAAACAATGGCGAGAAGATAGCGCTACACTGTCATCATCGGCGGAAGTCACCCTCAATCTCCACCTGTTTCCCATGAACAGCACTAACCTGCCTCCAAAAAACGACGTGCCTCTGCAGCTTCTGTAGCAGCCACACCGGGGAACACCACCCAAGAGAAGAAAAAGGCATCGTCCCGACCTTCAAAGTGGGTAAACTAGGCAGCAGCAGGCGGCGTAGAGCGCATCTCCCCCATCCAATGAACTAGTTCACTTAAAGCAGTTACTTCAATCAGGTTCTCGAAGAAAATGAGAAACTTAGAGCCGAGATCAAACAGCTGAAAACATTTCCCCACCACCCAGTGAATCCGATAATTAAGCGTCATGGACAGTGATAACCCGCCTTCTTTTCACTCAACGCCTCCCTACCCTCCACAAACTGGTTCTTCTGCTCCCCAAATCGCCAAGCAAGATTTAGAGCATTGTATTCACATCACAGAAACTATCACCTCCAAGCTAGCTACACAATGTGAGCCGTTACTGACCTCCCAGGTAGCTACATTAGAAGAGCGGTTATTGGCAGTAGAGTCACGCCCTACAACCAAGAAAGCTTCCAAGCCTTACGACAGGCCATCCACCTGTCAAATCACTGATCACTGCAACTTCTAGTTATACCATTTGGCAGTGGAATTGTCGTGGGTACCGACGTAAGCACGGCAACCTACAACAAACCATTGATAATCAAATTCTAGGTCTTCCCCCAGATGCAATGTGCCATTAGGAGACAGGGGTCGCGGCCAAACCATCGGGATATAAATTCTTCCCGACTCACATTCCAGTCCTAAAGAAACAACCGTTTTAGTTCATCGCAACATTCCCGCTGTACAACACACTCTTGAAAGCGAGATAGACCACGTTTTTGTGGCAAATCATTCCCGCCAGAAAAGATGTCCCCCCAGTCTCTTTATTCTCAACGTTCACAGCCGCCCTCGCTTTCATTGGCATCGCTTTCACTGTCTCTTTAAAAAGGCTGTTCTTGTTTGACGGAAAAGCCCAATCTTCATAACAGGTGAATTAAATGCGCACCATGCCAGCGTGGGGCTACATAAAGGGCACTATCAAAGGGAGATCACTGTGGGAAGCTCCACAACAGGAACAACTTACCCTCCTCACGGATCCCGCATACCCAACCAGGCTGGGCAACAGTGTTATCGTCGACATTACCCTGAGCTAACCTTCAGCCGATATGTCAACCTTCAAGCCCAGTGGGTAAACACGCAAAAGGATCTAGGCAGTGACCACAAAATACTGCATATCACAGTCCCCTTTAAGCACATGTCCGGGCAGGTGAAATCTGCCACCATCGTCGATTGGGACACCTTTGGACACACCGAACAATCTCCTTGTTTCGCTAGGGACACTCTTTCTGAGTGAGAGGGCGGTCTGCAAAATCGCGTTAAATCGGCCACCCGTCAATTAGAAGTGAATGCCGATCTCCCCCAGCCAGATTCACGCCTCGCTCATACGTTTCAAGCTAAAACTAGCATGCAAAAACGCCTCTCCCAACAAAAACACAACCGGAACCTCCGAAGAAGGATTGCTCGACTAAATCGCGGAATAGAAAACTACTCTTTTAAACTCGTAGCTGAAACCTGCGAGGCCACATGCGAGTCTATTGTCGCCAATTCCAATTCCAAAAAAGTTGAAACATTTTCCGCCATCTAATTGACCCGAGTACCACTACAATAGCACAATCCCAATCCATACAATACGTGATTAACAAATTTGAAGGATCGGAGCAAGACCTTCTGAACTACATCAGTAAGAAATATGTCCAACACAGTCCCCGTATTCAACACCCCTCATACTCAGGCAACTCCAACGGCGAATTGGATGCCCTCATAACTGAGGCCGAGGTGAGGGAGGCCATGCAGCGGCTGAACACCAGATCGGCCTCTGGGCGAGGTCACAACTAATAACATTTTACGTACCCTAGACGATTTATCAGTGAAAAATGACACGCGAATCTTCAGCGAGTGCTTGGAGTCTGGGTCTATCCCGGAACGGTGGCGCACTGCCACAACAGTCGTAATTTATAAACCCGGTGAACGACCACACGTATCTCTTTCCGCCCTCCATGTTCGGCTTTCGCCCTAACCTGTCCACTCGGGATGTTATGCTCCAACTCCGGCATCATATTATGGACCCGGCTCTTGCTCCTTAGCGGACAACCAAGGCTATCCTCGGCTTGGACCTTACACGGGCATTCGACACCATCTCCTATTCGGCAGTTCTCGCGGATATAACGAACTAACATTTGGGAGAGCGGACTTTAAACTATATTCGTTCTTTTTTATTGAATAGAGCTCTCACTCTGCAGCTGGCTCCTATTAAAACGTCCTCAATCAATTTGGGAAGCAATGGCACTCCCCAGGGCTCGGTGCTATCACCCTTTCTTTTCAATATCGCCATGAAAGTCCTTCCTCCTTGACTATCGACCCTACCGTACCACCACCATTCCCTTTACGCAGATGACATCATTCTTTGGATCTCCAAGGGTTCGGGCGGACACATTCAGGACACCCTTCAAACAGCTACCCAAATGATCGAAACATACACATCTAGCCGCGGCCTCTCCTGCTCACCACAAAAGTCCGAGCTTTTCCTCTTACGGCCCAACACACATAACCCCTTTCCCCAACATCTCGATTCCCACCCAATCAGGCAACATCATACCTACCGTCGACACCATCACGGTCCTTGGTCTGGGCCTTCATAGCACGGGCACAACCTGGACGCTAACCGAAAACTTGAAGGTGGGGTACAACAAACTACCAGGCTACTAACTGGAATAGCTTCAAAGCATAAGGGTGTCAAGGAGGGCAACTCATTCGACTCATACAAGCCTTTGTCCTGTCCCGAATAGCATACTCGACCCCCTTCCTCACCATAAAGGTAAGTGAACGAATCAAAATTGACGGCTTGATACGTAAACTGTTTCAGGGTAGCCCTCGGACTCCCTCCAAAAACCTCCAATGACCGCCACCTTGCACTGGGTTTCCACAACTCCCTTGACGAGCTAGTTGAGGCGCAACGCACCACCCAATTAGAAAGACTCACTAAGGGTCATTCCGGTCGGCACTTGCTTGCTTCCTTAGGCCTTTCACCACCCACCTCCAACTATCAGCAATTGGTAGACATCCCCCCTTCCATCCGCCAGACGCTCCGAATCAAACCTCTTCCGCGAAATATGCATCCTGTACACAATGAGGATCGCAGACTGGCTCACGCAAAAGCCCTTGAAAAGGCGTACCCTCCAGGCTTCTCCACGCTATACACAGATGCAGCAACCTATCCTACCAGAGCGGCTGCTGTAGCCACGGTGGTTGACTCGAATCAAGCCCAGCTTGCTTCCGCCTCCTTACCTACAACATCCCCCACGTCGGGAGAAGAGACCGCCATCGCGTTGGCTACGACCGCACTGTCATCTTCCATGCCATCGGGCGCTTGCTGATGGAGCACTTCCTGAACGCTCGTGTAACCATGTCGTCAGGCAGCGACTGCCCAGAGAAGGACACACCAGCTTGACACGGTCGCAACCCGCCCGTATAGGTCTTTTGGCTGTCACCGGCTATCCACTCACTGTACATTCGCGGAGCCGGTCCGCGCATGGCCCCCGGAGCGATCGTGAGCGAAGTTCCCGGACAAAGTTCCTGGACGAAGTCCGCCACTTTATTCTCCAACTCGGGGTGCACCGCTTGACGTCCGCAGAACGATCGGTTTCGGGGTTTGCACGCGCACAGCTTAGCTTTCTGGCTCCGCCAGTACCGCACACTTTCCTCCGAAACGCCTAACTGGCGTCGCGCCGCCATATTCCCATTCTGCTCGGTGACGCAATCGCCGTCAGCTTAAACGCCGCGGTGAACTGGCGTCGACTGCCGCCACTAATCTCGGAACAGAGACGTACAGAAATGTACGCACGCACGCACAATAGACGAGTCAAAGACGAAAAACTAGAGAAAAGCGAAATCAAATAAAGGCCTGATAGCGCGAGAGAGCAGTCCGACACGAATGGCGATGGCTACGGACTACGCTTGCACATTGTTGCCAGACAACGATTTACATTCTGCCAATGACCGCTATATAAGACGAGGGGGGACTTTTGTGCGGATTTTTTTGGAAAAAAACTCGACCTATATTCCGGTTTATACGGTACTCACCTTCAAACAACGATTATCAGGAACTCTAAATCAGCCATCCTAAATTTCCTTTACGAAGAGTTTCCCCAGCAATTTTATCAGTCATTTTGAAGGCACAGAATCCCGCTCTGTTCCTCTGGTGTGGGCTCCCGGCCATACCGCGCTACCTGGAAACTCAGCGCCCCACGGAGATGCTCGACCTTCGGTCTTCCGAGGGCTCGATGGCGCCGCCAATGATAGTTAGAAATTCACTCTAAGGGACAGGCTGCACACTTACGGGGACATCCTCACCCATTACCGCTTGGAGCGCTCTATTTCCCACCTCCTCACCCATCTCTATCCCGATCCTTGGCGGTCATATATTGGCAGCTCCAGACCCGCTCCTTCCCCGCCCCTGCCGTCATGTCGGCGATCCTTCCTGACACCTACGTGAACAAAGGTCTATATCGTTCTACCCCTTACGCATGGCTATAGCACATCATACGGGCCTGTGATAGCATCCCACTATCTAGGAATCGATCCCACCCCCTTCTCCTTACCATCACCAGCGAGGAGCGCTGGCCGACGTGCGTGATCCAATCCCCCAAGTTCAAGAAGACCTGGCCCGCCTGGCCGGCGGCCCCGGACCCCTGCCCAAAAGGGGCCCTGCTGCCCGATCGACGACGGAGATGACGTCGACGACGTAGTCGCCCCAGCTGTGGCCAAATAAAGTTGTTCTGTCTGTCTGTCTGTCCAACACTTGCTTAGAACGAGAAAGACACGTCGGTCGCGTACGCCCCTCGTTCGTTTGCCCTCGTGCCGTCCTGCGTATGCACTGTGTGCCGTAGAAGAGCCGCGACTTGAATGTTGAATCTGCTGTAGGTGATCCTTGACTACACATGGGCCGGCCACGGAAAGTTCGGACGGGCGAGGATCAGCCCGCGCTTCGAGAGGCTCGATATGGAAAACACCCGCTAGAGACGATAAGTCGCGCTTGCGGAGTGGCGTACGAAAACGTCGACCAAAACGACAAGCTCACTCTGGCCTTGTTCAGCATAAGGGCCTGAGGTTCACTGAAATGCCTGCCATGCCGCCGACGTCAAGCACGACACGACAACGATACTAAAACTCAACATCGTGTCCGTCAGTGATCACCTACAACAGCTCCGCCATTCTGGAAGCTTCCCTGAATTTTCTTGATCGCGTTTCCAGCTGTTGATCTCGTCGTTGTGGTTTGTTTATTTTGCTGTGAGACTCACGTAGAAAGAGACTCGCGTATCTGAATAATACACGCTTCGATGACTGATATTTGTGTGGATTCTTGTTCATATCTTCTTTTCAGGTTCCCCTTTCTTCGTTTTTGCTTTTGAAGTCTTAAGTTCAATGGTTTGTTTCTTCGTCCCTGTCTCGATTATGTGCGCGAAGGATAACTAGGCTGGGAGGGAATCTGTGCGCGGATCTCGCGATAAGCGCTTTGAGGGCAGTGTGGAAAGATGGGTGCCGCTAATGAGCCCGCGCCGCGCTGCTGTTCATTTTACTCGGCTTTCTTGTGTGGCCGACACGGAGCCAACGAACATTTTTAATCAAGGGGGCGCAAAGGAAGCGCTAAAACTGTAATGAATGTACGTGCTGACATTATGCAGTTTTCCTAATGGTTGCCAAAGCAGCTGTGGCGAAGACGTTTGAAAGTACTGTACTCGTTATTACTAAAGAAAAGGCGAGCAGAGGACCAACGATTTTGCAGCTAGATCTTTGAAGGAATTATATTGGTTTCATACATAACTTTGTTGTTACGCAAGCTGTCGTAAGTGGCCAATAAAATATAGTGTAGTGTGATTAATGCTTGATTCGGTTTAAATTTCTTGATTGATTGATTGATTGATTGATTGATTGATTGATTGATTGATTGATTGATTGATTGATTGATTGTAGGGTTTAACGCGCCGACGCAACGCAGGCGATGAGGCGCGCCGTAGTGGAGGGCTCCGGATTAATTTTGACCACCTGGGGATCTTTAGCGTGCGCCGAAATCTCGTACACACGGGCCGGTTTAAATTTCTTGAACCTCTTGAAGTTTCAAGGAAGGTAAATGCTTTCAGGCAACACACTGCACGTAATTGCGGGACTTCGCGACTGCTCTTAAACTCAGAGTTTACCATGTTTATCGGGCCACCTAAAATATAAGTTGTAACTGATTGATAGAGGTCGGATCTCGGAATCATAATCCCGTGGCTCTGCCATGACCATTAAGCAGCGGCCATTGACTGTACCCGCAATAAAAAACTTAAACAACTTGTACAGTTCTAAAGTTGGTGGAGCTTCATAGCTTTCCAATATCCAAACTTTAGTGTAAATGTTCTGAAAGGTACCGCGGAAAGAGAAATTTTGTACCTTTTAATGACGCAAGTGCCTAATGCTCTCGTGAGGGCTTTTTGTTGGCCCATGACACAAGTTCCATGTCATTACGTGCTCAGCTTATGTGCTTAGACCCTGGTGATACTCGACGTATAAGGTTATAAACGTAACATAAACTGTATCAGCAAACATCATGACGAGTTCCAGTACACCGGCCTCCCGTTGAGGTCGTCCACGTGCGCAAACTTCCGCTGGATGTTTATTTTGTTCCGAGCTGTTGTTGAAAGGGCGCGCGCCTCCGCTGTCATATCAGCGCGGGCCCATCAAGCCGGGCCAGATAAGTCCTTTTGGGAGGCTAAAAGATAGCTGTCCTCCAGGGAAATTAACACAGAACTTTGTGTTTCCCGAGAGACTGAAACCCTGTGGAAGAGGCTGCGGCTCGTGTACTCCTCGCACCAGTATGTTCGTGGGAGAAGTTTGAGTATGTATGTTTGTATCGGTTTCTTTTCAGTATTCGTTTTTCGAATAATACACACATCAAATCAACTGGCTCGCAGCGGCTCTCGCCGGTGATGTATCCTTCATGCAATATATGAAATGCAGGGTGCTAAATAGCTGAATACTTTCCTACACGGGTGAGTGTTTTTTCTTCCCCGGTGGTGAAAGGTTGGGCCATCCATTACTTTCCAAGCTTTCCTGTTTTTATTTAATTTCATGCTTCGATTCGCAGCGTACACGAAGGATTTCTTGTACAGTGCATTTTGGCGTCGTTTTGCAAACCAGAGCAATAGGTGAATGAATCTCTATATTTACCGTATTAGTAGTAATTGGCTGTATTATGCCGGACACGCTGCTACAATTAATTATCACGACATTGATGAGGCAATATTTTACTCCGCGCAACTAACAGTAATGTTCAAAAGCTGATTAATACACCTTGGAATACCCGTAAAGGTTGTCCGCAGGGGATTTTTCGTTAATTTGTGGGCCCCGGGTACCTGTAATTTCCATTTTTATGTAGAACAATGCTCTTGGATGGCTGAAGTAAACATCTAATGGGAAACGCTTTTGCTTGCCCTTTATTACTCAATTCCTAAAATGTCCTAATCTACCCTTAAAATTATCGAGACATCGTAATTAAGCTGCTATTGCTAGAGCATTATGCAGAAGTAACCAAAATGAAGGACAATACTATTTATCTAGAGCCACCACATCATCGCAATGTCATATGGCTACGTACAAAACTAGAAAATATATGCTCTATATTTAGACCACCAAGTGCGAAGAAGTGCAAACGGCTCATTTATGCAGGGCGATTTTTTAACAGAAGTCGTATTTGGGACGAAGCGACGGTGCCACGTTTGAAATACTTCTTAGTGGACTTCACAAACAAATTAAAAATGGAAAGACCGTCGGCAATGAGCCTGCATAGAAATCCCAAGACCACCTTAACTAGGAGAAGGTATTTTTGAAAAGAATGAGTTACAAAACCGGCTAAATATATCTTTTACGTGAAATAATTTGGCGAAAACCTGAAAATTGTCTACTAGTCCACAGTATTCTTGCGAGGCGTACATTCATTGTGATTTTTTGTATTCAGATTTGCTTAAGAGTAGCCAATTTTATTTTATTTATTTTATTTTTATTTTACCCAAAACATGTGCCTTTACACTATTACAGGGATTGAAGGCTTTAACTTCGAATGTTGTGTATTTTTGTGAAAATGCTCTCCGGATATTCTATACGTGTTCCACTCGTTCCTCTTGGTCTTTTTCAAATTTTTGTCTTCGTTGTTTGCGTACTATATACAACACACAGATTTTTGATTTCACTGGTTCGTTTTTAATTTTTGCATTTTTTCTAATTCTGGTGCTTTTTAGTTTTTAATATTTATCTCGAGAGAAATTCCCCAATTACGCTCTTCCACGGACAAATATGTTCCTTAGCCATTTATTTATTCTTGTTAGACTGAATTGGGAATTTTTTCCGTGCTTGTGTGGCTCTTTCGGCCGTTTTGTTTAAATTTTTGCCATGGCTTTTTGTGCGAAATGTATCACATCGACATTTTCTAGTTTGTTACTGGTCTTTTGAACATGTCTCCTGTTTTTGAATTTTTGGCATATTTCAGTTTGAGAATTTCGTGCTAATAATATTCCTCATTTCCGCTATTATAGCGATTAACTGCGTTAACTGCGCCAGTTCTGCACTTTCTTGCAATTGTAGTTTGTAGTTGCGGGCGTTAAAAAGTAGTTTCGCTTTTGCGTTTTTTAAATTTGTGCTTTTCGTCGCTTTTTCGGGATTTCGTATGCTTGTGCCCGTTTTTGGAGTGCGGTGTATAAAATGAATATTTTTAATTTCACAATTCACTTTTCTAAGTTTAGTATTTTTACACAATTTGTACTTTAGTTTTTTTAAAATGCAGTTCGACGAATCGTCTGCAGGTTCCTTATTATATTGATTAATGGTGCTAACCCCGCCGATTACACATTTTTGTAAAAATGTAGTCCTTGCATTGTTAGCACGTTTTCGCAATTCTTTTATTCGTGCTTTTCTTATTTTTCTACGGAATTTTTATTTTTGTCTTCGTTTTATTGGTTGGTGTATATAATGCCAAAATTTATTTTGGTCAGTTCACCTGAATAATTTGCAAATGCCTGTAGTTTTTGTTATATTGACTGTTTAAGCTTTTATTCTTTCCTTATTTATTTCCTTTGATCACGATTTCCTATTGTAGTTATTGTATGTGTAAACTCCGTCAATTACATATTTTTTGTACAAATTCACGGCTTTATACAGTGGGGCATTTTCGCAACTTTTTTATTCGCGTTTCTGCGGTAGTTTTCTTTGGACGAGGGGGGGGAGCTGGAGAGCATTAGAAGGTGGAGGCGAAACACGCTTTTAGAGCCTGTATATCAGAAAAAGTGTAAAGTGGATGGTAGCTCCTTATTCCAAGATTGGTATTTTTAATTTCTCTAGCTATTTTTTACTTTTTTTTTTCATTTGATTGTTGTATTGAATTGCGATAGACGAATTCTCTCAAATTACGCTATTATAACAATTAAATGGGTTAATTCCTCCAATTGTGCATTTTTATGCAACTGTAGGTTGTCGAAACGCTACTTTGCTTATGCACCTTTTTAGTCGCGCTCCCTTCGCTCTATTCAGGGATTTTTTTTATAGTTTGCCTGTGTTTTGGGGCAGTCTATAGTGCAGATTTTTTTATTCGGGCGGTTCAACTTCGTAATTTAGTTGTTTTTATATTTTTCTTTTTCTTATTGTTGTGTAATTTTGTTAAATCAATTCTCATCTGTTTCGCTCGTATAACTACTACACGTGTTAACTGCAAGAACATGGCATTTCACGGCAGGTCCATTGTCGCCATTTTATTTTTTATTTTAGCATACTGTTCGTACAGAGCCCATTAGAAGGTTGAGGTACAGCACCAAATAAAAGAACACCAAATGTACATCAAACGCAATGTACGCGAACTGCACGTTAGTATTCTGACATCTAGCACGCATGAATAAAACACCGGATAACTACAACAACACTGCACAGATTACAGTAACATGTAGCAGCAAATGAACACAATCTAATTGATAGTTTCCATAATCTACGAAATTTTGTTTAGGACACCCCTCGAACATAATCGGATATATTGTTACTTCTCGCGCTTTCATACTTTTGCCCTCATTTAGAGGCGGGGCGGTGTATAGGTTGCTTATTTTGGGTTTCGTTTGTCCTCTTCTATAACATTGATTTTTTTCTTATCGTTTTTTTTAAATCACGTTTGAATAATTTCTTATCGACTTTGTTCGACAAGCGTTCAGTTACACGCGAAATTTCACAAAATTTCCATAATTCGACACAGCGCAAAGATAGATGTCCCAGGACCACCTTTTTTGCTCTGTTCAGCTAAAATTACGAGATTCACCTGATTTATCGGCGTACTTGCATGTTCGACACGTTGTAATTAGGCTTGCGGGGAACTATTGCGTGAGCGTCGCTGCTTCTTGGTGAGGCGATATAATTAAACAATTTGTTGTTATTCATTCAGAATAGCACTAAAGACACTTTTGCAAGATGATTTTATACAGGGAGCGTGGAGTAACATATACAATATAACAAATGAATAACTGGTGGCGCAAATGCATGAACTAAAAAAGAACTATAATGTTTAAAAATCAAACACAAGGCCTAATATTCACAAAACCGCAATAATGTCGTATAATTAATATTATTAAAAATATAGAAGATAGTAGATATGTAGAACTTACTTGCAGAACCAAGGGAACGCTTTTAAGGATGTATCAATTACCTCCATGTACGCTATTATAACGATTAAATGTGTTATATTCGCAACTTACGGATTTTTGCGGAAATGCATGGCCTAACAGTGTTTGGCCATTTACGCCATATTTTTTTCGGATTATGAAAGTTATTTTCCGGGATTTTTTAGTTTAGTCTTCTTTTCATGGGAAGAGATGTATAAAATACATATTCCTGATTCTGTCATTGCAGTTCTTAAAATTTTACGTTTTTCTATTTTCTCGTGTTTCTTTATTTATCAAAATTCCGTTCAACTAATGCATCCCAGTTTAACGCTATTATAACTGTAGAATCTTTTGAAGTGTTGCATAGTTTCCATCACCATTGACCGCCATCAGCCTGCTGCTGCAAACCATCTTTAATAAACTGAGGCCAATTCCGTTGGCTGGCATCATCGACCATATCCCGTGACCCGTAGACCAGACACTGCTTTACCTTATGCCCCTGCTTTCCCTCATTGTTGTATTAAACACGGACTGCGGTGGTCGCTACTCTCTCGCCTTGACTATCGAGTCTCGTCTCTGGGGATGGACGGATCTCTAAATAACAATTGAATGGGTTACTTCCGCCAAGAATACATTTTCTTAGAAAAGCAGTTCGTTACACGGCTTGCTCATTTTGCTATTTCTTATTCGTATTCCCAACGTTCCGTTCCGGGATTTCTTAGTTTATTCTTCGTTTTTGTGGCAGATTCACAAAATGCAAACAGTTAAACTTGGATATAACGAAGTTGACAAAAAAATTGAATTTTTTCGTTACATGTAGTCTTTCGTTACATGCAGGTTTAGAATTTAAGCTTGCGTGAATGAAGCAGACACGAAAGCAGAATGCTAGACATCAGTGATGGTGAACTCACCTTTGTTCAAGGATACATTTCACACTGAAAAAGTGCGTGATTGGCCCCTGCTGCTAGACACTGGCTCCCCGTATTCACAAACGTAACTTAAGTATTACTTTCGCTTTTTGGATACTTTCAGGTGTCAAAACGCGTTTCAATAACAAAATCTATCTTGAAAGGGTGCCTTTTCGCAAACTTGATGCTCTTTTCCGCACTCAAAATTGTTGAGGGGATGCTAGATGGGACACTGCACCGGGTGGTGACGCTTTTCTTTCTCGGCGGCAGAGACGGCCTCTAGAATATCATCATCATCATCGTCATAATCATGTATTGTACCCTTAGGCACCTTGCGGGGCATTACATAGGGGGGAAGGGGGCAAAACAATAGTACACACATAACAAGAATACAGAGCAGTAATAAAGGAACACTTCCGACATACATTCGTTTGAGAAAGTAAAGACGTACAGGCATGAAAAAGTTTTTGCGTAGTTAAGATCACTGCAGCTGACAACCTTAAAAAAGAGAAGAAAATAAAAAAAGAGAGAAGGGGGAGGGAGAGAAATGAGCAATTCTAAGAAGTTATCCGTTTCGTAGTCCGCCTAACAAAAAAAAAAGATAAAAAGGGCAATGAACTCACTGAGGGCATCAACCGTATGGCCTTTGGCACGCGTGCCAGTGCCCTACGAACCAGGAGCCAGAAGGGGCCGGCCTGCCAGGCCTGCGTACTCTCACACGGTCACAAGCCTTTGGCATCGGCGGGCCGTCTAATCCCCTTGCCCTAAGGACCAAGCCGACCATGCTACGATGGGCGAAACACCCGGAGTTGTGTTCCCCACTCCTTGCGCTCAGTACGCCAAAAAAATATTCCCGAGAGGACAAGGCAGAGCAAGAACGACGTCTGCAGACAGGGAAAGGAACGCAGCCACCGTCTCCTAACAATGCGAGGCAGGCAGACCAAGAAGCTGACCTCGCCGGAACTGCATCTTCGAAAAAGAGGCAAACTGGAGGAAGTGCCTTTATGTTGAGTCAAAGTATCTACAGCGAGCCCCACGGAGCGGCAATGGCTCGCGAGGGACTCCCCAGTCTGTGTAAACACACGAGCTGCGTTCCGCAGAGCGGGGTTCGTGGAAGGCAGACAGCGGCGAAATATTGCAAGGTGACGTTGCAATGTAAGCCGTGTCACCTCTGAAGAATGAGCCGAGCCGGGCTTCGTAAACTTCGGGTCTCCACTTTTTGTATTATTGGCGGGGGGTGTAATTATATTTATCAGACATGTAAAGAAGCAACTAGAAGTAAAAGCAATTGAAAATGACGCTAAAATTACGCGTAGACCAAGAAACAAGAAACAGAATATTGTCGGTTAATTTAGGATATAGGAGGTTAGTAACTCGCGGAATTTCGAAGGGTTTTACTTTGCAACGACGGATCCTGGGAGGAATTTCATTGTTCTATTTCTATGGGAAGGAAAGATTTTTTCAAAGCGTTACTGGAACCGTGAAGTCTTTGAACGCTCAAAGAATTGAAGAGGCGATGTGATGAGCGCACGGGTGGAAATAAAAGCGTAAAACAAACGTCAGGGAAGTTATAGTACAATTTAAGGAATACGCAGAGCAGTGAAATTTTGTGTCTTGATGCTAAGAGGGGCAGTCCGAGAGATGCTCTTAAATTGGTGACGCTCATAGTGTGGTCATATTTGGATAAAATGAAACGGGTAGCGCGGTTTTGGACAGCTTCTAATGTGTCAGCCAGGTACGTTTGGTGCGGGTTCCAAATGGAGGAGGCATATTCCAGTTTGGTGCGGATGAAAGTTTCATATGCTTATTTTACGGATCGATGGAGGGGACAGGTATAACGATCTTATAATGTAGTTCAAGGACTTCGAGGCATCGGCTGTTAGTTTTAGAACGTGGTTCGGCCAGTTTAGTTTGTTAGTGATGGTAACGCGAAGGTAGCGGTAGCTATCGACCATTGATAGATTAACTGTACCTTAACAGTATGGGAATGTAGTTATGGAGCACTTCCGGGTAACATGCATGAACTTACATTTGCTAACATTTAGATTCCTCATCCAGCGTGAGCACCATTTGCAAATTGAGGTTAAATCATTTTGGAGAACAGTATTGGTCGTCACTGGTTGTGACACGGCGGTGAATTACACAATCATTACGCTAAAAGACGGATTGAAGGTGAAATGCCAGTTGGGATGTCGTTTATAAATATAAGGAAAAGAAGAGGTCCGAGTACTGATCCATGAGGAACATCGGATATCACTTCGGTAGTTTCTGAGCAGCGATCTCAAACACAAGTGAACTGAACGCGATCTGTTAGTAAACTAGGTGATCCATTACAGGATTAGTGGGTCAAGATGAAGACATGAAAGTTTTGACAGTATTCATTTATGGGGGACGCATTCTTTATGGGGGACGTATCTAAGTAAATTACGTCTGTCTTGAATGAAGAATCTAGGTTTAGGTGAAGGTCTGTGGTGAATTCAAACAGTTGAGTTTCGCATGACAGGCCTGGACGAAATCTACGCTGATTGCTGAAAAACAAAGAATTCCTTTCGAGATTGTTTGCTACGTGCGAATATATGATATGTTCCAAACGTTTACAGGCAGTACATGTAAGTGAGATTGGGCGATAATGGGGTAGGTCGGAGCGCTTACCAGACTTAAAAACAGGGACTACTTTGTTTATTTTCCAGTCTTTTGGCAGAATACCCTTGCTTATAGACTGAGTAAAAATTATTTAGTAAGATCTGGCTGGAAATGACGTCGGTAGCTTTTAGTATTTTCACTGGTATGTTGTCAGGTCCGGGGAGCTAGAAATTTTAAGCTTTTTTATTAGGCTCATGATACCTTCAGCAGTTACTTCAATGGCAGGCATCTCAGTGAAGTCAAGTCTTGGTTAAGCAGGAATGTTGGTCGAAGGTTCACAGTTAAAAAAACGAAGAAAAATAGGATTTAGGACGTCAGAGCGTTCTGCGACTGGGACGTGAGACCCATCAGGATTGGTTAAGGTGATGTTATGCGACTGATGCCTGTTGGGAGGGAGTATTTTCCAGAATTTCTTGGGATTGCCATGAAGAATATCGAGAAGGTCCTGGTGAAAAAAAAAAATTTCTTTGAGCGCTTCAAGAGACTGTGGTACTCTCGCAAGCAGTTGAAGTAGTTCTTCCATTTCGGGGTAGCACCATATTTTTTTGCCACTCTGAAGAGGCGCTTTTTCTTTTGAGCTTGTTTTTTTAACAGGTTTGTGTACCAGGGCCTTCCCATTACACCATGCATGGATGCAAACGAGGGGTACGTAATGAGTGATTAGGCTGAGTAGTTTTTGTTTGTACAACCGCCAGTTTTCGTCTACAGGACCTTCTATAAGCAGTTTCGTATCGGCATTAAAAAAAGGTTCAAGTTCACTGTTATTCTGGCAATGTCTCCTTTACTGTAATCTCGAATTAAATTTATTGAACGCTGTCTGATTGGAGCGGAAATAGTCAAATTGACTAGAACAATACTGTGATCACTCATCCCGTCTACAGAAGATAACGACTGAATGTTTTCGGGGTGAGAAGTCAAAACCTGGTAGAGAGTCTTTGTGCCACGGGTGGGAAATTTTACGGTTTGCGTAAAGTTAAAGTTTAGTGCTAAGTCAAGGACATTTTTTGACTGGCGCGCTAATGCTGTTAGATTGACCCGGTTTATTTCTGGAAAGTTAAAATCCCCTCAAAGAATGTAGCTGGCACGGGGAAATTTAGAGGTTATATATAGAAGGGCGGAGTTAAGTTCATTGGTGAAGGAAGAGTCGGAATCTTGCGGGCGATAACAAGATATCAGTACGTATGTGACTGACGGCACGGATAAGTGCACACAAAGGGTTTCGTGTGTACAATTGTGCGGGAGCTGGTAGGAATGAATGTTGCTTTTGGTGAATACAAGGACACCAACATCGTCAGAAAGCAGTGTACGGGGAATTGGCTTGCAGCAGCTCAGTGTTGTTGATGTCAGAATTTAAGCAAGACTCAGTGAAGATGGCCATGTCTGTGTTGTTTTCATCGAGAATGGATTCCACAGTATCTTTTTTTGACATGTAGCTGCGAACGTTAGCCATAATGACTGATATTATGCGTGTGCGTGATGCATGAATCGGGGTTAGCAGTGGCTGCAGTGGAAAGGAAAGTGGGGTCGGGCAAGCCTGCTGTGATCGCTAGGATTTAACTTCTAAGACTTACTCTGATTGTGCATCATTACAAAATTGCTTTTCGTTCGCCTGCAGCTTATGAAATCTCATCTTAAAACTGGATAAATCACTTTGTTTTGCATACGAGTACAACTTATTTCTTGCAAGCCGAACGCCCGACATGATAGTGGTGGTGGTAGTGATTGTGTGGGATCAGGCGGGGTTAGCCTGACTGGATATGCCGGCAATATCTCCGCCCAAGCTCCTCGTAATTACCAATGGATGTGTCCTTTCACCACGAGCTTGCCAGTTCTGTCTCTTGAAGGAAGCTTAGGAAAAGGCGTGACACGTCTCTGCGCAGCATCCAATGTCCCCTTAGGAAAGACGATGTGGTCCAGATTGCTGTGTGGGGCTGCCAGCTTTCGAATCGCTGAGAGCATTGCAGTCCGCTCGACATCATGCTCTGGGCAAACACATTACGTAGTGGTGTACATCCCCTATCACTGCACATGACGAACAAAGAGGCGATCGCACGAGGCCCACCTTGAATAGCCATGCTGTGGTCCTTCGCTGAGCCCGTTCGGATGCTGTACAGCAATGTTGCATTCCGATCTTGTAAGTCCCTTTGTAACCCAAGGCTGGTGATAGGTATTTTCCAAGGACTTGAAATGTTCGGCCACTGTTCTCCTGAAGTCTTTCCAGTGATTGGGGAAAATTTTAACCGTCGGTACGAATTGCAGCGCACTCCGTGCCATCTGATCAGCGGTCTCATTGCCCTTAACGCCAACATGGGATGGAATCAATTGAAACCGCAAATTAAAACCCTTGCTGGTGAGGTCTTGCACAAGCAGTAAGGAACGCTCACCGTCGTTTTTCGTGGGAATCCCACGCTGCAAAAGTTGTAGTGCTGCTGTAGTCAGTCAGAATTACAACTTCCTGCGGCTTATATGACTTACGTTTTCTGAAAGCAGCCGCGATGGCAATGCACTCTGATTCGGTGGAGGACACCACATTATCCAGGCGTGCTGCTCAGGAAACCTGGGCATCAGGAATGATATACGCCGTTGCACTAACCCATCTGTGCGGATCGACTGAGCCATCCGTAAACATTTGAAGGTGATTGCGATAAGAGTTCTCCAAATGTTCAAGAACCAAAAATCTCTGGCTGCTTCCACTGGCGTCTTTCGCTTGACTCTCATGTGAGGAAGAACATGTAGCTGACTCTGAAGGCTCTCGTAAGACCATGGCGGCATTGACATGGGAAGCTACCCGGCCACTGAGGGCACAATATTCTCAGAGTGTTAAGAGCAGTGTGCGCATGAGAGGCCCGTCCTTGTTCGAAGCCGTCCTATTATTGCTCGTCCAGCCCTGGTTTCCCCTAGGACGCATTACCTGCGTCCGTAACCTGTGTGACGCCATCAATGCGGAGTGTAGCAGACTGGCTCTCCCGTATGACCTTCTCGTTTGCCGCTCCCTTGAGGAACTCCAATTGCTAGCCTCAGCCCTTTCCCATACAACGCTTCGGGGCGCTCATACTGGGATTCTGAAGGGGAGATCAGAGGCAAGTGGTAAAGAATGCGACTCACATCACAGATGAGTGCAGCTTAATCATGTGATTCCCCCACTTAGCTCCAGCAATCCTTCTCAAAATGTTCACACAGGAAGCAGAGCCGAAACAGTCATGTCAACAGCCCGTCGCCAATACAGTCTGCTGTCCAGGGTGACACCAATGAACCGCACGTGAGTGGCTTGACGGACAGGGAGGCTGCCCAATGTTAAACTAACGCGGGTGGAATGTCGCCGGTTGCCAGGGAAAAGAACAAAACAGGACTTCTCGGCCGAGAGCGTCAGTCCGACGCAGGACAAATATTTCTGTATGGTGTGAACACTCCGTTGAGCCATCACTGCCAGTTGCTTATGTTGATATCCGGGCACCCAGATGCAAACATCGTCAGCGTACACGCATACTTGAGCTCGTTGTCGAACTTATTTTAGTGCTGCAGGTATCCCAGCCATAGCCATATTGAAAAGAATAGGAAACAAAACACTGCCCTGTGGAACCCCCTCGAGACGCTTCTTTTTGTGCTTAGCACACTCCCCAACCGTATACGTACCGGTCTGTGAGAAAGCCGTGAACGAAGCGAAGAAGGTTTCCTGAAACCCCAATTGCATATAATCTGTCTACTATTGCTTGACTCAGGACACAGTCATACGCCTTCGAAACGTCAAAAAACAGAGCTATAGTTGAACGTTCATGCACTCGGTTATGTTCGACATGGCTGATAAAGCCCAGAACATTATCCTGGGCGCTTAAGCGTCGTCGAAACCCAGTCATGCCGTATGGTCGTTTCTTATAACGATCTAGCCACCAGGTTACCCTCGCACAAACCAGTTTCTTCATCAACTTCGGCACACAAGATGTGAGGGAAACAGGCCGGTATGAAGACACCATCGTTCGATCCTTTTCAGGTTTAGGAAACGGCACCACCCAGGCGAGTTTCCACGAAGGAATGACACCGGTCTCCCGAATGTGGTTGAAATAGGGGAGGAGATCGTTTCTGCGTTCTGCAGGCAAATTAAGCAGCATTTGATTGGTGGTTTCGTCAGGCTGTGGTGAACATCGCCTGTGTAAGGAACTTAGCGCGCTCTCGAACTCCCGAAGCGTGAATGGGGTATCCAACGCTGACGAGGACATGGAGGCTAACGGGAAAGGGAGTCCCGCATTCATGATAGAAGTGTACGCGTCTGCAAATTCCTGAGCCAATTGGGAGATCGTCACATCCTTCCGTAATTCCACGGCCGCAAATGGCCTTATCGAACGTGACTGTCCAGACAACGAGTTCACGATGCTCCAAATCGAGGCACTGGTGTGAATACGCTTAAGGAAGAGCAAAACGCAGCCCAGTGGGAGCGCCTTAATCTGATTGTATAGCGCCGGATAGCGGAGTTTAGTCTGTTGAAGGTGGTCTTCAGCGTTGGATACAAAAAATCTTCACGGATCGAAATTTGTGAACCTTTAAGTTTTGGCCCGGCTGAAAGAATGCTACCTTTAAACAGCGAAGTTTAACAATAATTGGGCAGTTCTTACCACCCTGAAAACGCCCGAGCCTGTGTGCACGTTCGATGTCCTCCTTTGTAATAAGAATGTCAAGTTTGTCTGCACACAGAGAAATAACCCGTGATTACAATTGTTCCAAAGTTTCGTCGCGTTCATCTTCAATACTGAAAAAAAGTAGGCTGTCTCTGCGAAGGTGATTTTCCGGGTCGTCGCAACTTTGCACGAGGTTTATTTATTTGTGAACAGAGTCTAATTATTTCAGGTTTGCTACTCGAGTCAGATATCGGGGGACGTGGTTTAATAGCTTCGACTATTTTTTCAAGTTCGTCAACGCGAGTGAATAGGCGACCAACCTGGTTTTCAATGGCGGACTGCGCGGCACGAATTATAGCTAGCTGAGACAGAACAGTGTTTTGCAAAATTTCAAGGCGTGATAGGGTGCTTGCAATGAACTCAAGGGTCACGGGAGTCGGAATTACGTTGTCGGGGCGAGGGTTCAGTTCAACGTCCCCAGAAAGGGCAAGTAAAAGAAGACTAAGGTGAGCATTGACACATAATGAACAGAGAGATTGGAAAGCAGTTTTCGCGTGGCATAAAACGTGCCATGTGGGGCACGACACCACGAATTAACATTCGGTCACTAGAACATACACATCTAGCACAAGATAAGTAACTAACCTGCGCAAGCAAAGACGGCATCATGACCACGCTCGGTGCGGTGGCGTGTCCCAAGTGGGTCCAAGAGGGAGGCTGCTTAAGTAGTGGTAGGGAGTGTCCCGCGCAGGAAAGTAGCTCTCCGTGGCCAGGCGGAAAGCACGGAAGGGGGCTAGAAGTGGCGGGCTTGAGGGTGAGTCGTTTTCGTTGTCTGTATCTACGGCGAGCCGGCAGGAGTTGTCCACATAATTTTCGGCTAGCGTTGAACCGGGGCAGGGGTAGATGGAGGCGCCTCCGAGAAACGCAGCCAAGGCAGACTGACGATAGCATTAGAGCCTGCGCAAGCAAATGACCACGCTCGGTGCGGTGGCGGTCTCGTCTTCAAAAGACAAAACGTTTCCTTTTCTAGCAGCACGACTGATCACCGACGAACCAACACCACAGATAATAGTGAAGACGCGCGACTACACCCCTAACCGACATCGCAATCACACGTGGAAACGCACGGGAGATTGCGGTAGGGGCGAAATTCGCTAAATTGGTGCATTTCGCCAGCCGATTTTTTAGAAAAACGGCAAAAAACATTGGCTCATCGGGTAGCGAATTCGTTACATCAAGGTTAACCGTCGCAACTCCTTCGTTACATAGAGGTCAGCAAACACATGGGCTTCAATGGAGGTAGAAATAGGGAAATGAAAAACTGCGTTAAATCCAGGAATTCGTTACATAGAAGTTCGTTACATCCAGGTTTAACTGTATTTTGTATTTTGTCATTTCATTTCTGTAAAATGTATTTCTTCTATTTATTGTACTTTTGGTTTATGAATTCAGTTAGACTAATTTTATTCTTTCACGTTACTGTGACGATTAAATGTGTTACTCCTGACAATCATGCATTTTTGAAGAGATGCATCATTTGAAATGCATCATTTGAAATGAAGAAATGCATGGATGGCGTTACATGTTTGGCTCTATTTCGCTCTTTTTATCCGTTTCCTCTACGTTCTTTTCCGGTCTGTTTAGTTTAGTCTTTGTTGTTTTACAGGAGATATATACCTAATTTAAATAAGCGAGTTAATTTTAAATTCCGCTCAACCAATTATCTCCTTTTACGCTAATAAAGCCATTAAATGTATTATGTTCGTCACTTATGCATTTTTTATGGAAATGCAACATGTGATGCCCTTAGCTCATTTTCGCTATTCTTTTATTCGTATATTCAATCTTCTTTCCCGAGCTTTCTCAGTCTTCTCTTTGGGAGGTGGCGTCTCAGATGCATATTTTGGCTTTGTCGGTTCAGTTATGTAAACTTTATTTTTTCTACCGTTTTGGTTCGGGAATTCCGTTCGACCACGTATTTCTACTTACCTAGTTATAGCGATTAAATGTGTTTCTTTTGACAATTATACGTTATTTGCTCATTCTGGATGCTACAAGTTCTCCTGCTGTAGGGGTACTCGGCAACGAGTGCTGCGCTATAAAAGAAAACTCCAAATTGCAAAGTATAGTTCGAAGTGTGCCACATCTCTAGAGCGCCTAAAACGGCAGGTGTAACTCACCTAGATACGCGTGCGCACGAATCATTCAGCCACGTCGGACGGGTATCAACTTTCTTCCTGGATGCGGCTTTCCCGCGCAAGGGCGTATAAATTATCCAAGCTAGGACGAGACCGCTTTTGTAGCGTAAGCTACACTGGCCGAGGTTGCGGAGTTTCACGTGGAACTTGAAGGGCCGTGCTGCGCAAGCGTGAGGAGCATTGGATTGGATTGGATTACATTGGATCGGATTGGATTGGTTCGGCCAATCCAATTGGAGTACGGCTGCGTAGAGAATTGGGTTTGCACGTTCGCCGGTCTGCGCATTCCATAGGAGGGACGTTATAGCCGCTGCAGGCGCACTGGCGCCGGCGCGTGCCCAGCTGTGCGCCTCCGTTGCGCAGTAGCCAAGTCTGACGATGCGCCGGAACCGCTTGATAGCCGTTTCGCGTGGCTCCTGTAGAGCCGCTGCTGCGCATGCGCGAGGAGCAGTGACTGGACCGACTGGACTGAACTGGAGTGGACTGGATTGGACTGGATTGGATTGGATTGTAAATCGTTTTAGCAGCAGTAAGCTTGATAATCAGCCCAATCCTAGACAACCAGGAAACCTAAGAATAACCGCCTGAACCTTAGCCCACGCTACGTATATCATGGCATAGCCGAGCTAAGCCACTGCTATTTTTTGTGCAATTGCACGGCTTTTTAAATCATGCGCTATTCTCTGTCGGCGGACGCTGCTCAAGCTCCCCTACCGCCAGTATGGGATCACCCAAAGTTTTACCCGTTGCAGCTGCCAAAAAGGTACCGGTAATTGACTGTTGCACAGCGCAGGGCTCAGGGCTTACATAATACGCGCAGCCGCCTGCGCACACTTGCTTTGTGTAGGGTAGGAGCAGAAAGCCAATCTGCCTTAACACGCTTCAGAGTGATTCAAGCCAGGACAGAGATGACGTGTCGAGGCATTAAGTTTCCTAGTGAAAGCGCTCCACTCGCGTGAGGACTTCCGCCAGAAATGGCCCGGCTACCGCAGTGCTACCTCGTGGTAGCCAACTCTGTCAACCCGCCCCTACGCAATCCTGCAACCGACTGCCACAACTCAGAGGGAGGGAGGGGGTACCGTGCGTTTGACGCACGCTCTGTTTCAGCAAGACATCAGCAATGCCTTTGATTACATTAATCACGCAGTCTTACTCAAAACCTAACTCGTTATGGACATTCGGAGGTTCGTCTTAGGTCTTGTTACATCGTATTTGAAACATCAAATCCAATTACTTGTGATAAAACAGACCAACAGTGAAAGCTGGTGTACCGGAAGCTACTAGGTCATCTTCTTTTTAATACCTAAATGAATGGTATAGTGCTTGTTTATGATAACACAAAATATACAATTAATGCCGAAGACACAACTCTGTCAATTACCTCGAGCAATGCCACTAGCATTGCAAGTACGGGCTATTTTATCCTAGAAACCATTTACGGGTGAACCATAGCCTTCAAATAAATGTCGATAAAACGAAAGGCCCTGTGTTTAAGGCAACAAACAAGACATTAACTTGGAAAATGCCAGTAGGGTAGCAGGTTCGAAAATTTAAATTAGGCTCCGTAACAACACTGGGTGTGATTTTTGATGAGTGCCTGATCTGGAATAAACATATAAAATTTCTTTCGGGGAAAACATTCTAAAGTTGTAGCAATGATGTTCCGCGTAAATTACGTTCATTTGGAAGTAAAAATAATTATCTACAACGACTTCTTTTTCAGTTGTTTAAACTACTCCTGCTTCGTTTGGGGCACGACATCAGCATCAAATATGAAGCAGTTGTTTCTTTTAGATTAGAAAATATTTCTTACAATCTGCGACGCACTATCTGCCTGCCTTGCCGAACCGTTATTTCGACAAATACATGTTCTCATCTCAAAACTTACCACTTATTCCACTGGCGATTACCTTATCATATATAAAGGATAAAATATATAGTCAAAACGACTTAAGTATCATAGACTTCCTAAATAAATGCGTTGCGTCTTACAGCACAACGTCACCGGAATACGGGCTTAAACCTCGCGTCTGAAAAAACTACGTTACCCAAATGCTTCGTTATACATTTCCTACTTATCTAAACAAACTTGCGGGCAAGCCTGTTGATATTGCCACGCACCCAAGGGCGACGGAGCTTTCGTTGAGGAGGAACAAAAGTTTATTGGAAAGAATTTTTGCTCCGCTAACAACTTAAAGAATACACAATCTGAGAAGGGCATTCAACAAAGTGATGTCACGGGCAAGTGTTAATGAATCTAATGGCGCGGAATTTGGCTTGCGAGCATTTATCCGAAGGCGTTAATCGTTTGAGAACCATCGAATTAGATCTAAAGTGTTGGCTATCGAAGACGAACATTGTATTTTTGTGACGAGGGGTTATACAGAAGTCCTATCAAATTAGATAGCGTGCGCGGAATACAAAAGAAAGAGACAGAAACCCGCGCTTCACTTCTTCGATAACACAGCTGGGCGCGGCCAGACGTTGGCAACAAAGACGTAAAGATGTTGGCAAGGGTATAGTTTGCAGTACTAAGATTGCCGCAAACTATACCCTTCTAAGTGTGCCGCAAACTATACCCTTCTAAGTGTGCCCTTCCAACACTTCCCTTCTAAGAGTGCATCGTAGCGATGCTAAATAAACAGCAATAATCCAACCAATCAGAAACTCCATCACCTTGCATACCAGGTCTTGAGGGGAACCGCGTGGAAGACTTCGGGCCGCGTGCATCCACGTGATGTGCCGGAGTCACCGTCGGGGACAACCTCGTAGTTAAGTTGTCGAACACGTCGCTGTGTTAATGAAGGCTATGTTACTGAATTCCGCAGGGATCGACATACCGTCGCAGGACCTTCTCACCGCGTCCGCGTCGTCGAATGTGAGTCCAAACGTATACGAGCCCACTTGGGCGATACTCGGCGTCTCTGTGTCGGAGGTTCTAGTGTCCGGCGTTCATCAGCTGCTGGTCCATTGTACGAACTCTCCTCCACACGCTGTAGGTATTCTTGGACGGCAGCGTTGAGGTCGTAGTCTTCTACTTACGGCAGCATGGCGTCGAACATTGTAGTCAGCCATCTTCCCTAGCCAAGCTCGAACGGGGTCATCTGCGGAATTTCCTGGATAGCTGTATTGTACACAAAGGTGACATAAGGGAGGACTTTGCCCCACGTCTTGTGTTCAACGTGGACGTACATTGACAGCATATCCGCGACCGTCGTGTTTTAGCGTTCTGTGAGGATACCGGCAATCGAAGTGGACGAGAGAGGACGAGAGAAGACTGCATTTATAACCCCGGACGGCCTATAAGATTTCAAAATGATGCCGTTTGGGCTGTGCACGGCACTATCAACTTTTTGTAGGGTTATCTACACTCTGCTGGCTCTCCTGAAGTGGCACACCTGCCTCGTATACCTCGAAACTCCAAACGAAGACGGTCCCGAGCCCCTACCTAAAGCACAAGATATACCCGGAGACATGCCCTCATGCCACCTGTCGGGGTGTGCCACAAAGCCCCAGCAAGACTTGAGCACATCGTCTGGGATTGTCTCGCATGCCCTGACGAATCAAACACAAGAAGGATGCCGCCTGCGTTAAGGAGGTGGTGTGAACTGAAGATCAAAGTCTACAACTCCAGGCTGTCCAGCGAGTCATCGTGGCGCAGGCAAGAGGACCCCGGCGACCCGGTGACGAGAAGCGGGGGAACCTAGCCGGGCGGCTACATCTGCGGTGACGACTCCGGCCAAGTCATGAAGACCTAGAAATAGTACTTTATTCGCAGGCCACAATGAAGTTTTCCCAATCCAATCCAATCGACTACGGTGTGGTAGTCGTCCGGACTTTCGACGAACAACTTGCAAGGTTGCAGTCGGTACTCGAGGCCATTCGCACGTCGGGGTTAATGCTGAAGTCTGAAAAGTGCCGCGTCGCATACAGCCGTCCACCTGCATAGCTGGAACATCAGATTTTGACTTTAGCGTCAGAAATGTCAAAACATTCCTACGAAAAAATGCTCGTACAAATGTGGAGGACTTCAATGCCTCGATAAATTTTAAAGAAATGCAGCAGTTGCGACTGGATTATTTTGCACCACAGCAGAAGATAAGTGGGTAAAGGCTGTGGACAACTATTCGAAGAAGTCCAGTTTTTGGGCCACGTCCTCAACGCCGCGTGAGTCCTTCCTGGTTCTGCAAAAAGTTCACCCGTAGCAAATTTCCCAAGACCAAAAGACAAGTAGGGTGGGCGAAGATTCCCCGGAATTGCGCGAACTACCGGCGCTTCGTCGCAAACTTCGCACGCATTGCAGAACTACTCACGTACTTGACAAAAGATAGCACCCGTTTATGCTGGGGAGACCCCAAGAGGAACCATTCCGCGAGCTGCAAAACCCTCTTTAAATCCCGCCTGTTGTAGCTGATTTAGACGCAAACGTCATAACAGAAATGCTCACAGATGCCAGTTATATCTAGATGAAACTTTTTTTGCGTTTGTAGTACAAACTGTACGCTTTTTACCTTGCCTTGTGCAGTTGTTTTGTGTATTCTTTATTTTTATACTTCTGCCTAGAACAGTCACTGCAAATTTGTATTGCCTGTACCTTGAGTTGTCTATTAATGCAAAGCTTGGTATGTCTTGGTGATGGCGTATGTCGCGTCAAAACCCCACTTGAGGGGTGCTGTCATTCTCGGACGATAATGATGAGCGTGAATGAAGTTGAAAAAAAAACGCTTCCTTTGGCCTGAATCGCACCTGTCCCCCTCTGGATATAAAGCCGGCGTCTATCTGATGGCGCAATTCAGACTCGGGCAATTCCTTTGTAATTCAAGAAAGGTGCACAGACGTTCAAAATTACTCAGGGAAATTGTGCACCCCTCCGTCCTACTACGACGATGGTTGAACGCTAAGGTTTCTTTTTGCGAAATCAAATTGCGAAGGTCATATTCAAAGCCGCTGCTACCAAAAGAGGAAACTTCGTGCCAGTCAAACTGCAAATTCAGGCGACAACCAAGGAATCCATCAGGAGGAAGCTTAGAGTTCAACCTCCGTCGACGTTAGACGGAAGGGTGAAGGCTTTTTTTTACTTTCATTACCATTGCCTACAGCGATGTCTGTCATCGTATGTCTGTGAACGTCTCTTGTCATTTTTTTAGCGACCTGAGCAAAGGAGGCATTATTTCTGATGTATTCTTTACCCCATTCGTGAAACCCAACCGCCGTGTGTATGACTTTTGTTTATCTAATGTCGCTTGTATTTTTTTCTCTTAAGCAATAAGAATTTAGAACAGCAGGACGGAGATAAGATAAACGTGCAAGAGCACGAAAAGGTAGGTGCAGGATGAAAATTTAGAATCGCCTTGGAAGGAGAGAGGGGATAGGGAGGAAGACAGTCGATTAAATTTGTTAGAGGTAGACAAATACCACCATCGTGATACACAAGGAGAGGCTCTAATCATCATAATAATCAGCGGGAAAATTGAACTGATCTGAGGAATCCTCTGCCGTGTTTATCGAGGGAAACGCGAAACGGGAGGGAAGCAGCGTGAGTTGGTGTCTGTGGTGTGTCTGTTCCCGTTGTCGGTTGTCGGTTTGTGCGCTGTGCAGCGGATGAAGTACCGACTAGCCGGAACCCTTACTTTTTTTAGGAGCGTCAGACGTGGATGGCAAAGAGAACTGGAGTGGTTAGGTGGCAAAGGTGGCAGAGGAATATCGACGACATTCGCAGCAGTAAATTAAAAGAAACTACTAGAGAACACTGAACAGTTGCCCTTGCGCACGGCATTACATTGTTTAAAGAAAGCCCCTGAAAGCTCTACTACGAGGTCTGAAACGGTGCGCCTTCTAGCATTACCCACACATGGAGCGGTGTTTTACTCTTGAAAATCGGCTGTGCATTGCTCTATTTGAGCTCAAAGAGCTATCAGGGAAGATAAAGCGCGATTGCGGGAATTATTACCCAATGACAAGTACTCAGGCCCCACAGTGTGATGTAACGCGCCTGGAGATACGCTAGCGATAGGGAGTTATGAAAGCGGCGGCGTGTTTGTGATGCTCTAATCAATTGCGTAGCTCTATTAAAAGAAAAAGATCAAACATAGTACAGCCAACCGAGTTTACGGCAGCTATCAAAAGCCGTTTTTAAGATGGCTGCTGCCCTACTTAATCACATGCTGTTATTTCAACACGATTTCCGTACGCCTGGCCTTTTGCGTCATTATCTTACTCGGGTAAAAGCGTGGGCTAACATGTCTAGACAGTAGGTTTTTTCCTCTATGTTCTATCTGTAAGATAAGCTTTCACGACTCTCCAAGCAGAGGCAAGGTTGCACGGTGACCCTTATCGCACACGCGCAATTTTCCTGCAGCCAGATTTAGGGAGCTATAAAAAGAAAAGAAACGCAACTTACAGGAAACCATAGCCTTCTCTGAGGTTTATGAAATCAGGGTGGGCCGCGAGCCCTAGCAGGTGGTTGCGAAAGCGAAGGGATGCAACACTGGCTGGGCCGGCGATCTCAAGAGCTTCGTTTCGAAGAATAGACACCGGAGGAACCGATAGTCAGTTGCCTCTCTAAATCGTGGGTTCCGGGTCTGTCTCCCATTGCTCTACTGTGTACAGTGATTGTCCGTGTGTGTAACGTGAGTATCGCAGTATGCTTATTTTCTAAACATTGAAATGGCGTGAAGATGTCCCCTAGAAATATTTTGTCTGCATCGCCATTACAATCCCCGTAAAGGAAATAACGTGCGCGATTACACATACGTGTGCCGTGTTTATGCAAAACCACTAAACGCTGAGACAACGCTAATTGGAGCAACCGGATGTTTCTGAGGGTAAAGGCGAAACGCTTTTGAATGTTGCCGTGCGAGACAGAAGCTGTATGGTTAGTATCAAAATATTCGTCGTGGTTCTTAGGGAAACATCTATCGTTGTTGGTTGTCCACATTATCTTGCGTGTTCCTTAAGGTGTAATTCTCGCTATTATTTTATATGCTTGGCTTCAATAGTGAAGTTCCAGACTTGCGGAAATTTTTTGAACAAGAATATCGTTTCTGCGTAAATGTGAAGCTGCAATAAAGTTTGGCCTTTCTCTCCTTTTGGGAGTATTATGGAATCGCGGTGTAATATAACTAATCAGCTATTTCGCTTCGGCAACGACCAACGAAAGCGCACGAGCTTTCAATTGTATAACGCGAGTTCATTGACCGCTAAGTCTGGTCGAACACCCCTTCACACCTGGTGGCAGGTGATAGCGTGCTCATAAATGTCCTTCCTTTACACAAACATGTTGTTAATTGTAGGAACTGTGGAGATGTCCACATTATTCCCCATTCTCACGGTGCGTAATACTTTTTCTCACAAAATAAGTTTCCATGATTTGCATCGCTGGAATTTTATAAGATGTAAGGAATGTTCCTGTTTTCCCCTTTCTATATGACGCGTTCATGGTAACCTGTTACGGCTCGCCAGGACCACACGTTCGAAGTTCCGCGAACCGCAGTTCCGGGCACATGCATACACCTTCTATGAACGCGATCTAAGCTGCTAGTCCCGGATTGAACTATCAAAACAGCCTAGAGCTCCCTTACAGAAAACGTTTTGAGCGGGACCTTACCAAGTCCGTCTAAATATTCACTTTCCCTGTGGAAAGGGAAACACAAGGACGAGGCGCACTTTCAGACATGGCACGAGGTATCGCCTTCTCGCGTCGTCACTATGTTGTGCTTTTTACAGTGAATGTCTGAAAATTTTGTAACATTTCTCATTTTACAAATTAACAACAATGAAGAGACACACCCACAAAAACAATTTTTTCTATAAGATAAGGTGACTGTTTTTTATGTGACTATTATATTGATTCACCTGGCCACTTATGAGTAGCCTAGCGGCGTACCGAAGCTTTCAAGTCGAGTTAAACGATAGTTTACACTTGCACAGCTCCGAAAAAGCTTTTCAACCATGCCCAATTTACCTTCCAAAAAATTGAGGTTATTTGTTAAGGACACCCGCATCAACTATCTGGTTAATTGCTAAAAGCAGCGACTCGCACCAGTCACGGCAACTTGTCTAAGTTTTTTTTTGCGTTCACTTCAAAAACCGGCAACATTTATGCCCAACTGACCACAAATTTCTGTTCTACTGTTGGCCAGCTCGATTTGAATCCTCTGGTCACGTGGTCACGCCAAGGGTTCCTCTTGAATCATCTGCTCCCCCTAAATACTGTGAGTTTCGGCTAATTTTAATTGCACGCAATAAGCGTATGCACAAGCATAAGAATTGTGGAAGGGAATACCGTAGGCTGCTGTGGTTGAAAATTGATTTGGGAGCCACAGCAGCCTACAGCATTCTCTTTCACTGTGCTTGCGCTTTCTAGAACACGTAGCCTGACAGCTCGTGCAGGGCAGCATTTGGTGATACCAAGGGCCTACCGTTTTGTAATTATGCTTTCACTAGAGTGCGAAAAACTGAATTGTAGAGTTACAGTTTACAAATAGAGGAGTCATCCTGCACTGCTAAGAGGAATGGAATCTGTACAAATTCATCCTATTTGATGAGTTAAAAATATTCATGTATCTCATTTCTTCTAAAGGCGCTGTTATATTTCATCATGGCTCGTTCATAGTTATCTACGAACGTGTAATTAAACCTTGCTAAGTCCTACCTAGATGTGTGATACCCGAAACTATGTTCAGTAATATCACTATAGCTTAGGCGGAACTGCAGTTCTGAACAAGATATTGGATCAGACTACATTTCTATACATTTATTTATTTTTTATTTGTTCATACTGCAGCCAAAACTTGGGGCTATCGCAGGAGTGAGCCTTCAACATGTTGGGTATGAGATATATTGATGATGTCGGTTGGATGTTAATCGCGCAGGGCCAACTGGTCCAAAGAACGGTGGTTATATAGGCGAGATGAAGACGTGAAGTCTAATTAGTAAAATTGGTCAGCAAGAAAAAAAGCAAAATCATTCAAATACAACGAGTATGGCTGGTATAGAAGGCCAGATTTTGATTATCGTGGTATGAAACTAGGTCTGAAAATTTCACTTATGCTAAATAATTATAAACATTCTCGACAGAAAAAGTGGCATCGTCAGGCAAGAAAAATACACGGTGTAGTGAGCTGTGTTTTCTGCAGAGTGCAGGGAAATGTTTGTGTCGTGTTCTGTCGAGTGCCTTGTATGGGATTAGTATGGGGACTGCTGGTATGCCCTCCCCACACCTGCTACATCGAGGTGTTAAGGAGCCAGTAAGCAGTTCTGAGTGCGTTGCACATGTGTTGCCTATCCGTAGCCTAGTCAAGACCACTTCAGTGTGTCTGTTGCGTGAGTCCGTTGTGTATCGCACTATGTGTGGTCGTACTACGCGTATTTCGTAGTTTGTTGACTCCAGTCAGATTGCCATGTGCTACGAAGCTGTATTCTAATGTGTGGCATGACGTCGGCGTAAGGTACTGTTGTTATGTCCACTGGATTGATCAAACCAGTAAGAACTGCCAGTTGATCAGCGGCCTCATTGCCAGCGATCCCACAGTGCCGAGGAACCAAGCATATAGTTATTTCAAGAGTTGACGCAATTTAGGTCTGATTCAGGAGCTCTGTGGCCTGCTGGTGAGTGGTGACGTTCCACCAGCAGTACTCCACTTTTTTGCTATTTGACTTTGTACGGCTCTCTGATTATTTCCTTCTAGGAACTTCGAAATGACAAACGCGGAGATTGAGGTCATAGGCTTGTCCTTTTCAACAGATTCAATAATACAAAAACTGGGATAGTTGTCAGGTTTTGATAGAGTGAAAGTTGGAAGGGGTGCGTAAGAGACACCGGTGTGGACCCTTTTCATGGTCCGATCAGTTTTTGAGGGGTTTTGAATTTACCAGCAGGGAATAGAAAGAAGTAGGGGATGGGTAGTTCTTTCTTCTTTAGCTTTACACTGACGGCTAAAGGGGTTCGGAGCTCCCTGCCTGGTAAACAGACAGGCAGCCCATCTTCCGTGGCTTGGACAAGGCTCCGACGGCAACCGTTCGTGGTTTCTTACACTTATATAACACTCGCCACGGTTGGTTACAGCTTATGTTTGGGGGCTCGGAGTCCACGGTGTTGCTAATGCCATCAGCTTGAATACACGGGAGAGCTATTGTTTACCAAGTGATTGGAAAGTTCCTTCATTCAACCGTCCAGGATTTGGAGGTGTAAGATGGAGCCATAGAAACAGCATCACCATCGCTGAGGTGGCAGATAATCTGCTGGTGGGGCAACGTTAGTAGGCGTCAATGTGACGTTAAGCTTAACATTATGTTTTGAGGCCTAATGATACCACTAGGTACCTCAGCTTGAGGAACGCTGAGGTGATGATGGCTTTGTGTTCGTAAAACAGGTGAAACGTCCCTCTCAGCAGCCCTTTTTTATATTATGCGTATGGAAATGAAGCAGATGCGCTGGTATCGCATGGGCAGCGTGTGTTTTCCTACATTTCATTTCGTGACCCCTTATATGTGTAATTGTAGTGACAATCTCGACTTATTTCTTCCAAACTTCCATGTTGCAAACAACATACGCATGCGGATAAAGCTTCCGGTGTTGCATCGCTTCTTTTTGGTGTAATTTTACCTTTATATTTATTTTTGCGGTTCATTTTCTCACCCAACGTTGACAAGAAATGAAACACGAACACAAAATTTGAAGTACAAAGCCGATATTCTCACCGTACTTTATCACCTGCATCATGTTGTAAAATACCCATGAATACTTGCGGAGGAAGGATGTCTCCTTTCTAATCGGGCTCACAGGTTTGTACTGCATCTCTTAATCGTAACATTCGTATCTGGTTATTCAGGTGCATACTTTTTTCAGCGCTTCTCATTTGTTGCGGGTAGCCCATTTATCGAATCCATTGCGCAACGAGCATAGAGAATTATTCAATTTGGAGTTTTGGCACAACTATTTTGTGAACTTTCATGTGTGTGTTTCCAATTTTGTTTTCGTGCATGAGAGCAGCACAGACAACGTATTTAAAACGTTGAATTTGTCCACCTCTTCAAGTAGTTCATCCGCTGCCCTGAACGTGGGAAAAAGAGGGACAAATGTTTTTATATTTCCACCAAAGGGGCTAATGTTATATGCCTCGCGCTCTGGAAGGCATTAAATGCGCGCGCCCGGGATGCCTGTTCTTTGACTGGATATCCTCTCTGGTCATTAGGTTGAGTTGGCCATCCGAGTACTGACTGGCCAGGGAAGCACCGCCTACGCTCGAGGGTTACCAGTGTTCGAGCACGGTTACCAGTGTTCGAACTGAATATTACCATTCAAGTAGTAATGTCAGCGATGCTAAAGGGGCCAAGCACAGTCACGTTTCTGAGTGATTGCTGTGGTTGTCGGCGAGTAACAGCATAAACAAGATCCTGTAACGCCATATAAACCCGACGAGAAAGTTGTGGCGAGTATCACGGGGTCATCTGTTTTTGGAATACCTACATAATTTTGTGAAGTTTGCAATAAAGTTGGCGTCATTGTTATTGGGCAAGTCACTCTTTATAACGGGCCAAACGTGTAATCAAGGCGCATTTAAGCGGACGAGCGGATGCGAGATTGCCCACTACTGCATAACGGGTCTCAAGGTTTGACTCAAACTTAGTGCACACTATAGCGGTTATTTATACTGATGGTTTCTCAGAGACAGAGTGGTCAGGGGTAGTATAGACTAGGGAGGAGGGTTAGGCGAAAAATTGCTCGCCTAAAACCCTAGAAGGGTCAATATGGTCTTTTACTGAGTCATGGCTGTAAACAGGTAAAACAACTGGAGGAGTTGTCTTAAACCACGTGAACTGGCGGGATACATTATTATTTTCCGCGGGTTTAAAATTCCTTGAGGCCTATAAAGGACAACTGCACTCAAATTTTTCTTTGTCCAGGTTTGGTCCAAATAAGCAGCTTAAGCTCTTAAAATCACCCTGGCCAAATCCCAAGCTTCGTGAGCACACAGCACACCAGGCACCGTTGTTCAAAATAGCCCTGCGCGGACGACGTTTGCGCCTGGGGGAGAGTAGCCGAAACAGGTTCCGAGCGGCCTGCGACGGAGATTGGGGAACCTGTACCGTGCAACGTTACTAGAATACGTTGGTCCCGTGGAGCTCGCTCTTCTCCGGCGACTTGCGAGGGGCTCCGCCGGGTTCAGGGACACGTTTGCCTGGGGCTTCTCTGCTACACCACCGCACTGTACCACCATCGCCTTGACATGTTTCAAACTAACCGCATAGGTAGCAATGGCCGCCTTTTTTTCACTTCAATAAAAGAGATTAGAAGCCTACAATCTATACGCGCACTTGCGAACGTTCCGGAGCTAGCAAAACTGTTTTTACTTTAAATGGTATTTCTACTAAAAAATAGCGCGACACGCATAATTGCCGTACATATGTCATTCCTATTACATCTCTCAAAGAAAAAGAGAATTTATTATAAATTATTGGTCATTTGCACTTCCGCGTCCAATATTTCCAATATTTGGGCTAAGCCAAAGCCAGCCAGCTAAACCTCTCGCACGGCCCAATCTCCGACCGATCTCGCTCACCTAATGTCTCGGAAAACTTTTCGAACACGACATCCACAGGCGACTATCCGCACACCATGAAGAACATTCCCTCTTTCCCCCCAACCTCATAGGCTTCCGCCCTGGGCTGTCCACACAGGACACCCTTCTGCAAATTCACCATGACATTCTACAACACGCTCCCACCAGAGACTATGCGGCAATCCTCGCCTTAGATCTCCATAAGGCATTTGATCAGGTAGGGCACTCTGCCATTCTTAGCTCCATTAACACACTACACCTAGGCGATCGCACATACACCTACATACGTAATTTCCTCTCCGATCGCACCGCCACTTTCCGACTGGGCATCGTCAAATCAAACACTTTCGACATGCCTAACAGAGGCACCCCCCAAGGGGCCATACTTTCGCCTCTACTATTTATTCTCGCCACTACTATTTAATCTCGAAGGCTCTAGAAAATATACCGTCCCTCCACCCCACAATATACGCGGATGATATTACACTTTGGGTCACGCAATGCAGCGACGCCCACATAGAGGCCACACTCTCAGCAGGGGCTGCACTGTCTCCCGTCTTGCTGCGCAAGCAGGCTTTACTTGCCCAGCCACTAAATAAGCACTCCTGCGCCTTCCTCCACCTAGGATTAGACCCACGGCCTCGACCTCCATTCAGGTAATGGTAGACGGACAACCCATCCGCCGGGTCTCCCAGCTTCGCCTTCTCGGCATGCATCTCCAAGCCAACAGGAAGAACACAGCCACTATAAATCTCTTGCGCACTCACACCATCCAAACTATTGGTTTCATTAAACGTATCGCATCTAGGAGACACGGACTAACGGAATTAGAACGACTGAAACTTGTGCAGTGCTTCCTGGTGAACCGTTTTTGCTATCACCTCCCGTACGTACAGCTCACCCCCTCTCAACGCACTTCCCTCGATGCCTTACCTCGAAGAGCCTATCGCTCCATGCTGCTACTTCCCCCACATGCACCCACACAACGACTCTTCGCACTTGGTATACATAATACCATAGATGAACTAATCGAAGTAATCGGAAATAGTTTTTGTTGCTTTTTCATGCTTACTTTTTTTAAAAGCTATCCACAGTGTATTACATTGTGGTCCCTAATACATTCTAAAACGTTAAGAAGCATATTTTCCGGTTCGGTTGTCAGGACGAGGTGAAGAATAGAACTTCCTCGTGTTGGTTTGCAAACCATTTGATGTAGATCAAGTAACGAAAGAACATCAAGAAATGCCCTGCATTCGCTTTTCCTTGCGCAGCCTTGGGGTGTGCACGTCTGCCAGTTTATTGCGGGGTAGTTGAAATCCCCGGCAAGGATTATTGCTGACGTTGGATGCATGTTTTGGATTAAAGTTAAAGACTCATTTAGGCTGTCAATAAATTCAGCACTGAAATCTCGCAGACGGTAACACTATCCGACTGCGCAAGTCACAGAAGCACACAACTGAAGTGAAATCCACGAAATTTCAATATTTCACTTTGTATCAATAGCGCGGGCACATAGATTAGATTTCACGGCTGTTCTAACTCGGCCTCCCCGTACACCCCCCCCCCCCTATCTTTTCTAAATTTAATAAAGTCCTTAAAGAGAGATAGCTCGTTGTCTGCAATATCGGGTGAAAGCCAAGTTTCGGTCCCCAGGACAATATCTGGAGAACACGCTTCAGTAAATGTACATAGCTGATCTTGTCATGGAACATGCTTCGAAAGTTGCACACTATGAGTGACAATGAATTTCCTTGGTTAACATTTTTGCGTCGATCATCCTTGCTAATGTCGTCAACTTGTGTGCTAACGGCAGTTTGCTCATTTAGCGCAGAGACTGCAGCTTCATCGCACCGTGGAAGACAGGTTACTTGGTTTTTTGATGAATCAAAGGTTTAACTTTTTTTTTCGAGGAGAAGTTTATCATTAATCACAGTATATTTCTCATTTGGTTCACGTTCTTTGCAAGCAAAATCTCTCAGGTTTTTCCTGGTGAGCTGCATTCAGTCAGAGGAATCCTCTTCAATCCACACGTGAATGTTTTGCAGATCGTTTAGTATGGAAGCATTTCTTAAGATGGTGTTCTTGTCTTTGAAATTCAGAAATTTCACGACAATTGGGCGAATGTGATCTGCTTTAGGTCGGCCTACTCTGTGGGCTCGCTCTATTTCGCCAAATTTCAAGGCTAGATTGGAGGAAACAAACTAGTTGATGATGCGTTTAGTGTCACCCCATTTTTCCTGGGTTCTTCCGGAATTCCTTTGAATATGAGGTTAATTCTGCGCATACGGTTACTTAGGTCATCAACAACCAGATTGCCCTGCTCCAGTTGCTTAGTCTCAATGGTATTCAGCGGTTCTTGTGATTATTTAACGACTGAGTTAACCGGGTGACGTCATGGCACAGTTTATCAATCGCATTTAACCGTTCTTCGACACCGCTGAGTCGCCTTTTGATGTCCGTGACGTTTGTTTGAATATCTTTTAGTTTTATTTCTCTTTCTGAAATTTTTTATTCGATAATGTTAATTTCTTAACAAGCCCAAGAATTTGATCCAGCTTGTCAGGGCCTGGGTTGGTTTGCACGTCGCCGGCGTTGAAACCCTATAGCCCCCTGGCGAGGCTAGCCCTTGGCATGACCTCATAACAGCATAGTTCAAAAACACTAACTACACATTACTTAGCTTATTTGTTTCCGTTATTACTTCAAGAACCCCTGGATTCAGGTTGCTTGCCGGACGACTGGAAATTCGCTCGCACCCTGCAGTTTTTCCAATCCGGGGATATGTCTATAGCCCTATTTTATTTACCTCAATAAGCTGCAAGTTGCTTACAGATATTCTTTTATCACTTATGCCAAACAACGTTAACCAGAATAATTCCTCCGCCAGCAATCAACGTGGATTTATAAAAAAGTTTTTATGTAGCACTCAAATTTTGGGTCATGGTCACTGATTTGCACATTTTACAGCACGCGTACCTTTGTGGCTATGCGTTATTTATTTATTCGTCGAAGGCTTTCCATCAGGCTCCCTGGAAGCGTCTAATCGGTAAAATTTGAAACAATAATTTTCAGGATATGACAGCAGCTTGGATTGAACATTTCTTACCAAACCACTGGCTATTAGTAAAATAAATGCCCGCGTTTCTAACTCACTAGGTGTCTCGTCAGTAGTCCCCAAGGGTCGGTACTATGGATATTGTTACTTGTAGTTTACATAGGCGTAGCGTGAAAGGTTTCTATAACAATTTCTCCATTTAGCGATGGCTGTAATTTACAGCATAATAATAACATCTGACGACGTTACTGCATTCCATCATGATTTGTTTACACTAACATAATAGTGCGGAAAATTGCGCAGAAAATAAACGCTGAATTAACTAAACACGTTAGATTTCCTGTTGTTACGAGGTCGGGCACTTGTAACAATTTAGTACATAACACCAAAATCGTACCATTTTCATGCATTATATATCTTGGAATTGCCCTTACCTCTGATTGAAACTGGGCTCCGCCTATAAAAAACCATACAATAGGCATTGAAAAAGTCTTGAGTGCTCAAGCGTCGCCTTTACCTATCTCATTCAGAAACAAAGCTTCACGTACGGGACATTATTAACGACTAAAAGTAATTTTGTAACTTGTTTTCATGATGATGATATTTTTCCGCTGCAAGTGTTCGTTCCTACTGGTGCAGTACCCTTTGTTATTTAATTTTATAATTTTCTTTTTTAATACAGAATTTTCAATCTCCTGCTGCAGTTCGTGAACTTTTTTAAAACGAAGCTTTACTCTCCCACGGATGCCATTGTACGCAAATACGCCCTGCAGGTAAAGCCAACGTTCTCTTACGATGGTGATGAATGATCATACGAGAAGGCAAATAAAATAGCGGTTCCCGTGACCGTAATCGAACCCGCGTCCCTCGCGTTGTGAAGCCGGCGTCTATCCGATTGCTCCGTTTCGACGTGGTCGAAGCGAACGCCAAACAGCAGGTACCAATTCGCGCCGTACACCTCAAACCCAAACGTTAAGCTTATGGAGTACATGCATACCCTACAGCTCCTGTGGGTATTCTAGAAACGTAGTGCGTACCTTCAGAGTAGAACATACTCGCAGTGTTAGGGATTGGCTAACCATAGAAGTCACCACGAGAAAGCTTCGTGTTCAACCATCGTCGTCGTTAGACGGGGGGTGCATAATTTTTTGGGGTATTCCCTTGCGTTTCTTGTTCTCTAGATATTCTTTTGTTGCTAAATTGCATATTAAGTGCATTTAACCACATAACGCTTATGTAATGTCCACTTGGGCCCTAAAGCTGCTTAAAAAATCAAAAGCAAAGTTCGATCACCATTTCTTGAATATTTAAACACGTTCTAGAAGCATCTCGTTTACTAACT